>CM052668.1:5912311-5978374 GCA_028533165.1 Leontopithecus rosalia | reverse complement strand
CTTCTGAAGCCTGATTCCGTTAATGGGATGCACTCGTTCTCCATCAAGCCTTGTTCCCTTGTTGATGAGGGACTGTGATCCTCTTTAGAGGGAAAGGCATTCTGATTTTGAGTATTCTCAGCCTTTTTACGCTGGTTTCTTCCCATCGTTGTAAATTTATCAACCTGTCATCTTTGTAATTACCAACTTTCAAATTAGGTCTCTGAGTGGACGTCCAAGTTGTTAATTCCCAGGGCCGAAATATGAGCAACCCACTGCGCCGGCCAAAACAGCGGCATTAAGACTGATGGTGCTTTTCTGCCCAGGAATCTCCAGTCTGGCTTTCTTCTTGAGTCCGTAATAGGCGACTCTGCCTTTCTGGAGCTCCAAACGTTGGTCAGAAGAGGAACCAGTCCCCTTTACTCTGCACCAAAAGCTGCCGCGCCGAGGTGCCGGCAAAACTGCTGTGCCGGCCACAAGAGTCGCGCTGGCGACCCGTGGGGCTCCTCCACTGGGAATCTTCTGCTCCGTGAGCGACAAAAATTTGTCTGAAAGTGTGGTGTCCTCTCGTTCTCTGCACTTTCACTGGGAGCTGCAATCCTGAGATGTTAGTGATCAACCATCTTGGATCGTTCCAAGGATCCAAGGAGTTTTGTTTTCTTTGTTCCTGTCACATCTGTTCCCAAAGTCTGAGCCCTTCAATTACATGAGCAGGCATTCTGTTCCCCACAGTGTCTTCGGACAATGATGTCATGTTTCTTCATTTGCCCCACCTACAAGTAAGTTTTTAAACTTTCAGCTTTTTTTTTTTTTTTTTTTTTTTGAGACAGGGACTCACTCTGTTGCTCAGGCTGGAGTGCAGTAGTGCGATTATAGCTTGCTACAGTCTGGAGCTCCTGGGTTCAAGTGATCCTCCAGCATTAGCCTCCCAAATGGCCATGATGCCCTGTTAATTTTTAAAAAAGTTTGGTAAGCCAGGCGCGGTGGCCCATGCCTGTAATCCCAGCACTTTGGGAGGCTGAGGTGGGTGGATCATGAAGTCAGGAGTTCAAGACCAGCCTGACCAACATGGTGAAACCCGTCTCTACTAAAAATACAAAAATTAGCTGGGTGTGGTGGTGCGCACCTGTATTCCCAGCTACTCAGGAGGCTGAGTCAGGAGAATTGCTTGAACCTGGCAGGTGGAAGTTGCAGTGAGCTGCGATCACACCTCTGCACTCCAGCCTGGGTGACAGAATGGGACTCTGCCTCAAAAAAAAAAAAAGGTTTGGTAGAGACAGGGTCTTGCTATGTTGCCCAGGTTGGTCTCAAACTCCCTGGTCTCAAGGCATCTTCTCACCTCAAAGTGCTGAGGTTACAGGTGTGACCCACCATGCCCCACCTAAACTTTCAGCTTTTATTGTAAGTTTGTAGATTTAGAATCTTCCACACCCTCAGGTCAGGCATGGTGACTCATGCCTATAATCCCAGCACTTTGGGAGGCCAAGGCGGGTGGATCTCTTGAGGTCATGAGTTCTAGACCAGCTTGGCCAACGTGGCAAAACCCTATCTCTACTAAAAATACAAATACAAAAAAAAAAACAGCACACTCCTGTAATCCCAGCTACTTGAGAGGCTGAGGCACAAGAATCACTTGAACACAGGAGGTGGAGGGGCTGCAGTGAGCTGAGATCATGCCACTGCACTCCAGCCTGGGCAATAGAGCGAGACTCTATCTCACAAAAACAACAACAACAACAAAAGAATCTTCCACACTCTTAATCCATCGGGTCCCGGGGCCAGGTGGAGGGTGAGGCAGCTCAGGTCTGCTGAGCAGGAGGGGCATGCTGACTGCTTCTGGTTTCCCATAGATCCGAGTGCTGGGGTACTGCTGCCAGCTGGTTGGTGGGGTCCTGGTTGAACAATGTCCCTCCAGGTCGAAAGTGGGGACACGCCTCTTGGTGGTGTCCACCCAGCTCAGCCACTGCAGGACCATCTTGCGACTGTTTGATGACCTGGCCATGTTTGTCTACACTAAGCAGTACGGCCTGGGGGCACAGGTAACAGGGTTTGTGGGGCCGTGGAGAGTGGGGTGCAGACCTTAGTGAAAATTAAAAAAAATTTTTTTAGAGACAGGGTCTTGCTCTCTCATCCAGGCTGGAGTGCAGTGGAGTGATCATAGCTCACTGCAGCCTCGAACTCCTGGGCTCAAGTGGTCCTCCTGCCTTAGCCTCCCTGAGTGCTGGGATTACAGGCATGAGCCACCGTGAGCGTTTTATAGTCTTGTCCCAAAACGCTCCCTGCATGGGTAGTTTATTACTTTTCGTAATTTCACTTTCTTCTTTGAGAGGATCAGATGTCCTCGTTTTGATTTAAAATTTTTAAAAATAGCAAACGTTCACACGTTCCAAATGGGGATATCATTTAAAAAAACTCCCTCCTTCCTGATCTTCCAGGCCTCCAGTTTTTCCCCACAGAGGCGGCCACTGTGGTCAGCTTCTTTTTTTGGAGACAAGGTGTCACTCTGTGACTTAGGCTGGAGTGCAGTGGCATGATCTCGGCTCACTGCAACCTCCACCTCTGGGGGACAAGTGATTCTCTTGCCTCAGCCCCTCATGTAGCTGGGAATACAGGCAGCCCCCACCATGCCTGGCTAATTTTTGTATTTTTAGTAGAGGCAAGGTTTTGCCATGTTGGCCAGGCTGGTCTCGAACTACTGACCTCAAGTGATCCACCTGCCTCGGCTCCCAAAGTGCTGGGATGACAGGTGTGAGCCACCGTGCCAGGCGATCATTTCTTACCAGTCTAAAAAAGAGCTCCTTTCTCAGGACCACACAGTGCTCTGCTCGGCAGATCCTATTTAACCCGTCTCTGGCTGACACACAGGGCATGATTTCTGAGGTTCTGCTATTGTGACAGTGCTGCAGAGAGTAGCCTTGTCCCTGCGGCACCCCCAAGCATGCCAGCCTAGTAGAGGGCCATCTTGCCCCCCAGGGGATGATCTCAGAGGCTGCACAGGCCAGCCTCTCATCGTCATGCCCTCCCTGGGCTACTCTGTCTGTTCTCTGGGTCCTCGCAGGGATCACCCCTCTGAGGCACTTGCTACTCAGATGCTCCCCACCCCAAACCCCCAGCCCTACCCCATTCAGCGCCACATGTCCTTGGCCTGATCATCCCACATCACGAGCGTTTCTCTTGGCTGCCTTCCTGTTTTGCCACCTATGGCATCCTCCTCCTCCATGTCTGGTGACTCCTGGAGACTCCTCCCTCCTCTATCCCCTCGGAGGAAGAGCCCTCAAGCAAGGGGTGGGGGCCCCTGCACCGCAGGTATCCCTTGGCCAGAACAAAAGCCCCTTTTGTTGGGTTGCAGGTTTATATGTCTGCATCCCTCCCTGCCCTGGCGAGCCTCTGCCCCTCCCCAGAGTCTAGCCTGGACCCTCTGCTTCTCAGGAAACCCGGGTGGACTGAGCACATTGGGGTGGAGTCTGCCATCCTCATCGAGGTGGGAAATGTGCTGGGCATATGAGGGAAGCTGGAGTGAGGTTCAGAGCCCGGAGGGAGGCAGGATCATGACTGGCCAGAAAGAAGAGGAATCAGAAGAAGGAAGCAGCAGGCCGGGCGCGGTGGCTCAAGCCTGTAATCCCAGCACTTTGGGAGGCCGAGGCGGGTAGATCACGAGGTCAAGAGATCGAGACCATCCTGGTCAACATGGTGAAACCCCGTCTCTACTAAAAGTACAAAAAATTAGCTGGGCACGGTGGCGCGTGCCTGTAATCCTAGCTACTCAGGAGGCTGAGGCAGGAGAATTGCCTGAACCCAGGAGGCGGAGGTTGCGATGAGCCGAGATCGCGCCATTGCACTCCAGCCTGGGTAACAAGAGTGAAACTCCGTCCCAAAAAAAAAAAAAAAAAGGCAGAAGAAGGAAGCAGTATCAGGATCAGTGGTGGGGGCGGGGAGGAGCTTCCTGGGAAGTCTAGAGGAGGGAAAGGGTGTGGCAGGCAACAAGGACCATATGAGTAGAGGGGGCGGGGTCCCCAGTTGGCCCCAGAGCTCCAGTCCCAGAAACCAGGCCTCAGCACTGTGCCCCTGTAGCCTCTACTGGTCCTGCCTCCCTGGCTCTAGGCAGTCGTTAAGAACTTGGGGCCGAGGGTATGGATGCCGTGCAGGACCAAGAGCCTGCATGTGCATTGCAATTCAAGGTCCTGGAGGACCATCCCTGCTGGAACTGGGGCCAGTGACTCTCCCTGAGAAACTCCGTGTGGCCGTCTGTATCACGGGACGGTAACTCGCTTGAGGTTGATGGAGGCTTTGCAAGCCTTTCAGCTCTGTGCCTGTCTTGTGGTCAGCACTGGGCGTGCGCTGGCCCACAGGTTAGCATACCGTCTCAGCCTGTCAGGGTTCCCTGCGAGCCACCTCTCATGCTCCCTGCCTAAAGTCTGGCATCAGAGGTCCTCGCCCATGCAGGAACTGAAAGCCTTTGGGGAGGAAGGCTGGGAATCCCCTGGGAACATGAGAATTCCTGGTCCTGGGGCCTGCCCCAGGCTGAGTGACACAGAATCCTCATGGCTGGCATGGGGCATGGGGTTTTGGAAGCTCCGCAGAGGACCGCACTGCACAGCTGAGTTGAGACCCTCCCTCCAAGGGGCACTGCAGGAATCAGGCCTGTGTGGGGACCCCAGCCCCAGAGCCTTTCTCCTGCGGGCAGGCCACAGACAGCCTGCTGGGCTGGGATGCTGCTCAGGGCCCGGGATCAGGAAACAGTTCACTGCTACCTGGCATGGCTACAGTGTTAAAATGGGCAGTGGGTAAGTCTGACCCCAGGCCCCCTCTGCTCCTGGTCCTACAGGAGGAGGACGCCTTTGTCCGCTGGGTGTCCGTCCTAGGAAACCTGGCTGACCAGCTCTACTACCCCTGTGAGCACGTCGCCTGGGCGGCTGAGACCCGGGTCCTCCATGTGGACTCTTCCTGGTGGTGGACGCTGAGCACAGCCTTATGGGCCCTCTCTCTGCTCCTGGGGGTTGCCAGGTAAGTGGCATGGGCCAGAAGGGAGCACCCAAGGTTCCTGAGCAGCCTCCTTACCAGAGTGGCAGTGGCCCCAGGAACATAACTGGCTTCAGACTGAGGGGTCCTTGCCTCTTAGAGTTTTCCTTGGAGTTTCTGTTGTTTCTTCCTTCTGTTGGTATATTTGTTTTGAATAACTGCTGGAACGAATTACCATAACTAGTGCTGAGCAAGAGAAACTTACTATCTTAGGATTCTGAAGGTCGGAACCCTCCTGGGCTAGTGTCAGCAGGGGCTGGTGCCTTCTGGAGGCCCCAGGGGAGGTTTTGGATTTTCCAGCTTCTAGAGGCCACCTGCATTCCTTGATTAATGGCCCCTTCCTTCCTCTTCCAAGCATGACCTCTGGGCCATGCCTCTCAGGGTCTCACCTTCCCCGATTCTCATTCTCCTTCCTCCCTCCTATAAGGACCTTGTGATGACATCCAGACCACCTGGATGATCCAGGGTAATACTTCCTAAGATCTTCAGCATAGGTCTGATGTGGTGGCTCACGCCTGTAATCCCAGCACTTTGGGAGGCCAAGGCCAGCAGATCACTTGAGCCCAGGAGTTTGAGAACAGCTTGGCCAACGTGGCGAAACCCTGTCTCTACTAAAAATACAAAAAGTAGCCGGGCTTGTTGGCAGAAACTGACTGAGGCAGAAGGATTGCTTGAATCTGAGGAGGCGGAGGTTGCAGTGAGCCAAGATCACGCCACTGCACTCCAGCCTGGGTAACATGCAGAGTCCCCACATACCCCCATCCCCACATGCACGGCCTCCTCCACTTCTGGCATCATCCCCATGGTGCACTGGTTACAACTGATGACTCTCCATGGACCCATCGTCACCCCAGTGCATAGCTCTGTTACGGTTCGTGCTTGGTTCTGGGCATCCTATGTGTTTGGGCATTGACACGTGCACACCTGCAGTATCGAATGGAATTTCATGCCCATCGAAGCTGTGCTCCACCTGCTGCAGCATTCTTGTTTAGGGCACGTGGTTTCCCATCATCTCTCTGTTTGGGGTGAGCACAGGGAATGGGTGGGAGCATTCCATGTGCGCTTATCATGACCAGACATCTGTCCTAAGGCCCAGGGCTGCCAGAGCATCAGCTGGGAGGTTGCTCAATGGAGATGTAAGGTTCCAGTGCCCAGGGCTTCAGATTCTCTTTCTTGAGACAGTCTTCCTCTGTCACCCAGGCTGGAGTGCAGTGGTGCAGTCTCAGCTCACTGTAACCTCTGCCCCCTGGGTTCAAGCAATTCTCCTGCCTCAGCCTCCTGAGTAGCTGGGATTAAAGGCATCTGCTGCCACGCCCAGCTAAGTTTTGTATTTTTAGTAGAGATGCGGTTTCACCATGTTGGCTAGGTTGGTCTTGAACTCCTGACCTCAGGTGACCTGCCTGCCCCGGCCTCCCAAAGTGCCAGGATTACAGATGTGAGCCACTGTGCCCGGCCGAGCTTCTGATTCTGTGGGTCTGGGGAGGCCAGGAATCGGTGTTTTGCCCCAGTCCCCAGGAGGTACCCACCTGCTGTACCACTGGCACTACCCTGTGTCCTGCACCCTGGGTACAGGGTGGCTGGAGATGTGACCAGGCCCTGGCCATTCTGGTCAGTAGGTCACAGTCACAACCCAGCACACCTCATGGCCAAGGCTGGAGAGTGCAGGTGCCTGGTAGAGAGGGTCGGGTGGGTGCCATGCACGGCCGCAGAGTCCCCTGGGAGCACAGAGGCTGCCCACCATGTAGCCCCTTCCTCAGCCTGCAGATGGCAGCCTTGAGGGCCCAAGGGGTCATCCACATAGGTCTAGCCAGTGTCCAGGGTATGTGTGCAGGGGGTGCTGGCATGGCACTGATCTGGGCCTTTCCACACAGAGCAGACCAGGCAGCCAAGGCCCAGAGGGGAAACATCCCCAGGCCTGTCCAACTGCAGGCCCCTTGGCATCCTCTTCTGTCTAGGACTCTGCCGGGCTGTGAACACCTCACAGGGCTTGATGTTCCTTTGAGCACTTGCCAGTGGTTTGCAGAGGCTGGGCCGGACCCTGGATGGCCATGTCAGAAGTGCAGGATGTTCCTGAATGTGATGCAGATGTCCCTGGCAGGACAGGGCTGTGTTAGGGATGAGTCCCAGGGAATCTGAGGCACAGGCCGGAGGCGCGGGACTGAGGGGGCAGGGAGAGGGCAGGCCACTTATCTGAGATGTGGCCCTTGTCCCAGATTGTAAGGGGATGCTCCTGTCCCAGACTGTAAGTCCGGGGCCAGCGTTGTGGAGCTAACCCTCCTGCTCCCCCGGGGGCATCCTCCCTCCAACTCTGGTGCTGCAGGTCCCTGTGGGTGCTGCTGAAGCTGAGACAGAGATTGCGGAGCCCCACAGCGCCCTTCACCAGGTAGGAGCCTGCGGTCACCCAGCAGGAAGGCCCACTCCCTCAGCAGCGTGGGATCCTGGCTCAGAGTTACCCCCGTGCAGGCCCGTACTGAGGTCTGTTGTTCACAGGTCATGGGGGTCTCACCTCAGCCTCCAGTGGGTGGCGGTACCTTTTACAGATGGGGAAACTGAGGCTTGCTTGAGCGAGGACTCCAGGGCTGAGCCTTCATGGCTGCTCCCTCAGCTGGAGAGAATGGTCAGTTTCCTGAGGTTTATGACCATTGTCACTGTTGCTTTTTCTTTTTTGAGACAGGGTCTTGCTCTGTTGCCCAGGCTGGAGCACAGAGTGCGATCTCAGCTCACTGCAGCCTCTGCCTTCCGGGCTCAACTGATCCTCCTGCCTCAGCTTCCCGAGTAGCTGGGATTACAAGCATGCGCCATCATGCCCAGCTGATTTTGTATTTATTGCTCCTGGGGTTCCCCCGTCCCTCCACACCTCCCAAAGTGCATTTGTGCTTTTTGTTTTTACAAGGGACCCCCATCTCTGGGTGTTCAGGAGGAGGACTGAGGTGTGGATTTGAGGACTGGGTCCCTGCCCTGTTGATGCTTGGTTTGGGAGGTGGTGATGGGGACTCAGTCCCTGTGGAGGGTCGGGGAGGCCACCTCGGCCCTGCCAGCTCCTCCCACTGGCAGGCAGGGCCTGTGGCCACTCACTTCCCCACCAGAGACTCAGGGCTGCCCAGGCCACACAGGGCATGTGGGGGCTTGGGAAGGGCAGGTGGGCAGGTGTGAGCGCGAGTGTGAGCTGCTCCTCTCTGCCCACAGCCCACTGGCCCGGGGCAAGCGGAGGGCCATGGAGGCGCAGATGCAGTCGGAGATGCTGTCGCTTCTCAGCAACCTGGCTGACCTGGCGAACGCTGTGCACTGGCTGCCCCGGGGTGTGCTGTGGGCCGGCCGCTTCCCGCTGTGGCTGGTGGGCCTCTTGGGCACCATCTCCTCACTCCTCAGCATATACCAGGCGGTCCGGGCTGGTAGCCAGGCCGAGGCTGCCACCCCCTGACACTGCCTGAAGAGCACAGGGACACAGCTAGAGCCCACAGAGGGCCCCTTTCTGCAAAGCAGAAGACACCGGGACAGGGGCTGGGGCTGTACGGCTGCCTGTGGCGAAACCCATGGGCAAGGTGGGAGGAAGGACTGATTCAAGGTGCCCCCCAGGGCTACCGAGCTGGAGTTTTCAGCCGTGGAAGGCTTCAGCAGCACCTCCCACTCACCAGCTGGAGTCTTATATCCAAATAAAGGTGAACCAGAGGAAGCCCGTCTTGCCTTGGAAAGCTGGAATGGAAATCAGTTAAATGTTGTGCTGGTGCCTGGCCAAGGGGTGAAGGATATTACACTGGTGGCTTCTGGCCCCTTACCCTCCACAGGATGGAGCCACAGTTGGA
Source organism: Leontopithecus rosalia (assembly GCA_028533165.1). NCBI lineage: Eukaryota > Metazoa > Chordata > Mammalia > Primates > Cebidae > Leontopithecus > Leontopithecus rosalia. The sequence goes on along the minus strand of CM052668.1, from coordinate 5,969,573 downwards.
AACCACACTTCCCCAGCCCGCCTTCAGGAATGCTCTTGGCCTGGTGGGTCCCCTCCATCTCTGAGCAAGTGCTGCCCAGAGACCCCAAGTGGCCTTGAGCCACACAGGGCTGTTCTCTACTCCCCACAGTCCTGGGCACACGGGCCAGAGGTGCCACCTCCTGTCAGGCCACCTTAGGGTGTGGCCTCACACCACTGTGCTGCAGACCCGGAGCGTTTTCAGGGCTCCAGGCTGAGACTGAGCAACATACACTGGCATCGCTGAAGACACTTGGGGTTCCCACCTCAGCCAGCGTGTGGTGGGATGGGACAAGGGCACCTCTTAGTCTCTGGCAGGCGCTGGGGCACAGCATGGCCAAGGAACACGACAGGCAGTGTGTGTGTCCTTGGGCCTCATGCGGTATCCATTGCACTGCTTTTTCATCTTTTTGATACCAGATCTGTCACCCAGGCTGGACTGCACTGGTACAATCATAGCTTCATGTAGCCTCAAACTACTGGGCTCAAGGGATCCTCCTACTTTAGCCTCCCAAATAGCAGGAACTGCAGGCATGTATCATCATGCTCAGATAATTTTTAAATTGTTTTGTAGAGACAGAGTCTTGCCATATTGCCCAGGCTGGTCTTGAATTCCTGGCCTCAAGCGACATGCCTGCCTCAGCCTCCCGGAGTAAGCTGTGCTTTGTTTTGTTTTTACAAGGAAGACACTAGGTGGCTATGAGCCGCTGGCAGGCCAGGGACTCCTCAGGGTCACACAGGTGCAGGAGACCCCATCTGTGGACAGAAGGAGACTCCTTCTGTCCAGGACTCATGAGTGGGTGAGGCTTGGTGGGTTTCCCCCTTCTCTCCCTTGTGGGGGGTGCAGGCCCATCCTGGCCTTCAGCAGGGGCCTCCTTCTCAGCTCCTAGTGGCACCCGCATGATTAGGGCGTCGCATTACCTACCGGGAGACTCAATTACCTACCAGCTCATACCTGTGGGGCCCTTGGAGTGGCGCCTCTGTGTGGGGAAGTCACGTGACCACCTGATGACAAGTGCCAGGAGGAAAAGCAAGCCACCTTCAGGGATGGAGCCTGGACTGGGAAGGCCTTGGATACTGACCGTGGAGTCCAGACATGAAGCAGACAGGATGGATGTTTCCAGAAAGGGAGGCCACTCTCCCACTCTCTGGGCTGGTCCAGTGGCTCTTGTGTGCTTGTGTGTTTAAACAGTTTTATTGAAATATAATTCATGTATCATATAATTTATCCACAAAAGGGAGACAGTTTGGTGGCTTTTAAAATATTCACAGTCAAACAAGCGGTGCCACGGTCAACCTGAGAACATTTCCATCACCCCAAGGAGAAACCAGCTCACCCTTCAGGTGTTACCTGCCCCCAGCCCCCAGGCTTGGTGACTACTGCCTTGTCTCTGCAGAGTTCCTCATTCTAGCTCAGCAGTTCTCAACCTTTCAGGGCTGGGAACAGACCCCTTTGAAACGCTTAAGGACTACAGGTCCTCTTATTTGAGATGGAATCTTGCTGTTGTGCCCAGGCTGGAGTGTAATGGCGTGATCTCAGCTCACTGCAACCTCTGTCTCTCAGGTTCAAGTGATTCGGCTGCCTCAGCCTCCTGAATGGCTGGGATTACAGGCACCTGCCACCACGCCCGGCTAATTTTGTATTTTTACTGGAGACAGGGTTTCACCATGTTGGCCAGGCTGGTCTCGAACCCCTGGGCTCAAGTGATTCACCTGCCTTGGCCTCCCAAAGTGCTGGGATTATAGGTGTAAGCCAGCGCCCAGCTACTACAAGCCCTCTTTGCAGAATATCTCATTTTAGAGTGCCCCAAGGCCCCCAGGGCCTGTAAGGTATGCTGAGGAAGGCTGGGGGCATCCCAGGGGAGGGGTCAGCTAGGCAGAGGTCAGGGGATGGCTGGGGTCAGGGTGGAGGGTGCTCTGTGGGTCAAATGGTATGCTCGCCTGCGATGAGGGTCCCAACACCACTATGCGCTTCAGCAAATCAGAGTTGGGAGAATGAGAGAGAAAACCCCAATGTCCACCATCAGGAGAATAGCTACTGGCCAGTTTTACATTGTGTGCATTTGACCACAATGGAAAAAAAATGGGTTGGGTGTGGTGGTTCATACCTTTAATCCCAGCACTCTCGGAGGCTGAGACAGGAGGATTACCTGAGGTCAGGAGTTCAAGAACCAGCCTGGCCAGCATGGTGAAACCCTGTCTCTACAAAAATACAAAAATTAGCTGGGCATGATGGCGGGGGCCTGTGATTCCAGCTATACTCAGGAGGCTGAGGCAGGAGAATTGCTTGAACTTGGGAGGTGGAGGTTGCAGTGAGCCAAGATGGCACCACTGCGCTCCAGCCTGGGTGGCAGAGCAAGACTCCATCTCAAAATAATAATAATAAAGAAATAGTAAATTATTTTCACCTTTTTCTTTTCTTTTTTTAAAAAATTCATTTTTTTTCAATCCCCCAAATTTCCCTTTTTTTTTAACCCCTTAGAGACAGGGTCTCACCATGTTGCCTAGGCTGCAGTGCAGTGACACGATCATAGCTGCCTGCAACCTCAAACCCCTGGGCTCAAGCCATCCTCCTGCCTTAGCCTCCCTAAAGTGCTGGGATGACAGGTGTGAGCCACAGCACCCAGCCCTCCTTTTCCTTTTTCAGTACGGCTACCGCCAGTGAAAAATTCCACACGTGGCTTGCATCACCTTTCTGCTGGACAGTGCTGCCTGAGAGTCCCATTTGCACTTCCTGGTGATCCAGTGATCGACTTCATACCTAGTCACCTGGGGACGGGAAACCCTCTGATGAAACGGCAGCGTCCCTGCCTCACTGGACTGGTACTCGGACCAGGTGGAAATGAGGATTGAACACCCACAGCCAAGCTGCCTCTCATACCAGATAGAGGAACTGAAAGTTATAGTCTTGGGGGTTATTCTGGATTAAAAGCAAAAGGATCAGCAAAGCTGGGCTGTGGAGGCTCCATGAAAGCCTCAAGTGTACCCGGTGGGCAGGACCTACAGAGGCACCTCCATGCCCAACTCCTGCCTACGCCTGTAATCCCAGCACTTTGGGAGGCTGAGGTGGGCAGATCACTGGAGGTCAGGAGTTCAAGACCAGGCTGGACACTGTAGTGAAACCCTATGTCTACTTAAAAAATACAAAGATTAGCAGGGCGTGCCTTTAATCCTAGCTACTCGGGAGGCTGGGGCAGAAGTGCCTGAATCCGGGAGGCAGAGGTTGCAGTGAGCAGAGACCATGCCACTGCTCTCCAGCCTGGGTGACAGAGCGAGACTCCATCTCAAAAAAAAAAAAAAAAAACAAAAAAACCCCAAACCAACAAACAAAACCAACAACTGGGGACTGGACCTGAAGGGGTTGGTCTTCTGAGCAGGACACGGAGGGTAGGGGGGCGAGCTGAGGTGCAGAAGCCATGGAGAGCCCCCACCAGAACCCCAGAAGCTGCTACTCCTGCAGCGACGTTTGGGCAGAAGATGATCCTAAAACAAAACCCCCAATAACACCCATGCCAGTCACTCCTCATCTTGGACACGTTTATTGCTAGAATCAGGTCTTAAGTTCTAAGGCGGGTCAGAAATATCCCTTGGTGAGGAAATGTTGTAATTATTGTAAAAATAATTAGCAGGTGACTAAGATCATGACCACAACTGACGAAGACGTGTGCAGATCCCACGAAAATATGAACATTGCTCAACTGTCAACTTTACAAAGAAAATCGGGCTCCACCCAGGAATGGCTGAGGGCACTGCTGAGGGAAGGGCTGTCAACGCCGCCACCCCACGCAGAGCACGACTGATACCCCTTGGCCATGTGGCGGGGATGTGGGTTCCCACCACGTGGCCAAGCAGAAATTCCCTGAACTTCTCTCCCATCCAAGGAATTGTGGCGTCTCAGAGGGCTGGACTGGCGCATGCCAGCTCAGGGGGCGCGAGGGTCCGGGAATGTTCTCTTCACAACAGAACAGGAACATACAGTCAGCTTTTGTAAAGTGCTCTGGTACTTGGTACGAAAATACAAAACACTGATTAAAACATGGCACAGAGGGGCTCTGATGGGGGAGGGGCGGGGACGCTCGGGTCACAGGGTGGAGAGGTTGCTGATGCCAAAGGACCAGGCTGAGTGGAGCCGAGGTCCTCTGAGGGACTGGGAGCCTGGGGATGCCCAGCCACTCACTCTGTTCTCAGGACCTTGTCACTGACGGGCTGTGTGGCTCTGGTTCCTGTTCGGCATCAGCTCCTGCCCTGTCCCCTTCGGAGCCCACAGCACCCAGTGGGTGCCTCTGCCCAGGGGAGTACTTCCTGACGGAGTTTCCCCGCCCCTGTGCTTGTCTGTCCCCGAGTGGCGGCAATGTCCCCATTCACTGTATTCAGCATCACAGGAGTGGCCCTGCCAGTGCGGTGGGAGGAGAGCCGAATCCCCCGGATCTGCGGTTCCTGGGACCCTGGGTTTGGAAGAAGGACTTGGCCCTTGGGGGGCGGGGGGGCACGCATGCCCCATTGGGAACAAGGACAACCAGCCAGGACCCAGTCCTGCCACCGATGCTTCAGGAGGTGCCGTGGGGAACCCTGGGGTACAGAACAAGGCTTGAAATGTGCCCCTCCTCCACCGGAGCCAGATCATGGGTGGATCTGACCACCTCGGGACATCCCAGCACCTTCGACACTGCTTCAACACAGCACCTCCTTCCTCCACTCCTTCAGGGTGGTGGACCAGGGGCTGCAGCAGCTCATGCAAGCAAGGGGCCCACACGGCGGCCACTTGTACGCTTGCCACAACGTCTCTAGGCACTTCCTCCCATGTCCCAGAGCACAGTGCTCTAGACAGTCTGTGATGTGCCAGCCATCACCCGAAGGGTGGGACCCCAGCCCTGGGAGCTCATTTCCCGAGGGCTGAGGACCCTGCGCTGGAAGTGTGTACCCACTCTGGCTGAAGCTAGAGGCCAGCCCCCAAGACAGGCCGAGTGTGTGAATGATGACGGGTGCCCTGGCAAAGTAGATTTTGGGAACCAGCTGGTTTCAAAACTGGTGCCAAGTAAAAAGGAGCAAAGGTCAGCCCCTTTGCAATGGGCATCCGAACCCACAGAACCTGCCTGGAGTGCCACTGGTGTCCCCTCAGTGGGCCCTGCCCGTGGCCCTCTCTGCCCCTGCCCCCGTGCCTGGCTCATTCTCTGGCCCTGAGGTTCACAGTGAACCTTCCTGGGTCTCTGCTTGGGACGTGGATTCTGCCTGATTCTGGGGACAGATGCTGCTGATGCCACCGGCCCCTCCTGGCACCCTAATCCCTGGCTCCATGTCGCACATGGCCGTGGAGTGTGGGCCCAGCCAGCAGCTCCTTCTCAGAGCGAGGTTGGCCCTGTCCTTGGCTCCATGCAGAGCTGGCACCGCTCCTCACTGCCTCGGAAAAACAGCTCGGACGTGATCTCCCTGCCACCTGGATGGGGCGCTCTGTGATTTCAGACAGATCCCTGGATTAGCTCTGGCTCAACTTTCCATTAAAAACTTTCCTTTTTGGAAAAAAAAAAAAAAAAGGTTCAGAAAGTGACCCAGGCACCACCGCTAATGCTATAGAAGGAGCCGCGAGGCCTGGAGCACCACCAGGACGGGCCCGGCCAGGCGGTAATCACCGTTTGCTCAGGAAGAGGAGGGGACAGCTCGGTGGGCATGGTAACCCCACGGGGGTCCCCAGAGCAGGAAGGGTGGGCAGGGCAGGGAGGGGCCTTGCACCTTGAGTCACGGCCCTTTTAGAAGAAGATGACATCTTCCTTGCTGGCATCCTCCTTGGCGCTGAGTGGTGTGGCTGGCAGTGGCGAGGGAGCCGGGGGCCCGGGTGGGAGGACTGTGCCCCCGGCCTTGAGAGAGAAGCCCTCAGAGAGGCTGTCGGCTGGTGGTGGGCTCGGGGCGGGGAAGCCAGGGTCTGGAACAGAGAGGGGGTCCAGACTGTGAGCAGCCTCCGGGTGGTGCCAGCGGCCCGGCTGCCCTGGGCCTGGGCTCATGACGGGTGGGAGCTCACCTGGCGGGGGCGCAGGACTGTGGCTGCCAGGCAGGATGGGGCTCAGCGAGCGGCGGTTCCGGGAGGTGCTCTCATCCTTCCCCATGAGCTTGTTGAGCAGCAGCTGCTGCTTCAGGTCGAAGGACGCTGGAAGAGGGAAGGCGCTTGGGCCGGCTCCAGGCTGGCCAGCCGCCCCTACCCCCCAGGGCAGCCTCCAAGAGCAGAGGGCCCGGCCGCCCCCAGCTGACACTTCCCACGGCAGCCTGGATCCCATGGCCTAAGCTACTCAGATGCTAAACCCCGGATTCAGGGAGAACAGCTCTACCCTTGCTGCAGAAGGGCCTGGGAGTCACCCCACATCTGGAGAGGAGGCTGAGCCTCCTATAGAAACAGCACAGGCCCCAGCGGCCTCGGGACACAGCCCCCGCTCTTCAGGAAAGGTCCCAGGACATCCTGGTTGTCCCCCAGAGGAGCAGGGCTGGCTCCTGGACCAGAGGAGCCCCTGGGCGCCCTCCCTGGAAACACTGGGGCTGCTCTGGGCTCTATGTCCCCCTCTGTGGAACAGGGACCTTCAGCAGAGGGGCCTGCACCTGTCCCAGCCCCAGCTGGGCTTATCCCAGGTGGCCAGGGCTCTCCGCCTGGTTGCCTGTGTCCTTTTCTGAGGCTCCTGGTCCCCATCCCGCTGTCTGAGGGTTGAGGAGGGGAAAGGACTGAGGGTGGGCCATCTCAGTTTTGGGGCTGGAGACCAAACATGGCCCCATATGGGTGGCCTCAGCCACGATGCCAGCTGTGCCCTTCTGGGTTTCCTCTCTGGAGGGCAGCACAGGTGTCCCATGCCTCCTGGCTCCCAGCGAGCTCCTAGAGCCTGACCGGTTGCCCACGGCTGCACCTTCCAGGGCCAGGTAGAGGGGGCGGGGCCGGCTCACCTGAGCTTTCCCAGCGCTGGGAGCCCCTGCTCTTGCTGCCCTTGTCCTTGCCACCCTTGGTGGAGGCCGCCAGCTTGGTGGGGATCTGCTGCTGCACAGCTGCCTGCCTCTGGAACTGGTTGGTGGCGCTAAGCAGCTGGATGGGTACGTCGCTCTTGGCCAGTCGGCTCTCGGCAGGGGCACTGTCCCGGCGAGCCACCTCAGGGCGCTCTGTGTACTCTGGCCCAGTGCCGGACAGCAGCATGCTCACCCGAGGCCCCTCCAGCCCTTCCCCGTTGAAGCTGGGAGGGTGGCTGGGGGGCTGGGCCTGGGGGGACAACAGCAGATACATTCGAGGTTCCTGCTGTGCGGCCTCTGGAGAGCCCCCGAGGGTCGTGCACAGGAGACCCTCAACCTCTCCTGTTCGGGACAGAGCTAGGTGCAGCTTGAAGGAGCTGCCAGTCATTGCCTGTCCCCAATGCCTGCTAAATATGCATACCTGTGGTGACAGTCAGTGGCACCCAAACTGTCAGACACTCATATACAAACATGTCACACACATTCATGTTCACATCTGTTCACACAATCCATGGTTTTATAAATTTGTTTTCTCAGACACAGCCTTGCTCTGTCACCCAGGCCAGAGTGCAATGGTACAATCATAGCTTTTGAGCCTCTTAGGCTCAAATGATCCTCTTGCCTCAGCCTCCCAAGTAGCTGGGACTAAAGGCATGAGCCACTACACCCTGCTAATTTTTGTAATTTTTTTTTTAGAGACGAGTTCTCACTATGTTGCTCAGGTTGGTCTCAAATTCCTGGTCTCAAGCACTCCTCTGGCCTCAGCCTCCCAAGTAGCTGGGACGCACATCACAGCACCCAGCTTCATTTTTTTTTTTTTTTTTTGAGATAAGAGTTTCGCTCTTGTTGCCCAGGCTGGAGTGCAATGGGGCAATCTTGGCTCACTGCAACCTTCGCTTCCCAGGTTCAAGCAATTCTCCTGCCTCGGTCTCTCGAGTAGCTGGGATTACAGGAATGCACTACCATGCCCGGCTAATTTTTTGTGTTTTTAGTAGAGACAGGGTTTCTCCATGTTGGTCAGGCCAGTCTCAAACTCCCAACCTCAGGTGATCTGTCCACTTCAGCCTCCCAAAGTACTGGGATTACAGGCTTGAGCCACCACGCCAGCCTTTTTTTTTTTTTTTTTTTTTTTTTTAGACAGAGTCTCACTCTGTTGCCCAGGCTGGAGTGCAGCCGCGTAATCACAGCTCATGGCAGCCTCAACCTCCCGGGCTCTAGTGATCCTCTCACCTCACCATTCCAAGTAGCAGGGACTACAGGCACTCACCACCATGCCTAGCTCATTATTGTTATTGTTTTTTTTTTTTTTTTTTGAGACGGAGTTTTGCTCTTGTTACCCAGGCTGGAGTGCAATGGTGCGATCTCGGCTCACCGCAACCTCCGCCTCCTGGGTTCAGGCAATTCTCCTGCCTCGGCCTCCCGAGTAGCTGGGATTACAGGCTCGTGCCACCATGCCCAGCTAATTTTTTGTATTTCGAGTAGAGACAGGGTTTCACCATGTTGACCAGGATGGTCTCGATCTCTTGACCTCGTGATCCACCCGCCTCGGTCTCCCAAAGTGCTGGGATTACAGGCTTGAGCCACCGTTCCGGGCCTATTGTTATTGTTTTTATAGAGACGGAGTTTCGCCGCATTGCCCAGGCTGGCCTGGAACTCTTGCTTTACCAAAGTGCTGGGATTACAAGAGTGCATTTTTTAAAAAGTTTTTAACATTTATGGAACATTTTGAGCAACAGCGTTCTGTTAAGCATTTAATGAGCTCTAAGAAAGGTTCTATGTTGCGGCATGTGCTGTGAATGTAAGGCTATCTCACGCTGTTCGCTCGTTTACACTCATGAACGCACCCGCGCACCCCGTCACACACGTGCTTGTGCAAATGCACGTGCAAAATGGTCACCCCCCCAACTGTGCACACGGGCTGCTGCGCGCTCACCTCGGCCAGTGCATCAGGTGGCAGTGCGCCTGGCGCGGTGTTCTGCTTCTTGAGGCGGCGCAGCAGCTCCAGGCGCTCCCGCTCGCGCTCCACGGCGCGCTGAGCCTCACGCAGCCGCTCCAGGTCGTGCTGGTAGGCCTGGCGTTGGCGCTCCAGCTCGGCGCGCTCCTGCTCCAGCCGCTGGCGCAGTTGCCGCGCCTCGCCCTCGCGCTCCTGCAGCCTTGCGCCTGCGCGCTCCAGCTCCTGCCGCTGCCTCTCGCGCTCACGCTCCCAGCGCTGCTGCTCCTGCCGCAGTTGGTTCTGCAGCTTCTCCACGGCCGCACGCTCCTCCCGCTGCTTCTCGAAGTTGCGCTGCCGCTCCTGTTCCAGCAGCAGGTTCCCGCGCGTCGACTGCAGCCGGAACTGCTTCTCGCGCTCCTGGATGGCTGCCCGCTGTGTCTCCACATAGCTGTCCTGGTGGGCGATGACCGCCTGCGGAAGGCCAGGGCCAGGCAGGTGAGAGCTGCACCCGCGCCCCAGCCTACCCGGAAAGGGCACGTGTGGCAGGCTCCACCCTGCCCCCGTACCTGCAGGTTCAGGAGCAGCTGGGACAGCGTCTGGATCCGCTGGACGAGCTGCGGGGAGGAGAGGGAGATTGACGCTAGTTCTCGGTTGAGGCCACACAGGCTTGCACACGGCACCGGGAGAATGGACAGTGGGCGCCTACCTCTGACTCCAGGACTGTGGGCAGACCGGGGTCAGACTCCGTGCCTGGCGCTTCCACCTGGGAAGAGGACACCCGCCGTCAAACCACAGAGAGCGGCTCAAAACCCATCTGACCAGCCCCAAGCCTGCTTCTCCTTCTTTTCTTTATTTTTTGAGACAGGGTCTTGCTTTAGAGTGCAGTGGCTCCATCCTTCCACCTCGCCCACCCGAGTAGCTGGGACTACAGGTGTGCACCACTAGGATCAGCTATTTTTATTTAATTTATTATTATCATTTTTTTAAGTCTGGTTGTTATAACTCGATCAAGACAGTTGCAGGTGGGGAAAAAAATTGGAAAAATAAAAATAAAGACTAGTTGCCCAGGCTGGAGTGCAATGGCAATGGCAAGATCTCGGCTCACTGCAACCTCCACCTCCCTGGTTCAAGTGATTCTCCTGCCTCAGCCTCCCAATTAGCCTTACACCACCATGCCTGGCTAATTTTGTATTTTTAGCAGAGACAGGGTTTCACCAACTTGGTCAGGCTGGTCTGGAAGTCCTGAACTTAGGTGATCACCTGCCTCAGCCTCCCAAAGTGCTAGGATTACAGGCATGAGCCACCGCGCCCAGCAGCCATGTTTAAAATTTTTTTTCCGGCCGGGCGCGGTGGCTCATGCCTATAATCCCAGTACTTTGGGAGGCCGAGGCGGGTGGATCATGAGGTCAAGAGATCGAAACCATCCTGGTCAACAAGGTGAAACCCGTCTCTACTAAAAATACAAAAATTAGCTGGGCATGGTGGTGTGTGCCTGTAGTCCCAGCTACTTGGGAGGCTGAGGCAGGAGGATTGCTTGAACCCAGAAGGTGGAGTTGCGGTGAGCCGAGATCGTGCCATTGCACTCCAGTCTGGGTAACAACAGCGAAACTCCATCTCAAATAAAAAAAATTTTTTTTCCACCAAGGTCATTTCAGAAGCACAGATCGGCAGCCATTTTTATTTTAGTTTTAGTTTTTTTGAAACAAAGTCTCGCTCTCTTGCCCAGGATGGAGTGCAGTGGCAAAATCTCAGCTCACTGCAACTTCCACCTTCTGGGTTCAAGTGATCCTCCCACTTCAGCCTCCTGAGTAGCTGGGATTACAGAAGTCTACCACCACACCCAACTAACTTTTATATTTTTAGCAGAGACAGGATTTCAACATGTTAGCCAGGCTGGTCCTGAACCCCTGGACTCAAGTGATCCCTGAGTTGGCCTCCTGAAGTGCTGGGATTACAAGCATGAACCACCACACCCAGCCAAAGGATCAGCTGTTTTAAAAATATTTTGTTGAAATGTGGTCTTGCCCAGGCTGGTCTCAAACTCCTGGCCTCAAGTGATCCTCCCAGGCCCAGGCATGGCGACCTTGCCTGTAATCTCATCTCTTTGGGAGGCCAAGGCAGGAGGATTGCTTGAGCCCAGGAGTTGGAAACCAGCCTGGGCAACATAGTGAGACCCCATTATTTACAAAAATTTTAAAAATTAGCCAGGTATGGGGGTGTATACCTGTAGTCCCAGCTACTTGGGAGGCTGAGGTGGGAGGATCGCTTGAGCCTAGGAGTTAGAGGCTGCATGAGCTGTGATCACGCCACTGCCCTCCAGTCTGGGTGACAGAGAGAGACCTTATCTCCCAAAACACTGGGATTATGGGTGTGAGGCACTGCACCCAGCCCCTGCTTATTATTGAAAATACATCCCTTTGTATGGGTAACAGGAAGGACCCAGGACCAGGTTATGACTGGGGACACAGGCCCAGCGGTCATCTGACTTGTACAAATCTGGGTATTTGGAAAATGAAGGGCTGGGCCGCCTGGGAGGCAGAGTGGGCTTGGCTATAAAGCCTGGGTGCCTGCCAGATCTGGCCACAGAGGCAAGTCCAAGCCTCAGAGCTGACCAGAGGCAGCTGGCCTTGGCCTCGCACCTCTAACATGGGCAAGGTTGAGTAGGCACCTGGCCATTTGATTCAATGGGAAGGGAACAGCTGGGGAGATCTGGCATCTGGTAGGTCCCACCACACCTGCCCCGGCTGAAAGCTGGTGGTCCCTGTAGGGGGTTCCTTGCCTGTTGATGAAGCCACTGTGAGTGCCCTCAGCCTGTCCCCTCCTCAGCCTTCTTCCTGGGGACCTCTTGCTTTTCCCAGAAGGCTGCAGGAAGAAATCCCCTGCCAGCGACTTAATCTGGGCTGAGATATTATTATTGAAATGGAATAGCGATTGTCAATGATGGTAAGACGGAAACTAGACAGCCCCAGCAGAAGCTGCTCACATGCATGAACCCTTACGGCGACTCAAACTGTGCCGAGCACATGGATATCCACATACCGCCTGTGGTGATTCCTCAGAGCCCCCAGGAATGTCACTGTCACCAAGCTTCAAGTCCGGGCTGTTTGGGGGGCCTTGCCAGTCTCGGGGCCTGGGTTCAGTGCTGCCGACTTTCTTCTTGAAGCTGCCATCTGAGAACCCCAAGACAGGGGCGTGAGGATGCTGCCAGCCCATCGGGAGAGGGAATCTTCCCAGTCCACCCCGAGCCCCTACCCAGGTAGGAAATCCAGGCTGGTCCCCAAATGATGACATCTGTAGCACAAACACCTGCTGGAGAGGGGTGGGCTGGTCTGGGTACTGCTCTCACCACACAACCAACAATGCCTGGAGGGGTTCAGAAGGTTCCAGGAAACTGGCTGGGCACAGGGGCTCACACCTGCAATCCCAGCACTTTGGGAGACCGGGGTGGGCAGATCACCTGAGGTCAGGAGTTTGAGACCAGCCTGGCCAATGTGGCAAAACCCCATCTCTACTAAAAATACAAAAATTAGCTGGGCATGGTGGCCTGTGCTTGTAATCCCAACTACTTGGGAAGCTGAGGCAGGAGAATAGCTTGAACCCAGGAGGTGGAGGTTACAGAGAGCAGAGATCAGATCATGCCACTGCATTCCAGCCTGGGTGACAGAGTGAGACTCTCAAAAAAAAAAAGAAAAAAGAAGGTTCCAAGAAACCCCATATAAGCGAATGTGCATCCTGAGGGGCACTCTGGGGTGGGAGGGAGGCGGCCCTGCTCTTACTCTTGCTGGGGCTATTTGTGAAGTCGTAGCCCCCGAAGGTCTCGGCCCTCCTGGGTAGGCCTGTGGAGCTGCCCCCGTCTTCTGCCTGGCCGTTGGCGCTGCCTAGCCGCCTGCAGATCAGGTTCTGGATGCCCTCAACTATGGAAAGAAGAGGACAGGAGGCACAGGTCGCCCTGTGGAAGTGTGCCGGGGAGTGCGGAGTGCTGAGGCAGTGAGACCAGGGAGATGGAGGACTCACTGGAGTGGTGATCGCCTGCCCCCACTGTCTGCCATGGCATTTCAGCTCCACCATCCCTGTGCACACCCTTACTTTAGGTACGGACACCAGGACAGGCCAATCTGCATCTACGTGAGAGGACAAGGCAGTGGGGCAGCCTTGGGGAGGGTAGGTACAGGCTCCTCCCACCGCTTCAGCCATGCGGCCCTGAGCCAGGGGCTGGTGAACGCTGGATGTGGCCCTGCCAAGGGCCAGCAGGAAACACTTGGTGTATTACATGACAATGACCATACACTGATTGCATGACAATGGCCATTTGGAAGAGTGACTCTGTGGGGAAGCACTGTCCACAGAAAGCCCTCTAGGACCAACAGGCTGTGGCCCTGCAAAGAGGTGGGGACATGAACAACGGCTGTTGGAGCCGGGTGGAAGGATGTTGGTGGGGCTGGAGGGAGAAAGGCTGACCCCCAGTCTCTGCCTTATTCTGTGGAAAGGCTCTGGAAGGCAGGGGCTGTGTCTGCTTCCCTCACTGTTTAAAAAGCAGACTGGGGCCACCGGGCATGGTGGCTCACGCCTGTAATCCCAGCACTTTGGGATGCCCAAGGCAGGCAGATCACTTGAGGTCAGAAGTTTGAGACCAGCCTGGCCAACACAGCAAAACCTGTCTCTACTAAAAATACAAAAATGAGCATGCCTGTAATCCCAGCTACTTGGGACGCTGAAGCATGAGATTCTGGAGCTCAGAAGGCAGAGATTGCAGTGAGCTGAGATTGTGCCACTGCATTCCAGCTTGGGTGATAGAGTGAGACTCCATCTCAAAAAAAAAAAAGAAAAAAAGCTTGGTGTGGTGGCTCACATCTGTAATTCTATCACTTTGGGAGGCCAGGGCGGGTAGATCACCAGAGGTCGGGAGTTCAAGACCAGCCTGAACAACATGGAGAAACCCCGTCTCTAGTAAAAATACAAAACTAGCCAGGTGTGGTAGTGCATGCCTGTAATCCCAGCTATTGGGGACACTGAAGCAGGAGAATTGCTTGAACACTGGAGGCGGAGGTTGTAGTGAGCTGAGATCATGCCATTGCACTCTAGCTTGGGTGACAGAGCAAGACTCCATCTCAAAAAAAAAAAAACAGACTGGGTACTGACTACCGGCCCAAGTTGCCAGCCCAAGGGCCTGGCAGCTGTGCTGGAGCTGTGCATGGGGACCCACTGAGGGAGCATGGGTGAGTTTTTCTGGGGTATCACCAGGGACCCACCTCCCAGGAAGAAGAGGAGCCTCTGGTGGGTAGGGAACCAGGCTCAGTCAACTTCAGGTCCTCCCCACAGCCAGACTTAGAACCTTTGCACGCAGGGAGCATTAGAGCGGTTGTTGAATGGTGAGAAAGTGCCTTGTATCTAAGGCCCTTCTGGCTCTAGCAGGTACCAGCAGGGAGTCAGCTCCACTCCTGGGCCCCCCCAGATAGAAGCCTGTCCTGGCCTGGGGTCCCCTGAGGAGCCCACCCAGGTAGGACCGCACCCTTGAGGTGGGGGCAGCCAACTTACTCTCGCTCATGGCAGACTTGAGAATTAGCTCCCCCTGCAGGGTCTCAGATGGGTCCCCTCCTCGGAACAGGCCACGGGGTTGGGGCAGGTCTTCCAGGCCGCTCATTTCGGCCATCTCCAGGTAGATCTGCTGCTTCTCTAGCAGGCTCTGTGCGATCAACTGGTCTTTCATGCTCAGCCGCTCTGCAAAGTGACAGTGGAGGTGAAATGACGGTCAGCCCGGTTGACCTTCCCTGGGATCATTGGTGCCCCGGGGATGGGGACCCCTGCTGGCCCTGCCTCGAGGTAGGCTGCCCTATGTCGTGCATTCCTGGGAGATGGGGGAGAGCAAGGCCTTGTCCTCTATTTTCCCCCTTGTTATAAAAATCAGGTTAGCAGTCGAAGGGCCAGTGGCGCAACGGAAAAATCAGGTTAGCTCTGGTGGCTCAGGCCTATAATCCCAGCACTTAAAGAGGCAAAGGTAGGAGGGCTGCATGTGGGCAGGAGTTCGAGACCAGCCTGGGCAATATCATAAGACTGTCTCTACAAAGAAATAAAAAAAAATTAGCTAGGTGTGCTGGTGCATGCCTGGAAGGTGAGGCAGGTGGACTGCTTGAGCCTAGGAGTTCAAGGCTGCAGTGAGCTATGATTGCACCACTGCATTCCAGTCTGGGCGACAAGGCAAGACCCTGTCTCTAAAAAAAAATAAAGTAGGCCAGGTGCACTGGCTCACGCCTGTAATCCCAGTACTTTGGGAGGCCGAGGTGGGCGGATCACCTGAGGTCGGGAGTTCAAGATCAGCCTGACCAACATGGAGAAACCCTGTCTTTACTGAAAATACAAAATTAGCCGGGCATGGTGAGACATGCCTGTAATCCCAGTTAGTCAGGAGGCTGAGGCAGGAGAATTGCTTGAACCCAGGAGGCGGAGGTTGTGGTGGTGAGCCAAGATTGTACCACTGCACTCCAGCCTGGGCAACAAGAGCAAAACTCTGTCTCAAAAAAAAAAAAAAATCAAACGTAGTAGGGTGTGAGTGACGATTGCATCAGGCCCATTTATTAGTCTGGGACCAACTTAGAGCCTTAGAAAACTGAGTTTTCTTTCTTTCTTTTCTGAGATAGCATTGTAAAAATCAGGTTAGATGTGCTGGTTCAGGCCTATAATCTCAGCACTTTAGAAGGTGAAGGTAGGAGGACAGCTTGAGGCCAGGAGTTCGAGACCAGCCTGGGCAACAATATGAGACTCTGTGCCTATAAAGAAATCTAAAAACAGCCGGGTGTGGTGGTGCATGCCTGGGAGATGAAGCAGGCAGGATCTCCCAGGCTCAAAGGATCCTCCCACCTCAGCCTCTCGAGTAGGTGGGACCATAGGCATGTGCTACTGTGCCTGATTAATTCTTTTCATTTTTTTTTGGTAGAGGCGGGGTTTTGCCACATTGCCCAGGCTGGTCTTGAACTTCTGGACTCAAGCAATCTACCTGCCTCAGCCCGCCCAAATGCTGGGATTACAAGCATGAGCCACTGTGCCTGGCAAAGACTGAGTTTTCTAATTAGGAAAGCTTTTCTTCAGGACCATGGGTCAAGGTTTTCTCCACCGAACTCCTCTTATAAGCCTCTGGGGTTTTCTCCTTTTTTTCCCCCCCGTTGGACTTATAAAGGGACTTATTTTATTAGACCTTCCTACTGGTGATTGCTAGTATATATGAACCACATTCAGCTAAATTGTTCAACGCTCCTACCAGGTCCGTAGTTTTTCAGTTGATACTACTGGGATTTCCAGGCAAAAAAATCATGACATGTGAAAATAACTTTACTACTCCCTTCCAATAATATCTTTTTTTTAATTTTTTGAGACAGAGTTTCACTCTTGTTGCCCAGTTGGAGTGTAGTGGCACAATCTCAGCTCACTGCAACCTCTGCTTCCAGGTTCAGGTGATTCTCCTGCCTCAGCCTCCCGAGTAGCTGGGATTACAGGCATGTGCCACTACGCCCAGCTAATTTTTTTTGTATTTCAGTAGAGACCAGGTTTTGCCACGTTGGTCAGGTTGGTCTGGAACTCCTGGCCTCAGGTGATCTGCCCACCTTGGCCTCCCAAAGTGCTGGGATTACAGGCGTGAGCCACCGCGCCCCGCCTCCAATAATATCTTATTCCTGCTTCTTTCCTTATCACCCTAGCTAGAACCTTTAGGATGAAAATAATAAGGGTGAGAGTGGGTGGCCTGACCCTTCTCCAGATTTTAACAGGAGTGTCCCTAGGGTAGGATGCCATCAGCTTTTGATAAGGATTTGAGATGGTAAAGAGTATCTTGGTAAAGACAATTATCTTTCTATTTCTTTTTTTGTTCAGAGGCAGGGTCTCGCTCTGTTGCCCAGGCTGGTCTCGAACTCCTGGCTTCAAGTGATCTATCTACCTCCCCCTCCCAAAGTGCTGGGATTATAGGTATGAGTCGCTGTGCCAGGCCACTTATTGTTTTAGTATTACCCAATTTAAAAATGAATAATACAGACAGTGAAAGGGAAGAAGGGAACTTGCTGCAGGCCACAGGGTCCAGGAATTGTTCTCGACACACGCTTACTAAACGTGGATGAACCTCGAGAACACCACACTCAGCGAGAGAAGCCAGACGCAAAAGGCCATGCAGTGTGTGACTCCATTTATATGGAGTGTCCAGGAAGGGCCAATCCACAGAGACAGAAAGGAGATTCCTGTTGCCAGGGTTGGGGTAGGGGATGAGGAGTGACTGGTAAGGGGGATGGGGCTTCTTTTCTAGGGAGGTGGAATGTTCTAAAGAGAATGTGGTTCTGGCTGCACAACTGGAAATGCACTAAATGCCACCGAACCAAACACATGAGAGAGTTTGTGGCGTGGTGTGTGAATTACATCTCAATAACATAATTAAACTAACAGGGAGGAGGAAGCTATGGAAGGAGGCTGTGGGGGCCCTGTGCTATTCCTTCATATGGGACTGGGACACCCTGTCAAGCTCCTGCCTGCATGAGGATGGGCTGGTGACAGCATGTGTGGCTGCGTGGTCAGCTCTGGAAGGGGATCAGGGCCCCTAAGCTCTACTCCGTCCCTTTTCCTCATACCCACAAAGGGCTAAGTGACCTCTGGAAATCACTATGTCATGGCACAACAACGTTCTAATGCTTCACAGAGCTGCAGGACACAGCACAGCCCAAGAGAAAACCCAAGGTCATGTAGGGGGTTTTACACAGGTTACTTGGGGTGCAGTTTGCTCTCCATGGCCAGTCCCGATGGGGGACCCAGGGCTCACCACACAAGGGTTGTGCCCACAGTGCTGTCTCCCCCTCACCTTGAAAGTCCCGGAGTCTCGTGGCTCGGGCCTCAACCACCTTCCTTTCCTCTTCCGCCAGGCTGAAGGGCCCCTCTTCCTCGTCAGGGCAGCTGCAGGGAGAGGGGACGGGTGGGTAACTGTGCTTCCCAGCCAGGCCGGCCTCTGGCACAGATGCTGGTTCTGCAGAACCAGCTGCTATGACCATCTCTGACTTTGGGAGTAATTTAGCTTTTTTTTTTCTTCACTCTGTTGCCCAGGCTGGAGTGCAGTGGCACAATCTTGGATCACTGCAACCTCTGCCTCCTGGGTTTAAGCAATTCTCTGCCTCAGCCTCCCGAGTAGCTGAGATTACAGGTGCATGCCACCACACCTGGCTAATTTTTTGTAGAGACGGAGTTCTACAAATTTTTAGTAGAGACGGAGTTCTATTACCTTGGTCAGGCTGGTCTCGAACTCCTGACCTCCTGATCCACCCGCCTCAGCCTCCCAAAGTACTGGGATTACAGGTGTGAGCCACTACTCCCAGCCCTGATTTAGCTTGTTCATGGTGCAGGAGGACGATGAGGGGAAGAAAAAGAGCCACTGGCATTTGTCTGGCCCCAAAGCACCAGGGTATAACCAGGAAGAGGTTTTACCTGCCTTCCTGTGACTTGAAGGAAGAGTCCTGGGGACAACATGCTTGCAGGGGACCTGCAAGGTGTAGGTGGGAGGCTGCAAGCCCCACAGAGCTACAGCTACGTGGATGGCGTGGGGTGGTCTGAACCAGGCTACAGCACCAGGAAGCCTCCAGGCATCAAGAGAGGGAGTTCCAGCTGGGCATGGTGGCTCATGCCTATAATCACAACACTTTGGGAGGCCAACGCAGAAGGATGGCTTAAGGCCAGGAGTTCAAGACCAGCCTGAACAACAGAGGGAGGCCCATCTCTACAAAAATAAAAAAATTAGCTGGGTGTGGTGGTGCCTGTAGTTCCAGCTACTTGAGAGACTGAGGGGGTAGGTTCACTTGAGCCCAGGAGTTTGGGGTTGCAGTAAGTTATGGTTGTGCCAGTGCACCCCAGCCTGGGTGACAGAGTAAGAGCCTGACTCTAAAAAAAAAAAAAAAGCTGGGTGCAGTGGTTCATGCCTGTAATCCCAGCTACTCGGGAGGCAGGGGCAGGAGAACTGCTTTAACCTGGGAGGCGGAGGCTGCAGTGAGCCAAGATTGTGCCACTGTACTCTAGCCTGGGTGACAGAGCAAGGCTCTGTCTCAAAAAAAAAAAAAAGAAAAAAAAAACATGCCAGGCGTGGTGGCTCACGCCTATAATCCCAGCACTTTGGGAGGCCGAGGCGGGCGGATCACAAGGTCAAGAGATTGAGACCATCCTGGTCAACGAGGTGAAACCCCGTCTCTACTAAAAATACAAAAATTAGCTGGGCATGGTGGTGCGTGCCTGTAGTCCCAGCTACTCGGGAGGCTGAGGCAGGAGAATTGGTGGAACCCAGGAGGCAGAGGTTGCGGTGAGCCAAGATCATGCCATTGCACTCCAGTCTGGGTAACAGCAGCGAAACTCTGTCTCAAAAAAAACCAAACAAACAAAAAAACCCCCAAAAAACGGAGGGGAAGCCAGCTGGTCCTGGGCCCTGAGGGGTGCTGGGCCCAAGGAGGAAGGACAAGATGCTGTGACCTGCTCCAATAAGTCTGGCCCACGAATGCAGACAGCCTGCCATGTCACGTGGGCCTGCCAATGACCCACAAGAGCAGAAAGGCCCAAGTTAGAGCTGCCTTTCCAGACCTGTTGACCTCCACATCCAATAGGTTGAGTCATCGAGTCATCAGAAGGAGCTGGAATGTCATCATGGGGCCCAAGCTGGGATGAGGGAGTTTAAGGTCACAGCCGATGGGCCAACCATCGAAGCCAAGGGTGGACTGGTCAACGGAAGGAACACGAGGTGGGGAGACCCTCCAGGCCCTCCTCACCTCTCCACGGCCCTTCGGATGTGGGCCATCCAGGCATTCCTGTCCTCTTTGGAGCTCGTGTAGATTTCATACATCTCCGGCCCTTGCAAGGAGGCGCTGATCAGAAACATCGCTTTCTCCTCATTGGCCACCTCCCTCACGATGAGCTTTTGTAATGAGATGACGGGTGGCTTCGAGTCCTGCATGAGTAGAGGGCATTGGGGAGGTCCCCCTTTATCCCACCGCACCCAAACAGCAGCGAGGTCATGGGCCTGGTGAGGGGAACTAAGGGTGGGGGATGAGGTCATGCTCCTTGTTTCTTTTCAAACAATTCAAAGCAGATATATTTTACCCTCTAGGGGAAAAAAAGACATTATTGCAATAAAATTCTAGAATCCTTTTTTTCTTTTTTTTAACTTTTTTGGAGGCCAGGTCTTGCTCTGTCACCCAGGCTGTAGTGCAGTGGTGCAATCACAGATCACTGCAGCCTTGACCACCTGGGCTCAAGCTATCCTCCCACCTCAGCCTCCTTAGTAGCTGGAATTTAAGGCATGTGCTGCCATGCCCAGCTAATTTTTGTATTTTTTTGTAGAGAAGGGGTCTCACTATGTTTCCCAGGCTGGTCTTGAACTCCTGGGCTCAAATGATCCTCTCACCTCAGACTCCCAAAGTGCTGAGATTACAGGTGTGAGCCATCTTGCCCCTTAGCATCCAGATAATATGTCAATTTCATCAGCTTAAAATTTTTTTCTAAAGTAATCAGCAGGCCGGGTGCAGTGTTGCACGCCTGTAACCCCAGCATTTTGGGAGGCTGAGGCGGGCGGATCACAAGGTCAAGAGATGGAGACCACCCTGGCCAACATCTTTACTAAAAATACGAAAATTAGCTGGGTGTGGTGGCGGGCACCTGTAATCGCAGTTACTCGGGAGGCTGAGGCAGGAGAATCGCTTGAACCTGGGAGGTAGAGGTTGCAGAGATCATGCCTCTGCACTCCAACCTCGTGACAGAGCAAGACTTGGTCTCAAAAAAAAGTAATTAGCACTACATATACACACAACAAAGCTCTCAAAGGATTACTCTAACAGTATGTAGTATATAACAACAAATAAATCCATCTCTGTCTTGTGCCTCAGGCCACCCAGAGCCAAGGGTATTTCTAGTCTGTCACACATCCTTCAAGAGATAGTGCTTCCATAGACCAGCAAAACACACATTTTAACTGCACTGCGTTGCCCACAGATTCATACGAGGCCCTGACCCCCAGTACCTTAGCATATGACTGTCTTTGGAGATGAGGCCTTATTTAAAGAGGTAAATAAGGTTTGGGCGTGGTGGCTCACACCTGTAATTCCAGCACTTTGGGAGGCTGAGGTGGGTGGATCATCTGAGGTCAGGAGTTTGAGAGCAGCCTGGCCAACATGGTGAAAACCCATCTCTACTAAAAATGCACAAGTTAGCCGTGTGTAGTGGTGGGTATGTGTAATCTCAGCTACATAAAAGGCTAAGGCAGGAGAATCACTTGAACTTGGGAGGTGGAGGGTGCAGTGAGTTGAGATTGTGCCACTGCACTCCAGCCTGGCTGACAGAGTGAGACCCTGTTTCAAAAAAAAAAAAAAAGAGATGATTATGGTGAAATGAGGTCATGCATGGGTGGGCCCTAATCCAATCTGACTGGCATCCTTCTAATAGGAGGACATTAGCAGAGAGATACACACAGAGGAATGGCCAGGTGAGGCAGACACAAGGAGCAGGCGGCTGTCTACAAGCCAAGGGGCCTCAGAAGAAACCAACCGTGCTGACACCTTGATCCTGGACTTCCAGCCTATAGGAATGTGAGACACTACACTTCTATGGTCTAAACCACCAGTAAGCAAACACACTGTTTAAGAACACACCTGCAGCTGGGTGTGGTGGCTCACACCTATGATCCCAGCACTTTGGGAGGCCAAGGCAGGAGGATCACTTGAGGTTAGGAGTTGGAGACCAGCCTGACCAACATGGTGAAACCCTGTCTCTACTAGAAATACAAAAAATTAGCTAGGCATCTTCTGTAATGCCAGCTACATGGGCCTGGGTAACCCACAGGTGCACCTCCCATTGACAGTTTCAGCCAACCCCCCATGAAGTCCCAGGGCCCTTTTTTTTTTTTTTTGAGACAAAGTCTCACTCTGTTGCCCAGGCTGGAGAACAGTGGCGTGATCTTGGCTCACTACAATCTCCGCCTCCTGGGTTCAAGTGATTCTCCTGCCTCAGCCTCCTGAGTAGCTGGGACTACAATGGACCACCATGCCCAGCTAATTTTTGTACTTTTAGTAGAGACTGGGTTTCACCACATTGGCCAGGCTGGTCTTGAACTCCTGACCTCAAGTGATCTGCTTGCCTTGGCCTCCCAAAGTGTTGTGATTACAGGCATGAGCCACCGCACCCGGCCGACCCTCTGTCTGAAAAGAGGATACATACCACAGAAGCAAAGACGTATTTCTGATCTTTTTCTTGTAGGAGCAAGAGCACATCAGTCAGCAGGACAGCCAGGACATCTGGGGAAACAGCATGGAAGGAGGCCAGGAGGTCTTTCTGGGCACCCTGGCAGATGCCGCCTCCCAGGAAGGTATAAGCAGTTTGATGTTTCCACCTGGGCTAAGAAGTTTCCTTTCTGCCTCGCCTCCCACCCCCCATCACCTTTCTAGTTCTCAACCTTCTGCACCAATGAGCAGCTGGAGCCTCCTCTAAGTCCCTTCCACGTCCAGAGCTCAAGTGTTCTCTTTGCTGTAACAACATACCTGCTGGGTCTGACTTTGAGTGTCTGATACGGTTTGGCTGTGTCCCCACCCACATCTCCTCTTGAATTCCCACGTGCTGTGACAAGGACCCAGTGGGAGGTAATTGAACCATGGGGGCAGGTCTTTTCCGTGCTGTTCCCATGATAGTGAATGAGTCTCACGAGATCTGACAGTTTTATAAGGGGGAGCTTTCCCCACACAAGCTCCCTCTCTTTTTGCCAGCTGCCATCCATGTAAGATGTGCGTTTCAAGGGCAACACCACTTTTGGGGAGCTGCTTCTGACACCCCTGTCTAAGTCAGATACACTTTTGCTAATTCTCTTGCACTACAGCCTGCTGGCTTCCTTAAAGCATCAGTTGGGCTTCTAACCCGTTTTTCTGTTTGCTTGTTTCTCTCTTTCAGCCCCAGTGACTGAAGCCCTAGGAGGCTAGGGGCCAGGTCCTGTCCCGTGGGGTGTATTCTTACCATCCAACTCGGTGCCTGGTGGGCAGAAGGCACTAAATCTATCTGAGAAATACACTCCTACTCAAATGACCAGTGGGCAAATTCTGGCATTTGGCCAC
Organism: Leontopithecus rosalia; assembly: GCA_028533165.1. Lineage (NCBI taxonomy): Eukaryota > Metazoa > Chordata > Mammalia > Primates > Cebidae > Leontopithecus > Leontopithecus rosalia. The sequence continues at coordinate 5,946,555 of CM052668.1, read as the reverse complement.
CTCAATGACTCCCTCAAGCTCTTTAAAGATGCTGATGTGAATAGATAGCTTGGGATGTCTCTAGAGGCTCCAAAAATGAACAGGAAACCCAGGGATAAATCCTGAGCACTCTGGTCTGAACTGCAACATGGATCTTGAAAGCAGGGCTCGGACCACACCCCGGGCAGCGAGTGGGATGCTTGGGGACAATGACCAGCAGTCATGGGGGTATTCTCTATCCACATGGGGCCTCTCAGTGGCTGGGCCCATGGCAGGCAGGCTGGCCCATGACTGTCCAGATGGGCAGCTGAGCGTGTTTGGAATTCTGGGCCCAAACCTGGGGTGTCATGATGCCAACACCCTGGGTTTCCATCTGGAGGTCAGTGACTCAGCGTGCCCTCCTGGTTTGTACTGCACCCTTCCAAAGACCAGAGGAGGAGGAATGGTGATACAGCCACCTCGTGTTATGTTACACACCAGCTGCCTTGCTCATCCTGACTCAGCTCATAACCTCCCTTCAGCCATGAAGTAGCCAGACCTCAGTGGCTCTGTGTCAGTTGACACCCACCAAACCAACATGGTGCCCACTGATCCAAGAGGGCACCCACTGATCCAAGATGATGCCACCACTCCCAAGACCATGCCACCAGTCCAAGATGGCACCCACTAATCAAAGATAGTGCTATCACTCCCAAGACCATCTCACTGATCCGAGATGGCACCCACCAATCAAAATGGTGCCCACTGATCCAAGAGGGAGCCTACTGATCTAAGATGATGCCACCATTCCAAGATGGTGCTCACTGATCCATGATGATATCACTACTCCCAAGACTGTGCCACCAATCCAAGATGGCACTGGCAACCAAGATGGCACCCACTGATCCAAGATGGTGCCATGACACCAATCCAAGATGGCACCCACCAATCGAAATGGTGCCCACTGATTCAAGAGGCACCCACCAAGATGGTGCCACTGATCCAAGATGGTTCTACCATTTCCAAGACTGTGCCACCAATCCAAGATGGCACCCATCAATCCAAGAGGGTGCTCACAAATCCAAGAGAGTGCCCACCATTTAAAGAAGACAGTCACCACTCCAAGATGGTGCCACCACTAAAGATGGAGCTACTAATCCAAAATAGTACCTACCAATCCAAGATGATGCCCTCTGATCCAAGATGGCACCCACCATTCTAAGAGGGTGCCCAAAACTCCCAAGATGGTGCTACCAAGCCAAGATAGCACCCACCCATCCAATATGGTGCCACCAATCCAACATGATACCCACCAATACAAAATGACAACCAACACTCCAAAATGATATCCACAGATACAGGATAGTGCCACCAATCAGGAGAGTATCCACCAATCCAAGATGGCGACCACTTATCCAAGATGGCACCCACTAGAGGTGGCCAGTGGCAGGCCTTTACCTTTCAAGCGCCCTGATGTGGTCTTCCAGCATAGCATGCCCTCCAGGTGCAGCTGCCGCTGAAGCATGTCTTCCTTGCGGAAGGTGAGCCCATTCTTGAGTTTGCTGGAGGACTTCAGGTCCATTTTCCCTGCGATCTCCCTGAGGCGCTGGCCCTTCTCACACTCGCTGACCTTGGCATCCACTTGTGAGATGATATCTCTGATGAGGTTCAGAGCCTGGGTCAGGTCTTCATAGTCCTCAGTGCCAGCTGCCACACACAGCAGAGTTAGCTTCTCTCCTTTCCACTTTCACAAACACAACAGAAGTGGACACACTCGCTACGTATGGGCATGTGGGATCTAGAAGCTGTGTTCTCCACAGCCACCACTCAGAAGACCCTCAAGATCACTTCCCAACTGTGATCTCCCGAGATGCAAATGGTTCTCCAAAACAAGTGCAGTGCTCCAGAGTTCAGTTTTTTTTTTTTTTTTGAGATGGAGTCTCACTCTGTGGCCCAGGCTGGAGTGCAATGTCATGATCTTGGTTCACTGCAACCTCTGTCTCCCAGGTTTAAGCAATTCTCCTGCCTCAGTCTCCCAAGTAGCTGGGATTACAGGCACCCACCTGTAAAGAAGAGCCAGACGTGGGGGCTCATGCCTGTAATCCCAGCACTTTGGGAGGCCAAAGTGGGCGGATTGTGAGGTCAGGAGTTTGAGACCAGCCTGGCCAACATGGTGAAACCCTGTCTCTACTAAAAATACAAAAATTAGCTGGGCATGGTGGCATGCGCCTATAATCCCAGTTGCTCAGAAGGCTGAGGCATGAGAATAGCTTGAACCCGAGAGGCGGAGGTTGCAGTGAGCTGAGATCGCACCACTGCACTCCAGCCTGGGCAATAAGAGCGAAAATCCATCTCAAAAAAAAAAAACAAAAAAACCCCAGCACCCAGCAAAGTGGATTCCAAAGGGAATTTATCCAGTCTGCTGCTAAAACAGGGAGCGAGTGCAGGGAGAGGGCCCCAGGCTGTAGCAGGTGGACGGGCAGTGGGGAGGAGGCCTACCTTCCGTGTTCTGGACGATGCGCTCCACCAGCACTGGGTATTTGGTTATGCGCTGTGTAACCAGGAGAATGCACTCCTGCACACCAAGTCGCCGCACGATGGAGAAGTTGCCAATTTTCTAGGAAACGGAAAGCAAGACCCTGTATTAACACCTCGGCTCCTGCCCAATTAGTCAACAATTGGCTGCCAAGGCTGGGGCACCTTCCTTTTTCTGCTCACCCGGACCTTTCCTTTGCTGCTTTGGAGGAGAAAGACACGAAATACCTAAAGCAGGGATCAACTGCTGTATACACAAAGGCCACAAAAGGACAGGTGTGGGGATCCACCCACTTTGGCCTCACTGGGATCCCAAGCTTGAGCCACCACGCCCATCCTGGGTGCTTTCTGATGCTCACCTCTGGCTGAGAACCAAAAGTGGTCACCTGTCGCTCACTCTCGGGAGCGTAGCACATTTTCTGCTTGTTTGCTCCCGCTGCTCTTGTATGCATTTTAGGGATGCCAGCACTTGCAAGGAGCCACTTAAGAGGACCAGAGCTGCTGTGGGATTTGCAAGAGTCCATGGACAGAGGTTTCATTGGAATCCCCCTCCCTGCTTTGAGGAACTGCGGCTCCAAAACTATTCTCTCCCGTTCCCACCTACCTATAATGCAATGAAGTTTAAACGCATGTCACTCCTGACTTTGGACCCCTGGGTGTAGAATGCCACTGCAGAACCAAGTCCTGGCCAGGTCACAGGTGATGCAGCTCTTGTGGAATCGGCGGTGTTAGGGCCTCTGAAGAGGTCAACGTTGATAGAACCAACTACCTGTAGTCCAAGTGCGGTTTCTTTCTTTTTTTTAGTTGGGTCTCGCTCTGTTGCCCAGGCTAGAGTGCAACGGTGTAGTCTCGGCTCACTGCAACCTCCGCCTCCCAGGTTCAAGTAATTGTCCTGCCTCAGCCTCCCAAGTAGCTGTGATTACAGGCGTCTGCCACCACACCTGGCTAATTTTTGTACTTTTAGTAGAGACAGCGTTTCACCATGTTGGCCAGGCTGGTCTCGAACTCCTAACCTCGTGATCCACCCACCTCGGCCTCCCAAAGTGCTGGGATTATGGGCATGAGCCACCGCGCCTGGTCCCAAGTGTGGTTTGTAGGGTGCTGGAGGTGGGGTCTCCCTTGACTTGGCTGACTCCAGATGGGCTCTGAGCACCTACCCACTCTCACTTAAAGGAGGCAGGAAGATTATTCTACATGCCCCAGGGGCAAACAGGGACCAGCTAGGTGACAGAGGTTTGGAATAACCCTCCTGAAGACAGCTGGCATCCCCATCGCAAAACAGGCTGGCTCTGGAGGGCCAGTTCCTATGGCAGCCCCTTCAAACAAATTATTTGTGTCATTCAAACAGTCTGAAAAGTGATGTTCAGCAGGTCCCATGCTGAGGGCTGCAGGGCCACTGTGGCATGGCAAGGCCAAAAGTCTAGATATGCTTTCTTTGATTGATTTTGTTAATATGTATATGTATATACATACACACATATATATATATGTGTATATACATATATATGTATATGTGTATATATGTATATATATACGTATATATGTATATATATGTGTATATATATGTATATATGTGTATATGTATATATATATATACACATATATATACATATACACATATACATATGTGTGTGTGATTATATATCTAAAATAGAGATGGGGTCTTGCTATGTTGCCCAGGCTGGTCTTAAACTCCTGATCTCAAGTGATTTCCCCTCCTTAGCTGCTGGAGTAGCTGGGGATACAGGTGTGCACCATCATGCCTGGCTAACTTTTAAATTTTTTTGAAGAGACAGGATCTTGCTATGTGGCCCAGGCTGGTCTCGAACTCCTGGCCTAAAGCAATCCTCCCACCTTGGCCTCTGGAAGTGCTGGAATTAGACAGGCGTGAGACTCTGCATCTGGCCTGCTTTGGTTCACATCTCAGGTTTCTTTTGTTTGTTTGACACGGTGCAGGCTGTAGTGTAATGGCATGATCTTGGCTCACTGCAACCTCCACCTCCTGGGTTCAAGCGATTCTCCTGCCTCAGCCTCCCGAGTAGCTACAGGCATGTGCCATCACACTCAGCTAATTTTTGTATTTTTAGTAGAGGTGGGGTTTCACTGTGTTAGCCAGGATGGTCTCTAACTCCTGACCTGGTGATCTGCCCACCTTGGCCTCCCAAAGTGCTAGGATTATCACGCCCAGCCAACATCTCAGGATTCTATGTAAGATTTCACTGATGTGTTCTGAATGGCGTTGTGTTTAAAACCAAAAGCAAACCTTAAAAATCACGGCTACATAACAGATGTCTTCTACTTCCCAATTCCCAAGACTCTACAATTCTATGGGAAAAACCCACAGCGAAGAACATAAGGTTTTGATAAAAACACAACTGTGTTTTTACCTTAATCAAGTTTTGAAATTTCTTGTTTTGCTGAAGCAGCAACTTATAATGACTGACAGCTTCATTGTGGCCACTACAAAACACACCGTACTTTTCTTTCATTCTCTCACCATTTTCACCTGAAAACTGATAGACAAAAGAAAGGAAATGTTACTCAGTCAAACACAAAAACTGCCAAAGGATATTTTCATCAAATTCGTCTGACTCTGCTAAAATAAATATTAGATTTATTTGCGTTCCATTTTCTTTCTTTCTTTTGAGATTGAGTTTCGCTCTTGTTGCCCAGGCTGGAGTGCAATGGTATGATCTCTGCTCACCACAACCTCTGCCTCCTGGGTTCAAACAATTCTCTTGCCTCAGCCTCTGGAGTAGCTGGGATTACAGGCACGCGCCACCACACCCGGCTTATTTTTGTATTTTTAGTAGAGATGGGGTTTCTCCATGTTGGTCAGGCTGGTCTCGAACTCTTGACCTCAGGTGATCCACCCACCTTGGCCTCCCTAAGTGTGGGATTGCAGGCATGAGCCACTGCACCTGGCCCTTTCTTTCTTTTTTTATTTTAGAGACAATGTCTTGCTCTGTGGCTCAGGCTGGAGTGCAGTGGCAGGATCTCGGCTCACTGCAACCTCTGCCTCCCAGGTTCAAGTGATTCTCCTGCCATAGCCTCCCAAGTAGCTGGGATTACAGGTGCTGCCACCATGCCTTGCTAATTTAATTTTTTTTCTTTTAATAGAGACAGTGTTTCACCACGTTGGTCAGGCTGGCCTTGAGTGATCCATCCACCTCAGCCTCCCAAAGCGCTGGGATTACAAGTGTGAACCACAGTGCCTGGCTGCAATTCCATTTTCTAATATGTCCTCAAACAGAGAAATACTTCAGTTGGGGGTGTCTCATCTCAAGGTGTAATAAAGAAATTGAAAAAAACCTTCTGCTTCAGGCTTTGCTACATCACAGATGCTATAGAACTTCCTGAGAGCCAAGAAAAAAAATAAATTTCAGCCAAAGGACGTTAGAAACATAAAAAGCAGGCTGGCATGGTGGCTCACACACATAATCCCAGCACTTTGGGAGGATGAGGCAAGCAGATCACCTGAGGTCAGGAGTTCGAGACCAGCCTGGTCAACATGGTGAAACCCCATCTCTACTAAAAACACAAAAAAATTAGCCGGGTATAGTGGCACATGCCTGCAACCCCAGTTACTTGGGAGGATGAGGCATGAGAACTGCTCAAACCTGGGAGGTGGATAGTGAGCCAACATCACGCCACTGTACTCCAGCCTGGGTGACAGAGCAAGATTCCATCTCAAAAAAAGAAAGAAACATAAAAAGCCAAAGGAGAAATGTTTTTCTAATTAGTTGACCCACAATGTCTCGAACAAACAGTTTGAGGTCACATGAGGGGCACAGCTCCCCTGGGTAAATCTTGGCATAGGGTGATCATTTGGGGTTAATATCACTATCACGGATGGTGCTGGTCCACAGGTATGCTTTTTTATTTCTCCCAGTGAGATGGTGTCTTGCTGTGTCGCCCAGACTGGAGGGCAGTGGGACGATCATACCTCACTGCAGCTGAGCTCAATTGATCCTCCCACCTTAGCCTCCCAAGTAGCTGGGACTACAGCTGTACACTACGGCTGGCTCTTTTTTTTTTTTTTTTTTTTTTTTTGAGACAGAATCTTGCTGTGTCTTCCAGGCTGGAGTGCAGTGGCACAATCTTGGCTCACTGCAACCTCATTTTCCCGGGTTCAAGCGATTCTCCTGCCTCAGCCTCCCGAGTAGCTGAGATTATAGGTGCCTGCTACCACGCCCAGCTAATTTTTATTTTTTAGTAGAGACGGGTTTTATCATACTGGCCAGGTTGGTCTTGAACTCCTGACCTCAAGGTGATCTGCCTGCTTCAGTCTCCCAAAGTGCTGGGATTATAGGTGTGAGCCATCATGCCCGACCACAGCTGGCTAAATTTTCATGTTTTATACATACAGGGTCTTGCTATGTTGCCCAGGCTGGTCTGGAACTCCTAGGCTCAAGCAATTCACCTGTTTGGCCTCCCAAAGTGCTGGGGTTACAGGTGTGGGCCACTGCACTCAGCCAATAGGTATGCTTTGAACGGTTGAAAGCATCAGTGATTTGAACCAAAAAGCAAAACCAACCAATGAAACAAGAGCACCAAAGAAAGTAACACTGAATAGTGTTCAGCCAGCCAGGGACACTGGCTAATTTGGACCCCTGTGCTTCTAGAATATGAACTGCAGGCATTGCTGTAAGGGGCTTAGAACTGTAAATCCTCAGGCACTTGACAAACAGGAGCCACCCTCATGTTACTATTGAAAAGAACAGGTGGCCGGGCGCGGTGGCGCATGCCTGTAATCCCAGCACTTTGGGAGGCAGAGGCGGGTGGATCACGAGGTCAAGAGATCGAGACCATCCTGGTCAACATGGTGAAACCCCGTCTCTACTAATAATACAAAAATTAGCTGGGCATGGTGATGCATGCCTGTAATCCCAGCTACTAAGGAGGCTGAGGCAGGAGAATTGCCTGAACCCAGGAGGTGGAGGTTGTGGTGAGCCAAAATTGTGCCATTGCACTTCAGCCTGGGTAACAAGAGCGAAACTCTGTCTCAAAAAAAAAAAAAAAAAAAAGAAAAGAAAAAGAAAAGAACAGGCTAGCACAATGGCTCATACCTGTGATTCCTGCACTTTGGGAGGCTGAGGCGGGAGGACTGCTTGAGGCCAGGAATTTGAGACCAGCCTGGGCAACAAAGCAAGACCCCATCTCTACAAAAAATAAAAGAATTAGCCATGCATAGTGTTCCCTGGAGTCCCAGCTACTTGGGAGGCTGAGGCAGGAGGATCACTTGAGCCCAGGAGTTCAAGACTAACCTGGGCTATATAGCGAGACCCAATCTCTACAAAAAATAAAAAAGTAGCCGGGCATGGTGCTGCATACCTGTAGCACCAGCTACCTGGGAGGCTGAGGTAAGAGGATCACCTGAGCCTGGGAGATTAAGGCTGCACTGAGCTGTGACTGCACCACTGCATTCTGTCCTGGGTGACACAGCAAGACCCTATCTCAGAAAAAAAGAAGAAAGGAACAGAGTCACAGCTGTGATCCCAGCACTTTGGAAAGCTGAGGCGGGCAGATCGAATGAGGTTGAGTTTGAAACCAGCCTGGCCAGCATGGTGAAACCCAGTCTCTACTAAAAACTATACAAATCAGCTAGATGTGGTGGCGGGCGCCTGTAATCCCAACTACTCCAGGCTGAGGCAGAAGAATCACTTGAACCCAAGAGGTAGAGGTTGTGGTGAGCAGAGATCATGCCACTGCACTCCTGCCTGGGCAAGAGGGAAACTCCATCTCAAAAAAAAAAAAGAAGAAAGGACCAGAGACAGGGCACAGGCCGTGAAGACTGTTCAGGTGAACATGGCTGCACCCACCTGCTGAACCAGGAGGTCACCAATTTTCTGGATGATGTAATTCCGGTCACTGCCCTCCTCCAGGGACTCCTGGCGGCGCCCCTTGAGCCGAGCGAGAAAGTGGCTGTGTAGCTCCAGGAGGTCGTCAGCGCATGGGAAGAGGCGGCTGATGGCCTTGCTGTTGAACTGCAGCTCCTCCTGCAGGGCCCTGGAATACACCTTCAGCATGATCTTGAGCGTCCGCACGTGGTGCACCTCCGTCTGCATCAGCTCTGCAGGGACACGGATGGCAGGACCTGCCCTCGCTGGCTCCACGGCCCCACGAAGCAGTCTCGGCTGCTGCCTGCCCTTCACATGCCTAGTAGGCTTCTGAGAGTTCTCTGCCTAAGACCTTGCACCTTTGGGGTCTTTCTTACTTCCCAGAGTGTTCAGGGTTTTGAGTGCTGCGGGGATGCCCAGCCTGACGGAGCAGGGGAAGGAGAGACCCCTGGGGCCTCCCATCACAGGAGGGTTTTGCCCCCAGTGTCATCAGACATTTTAAGCCTGTGTAGTTATTTATTTATTTATTTTTGAGACAGAGTCTTGCTCTGTCACCCAGGCGGGAGTGCAACCTCCGCCTCCCAGGTTCAAGCAATTCTCCTGCCTCAGCCTCCTGAGTAGCTGAGATTACAGACATGTGCCAGCACATAGCTAATTTTTGTATTTTAAGTACAGATGAAATTTCACCATGTTAGCCAGGCTGGTCTTCAACTCCTGACCTCAGGTGATCGGCCCACCTCAGCTCTGAACGTGCTGGGATTACAGGCATGAGCCATCAAGCCCGGTGGTTTTTTTTTTTTTTGCCTCCCCGGTTCAAGCGATTCTCCTGCCTCAGCCTCCTGAGTAGCTGGGTTTACAGGTGCCCGCCACCGGGCCTGGCTATCAAGTCTGTTTTTTTAGCAAGAAGAGTATTCTGAGGAAACTCCTATAGGTGTAAAACTCACACAGCTGTGTGTGTCCCTGACCAGACCTACACTGCAATGAACAAGATGTTTGTGTTCCCCAAAATTCCTTTTTGAGACTGAGTCTCACTCTGTTGCCCAGGCTAGAGTGCAATGGTGTGATCTCAGCTCACTGCAACCTCCACCTCCCGGGTTCAAGAGATTCTCCTGCTTCAGCCTCCCAAGTAGCTGGAATTACAGGCGCGCATCACCACGCCTGGCTAATTTTTGTATTTTTAGTAGAGACAGAATTTCACCAAGTTGGCCAGGTTGGTCTCGATCTCTTGACCTTGTTATCTACCCGTCTCAGCCTCCCAAAGTGATGGGATTATAGGCATGAGCCACCGCACTCAGCATGTGTTCCCCAAAATTCATATGTCAAAATGCTAACCCTCAAGGTGATAGTATCAGGAGGTGGGGCCCTTGGAAGGTGATAAGGTCATGAGGCAGAGCCTCAAAGTAGGACTAGTGCCCTTATGAAAAGGACCTGAGGGTTGTGGGCGATGGTTCACGCCTATAATCCCAGCACTCTGGGAGGCGAAGGTGAGCGGATCACTTGAGGTCAGGAGTTTGAGACCAGCCTGGCCAAAACACAGTGAAACCCTGTCTCTACCAAAAACCACAAAAATTAACTGGGTGTGGTGGTAGGCACTTGTAATCCCCGCTACTCAGGAGGCTGAGGCAGGAGAATCACTTTAACTGGGAAGGCGGAGGTTGCAGTGAGCCAAGACTGCATCACTGCATCCAGCCTGGGTGACGGAGTGAGACCCTGTCTCAAAAAAGGGCCTGAGGGAGACCATGAAGGCCATGTGAGGACACAGCTAGATGCCACCATCAATACACCAGGAAGTGGATGGACACTATGTCTGTGCCCCCTTGATCTCAGACTTCCCAGCCTCCAGAACTGCGAGCAACAAACTGTTGTTGGTTCTAAGACACCCTGAGACGGCCACCGACAAGGGAAGAATGAGGCTGATCTGGGACGTATTCTAACAAAATCCTTTCTGACCATCTCCTCCCTGGCATGGGAGGCAGGGCTGAACCAAGGGAGGAGAGAGGGAGAGAGAGAGAGAGAGAGAGATGGAGGGAGGGAGGGAGGGAGAGGCCGGTTGCTGTGGCTCACACCTGTAATCCCAGTACTTTGGGAGGCCGAAGTGGGCAAATCACTTGAGCTCAGGAGATTGAGACCAGCCTGGGCAACATGGTGAGACCCCGTCTTTACAGAAAATATAAAAATTAGCCAGGTGTGGTGGCCCATGCCTGTGGTCTCAGCTACTGGGGAGGCTGAGGTAGGAGGATTGTTTGAGCCCAGGAGGTTGAGGCTGCAATAAGCTCTGATTGTGCCACTGTACTCCAGCCTGCACAACAGTGAGAGACTGTCTCAAAAAAGAAAAAAAGAAAGAGAGAACAAAAGAGAGAGAGAAAGATAAAGATAAGGGAAAAAGGAGGGAGGGAAGGAGGGAGTGAACAGAGAAGAGAGTGGGGGGCCGGCGCGGTGGCACAGGGCTTTGGACTCCTCACCATAAAGGACGTCTTGTCTTTTCACCACCTCTCTCTTTTGCTTCTTGGCGTAGGCTGGGTCCACGGCGAGGCTCCAGGACTCAGCTTCGAACTCGTGGCCGTCTGACTCGATCTCACTCCTCAGTGAGGCGGCGTAGGGATCTGAGGGAAGAGTGAAGGGCAGCTGCTGGGGGCCCAGAGCCACGCCACCCTGACTCCCTCCCGTGGACATGCTGACACGGGTCCCAGCTCTTCCCAGGAGGGACAGGGACTGTGTGACAGCCGCAAGAGTGAGGAGATGACCATACCTTCTACAAAAACGGACTCAGTGTTTGAAGACGTGAGAGACACAGAGTCATCAGCTGCCTGCTTAAATTTTAAAAACACAGAATCGGCTTCATCCATCTCTCCTGTGATTGGTCTGAGTGCAAACAATAAAAACAATTGTTTTAGAAAAGTGAATTAAAAACACACAGTCTCATGCAACAAAGGCACATCGGTGACTCCTTCCACTTCGATACCCTCTGAGAACTTTCCAGATTTTCACAGAAGCCTCTACTTTGTCTACAGATCATTTTTAAAAATTGAGAGATTTGCTGGGTGCAGTATCTCACACCTGTAATCCCAGCACTTTGGGAGGCCGAGGCCAGCTGATCACCTGAGGTCAGGAGCTTGAGATCAGCCTGGCTAACATGGCAAAACCCTGTCTCTACTAAAAATACAAAAATTAGCTGGGTGTGGTGGCAGGTGCCTATAGTCTCAGCTACTTGGAAGGCTGAGGCAAGGGAATCACTTGAACCTAGGAGGCAGAGGTTGTGGTGAGTCAAAATTGCACCACTATACTCCAGCCTGGGTGAAAGAATGTCACATGAGTACTTCTTCCATAGTAACTTCCTCTAATGTTACGGATGTTCAAAATGGGGTGTGGGTTGCAGCTTCCTTGACAGACCCCTGGAGCCCACTTGGGGGCCTGGGATCTTTTCTACCAGGAGTTAAGTGGAAATGGCTTCATGGTCAGGGGTAGGACAGTCCTTACTCAGAGGAAAAAAGATAATCGACCCCCTTTCCCACGAACTCATGGAATAGTCAGCACACACAGATCAGCTTCTAGCATCACCTTCTACCCGGATGCCTGAAGGTATTATCAAGGGAACCACTTTGAAGTCCTATAAAATGAGGTTAAGGCACAGATCACGGGATGGCGCCTCCACACATGCCCAGCAGGACTTCGAGCATTGCCTCGAATAAGTAAGGATCCCTCAAGAGTATTAAGAGAACTGGCTCCACCAGTGGCTGAATACACCCCGGGACACACCGTTTTTGCAAAAAGGCGCGGATCCTGGAAGCGAGTGCTAATGGGAATTTCTCTGCTTAGCGTGGGGGCTGCCGTGTGGATTCATGCAGATCTAAGTCAGGGTCTCCCTCTGGAGAGAGGCTGCCAACAGCTCCCCGGGGAATGCTACCCACCCCAGGACAGAGAAGGGACCCCGGCTTACCCGAGTTGGGTCCCAGGGCCAGCCGGGCTCGGTGTTGGCTGGGGACCACCTTTCTGAGAGACCGTCATACCGACATTCCTGGAGAGGGCCGGGCTGCCATCAGACAGGAGGGTGCCCCGGGGGTGCTCCTTGAGCGAGGCTGTGACAGAGGCAAGGACAGAGTTGGTGCTGAGAAAGTGGGTCGGGTAGCGGAGGTCGCTGGCACGGAAGCCCCGCTCCGACTGCGGCCGCAGCACCGACAGGATCTTGGAGGTCAGCAGCTCGTTATCCAAGAAGACGTTCTCGCTCCATTTCCTGGGGAAAGAGCCGTAAAAAGACAGCTCAGGGCGGCCGGGGAGCGCACCGTGCCTGTCCCCGCTTTTGGAGTGAGCATTCCCCATGGTTGCGCCAGGGGCTCCGGGACCAGGCTCGGGGCCAGGCTGGGCTGTGCCGTTTTTATGCCTCGGTGGGATCCTTCTAGAACACAGAGCTGCGTCTTCCCTTGCTGTATTGGCTGAAGCAGCAGGTCTGGAGGGCAGGATATTGGTCCCCACTGTGACCATTTAGTGTGGAAATTGCACAGTATTTGCTGCTTTGGTAGAATAAAACAGAAAGAAAAAAAAACCTCTTCTGCTCTCCCTTGGTTTTTGCTGGGTGTAAAAAGCCAGTGAGCTGTTTGAGTTTGCTGTAAATAGTCTAAGATCATGAAACAGGCAGCTGTGCGCCTGGCGTGCTTCATACCAACACCAGGCACATAATGAGAATTCATCTGAGATCAGATGTTAGGATGACTCGCGGGGCTTGGTGTTTAGCTGCCCCTGGTCATCAGCACTGGAATGGAATTCTACCATCCATGGGATGTGAGGCTCTGATTCTGTTTCATAACCCAAACCAACCCAACATCAACAGGGGCTACTTGAAAGGCTGAGGCAGGAGAATCACTTGAACTGGGGAGGTGAGGGTTGCAGTGAGCCAAGCCTTTGTTCACTACATCCATATCTGTTCATTAATTTAAGCGTTCAGATTATAGGATAAGCTTACCTACTCATGGAAAGATGCAACTCTTTTAATTAATTAATTATTATTTTTAGAGACAGTCTCACTCTGTAGCTCAGGCTGGAGCACGGTGGTGCAACCATAGCTCACTGCAGCCTTAAACTCCTAGGCTCAAGCAATCCTCCTGCCTCAGTCTCTTGAGTAGCTGGGACTACAGGTGTGCTGTATAATTAAATAAACTTTTTTTTTTTTTGTAGAGAGATGCGGGGTCTCGCTATGTTGCCCAGCCTGTCTTGAACTCTGGTCTTGAACTCCTGGCTTCAAGTGGTCCTCCTGCTTCGGCCTCCCAAGATGCAACTCTTAATGAAAGCTCAACTATCACTCATCACACTCAGTTTTCCCTTCCTATTTGAAGCCTCGTTGAGATGGACTACATGGCTAGTTTATTCTTACATTTTATAAATTGTATCTTAAAGCTCTGCTCAGGTAGGGACAAAGAGTAAGTAGCATTAAAAAGAAATCTGGGCCGGGCACGGTGGCTCATGCCTGTAATCCCAGCACTTTGGGATGCCGAGGCAGGCGGATCACGAGGCCAGGACTTCATGACCAGCCTGGCCAACAGAGTGAAACCCTGTCTCTACTAAAAATACAAAAATTAGCTGGGCGTGATGGGGGCACCTGTAGTCCCAGCTACTCAGGAGGCTGAGGCAGGAGAATTGATTGAATTAGGGAAGCAGAGGTTGTGACGAGCTAAGATCACATCATTGGCGCTCTAACCTGGGTGACAGAGCTAGACTCTGTCTCAAAAAAAAAATTTAGCTGTAAATGGAAGGTGAAGGTAAGGTGCAGGTGGGTATGTTAGAGATTTTCTGGCAGAGGAGTAGAGGATGCTTGCCAGTTAAGACAACAGCCACTAAGCTGGGTACCACCACATTACACATATCCTTAAGCGCTGTTCATTCCTTCCACAGCTCAGCACAGCAAGCATGATGACATTTGTTCACTGGCCAGAAACATTCTGACATCATGATAATAAGTTACTAACAATTACTGTTATAGGAGACAAAGCAGATAGAGATGTCACTCACATAGCAACACCCATGTAAAAAAACAGAAATCCCGAACCAAAGGCGACACAGTCCGGGACAGGCATTTCCTGCCGTTTCTGTACAACATTCAACTCCACCCAGGCGATTCTGACTGTAATGTACACAATGGGGCAAACCCTGAGATGTATGCTTTGCCCAGCATCCTGGCATGGCTGGTAGAGGGTTGCTTATGGACTGAGGTCCTGACTGGGGTCAGATGAATTCTGCTCTATTAGAATAAATACTCAATAGAGAAAAAACTCACTAAAAATAGCATCTGGCCAGGCGAGGTGGCTCACACCTACAGTCTCAGCACTTTAGGAGGTTGAGGCAGTGGATCAGCTGAGACCAGGAGTTCAAGACCAGCCTGACCAACATGGTGAAACCCTGTCTCTACTAAAAATACAAAAATTAGCCAGGTGTGGTGATGCACACCTGCCGTCCCAGCTACTTGGGAGGCTGAGGCAGGAGGATCACTTGAACCCGGGAGGTGGAGGTTGCAGTGAGCCAAGATTGTGCCACTGCACTCCAGCCTGAGTGACAGAGCGAGACTGTCTCAAAAAAGAAAAAAAAAAGCCACTCCTTGGTAGAGTGGGGACTTCCTAAAAAACAAGTCAAAAAAAGGTCAAAGAAGTCACTATTTCACTGAATATGAGTCAACTCTTTAAAAGGCAGGAAATTCTGACACCTGCTACAACATGGATACACCTTGAGGATATCAAGCTCAGTGAAATAAGCCAGACACAAAAAGGACAAATCCCATGTGATTCCACTCCTAGGACGGCGCTAGAGTCATCAGATTCACAGAGACAGAGAGTAGAATACGGGGTACCAGGTGCTGAGGAGGGGAATGGGGAGTGAGTGTTTCATGGGATGGAGTTTCTGGTTGGGAAGCTGAGAACGTTCTAGAAATGGATGGAGGTGATGGTTGCACAGCAATTCGAATGTGCTTAATGTCGCTGAACTGTGCCCTTAGGGATGGTTAATGGTTAACACGGCAAATTTTATGTTATATGTATTTTACCACAACTACAAAAAGAGCTAGCATGGTGGCTCATCGCTGTAATCCCAGCATTTTGGGAGGGTTAGGTGGGAGGATCAGTGCTTGAGCAGCCCAGGAGTTCAAGACCAGCCTGGGCCACGTAGGGCGATCCTGTCTCTACAAAAATGCAAAAATTAGGTGAGCATGGTAGTGCATGCCTGTGGTCCTACCTACTCGGGAGGCTGAGGCAGGAGGACTGCTTGAGCCCTGGAGTTCAAGGCTGCAGTGAGCTATGGTTGCGCCACTGTACTCCAGCCTGGGCAACAGAGCAAGATCGTGTCTCATAAATAAATAAATAGATACATAAATAAATACAATTTGTAAAGAAGACATCGCTGCTTCTTTGTGGTGACAAAATCATCCTGCATCTTCACTGAGGTGCTTGTTACTAAAATCTATGCCTGGGATATGCCCTAGTTTTGAAATTGCCCTTGGTTTTGTTATATATATCACCATTGTGGGTGTGGGTGAAGGGCACATGGCGACTCTTTAGACCATTTTTGTGGCCTCTTGTGTGCCTTAAACTATTTCAAAATAGGCTGGACACAGTGGTGCATGCCTTTAATCCCAGCACTTTGGGAGGCTGAGTCGGGGGGAATCACCTGAGGTCAGGGATTCAAAACCAGCCTGGCCAACATGGTGAAACCCCATCTCTAGTAAAAGTATGAAAAAATTAGCCAGGCATGGTGGTGTGCACCTGTAATCCCAGCTAGGTGGGAGGCTGAGGCAGGGGAATTGCTTGAACCAGAAAGGTGGAGGTTGTAGGGAGCAAAGAGTGCCCAACTGCACTCCAGCAGCCTGGGTGACAGAGCAAGACCCCATCTCAAAAACAAACAAACAAAAAACAGAGAGAGCTGAAGCAAGAAGGTGGATCTCCCTTTGTTTGACCTCAGCTGGGAAAAGGTGTTGGACCATCCAGAATTTTCACTGCTCACCTCAAATGTCCCATAAGTACTGACTTGGGGTTTATAAACAAAATTTAGCAGGTAGGTGAATTCGCAAATACAGAATCCACGAATAACGAGATCTACTGTAGATAACAAAATTTGCTAAATGAGAAGTTACATTTTAGAACACTCTTGTTTTTTTCTAGTACATATCACACTTCCTTGGACCACAGATAATTCTTTGCATTTCTTTATAATTTGTTACATATATACTTCTGAAAAAGTATCTAAGATGGCTTTTTATTATTTGGGGGGGGCAAGGACTTTTTACAGAAAAGTTTAATGATGTCCATCTAGCTTCGATGGAACCTACTGAGATAAATGATTCTTTTTCCACTGGTACTCCAGAGGAGTCTATGGCTCCCTCTCACCCACCCAATCTACTTAAGACTTATTTTTTACTTTTTTGGAGACAGAGTTTCACTCTTTTTGCCCAGGCTGGAGTGCAATGGCACAATCTTGGCTCATTGAAAGCTCTGCCTCCTGGGTTCAAGCAATTCTCCTGCCTCAACCTCCCAAGCAGCTGGGATTACAGGCAGGTGACACTATGCCCAGCTAATTTTGTGGTTTTTTTCCGTAGAGACTAGTTTCACCATGTTGGTCAGGCTGGTCTCAAACTCCTGACCTCAAGTGATCCACCTGCCTCGGCCTCCCTAAGTGCTGGGATTACAGGCAAGAGCCACTGCACCTGGGCTACTTAAGTCTTTTAACATAAGACGTGGCAGCACTAAGTGGCTCACACCTGCAGTCCCAACACTTTGGGAGGCCAAAGTGGGAGGATCACTTGAGGCCAGGAGTTAGAGACAAGCCTGGGCAATATAGTGAGATCTCATCTCTTAAAAAAAAATATTAGCCAGGCATGTTGGTGTGTGCCTGTAGTCCCAGCTACCTGGGAAGCTGAGGTGAGAAAATTGCTTGAGCCCTGGAGTTCAAGGCTGCGTGTGAGCTACGACTGTACCACTGCACTCCAGCCTGGGCGACAGAACGAGACTTTGAAAAAACTGAAATAAAATGAAATAGAATAAGAGGTAGACAGTCATATATTGAGTCTTCCTGGAACACATGAGGCTACTGAAATAGCTGATGGGTCAAGACATGAGTCAGTGGCCCTGCCCCAGACCCGTTCTATTGATTATGTCTTTGGATCCCGTATTTGTGATGCTCTGACATCTTGGGGCTCTGCTGACCATGGGTGCACAGCCCTTCCCAAGGCTGCTGGCCAGGTTCTAGAGATACGGGGCCTGTGGCCAATGCAGAGCTCAGACCCCTAGTTGCCTCCTTTCTGCGGCTCTCTTTACCTCATTATCTTGGGGCACCGTCCTGAGCCTGCTCACCCTGCCTGGCCCGTTTGTTCCCTGTGAAACCACAGTGAAGACCCCTGTCCATATTTTCCCCTCTGTCCCCCAACTGACCCTTTGCTTCCCTGTGTGGTCCCTATGTGGCATGCCCTGCCGCCTGCTTCCAGGGGACTGTGAATCTAAACTTCTTCTATCCTGATGGTCAATTCCTGGGTCTGTGAGTCTTACCATACTGGGTTAAGACAAATCATGGGGACCCTAAAACACCAGCTGCTTAGGGGCCTGCCAGGGATGGGAGAACCTCAGATCTTCTGACGCCGGTTTTTTTGTTCTGTTTTGTTGTTTTTTGAGACAGAGTCTTGCTCTGTCACCCAGGCTGGAAAGCAGCGGTGCCATCTCAGTTCACTGCAACTTCCATGGTTCAAATGATTCTCCATGGTTCAAATGATTCTCCTGCCTCCATGGTTCAAATGATTCTCCTGCCTCAGCCTCCCAAGTAGCTAGGATTATAGACACCTGCCACCTCGTCCAGCTAATTTTTGTATTTTTAGTAGAGACGGGGTTTTGCCATGCTGGCCAGGCTGGTCTTGAACTCTTGAGCTCAGGTGATCTGCCTGCCTGGCCTCCCAAAGTGCTGGGATTACAGGCATGAGCCACCCCATCTGGCCTATGGTGTTTCTTTTTGGGGTTCTAAGATCCACTGTGGTGACTCTGTGAATACACGAAAAGCCCCTGAGTTGTATGCTTAAACGGGTGCATCGTATGGTCTGTGAATTACATCTCAATAAACCCACTCAACCAACAAACTCACACCTGTAATGGACAGGCTTCTTTCTGCAGGAGGAGAACAAGACATGTGACCTGCAGCTCAACATACAGGGGGAATTAGTCACTCTGCTCTTGGCTCCAAGAGAGACACGAATACGTATTTATCTCCTGCTACCATTTTTCCTACAGCAGACAGCCATAGCGCTTGGGGTTCAGCTTGTGCTGTCCAGCACTTTCTGTGCAGCTGTAAAAGCTACTCAGAGTCTAATTAGCGCCTCCTGCCCACTGCTGAGAGGTGCGATCGATTGGCGAGCACCTGGCCCGCCATGGCCACTGTATGTCACAGAGCTCTTTCTGCAAGGGGTCCTGGAGAATGGATGGGAAGAAGTGAACAGTGAAAATCCAAACAGTTCTAACTTAAAGGGGGAAAGAAAATATACCCTGTTCTCAGCCACAAACATAGACAGTGGCCTGTCCTCAGGGTGATTTTTAAAAGTTGGTTTTGTCTTGGTTTAGTGAATTCAAGAGCAGTCTCTGGACAGGCACAATGGCTCACGACTGTAATCCCACCACTTTGGGAGGCTGAGGTGGGAGGACTGCTTGAGGCTAGGTGTTTGAGACCAGCCTGGGCAACATAGTGAGACCCTGTCTCTATTAAAAAAAAAAAAGGCCCACTAAGAAAAAGCAATCCCTGAGCAAGTTAGATGAGAAAGCTTTTGTGACAGATGTCAGGATCCCACTTGCATTACTTTACTGGGACAAAATATTCCATTTCTTCTTCTTTTTTTTTTTTTTTGAGACAGATCTCACTGTTGCCCAGGCTGGAATGCAGTGTTGTGATCTCAGCTCATTGCAATCTCTGCCTCCAGGGTTCAAGTGATTCTCACGCCTCAGCCTCCCAAGTAGCTGGAATTACAAATGCCTATCACCACGCCTGGCTATTTTTGTATATTTAGTAGAGACAGGGTTTCTCCATGTTGGCCAGGCTGGTCTCAAACTCCTGGCTTCAAGTGATCTGCCTATCTCAGACTCCCAAAGAGCTGGGATTATAGGCGTAAGCCACCGCACCCAGCCTAAGACCCCATACATTTTTAGTGCTGCTGTGTTTCCTTTGTGATTCAGTCTGTCATAAATCCTGTAAACCATAGGCACTGTCCTCTGATATCCAAGCACACTCCTCATTAGAGCTTACAGGAACGGGACTCACCAAAAATTACATGAAAACAGCTGAGTAGTTACTGGTCTGTTGAAAGTAGTATTCAAGAAAACCTGATACGCCTTTTTTTTTTTTTTTTTTGAGACAGAGTCTCTCTCTGTTACCCAGGCTAGAGTGTAGTGGCGCGATCTCAGCTCACTACAGTCTCCGCCTCCCAGGTTCAAGCTATTCTCCTGCCTCATCCTCCCAAGTAGCTGGGACTGCAGGTACCACACCCAGCTAATTTTTGTATTTTTAGCAGAGATGGGGTTTCACCATGGCTGGTCTCGAACTCCTGACCTCAAGTGATCCACCCACCTGGGCCTCCCAAAGTGCTGGGATTACAGGCATGAGCCACTGTGCCTGGCATGCCTTCTTCTTTTTTAAGAGAGATAGGGTCTCACTCTGTCACCCAGGCTGGAGTGCAGTGGCATGATCATGGCTCACTGAAGCCTCCAATTCCTGGGCTCAAGGGATCCTGCAACCTCAGCCTCCTGAGTAGCTGGGATTACAGGTGTGTGCCACCATGCCCAGCTAATTTTACATTTTGCTGTAGCAACGGGGGTCTCATTATGATGCCCAGGCTGGTCTTGAATACCTGGCCTCAAGTGATCCTCCTGCTTTGGCCTCCCAAAGTGCTGGGATTATAGGTATGAATCACTGTACCTGGCCCTGATATGACATATTAAGTGACTGTCTTAATTGGTCTCAAACTGTCTTTTATATATAATCTAGAAGCACACTGACTTCTAGAAATGCCAATTGGTAAACATTGCCTATCCTGGCTGGGTGCAGTGGCTCACACCTGTAATCCCAGCACTTTGGGAGGCCAAGGCGGGTGGATGACAAGGTCAGGAGATCGAGACCATCCTGGCTAACAAGGTGAAACCCCATTTTTACTAAAAATACAAAAAATTAGCCAGGTGTGGTGGTACTCGCCTGTAGTCCCAGCTACTTGGGAGGCTGAGGCAGAAGAATCACTTGAACCCAGGAGGCAGAGGTTGCCGTGAGCTGAGATTGTGCTACTGCACTGCAGCCTGGGCAACAGAGAGAGACTCAGTCTCAAAAAAAAAAAAAGAGAATTGCCTATCCTAAATTGCAGATTCCTATAGCCTTTCACTTGTAAAGAGACTCCAAACATCTTTTGAAGGCAGCTGGGCCCCGGTATGTAAGTCTCCACAGTTTTCTGCAAAGGACTCAAGAAACAAATGGGGCTGGGTGTGGTGGCTCAAGTTTGTAATCTAAGTACTTTGGGAGGTTGGGGCAGGAGGATCCCATGAGCCCAGGTGGTTGAGACTGCAGTGAGCAGTGACGGCATCCCTGTACTCCAGCCTGGACAACACCGTGAGAGCAACAAAACAAAACAAAAAGAAAGAAACAAGTGACCCAGACAAATGTCTTGGGTTCAAGGCTTGGCCTCAGAAACAGCGGCTCCTTTGCCCACATTTAGGGAAGTTTTCTGTCCCCACCCATCAGTCTGTTCTTTGTTTCAGCCAAGACTTTCTTTTAGGTTGAGTGTAACCTGGCTCTAGAGAGTTCTAGCAAGCACTGGCTTACCGGCGAGGGTTCGAGAGACAATTAAAGACAATCTGATGCCAGATGAAGCTTTCGGTTCACAGTTCCTGGCTTTTCAGCCACCTGAGAATAGACTAAATCGATGAGAAGACGACTCATTGATTTTTCTTCCCTGCCTCATTTTGATTTTACACAAGCAAGATGGTATTAAAAAGAATTAAAAGGTAGGAGGAAAAAAAAATTCATCCCACACCTCAGGGTACAAAGAAAATTTTAAAAAAGACATGTTGCAGCTTAGAAGGTAAGTATGACTCAGAATATTCTTCCCAAACCTGGTACTGTCCAAAAACAAAACGAAAAGCCTCCTACCCCAAATCACATGTCAAACCCCCAAAATACCATTAGAAACCATTGTGGTAATTTGTAGCAACAGGTACTACGTACTGAGTGCTTCTTGCATTCCAGGCTGTGTTCTGAGCACTTAATATTTCTTTCTTGTTTGTTTTGTTTTTGCTTTTGTTTTGAGATGGAGCCTCACTCCGTCACCCAGGCTGGAGTGCAGTGGCACAATCTCGGCTCACTGTAACCTCTGTCTCTGGGGTTCAAGTGCTTCTCCTGCCTCAGTCTTCTGAGTAGTTGGGATTACAGCTGCCCACATCCACACCTGGCTAATTTTTGTGTTTTTAGTAGAGATGGGGTTTCACCATGTTGGCCAGGCTGGTTTCGAATGCCTGATCTCAAGTGATCTACCTGCCTCGGCCTCCCACTAATCTTCCTCTTCCTATCTTCCTTCCTTCCCTCCTTCTTTCTTTCCTTCCCTCCCTCCTTCTCTCCCTCCTTCCTCTTCCTTCCTTCCTTCCTGCCTGCCTGCCTCAGTCTCCTGAGTAGTTGGGATTACAGGCACCCACTACCACACCCAGCTAATTTTTGTATTTTTAGTAGAGACGGTTTCATTATGTTGGTCAGGCTGGTCTCGAACTCCTGACCTTGTGATCTGTCCACCTCAGCCTCCCAAAGTGCTGGGATTACAGGGATGAGTCACCATGCCCAGCCCTCATTTAATATTTCTTAAGGCCTGCAGTCATCACAATGACTCAATAGTAGGTACTACTAATATTTTAGCTTTTTATATTTTGTTTTTTGTTTGTTTGTTTTTTTGTTTGTTTGTTTGTTTGTAGCTTTTTATATTTTGAAACAGGGTCTCACTCTGTCACCCTGGCTGTAGCGCACAGGCACCATCACAGCTCACTGCAGCCTCGACCTCCTTGTCTCAAGTGATCCTCCCACTTCAGCCTCCTGTGTAGCTGAGACCACAGGTGTATGCCATCATGCCTGGCTAATTTAAGATGGGGTCTGGCTATGTTGCAAAGGCTGGTCTCGAACTCCTGGACTCAAGTGATGCTCTTGCCTTGGCCTCCCAAAGTGCTTCAGTTCATTTTTGTTATCAAGTATAAAGTTTAGTTTGAGGTTTGTTTATTTATTTATTGTCTATGGATGAGGGCATTATTGTTCCATTTTATTTATTTATTTGAAGATAGGGTCTTGCTCTGTCCCCCAGGCTGGAGTACATTGGCACAGTCACAGCTTACTGCAGTTATGAATTCCTGGGCTCAAGCAGTCCTCTGGCCTCAGCTTCCCAAGTAGCTGGGACTACAGGTGCATACCACCATGCCCAGCTAATTTTTCAGATTCTTTTTTACACAGGGTCTCCTTATGTTACCAAGGCTAATCTTGAACTCCAGGCTTTAGCTGCCCTCCCACCTCAGCCTCCCAAAGTGCTGGGATTACAGGCAACATCATGCCTGGCCTGAGTTAATTTTGGGTGCAGAGGCTCACGCCTGTAATCTCAGCATTTTGGGAGGCTGAGGTGGGTGGATCACTGGAGGTCAAGAGTTCGAGATTAGTCTGGCCAACATGGCGAGACTGCATTTCTACCAAAAAAAAAAAAAAAAATTAGCCAGGCATGGTAGCACAAGCCTATAGTCCCAAGTACTCAGAAGGCTGACGCAGGAGGATTGCTTGAGCCTGGCAGGTTAAGGCTGTGGTAAGCCATGATTATGCTGCTGTACTCTAGCTTGGGTGACAGAGCAAGTCTTTATCTCTTTTAAAGAAAAAAAAGCAACATGGAAGTATCTAAAAAGTTAAATCCACCAGGGGCAATGTGGTAGCCTGAGTTGGATTCTGGAGCAGAAAAATAGCTGAAATTTGGATAAAGCCTGGGAGTTTAGTCAATAGTGACTATTAACATTAGGGGAAACTGGGTGTGGGGTATGTGAACATTCTCTGTTCTATCTATGCAACTTTTCTGTAAATTGAAAAGTATTCCCAAGCAACAGGTTCATTTAAAAAAAAAGTACATTGAGGCACACATCAATTGAAAACAAACAAACAAAAGTACTCTGGCCTGTAATCCCAGCACTTTGGGAGGCCGAGGCAGGTGGATCACCTCAGGGCAGGCAGATCACCTGAGGGCGCTATCTCCTGGCCAACGTGGCAAAACCCCGTCTCTACTAAAAATACAAAAATTTGCTGGGCGTAGTGCTGGGCACCTGCAATCCTAGCTACTTGGGAGGCTGAGGCAGGAGAATCACTTGAACCCAGGAGGCAGAGATTGCAATGAGCCAAGATCACATCATTGCACTCCAGCCTGAGCAACAAGAGAAACTCTATCTCAAAACAAACAAACAAGCAAACACCAAAAAAAATCTTCTAGGACACACTGAGGCTTGTTAACCACAACAGAGTGGGTTTTTGCTGAGGCATGTGCATGGGGGTGCTCTGAATTAAGAAAGAACCAGAATTCTCTGCCCAGGAGACAGTGCCCTCTCCGTGGCATGCATGCCACTGCCCTCTGGGCCCTCCTGTAGAATATTCTAGAGCCTCCTCCCATGGGTGTGGGGCCCTCCCTCTGTGCCAGCGACATGAGCCACAGCTTGGGGCGCCTGTGGGACGATGACCTCTTTTGCACCCTGAAGTCCAATTGGCCCCTGGTCCTGCCTTCTGCCTGTTTGTTTTTTTTGAGATGAAGCCTCCATCTATTGCCCAGGCTGGAGTACAGTGGTATGATCTCGGCTCACTGCAACCTCTGCCTCCTGGGTTCAAGTGATTCTCCCATCTCAGCCTCCCGAGTAGCTGGGATTACAGGTGCCTGCCACCACACCCAGCCAATTTTTATATTTTTAGCAGAGATGAGGTTTCACCATGTTGGCCACATTGGTCTCAAACACTCGACCTCAAGTGATCCTCCCACCTCGGCATCTTAAAAGTGCTGGAATTACAGGTGTGAGCCACTGCACCCAGACTTCTGTCTGTTTAATAAGATTTGGTGCTGCCCCCCTGTCACTTAGGCTAGGCTGAGATCACCATAGGTGGCTGCCCATCCAGACTCACTCATTCTCATCCTGCCCAATCTACGGGGTCCAGACCCTCCCTGGCCTTACCTCTTGCCATGTTTTGTACCCTGCACCCTAACTATGCTGACATGTCATCCAGGGAGCCTCAGAGCCCCCAGCCCCTTGGCTCATGGCGCCTTCCTTATCTGGGCAGCTGTGGGGCCAGGTCAGAGTCCTTCCGCACTGCCCGCCCCGGCTGCGGATCCCATGGCCTAGGCCCGCATGCTTCCTTTACAGCTCAGCACACTCCTGCCTTTATGGCACTGTGCTGCACCTTGACCTCCCTGATAGCAAGGGTCAGGTGCTGCTCCTCTCCAGGCACTGGCGCTACAGCAGATCTATGCGCTCAGCCCATTGCGGCACGAACACACAGTTACGTAGGCTACCACAGGCCTGTGATGAAAGGTGCCGTCGGGGAGGGCAGCCGGTAGAGTGAGGAGAGAGATCAGGGAGGACACCCAAACGTGAGACCTGCAGGGGCCCAGGTTGATCTCCTTCTTGGCCATTTCACTGTCCTTTTTTCGAGACAGTCTCGCTCTCTCGCCCAGGCTGGAGTGCAGTGGCGTGGTCATAGCTCACTGCAGCCTCCAACTCCAGGGCTCAAGCGATCCTCCTGCCTCAGCCTCCTGAAACATTAATGACGAAAGCCACCTTCAGGGCCATTATCTTTGGTGGGATTTTAAGTTCCACTTAAAACAAAAAAACCTCTTTGGAAGGCCGAGGTGGGAGGATCATTTGAGCCTGGGAGTTGGAGGCTGCAGTGAGCTATGATCGCACCACTGCACTCCAGCCTGGGAGACAAGGGAGAGTCCATTTCAGAAGCAAGACAATCTCCATGCAATCTCCAGGCTGCGGGGTCGCCAGGCCCTGCTGGAAGGTGACGGAAGGCCACAGCCAGGAAGCAAGTGGGTGCCCAGCTCGACAGATGGGAACACAAACTACCACCTAAGAAAATCAAGTTAAAAACTGCCTGAAGAAATGCATTATAAGCATCGCTATTTCTTAAGTGAAACTGTGTGACCCTTCCACTTAGCTACCACCCACCCCATTCACATAGACAGGAAAATCCTTACGCATTCTCAACACTGCAGCAGGAATTAACTGTTGAACTACTTTCTGGTTTTAATATCTTATTCTTCTTACTGTTTATTTAAGTTCTGAACATGTTTGCCCAGAGGTTTGACCTGTTACACGCTCTTATTCTATTCCTTTAAAAGAGAGGTTATTTTCATTTCTCTCTCTCTTTTTTTTCCCTTTTTTGAGACAGTCTCACTCTGTCATCCAGGTTGAGTGCAGTGGCATGATATTGGCTCACTTCAGACTCCGCCTCCCAGATTCAAGTGATTCTTATGCTTCTGCCTCCCAAGTAGCTGGGATTGCAGGTGTGTGCCACCACACCTGGCTAATTTTTATATTTTTAGTAGAGACGGGTTTTACCATGTTTCCCAGACTGGTCTTGAACTCCTGAGCTCAAGCAATCTGCCTGCCTCAGCCTCCCAAAGTGCTGGGATTACAGGTATGAGCTGCCACTGTGCCTGGCGTTTTTTTTTGTTTTGTTTTTAAGAGACAGGGTCTCCCTCTGTCATCCAGGTTGGAGTGCAATGGCCTGATCATAGCTCACTGCAGCCTCAAACTCCTGGGCTCCAGCGATCCTCCCACCTCACCTCCCAAGTAGCTGGAACTATAGGCACACAGCACTCCCACACTCGGCTGATTTTTGTATTTTCTGTAGAGACTGCCCAAGCTGGTTTTGAAACACTCCTTCCTGCTCTCAAGCAATCCTCCCACCTCAGCCTCCCAAAGTGCTGGGATTACAGGCCTGAGCTATCGAGTCCGACCTTCTCTTTTTTTAGAGGCTGGGTCTCACTCTGTCACCCAGGTTGGAGTGCAATGGCATGAGCATAGCCCACTGCAGCCTCAAACTCCTGGGCTCCAGCAATCCTCCCACCTCACCTCCCAAGTAGCTGGAACTACAGGCACACAGCACTCCCACACTCGGCTGATTTTTGTATTTTCTGTAGTGACAGGGTCTTGCTATATTGCCCAGGCTGGTCTTGAAACGCGGCTTCCTGCTCTCAAGCAATCTTCCCACCTTGGCCTCTCAAAGTGCTGGGATTACAGGCGTGAGCCATTGTGCCTGGCCAAGGCAGTCCTTTTTTTCTGGACAGTGCCTGGACACACGAAGCCCACAGACATGCCCCCTCCAGGGCACTGGGTAGACATACCTGCCCTTGGACCCAACTTGCAAAAAAAGGCTGCTGGGGCAATGTTTGACCTCAGGGAGACTCTTTTCTTCACTGGGGGCTCTCCAGGAGCCCGCAGTGAATTGGGCCCTAAAACATCCTGTGTGTGGCTTTCCTGGCAGGTTCTGCAACAGCAAAAAGTCCAGATGGAACCACATTCTTGCCTGCAAGTGGGGCTCTGGGTTTTCCCTGCCTCGAGTTTATGAGGGAAAAAGGAGGGTGGGGTCCTCTCTAACCCCAAAGTGCCTGACTTGGGCTCTTCTACCCCAAGAATTCAAACTTAACTTTCTCTGACATTCAGAAGGTTCAGTAGAACCTTTCAACGCTGCGAGGTGACCTATGATTTTGGAATATTTGACAGCATAACTAAGAACGCAAGAGTCTACAGCAAGAAACCTCATGCTCCACGGAAACCAATCGAAGCCACTTTTCCTTCTGGGACCAGTCTCATCCTAAGAGTAAGGAATGCTTCACAGTATAATACACGCTTGCTGCTAACTGGATGTGATTAGGTGCCTGGTTGAAGATCTGAAAGTAAATTCTCGTCATTCTTTGGTGCTTTTTTTCTTTTTGAGACAGAGTCTCACTCTGTCGCTCAGGCTGGAATGAAGTAGTGTGATCTCGGCTCACTGCAACCTCTGCCTCCCAGGTTCAAGCAATTCTCCTGCCTCAGTCTCCCGAGTAGCTGGGACTACAGGTGTGCACCACCATGACCAGCTAATTTTTGTATTTTTAGTAGACACGGGGTTTGGCCATGTTGGCCAGGCTGGTCTCAAGCTCCTGACCTCAGGTGATCCACCCACTGAGGCCTCCTAAAGTGCTGGGATTACAGGCAAAAGCCACTGCTCCTAACCCATTCTTTGGTGCTTTTTTTCTTTTTTGTGACAGGTTCTTGCTCTGTTGACCAGGCTGGAGTGCAGTGGTACGTTCATAGGTCACTGCAGCCTCAAACTCCTGAGCTTAAGCAATCCTGCTGCCTCAGCTTCCTGAGTAGCTGGGACTACAGGCCCGCACCACCATGCCTGGCTAATTTTTATGGTTTTTTTTTTTTTTTGGTAGGGACAGGGTGTTGCTATGTTGCCCAGGCTGGTTTTGAACACCAAGCCTCAAGTGATGCTCCTGCCTTGGCCTCCCAAAGTGCTGATTATAGGCATGAGCCACTGTGCCCGGCTGCTCAGAATTCTTAATCATCTTTAACTTCAAAGGTTTGTTTGTGCTGTTTTTGTGGGGGAAGTAGAGGGAGACCCCCACCTTTTTCCCGTTGATATAAAAGGCATTTCTCTAAACATGTAAGGCCATGCCAGAGCCCTACTCTTGTTTAATAAAGACAAGAACTGAGGCAAACTGCTCTAGGTGAATCACCTCAGGGGGATCAGGAAAAAAAAAGAACAAAGCGGAACATTCTTGGGCCTAAAACCCGTTGGCTGCACGTTATGGTCTTAAAAACGTACAAATGTGGTACAAACTCTTCACCTGCAAAGATTCCTGGCTGATAAGAAATGGCACTCAGGAAACACTGATAAGGGCTCATGAAAAAATGTCACCTATAGCACTGTTGCCTGAATTTGAGCCTTCTTAATGAACAGTACAAGAGTGAACTAAAATTTAAAATTAAATTAAAATCGACCGGCTGGCACTCTTACTACCATCACTTACAAATGTATCTATGCCCCTGTCTTTATTGACATGGGTGTATATCTTCACAGTTGTAACTGCAGGGAACATATGAGTATCTCAGGTTGGTATGGGCTTTGTAAGTATCACTTTAATCACTTCCCTGCTGTTAGACATTTGATGCATCCCAATTTCATACGTGAGTCTCTGTGAGATGGGATATGGATGCAAAGGTTACAGATGCTTTCTGACTTTTTAGACACGCATTACCAAGTTGCCCTTCCCAAGGACTATGCCAGTAAGTGCAACCTTGAGGAAAATCTGGCCGGGCGCAGTGGCTCACACCCGTAATCCCAGCCTTCGGGAGGCTGAGGTGAGGAGTTCGAGACCACTATGGCCAACATGGTGAAATCCCGTCTCTACTAAAAATGCAAAATTAGCCGGGTGTGGTGGCACATGCCTGTAATCCCAGCTACTCGGGTGTCTGAGGCAGGAGAATCACTTGAACCCTGGAGGTAGAGGTTGTGGTGAGCCAAGACTGCACCATTGCACTCCAGCTTGGGCAACAAGAGCAAAACTTCATCTCAAAAAAAAGGAAAGAAACAAAGACAATCCTGGATGGTAATATCACAAATAGCAACTAATTGAAGCTGCTTGGCATTACCTGTGTTTGTCCTCATTTTTCCATTCTCTAAATTTCCTGCAACAGTCATATGGCTTTTATGATTAAGAAAAAAAGTTAGCATTAGGAACAGCTGGGTAAAGATTATCTGGGAACTCCCTGCACAATCTTCGAAAAACTCATCTGTCAGGTCAGACATGGTGGTTCACCCCTGTAATCCCAGCACTTTAGGAGGCTAAGGCAAGAGGATTACCTGAACCCAAGAGCTCAAGGCTGCAGTGACCACCTGGGCAACATAGCAAGACCCTGTCTCTACAAAAAAAAAAAAATGAAAATTTAGCAGGGTGTGGTGCTTTGCACCTGTAATCCCGGCTATTCCAGAGGCTGAGGTGGGACTATCACTTGAACCGGGAGTGTGAGGCTGTAGTGAGCTATGATTGCACCACTGCAATCCAGCCTGGGTAACAGAGCAAGACCCTGTCTCTGAAAAATAAAAAAAATTAAAAAAATACCATCTGTCAGCCTAAAATTATTTCAAAATAAATGTATAAAAAGCTCAAAGTGGGCCAGGTGCAGTGGCTCACGCCTATAATCCCAGCACTTTGGGAGGCTAAGGTGGGTGGATAGTCTGAGGTCAGGAGTTCGAGACCAGCCTGGCCAACATGGTGAAACCCTGTCTCTACGGAACAAAATTAGCTGGGTGTGGTGGTGCCATGCCTGTAATATCAGCTACTTGGGAGGCTGAGATAGGAGAATCACTTGAACCCGGGAGGTGGAGATTGCAGTGAGCCGCGATGGCACCACTGCACTCCAGCCTGGGCCAAAAGAACAAGACTCTGTCTCATAAATAAATAAAATAAAAAGCTCAAAGTGGAAGGCCACCCTTTTTGATGCCACACCAAATCAATAATGTGTCAGTTTTCACATGGCTTGCTTCTATGAGGTCCACTTCTGGACCCACTTTCACTGAACGCACTAGATCACAGAGCTGCTTCTATTCACACTAGATCAGCTTCCTCGTGGGGATGGGGGCTGGAGAATTAGGGGCATCTTGGTACATGACATTTCTTTTCCAGAACACAGGCTTTGGCGCCAGGTAGAACAGGGGTTTGAATCTTACTCTGCTATGTGTTTTCTGTTTTCGAGACAGAGTCTCTTGCTCTGTCACCCAGACTGGAGCACAGTGGCGTGACCTTGGCTCACCGCAACCTCTGCCTCCATGGTTGGTTTAAGCGATTCTTGTGTCTCAACCTCCCAAGTAGCTGGGATTACAGCTGTGCATCACCATGCCCAGCTAATTTTTTCTATTTGTAGTAGGGAAGGGGCTTCACTTTTTTGGCCAGGCTGGTCTTGAACTCCTGGTCTCAAGTGACCTGCTCACCTCAGCCTCCCAAAGTGCTCCCCCTGCTTTCGTGCTTTTACTACTTTAGTGATTGTGGCCAATTAATGACCTGGTTCCCCTGAGATTGTTCTGTCATCTGTGCAGAAGCAATAAACAGCATCCACCTCAGGACTGTTAGGACAATTCAATAAGGAAATAAACCTCAAGAGTCGCCGGGCATGGTGGCTCATGCCTGTAATTCCAGCCCTTTGAGAGGCCAAGGCAGGCAGATCACGAGGTCAGGAGATGGAGACCATCTTGGCTAACAGGGTGAAATCCCGTCTCTACTAAAAATAAAAAAAATTAGGCAGGCGTAGGGGTGTGCACCTGTAATCCTAGCTACTCGGGAGGCTGAGGCAGGAGAATCGCTTGAACATGGGAGATGGAGGCTGCAGTGAGCCTAGATCATGCCACTACATTACAGCCTGGGTGACAGAGCAAGATTCCATCTCAAAAAATAAAAAAAAGAAAAAAGAAAAGTTAGAAAATATTTTGTTGTGGAACTGATTATGTGGTATTCAAATGAGAAGAGATCTCCAGTCCAGAGGAGCCCAAGTGATCAGGAGGTGTGTGTTAGCAAAGAATGATGGGATCCCCAATAGTGAGAGCTGTGGTGGCCTGATGAGGAAGGTGAGTCATTTTGCCTGGAGGCAGGAGGTCATGGGATCCTTTGCACTGGGTTTTGAGGGATGAATAGGAGGTCATTAGAA
The DNA here is from genome assembly GCA_028533165.1 of Leontopithecus rosalia. Lineage (NCBI taxonomy): Eukaryota > Metazoa > Chordata > Mammalia > Primates > Cebidae > Leontopithecus > Leontopithecus rosalia. Next base: position 5,915,495 of record CM052668.1, on the reverse strand, counting down.
GAAAGAAGGATGAGGGAAGGTCATTCCAGGAGAGGACAGTGGGCAAGGGCAGAGGCATTAACAGGGGGAATGATGGCATACTGGGGGTAAGGTGGTTAGAGGTCAGGAGGCTGGGCCATGGGCGGGAGCTGGGCAGGTGGGGAGTGCTGGAAGAATGTGGCCCGAGATTAAGATCAAAAGGCAGGCTGGGAGGGGCGCGTGTGGCATTTTACATGCTGCCCTAGGCGCTCTTCCAACTGGATGGGGAGCCAGGGGATTTTAGGCCAGCGAGAGGCATGATTAGACCTGCATTTCAAAGGTAACCGGTGATAGGACAGGCCAATGATTAGATGGAGGCAGAGAGATGACAGAGGCAGAGAACCAGTTTGGCAGCCTCAGTGCAAGGTGACAAAGTCCTTAAGGAAGACAGTGGGTGAAAAGTCAGGGCAGGAGTTCAGAGGCAGACCCAGTGGGGCTTGGTGCCCTGTTAAACACAGGCGTGGATGGAGGAAGGAAGGATGATGAAGATGTCTAGTTTGGGCCACTGAGGTGGGACCTGGAAGAAGGAAGGGAGAAGGGGACAGAGGTAGAAACAAGAACAGCAGTTCTCCCAGCAGATATGGTCAGTCTGAAATGCCACCCAGGAAACCCTGCTCAAGTCCTGAAGGCTGTTGAGACATGTGTGGAGTCACGGTCACCATCAAGGCTGGGGATATCTAACTACATATTTGTTTGTTTGTTTATTTATTTATTTTTGAGATGGAGTTTCGCTCTTGTTACCCAGGCTGGAGTGCAATGGCGCGATCTTGGCTCACTGCAACCTCTGCCTCCTGCGTTCAGGCAATTCTCCCGCCTCAGCCTCCTGAGTAGCTGGGATTACAGGCACGCGCCACCATGCCTGGCTAATTTTTGCATTTTTAGTAGAGACGGGGTTTCACCATGTTGGCCAGGTTGGTCTTGATCTCCTGACCTCAGGTGATCCGCCTGCCTTGGCCTCCCAAAGTGCTGGGAGTGCACTGCACCACTGCACTCCAGCCTGGATGACAGAGCAAGACTGTCTCAAAACAAAAAAACAAAAAACAGTTTTGAACAGAGCTGTCCGCCATCTATTCCAGGTGGACCAGCACAGCGGATAGAGTCATAAGATGCTTCCATTTGACAGGCTCACCCCATAACATCCTCTCTCCAGGACGGGTGTGACTCAGGGCAGGGCCATGTCTGCCGGTAAACTGTGCTTACCCAGAGCCATTACCGTTTGTTCCCAGGGCTGTGCATGCCATCGCCGCCTGTCATCATAGTCAGCACTTCAGCAACAAAGTACTGCCTAAACTCATGCATCCATGAGTGCAAAAGAGTTGAGCGTTTCTATGAAACAGAGTCAAATGCTTTGGAATAACTAAAAGGTCACTTAAAAGCAAGCAAAAGAGTCTGGGACAGGGGCTCATGCCTGCAATCCCAGCACTCTGGGAGACCGAGGCAGGCTGATCATCTAGGTTGGCAATTCGAGACCAGCTGGGCAATGTGGTGAAACCCTGTTTCTACTAAAAATACAAAAATTAGCTGGTCCGGGCGCAGTGGCTCAAGCCTGTAATCCCAGCACTTTGCGAGGCCGAGGCGGGTGGATCACGAGGTCATGAGATCGAGACCATCCTGGTCAAAATGGTGAAACCCCATCTCTACTAAAGATATAAAAAATTAGCTGGGCATGGTGGCGTGTGCCTGTAATCCTAGCTACTCGGGAGGCTGAGGCAGGAGAATTGCCTGAACCCAGGAGGTGGAGGCTGCGGTGAGCCGAGATCGCGCCATTGCACTCCAGCCTGGGTAACAAGAGTGAAACTCCGTCTCAAAAAAAAAAAAAAAATTTAGCTGAACATGGTGGGGCACACCTGTAGTCCCAGCTACTCGGGAGGCTGAGGCATGAGAATCACCTGAACTGGGCAGGTGGAGGTTGCAGTGAGCCAAGATCGAGCCAATGCACTCCAGCCTGGGCAACAGAGCAAGACAAGCAAGTCTCAAAATAATAATAATTGCTCAGCTAAGCATGGTGGCATACACCTGTAGCCCCAGTCACACCTATACTTAGGAGGCTGCAGCAGGAGGATCACTTGAGCCCAGGAGCTCAAGACCAGCCCTGACAATACAGCAAGACCCCACTCTAAAACGTATTTATATATATAGCCGGCCTTGTTTGATTAGTTCCAGTCTCCCAGAGCTCAGCTGGCCTGAGGCCGTCATCGGGGCTGAGTTCTTCCTGACTGACACCTTCCCATGTGACGGCAACATGCCCTATGCAACTCAGTGCTTGAGAGGCTGGTCTGGAGTGTGTGGGAGAATCCTCTGTGAGCTTCAGGCTAGGGTGGCTCAGTGGAGGTAAGGAAACCTTTCAAGAGAAAAGGGTTTTGAAGGAGGGTGGGTTTGAGGGCAAGACTAGGGAGGTGCCTGTCCTGCATGCAGCAGGCAAGGGTAGGGAGAGAGGGGTCCTTCTGAGAGGCTGGAGGCCAGGAGTTCCCTTCATGGTGGAATGGGTCTCCTGGGCTGTGGTGAAGGAGCTGCAGGTGCCCCTGGGGTGTGGGGGCCGAGTGTGGGTACATCTGGGGTAAGGAGGCCAAGTGTGGGTACATCTGGGATACAGAGGCCGAGTGTGGGTACATCTGAGGTGTGGGGGCCGAGTGTGGGTGCACCTGGGGTACAGAGGCCGAGTGTGGATGCACCTGGGGTACGGAGGCTGAGTGTGGGTGCATCTGGGGTACAGAGGCCGAGTGTGGATGCACCTGGGGTACGGAGGCTGAGTGTGGGTGCACCTGGGGTACAGAGGCCGAGTGTGGGTACACCTGAGGTACGGGGGCCGAGTGTGGGTACACCTGGGGTACGGAGGCCAGGTGTGGGTACACCTGGGGTACGGAGGCCGGGTGTGGGTGCACCTGTGGTACGGAGGCTGAGTGTGGGTACATCTGGGGTACGGAGGCTGAGTGTCAGTACATCTGGGGTATGGAGGCCGAGTGTGGTTACACCTGGGGTACTGAGGCAGAGTGTGGGTACATCTGGGGTACAGAGGCCGAGTGTGGGTGCACCTGGGGTACAGAGGACGAGTGTGGGTGCACCTGGGGTATGGAGGCCGGGTGTGGGTGCACCTGGGGTACAGGGGCCGGGTGTGGGTGCACCTGGGATACGGGGGCCGGGTGTGGGTGCACCTGGGGTACAGAGG
>CM052668.1:5861782-5911811 GCA_028533165.1 Leontopithecus rosalia | reverse complement strand
GTATGGGTGCATCTGGGGTACGGAGGCCGAGTGTGGGTGCACCTGGGGTACAGAGGCCGAGTGTGGGTGCACCTGGGGTACGGGGGCCGGGTGTGGGTGCACCTGGGGTACGGGGGCTGGGTGTGGGTGCACCTGGGGTACGGGGGCAGAGTGTGGGTGCATCTGGGGTACGGGTGCATCTGGGGTATGAAGGCCGAGTGTGGGTGCACCTGGGGTACAGAGGCAGAGTGTGGGTGCATCTGAGGTACGGGTGCATCTGGGGTACAGAGGCCGAGTGTGGGTGCACCTGGGGTACGGAGGCTGAGTGTGGGTGCATCTGGGGTACGGGTGCATCTGGGGTACAGAGGCCGAGTGTGGGTGCACCTGGGGTACGGAGGCCGCGTGTGGGTACACCTGGGGTACGGAGGCTGGGTGTGGGTGCACCTGTGGTACGGAGGCTGGGTGTGGGTACACCTGGGGTACTGAGGCAGAGTGTGGGTACATCTGGGGTACAGAGGCTGAGTGTCGGTACATCTGGGGTATGGAGGCCGAGTGTGGGTACACCTGGGGTACTGAGGCAGAGTGTGGGTGCATCTGGGGTACGGAGGCCGAGTGTTGGAACACCTGGGGTATGGAGGCTGAGTGTGGGTACACCTTGGGTACGGAGGCAGAGTGTGGGTGCATCTGGGGTACAGAGGCAGAGTGTGGGTGCATCTGGGGTACAGAGGCCGAACGTGGGTGCACCTGTGGTACAGAGGCTGAGCGTTGGTACCTGGGGTACGGAGGCCAAGCGTGGGTGCATCGGGGTACAGAGGCCGAGCATGGGTGCACCTGTGGTACGGAGGCCGAGTGTGGGTACATCTGAGGTGTGGGGGCTGAGTGTGGGTGCACCTGGGGTACAGAGGCCGAGTGTGGGTGCACCTGGGGTACAGAGGCCGATTGTGGGTGTACCTGGGGTACAGAGGCCGAGTGTGGGTGCACCTGAGGTACGGGGGCCGAGTGTGGGTACACCTGGGATACGGAGGCTGGGTGTGGGTACACCTGGGGTATGGAGGCCGGGTGTGGGTACACCTGGGGTATGGAGGCAGAGTGGGGGTGCATCTGGGGTACGGGGGCCGGGTGTGGGTGCACCTGGGTTATGGAGGCTGGGTGTGGGTGCACCTGGGGTACGGGGGCCGGGTGTGGGTGCACCTTGGGTACGGAGGCAGAGTGTGGGTGCATCTGGGGTACGGAGGTCAAGCGTGGGTACACCTGGGGTACGGAGGCTGAGTGTGGGTACACCTGGGGTACGGAGGCCAAGCGTGGGTACACCTGGGGGGCAGGGCCTCCTGGGGGCTGGAGAGCAGATACACCTGCAATGATGAAACAAAGGCAGAGTTCCTTCCATTCACTGGCGCTTACTGAACAGGCACCAGGTGATTAGAAGACATCTGAAGGGAAAGACTCTCCAGGAAACAAGTATTTGTGGAAACTTAGAAGAACTGTCTATAAGTGCTGCCTTCACTTCCTCCCCTCCCTCTCTCCCCCTTGAATCCACACTGGCGGCTCCATCAGCAACATGTGCCTGGGTGGAGAGGGAAGGTGCACTAGGAACAGACACTCTGACCACACTGCCTGGGCTCAAACCCCCACCTCCGAGACCCAGAGCAAGGGACCTGACTGTACCCCGCCTCAGTTTCCCCCAGCAGTAGAATGAGGGTAATAGTGGTACCCACTGTGGGGGCACAGTGGCTCACACCCGTAATCCCAGCACTTTGGGAGGCTGAGATGGCAAGAAGGTGACAGAGTGATCACCTCCCGACGAGGGGGAGGACTGCTTGAGACAAGGAGTTTGAGACCAGTCTGGGCAACGTAACAAAACCCCATTGTTACAACAAAATAAAAAGTTAGCCAAGCATGGTGCACGCCTGTGCTTCCACCTACTCGGGGGTCTGAGGCAGGAGGATGGCCTGAGTCCAGGAGTTTGAGGCTACAGCGAGCTATGATTGTGCCACGGCACTCTGGCTGGGGTGACAGTGAGATCCTGCCTCAAAACAAAACAACCCCACAAACACAAAAAAAGTAATGTCCTCTTTGGGGGTTGGCTGTGATATCGAGAACATTCTGGAAATGCTGTCTGGCACATGGCAAAGACTATCCTTGACTATTTGCACCACTGCTCACTTCCTCCACAGCTGCTCGAATGATTCCACTAACGACCAAGTCAGACATGTCACTCCTCTGCTCAAAGCCCTGCCATGGCTCCCACCTACCCCAGGAACCTCTGCCTTTACTGTGACCTACAAGAGCGGCCAGCAAACTATGGCCCCAGGCCAAATCCAGCACCTGCTTTGGTAGAGCACAAATATGCAACAGAGACCTTATGCAGCCCACAAAGCCTAAGGTATGTACCATCTGGTCTCCTATAGTGTCCAAGACCTCTGGCCCCACCCAGGCCATCTCCCCACCAGCTACTAGCTGCCTTCACTCTCCCAGTCTTCTGGGCCACCTGGCTCCGCCCACTCTGGCCTCCTCCATGTTACCCAAACATGTCACCACCCCACCAGGCCCCTGAGGCTGCTGCTCCTTCTGTCTGCCCCATCTTCTTTCTCATTTTATTTTTATTGAGACTGAGTCTCGCTCTGTCACCCAGGCTGGAGTACAAAGGCATGATCTTGGCTAACTATAACTTCCGACTCCTGGGTTCAGGTGATTCTCATGCCTTAGTCTCTCGACTAGCTGGGATTGCAGGCGTGTGCCACCATGTCCAGCTAATTTTTGTATTTTTAGTCAAGATTGGGTTTTGCCATGTTGGCCAGGCTGGTCTCCAACTCCTAGCTTCAAGTGATCTGCCTGCCTCGGCCTCCCAAAGTGCTGAGATTACAGGTATGAGCCACTGTGCTGGGCCAATTTTTATTTTTAAATAAATAATGTTGAAATAGAGACAGGGTCTTGTTATGCTGCCCAGGCTGGTCTTGAACTCCTGGCCTCAAGCAATCCTCCTGCCTCTGCCTCCCAAAGTGCTGGAACTACAGGTATACGCCATCTTGTCTGGCCTGCCCACCTTCTCAGTGAGGCCCCAGAGGCCACCCTGTTTAAAATATCATCCTGGCCGGGTGTGGGGGTTCACGCCTGTAATCCCAGCACTTTGGGTGGCTGAGGAGGGTGAATCATTTAAGGTCAGGAGTTTGAGATCAGCCTGACCGACATGGTGAAACCCCATCTCTATCAAAAATACAAATTTTACCCAGGTGTGGTGGTGCATGCCTGTAATCCCAGCTACTAGGGAGGCTGAGGCAGGATAATCACTTGAACCCGGGAGGCAGAGGCTGCAGTGAGCTGAGATGGCACCACTGCACTCCAGCCTGGGCAACAGAATGAGACTCAATCTCAAAAAAAAAAAACAAAAACACCCAAATAAAATGTCATCCACCGCGCACACACACACACACACACACACACACACACACACACACTTTCTCCATGAGGCACATCACAGCCGCTTTGCATTCAGGGGCACTTGACAGCATTTCAGCACTATTTTTGAAGGTCCTTTTATTTTCTAAAAAAATGTATTATTATTTTAGAAATGAGATCTCTCTCTGTTGCCCAGGCTGGAGTACAGTGGTGCACGCATAGCTCACTGCAGTCTCGAACTCCTGGCCTCAAGGGATCCTCCTGCCTTAGCCACTCAAGTAGCTGAGACCGCAGGTGTGTGACACCACTCCTGGTTAATTAAACAAAACAATTTTAGAGATAGGGTCTTGCTCTGTTGCCCAGGCTGGCTGGTCTCAAACTCCTGGGCTCAACTAATCCTGCCTGGGCCTCCCCATGCGCTGGGATTATAAGCATGCGCCTCCTAGGACATTTTCAACATTAATGTCACCAATAAGAAGCACAAAAATGCAAAAACCGCGGCACTCATAGACCTTAAACAGGGCATGCATTTACAGAGTAAGAGGCTGAACAGGAAGGCAGACTGTTGCCTTGCGCAGCCTCAGCTGTGAACGGCCGTGGGAACTCTGTGTTTTCTCCTCTCTGCAGCAGTACAAATGGATTGATGTTGAGGTTATGGAGAAATTTTAGCAAGTAGATGAAAATTAAACACAGAATTACCATCCGATCAGCAATTCTACTCCTGGGTATATCTTCAAAAGAACTGTCTGAGTAAACACTGACTCTGCAAATCACAAGGCTTGACTGTATTTTTGTTTATTTAGAAGGGAAACTCCAGGAGCTGAGCTGCAGGTCTCTGTTGTCACGGCTGGCACGAGGCCTGTCACGTGGTGGGGGGCAGTGCTTAACAGATGCCGGCTTCAGGGAGGGTGGGAGAGGGCTTCTGGGAGGGACCTGCTCTGGGCCTGTCAGAGGAGAAAGGAAAGGGCAGGGTGGAGGGAATGCCTTATTCCAGGAGGTTCTGCTGTGGGCCTTGGGGTCACTTTCTCGTCGAACCTGAAGCCACAGAAAGGTTTATGTGGAGTGGATGTTTCTAGAAATGATGGCTGGAGCATAGGAAGTGGGGCACACTGGAAGGGGTGGATACAGGGGGACCTGGACCTTCAGGGCAGGGGAAAGGCGGGATAGGTGGAGAGGGACAGAAAGGGGTGGTGTAGGGGCGATGGAGAGCCAGAGTGGTGGGCTCAGCAGCAGGCAGCCACTGGCATGGGGGGCACTCTAGGGAAGGGATGGAAATTTGGGTCTAAGGTGGTACCTGGAGCATGGGAGCACCCAGGAGCACCCAGGAGCAGGGCTAGGGAGGTGGTTTAACGGAGCTGCCTGGAGATTAAATGGGATAAGGGATGGAATTAAAGTGATCTTGGGACCAGAATAGCTGAAGTGCATGGTGGATTTTATTTTGGGGGAGGGGAGAAGATAGCTGTATCATAACCACTGGCTCAAACTATTATTTTATTTATTTATTATTTATTTTGAGATGGAATTTAACGTTGTGGCCTAGACTGGAGTGCAGTGGTGCGATCTCAGCTCACTGCAACCTCTGCTTCCCGGGTTCAAATGATCCTCCTGCCTTAGCCTCCCAAGTAGCTGGGATTACAGGCACATGCCACCACATCTGGCTAATTTCTGTATTTTTAGTAGAGATGGGGTTTCATCATGTTGTCCAGACTGGTCTCAAACTCCTAACCTCAGATGATCTGCCTGCCTTATCCTCCCAAAGTGCTGGGATTACAGGTGTGAGCAACCTCGCCCGGCCCTCAAACTAGTATTATTATGACATTTTTAAAAAAATGATCGATTGAAACCCCTAGGTTGTTTCCTCACAAGCTGTCACTAGCTTCTATTTCCGGATCCTGTATTTATACGGTTGTTTATTTAGACTGCTGATTCTCTACCCGGAGCGATTCCTGCCCCCACAGCCACTTGGCAGTGTCTGGAGACATTTTTCGTTGTCATGGATGTGAGGGGGGAAGAGGGGTGCTCCTGGCATCTGGTGGGTGGAGGCCAGGGATGCTGCTCAGTGCCCTGTAGTGCCCAGGTCAGCCCCATCCCAAAGAACGATCTGGCCCCAAACGTCTAGGCTGGGAAACTCTGATTTAGACCCATGCACAGGAATCTAAGCATCCCAGTACTCACTCTGTCACCTGGTGATTAAAGCCACCTCTCCATGATCATTAAAGTCACCCCTCTAGCTGTCTGTTGTCTCCAGCTTTGATAACTAAGCTGTCTACAGCTTTATCTTTCTAAGTTACAAGTTAAATGACTGACTGAGACAGGGCAGAGGACAGAACCGTGGGTGGCTTCCTACTAAGGGAACACCAGCCCATTAATTAACTGCTCTGTGAATGTCCATCCACCAACGAGCATGGCTAAAAGATGATTACCTCACAACTATCTTGCTTATTTATTTAGTTTTTGGAGACAGAGCCTCGGCTGGAGTGTAGTGGTGTAATCATAGCTCACCGCAGCCCCAAACTCCTGGGGCTTAAGTAATCCTTCTGCCTCTCTCCTGAGTAGCTGGAAGTGCACACCACCACCCCTGGGTAATTAAAAATTAGGCCGGGTGCAGTGGCTCACGCTTGTAATCCCAGCACTTTGGGATGTGGAGGCAGGCGGATGATGAGGTCAGGAGTTCAAGACCATCCTGGTCAATAAGATGAAACCCCATCTCTACTAAAAATACAAAAATTAGTTGGGCATGGTGGCACGTGCCTATAATCGCAGGTACTTTAGAGGGTAAGGCAGGAGAATCATTTGAACCTGGGAGGTGGAGGTGGCAGTGGGCTGAGATCGCACCGATGCACTCCAGCCCGGGCAACAGAGCGAGACTCTGTCTTAAAAAAAAAAAAAAAAGTTGTTATTTTCTTTGTAGAGACAGGGTCTTGCCATGTTGCCCAGGCTGGCTTTGAACTCCTGGGCTCAATCAATCCTCCTGCCTTGGCCTCCCACAGGGCTGGGATTACAGGCATAAGCCACCACCCCCAGACCGTAACTATCTTAATATTTCTGTGTGCGTCTCATCCTGCCCCCCAAAATACAGTGCGGGACGTGGTTAGATGCTTCCTATTTCCATGTGTCTGATCCAGTTTTGCTGGCTGAATGCCAAAGATCACAGGATACTGTGATGCACTTTCAAGTTCTTGTAAGATCCGACAGTGTCAGATGCAACTGGTAAGAGGACTCCTCCAACTTGACAATAAAAAACAGACACTCCTATTCACAAACGGGCAAAGGACTTGAAAAGACAGGTCTCCAAAGAAGATACACGAATGACCAATAAGCACATGAAAAGGGTGCTCAACATCAGTCATCACCAGGGAAATGCAAAGCAAAACCACCCGCTTCACACCCACTAAGATGGTCTACTTTATTTTATTTACTTCTTTTTTTTTTTTGAGACGGAGTCTTGCTCTGTCACCCAGGCTGGAGGGCAGTGGTGCGATCTCAGCTCCCTGCAACCTCCGCCTCCCGGGTTCAAGTGATTCTCCTCCCTCAGCCTCCTGAGTAGCTAGGATTACAGGTGACCACCACCATGCCCGGCTAATTTCTGTATTTTTAGTAAAGATGGGCTTTCACTATGTTGGCCAGGCTGGTCTCGAGCTCCTGACCTCAGGTGATTTGCCCACCTCGGCCTCCCAAAGTGCTGGGATTACAGAAGCGTGCCACCATTCCCAGTCTAAGATGGTATAATTTAAAAAACGGAAAATTACAAGTGTTGGTGAGAAGGCAGAGAAACTAGGACCCTCATATGCTGCTGGTAGGAAGGTAAAATGGGGCCGCTGCTGTGGAAGACAGCTTGGTGCTTCCTAAAAAGTCTAGCATAGAATTACCACATGACCTGGCAATTCCACTTCAGAGTATATTGTCAAATGAATTAAAGCAGGTACTCAAACAGGTATTTTGTACATACATGTTCACAGCAGGATTATTCAGCTAAAATGTGGAAATAAGGCCGGGCAAGGTGGCTCACACCTATAATCCCAGCACTTTGGGAGGCTGAGGAGGGAGGATTACCTGAGGTCAGGAGTTCAAGACCAGCCTCACCAACATGGTTAAATCCTGTCTCTACTAAAAATACAAACATTAGCCAGGCCTAGTGGTGGGCACCTGAAATCCCAGCTACTCGGGAGGCTAAGGCAGGAGAATCACTTGAACCCGGGAGGTGGAGGTCGCAGTGAGCCAAGATCATGTCACTGCACTCCAGCCTGGGCACTCCACAGCAAGGCTCTGTCTCAAAAGAAAAACCCCAAAACAAACAAAAAAACACAAAACCTAGAAATAATCTAAGTGTGTATCTATGTATGAACGGAATACAACACGTGACACACACATACACACACACACTGCAATATTGTTCGGCCTTAAGAAGGCAGCTCTGACACACAGATGGCCCTTGAGGACACTATGCTCAGTGCAATAAGCCAGTCACAAAAGAATAAATCGTATGTGTCTCCAATCCTAGAAGGTGCCTAGAGGTGTCAGATTCATAGAGACAGGAAGGAGAATGGTGGGTGCTGGGGCTCGGGTCGGGGAGGGAGAGTGAATGTTTCAGGGGGACAGAGTTGCAGCTTGGGAAGAGGTGAAAGTTCTAGAGATAGATGGATATGAATGTGCTTAATGCCACAAAACTGTGTACTTAAAAATGATTTTTTTTAAACCATGCCATTTGGCTGGGCACAGTGGCTCACACCTGTAATCCCAGCACTTTGGGAGGCCAAGGCGGGCAGACTGCCTGAGCTGAGGAGTTCAAGACCAGCCTGGGCAACATGGCTTGCCCCAGTCTCTACAAAACTATAAAAAACATTAGCCAGACGTGGTGGCACGTGCCTTTAGTCCCAGCTACTCGGGAGGCTGAGGCACAAGAATTGCTTGAGCTGCGATGTGGGGGTTGCAGTGAGCTGAGATGGCATCACAGTACTCCAGCCTGGGTAACAGAGCGAGACTCTGTCTCAAAAAAAAAAAAAAAATCAAGGATGGCTAATAGAGATATAGACCAACACCTGCTTGCTTGGTGTCTGAGGTCATTTTGCTGAACAAGCTTAACTGCTCCATATAGGGCCAGGCAGAGTTGTCCCAGAATGTTTTACGGAGGGTGAACTGGTAAGAACCATTACTAAAGGACAAGATTAGCCACTAGTAGAAACAGCCTTTTGATGTGAGCTGAAAAGGGGCAAATCCAACCAGAAGACCAGAGATATGGCCTCCAGAAGAAAAGTCAACTGATGAGAAAGAGACGCTTGGTCACTCAGGAGGCTGACGCAGGAGGATTGCTTGAGGCCGGGAGTTCAAGACCACCTTGGGCACAAGACCAATACTCTGTTTCTACAAATATATTTAAAAATTAGCCAGGTGTGATGGTGCATACCTGTAGTCCCAGCTACTTGGGAAGCAGAGGTGGGAGGATCACTTGAGCCCCAGAGGTTGAAGCTGCAGTGAGCTGTGATTGTACCACTGTACTCCAGACTGGGTGACAGAGCAAGACCCTGAGGGAGGGAGGGAGGAAGGAAGGAAGGAAGGAAGGAAGGAAGGAAGGAAGGAAGGAAGGAAGGAAGGAAGTCAGGCAAGCAGGCCAGCCTAGCACAGTGGCTCATGCCTGTAACCCCAGGACTTTGAGAGGCCGAGGTGGGCAGATCAATCGAGGTCAGGAGTTTAAGACCAGCCTGGCCAACATGGTGAAAGCTCTTCTCAATTAAAAATACAAAATTAAGCCAGGCGCAGTGGTGAGCACCTGTAATCCCAGCTACTCAGGAGGCTGAGAGTTGCCTGAACCCAGGAGGCAGAGGCTGCAGTGAGCTGAGATCACACTACTGCACTCCAGCCTGGGCAAAACAGCAAGACCCTGTCAACAAAAGAAAAAAAAGGAAAGGAAAGGAGAAAAGGGGAAAGGAAAGGAAGAAGCTTGGTGTACAACTTTTTATTTTTTTGAGATGGAGTCTTGCTCTGTTGCCCAGGCTGGAGTGCAATGGCACGATCTTGACTCACTGCAACCTCTACCTCCTGGGTTCAAGCGATTCTCTTGCCTTAGCCTCCCTAGTAGCTGGGACTACAGGCGCATGCCACCACCCCTGGCTAATTTTTTGTATTTTCAGTAGAGACGGGGTTTCACCATGTTGGCCAGGATGATCTCGATCTCCTGAGCACAGGTGATCTGTCTGCCTTGGCCTCCTACAGTGCTGGGATTAGGCGTGAGTCACTGTGCCCAGCCCACAACTTCATTCTTAACATATCTGACTAAAGAATGTGTCTAAGGTCAAGGCTCAGGCGGAGATGCCCTGTGCTGCCCAGGCTTGTTCTGAGATCCTCTGTTTCCTTCTGCGCAAATTTTGTACTATTTTCTGGTATCAGCATGGAGGGACCTTCAATATCACCCATAGATATTCCAGATGCTGAAAAATGTATCTGCCTTGTGAGTATTTCTTTTGACACAGGGTGCAGGCCAGATGCTGAAGTATAAGAGGTCCCAGCAAAACAGTTTCACCCCCTGAGGCCTTCTCAGAAAGGGCAGTGTGCAGTATCTTTTAAACAATCATGTTAATTCTACTGACTGGGCAGAAATCAAAGTGACAAGGGTGAAAACCTTTTTTTTTTTGACATGGAGTCTCACTCTGCTGCCCAGGCTGGAGTGCAGTGGTGCGATCTCAGCTCACTGCAACCTCTGCTTCTCAGGTTCAAGTGCTTCTTGTGTCTTAGCCTCCAAAGTAGCTGGGATCACAGGTGTGCACCACCACACTCAGATAGGCTTTTTTTTTTGAGACAGAGTCTCCTGTCCCCAGGCTGGAGTACAAGGTGCAATCTTGGCTCACTGCAACCTCCACCACCTGGGTTCAAGGATTCTTCTGCCTCAGCCTCCCAAGTAGCTGGGATTACAGGTGCCCACCACCATGTCCAGCCAATTTTTGTATTTTTTTTTTTTTAAGACAGGGTTTCACCATGTTGGCCAGAATGGTCTTGATCTCTTGACCTCATGATCTGCCCAGCTCGGTCTCCCAAAGTGCTGGCATCACAGACGTGAGCCACTATGCCTGGCCAATTTTCGTATTTTTAGTAGACAAGGTGGTTTCACCATGTTGGCCAGGCTGGTCTTGAACTCCTGACCTCAGGTGATCCACCTACCTCAGCCTCCCAAAGTGCTGGGATTACAGGTATAAGCCACCACGCCCCACCCATGAAGAACATGTTGATGAAAACAGCTTATTCTGAAAAGACTAATTCAGGTCTAGTTACACAGCTGAAATCTTCCAGAAAGCTCCACTGGCATATACATACATACACACACACACACACACACACACACACACACACACACACTCTCACACACATATATTTTAAGCCAACAATTTTCACATGGGAAATAAACAGCAAATAAATGTCTGCAGAGGTGGCCCTAAGAAGGGCAGAGGAAGCCAAACACTTGAGAGAGGCCAGGAGTTTCTGTTTTAGCAGATAAAAAGCAAGCTGTCACAGGAGGCAAGAAGGCAGGGCAGAAAATCAGGCATGCAGATTACCAGGAAAAAACCTGTTTGCCTTTAATGGGCAGGGACATATTTGCATTTCTGGAAAAAACTGAAATGATGTCAGGGCAGGTGAACCTTAGAAAGACGCTTCACAGGCCTGGTGCAGTGGCTCACGCCTGTAATCCCAGCACTCTGGGAGGCCGAGGCAGGCTGATCCCTTGAGGTCAGGTATTCGAGACCAGCCTGGCCAACATGGTAAAACCCGGTCTCTACTAAAAATAGAAAAATTAGCTGGGTGTGGTGGCAGGCACCTGTAATCCCAGCTACTCAGAAGGCTGAGGCAAGAGAATTGCTTGAGCTCAGGAGGTGGAAGTTGCAGTGAGCCACTATACTCCAGACTGGGTGACAGAGTGACACTCTGTCAAAAAAAAAAAAGACCCTTCACAGGGAGTTTCCAATCTAATCCAAAATCTCACAGAGATGGCTTTCCACACCATGGATTGGGAAAGCCACAGGTCTTGTTTTTTTCTTTTTTAAAGAAACAGGGTCTCACTCTTGCCCAGGCTGGAGTGCAGTGGTGCAATCACAGCTCACTGCAGTCTTGAATTCCTGGACTCAAGTGATCTTCCCGCCACAGCTTCCCAAGTAACTGGGACTACAGGTACACACTACCTACCTGTAGTTACTACGTCTGGCTAATGTTTATATATTTCTTTTTTGTAGAGATAGGATCTCACTATGTTGCCCAAGCTGGTCTTGAACTCCTGGGTTCAAGTGATCCTCCTGCCTCAGCCTCTGAGGCACTTTTCAGGCATGAGCCACTGTACTAGGCCGGTCTTGTTCTAACTTGGGGGGACCCAAACTCTATGTTGAACACCCTCAGGCTTGCAGATACCACAACAGATCTTTATTTCCTTAGAAAACGTACTGCAGCATAAACAGGGGTCCCTTGGGACTGCTCAAGAATATGGCCAGATTGTGCAAAGGCCCACCTGGAACACAGCTGCTGAGCTCATGAGACAGTTGAGGGCCTCCTGTTCTCTACCCCTTGTCCCTTGCCAAATTTACAGTCAGATCATCGTGGCCATAAGAACAGAGCTGTAAAAATGATGACTCTATTCTAGGGGTTGGTAAACCCCTACTGCCATGTGTTTTTGTAAATAAAAGTTTTATCAGAACACAGCCACGCCCACTTGTTTCTCTGTTGTCTGTGGCTGCTTTTGAGTTGAGTAGCTGTGACAGAGGCTATGTGTGGTCTGAAAAGCCTGAAATATTTAATACCTGGCTCTTTTTTTTTTTTTTTTTGAAATAGGGTCTATGCACCTGCGTGCATTAAAAAAGAAAAAAAAAAAAGAAACAGGGTCTCACTTTGTCATCCAGGCTGGAGGCAGTGGTACGATTTTGGCTCACTGTAACTTCCACCTCCTGGGTTCAAGCAATTCTCCTGTCACAGCCCCCCAAGTAGCTGGGATTACAGGCCTGAGCCACCATGCCTGGCTAATTTTTGTATTTTTAGTAGAGAAGGGATTTCGCCGTGTTGCCCAGGCTGGTCTCCAAATCCTGGGCTCAAGTGATCTGCCCACCTTGGCCTCCTGAAGTCCTGGGATTACAGGCGTGAGCCACCGCACACAGCCTACTATCTGGCTCCTTTTATTTGAGACAGAGTCTTGCTCTATTACCCAGGCTGGAGTGCACTGATGCAATCTTGGCTCACTGCAACCTCCTCTGCCTTTTGGGTTCAAGTGATTCTCCTGCTTCAGCCTCTCCAGTAGTTGGGACTACAGGCATGTGCCATCACACCCGGCTTTATTTTTAGTAGAGACAGGGTTTCGCCATGTTGGCCAGGCTGGTCTTGAACTCCTGACCTCAGGTGATCCGCCCACCTTGGCTTCCTGAAGTTCTGGGACTGCAGGCACCAGTCACCATGCCCGGCCTACTGTCTGGTTCTTAACAGAAAAAGTTTTCTGGTCCCTGGTCTACTGTATCTAATTGGTTTGTTCTGGAAGGGAGGGCCAAGAATTAAAATGAACCCAGCTGGGCTCATGCAGCCTAGGAAATCCCAATGCTCTATCCCTGATGTGCAGAAGGAGCTGGAATAAAAGGAGTGGCAAAGTGGATTCGCTGTGCAAAATCATTACTGAATCCCAGAGTCTTGAAATTGCCAACACTGGGAGCAAACAGGCTCCAAACAAGTAGCAAAGAGACTGGCTTTTTTTTTTTTTTTGAGACAGTGTCACTCTGTCGCCCAGGCTGATGTGCAGTGGCTCAATCTCGGCTCACTTCAACCTCCACTTCTCGGGTTCCAGTGATTCTCCTGCCTCAGCCTCCTGAGTAGCTGGGATTACAGATGCCTGCCACCACGCCCAGCTAATTTTTGTATTTTTAATAGAGATAGGGTTTCACCATGTTGGCCAGGCTGGTCTTGAACTCCTGACTTCAGGTGATCTGCCCACCTCAGCCTCCCAAAGTGCTGGGATTACCATCGTGAGCCACTGTGCCTGACCAGTGGTTGGTTTCTGAGCATCTCAGTTCCCTACCATCCTGAGTATGCTGGCTACAACCATTAATGTAAGGCAGCAACCAGCTCCTATGCTAGGAAAATTCCAGAACCTTACAAAGACCTTCATTAGTATTCCTTTTAGAATTGCAATGGTGTGAGCCTGAATATATTTTAACATGTTCTGTGTCTCAAGGTCAGCTCGTAAGCTAGGTGCAGGAGTAGGCAACTGGTACAGCTTTTTCTCCCCCCATCTCTGAATCTATAAAACTTTTGTGTTTGATGAAGGTGGTATTTGAATGCAGGGGAAGGAAGAGATTATATGGAGTATAGAGGTACATGGGCAGACATTTGACAAACTGTAATATCAGGTTCCTACTCATACTTTTTGGCAAATTATATTCACAGAGAATTCAGATTTAGAAGGTTTTCAAAAAGAATTTGGAGGCCAGGTGTGGTGGCTCACACTTGTAATCCCAGCACTTTGGGAAGCTGAAGTGGTGGATCACCTGAAGTCAAGAGTTCGAGACCAGACTGGCCAACATGGCAAAACCCTGTCTCTACTACAAATGAAAAAAAAAAAAAAGAAAATCAGCCAAGCATGGTGGCAGGTGCCTGCAATCCCAGCTACCTAGGAGGCTGAGGCAAGAGAATCACTTGAACCTGGGCGGTGGAGGCTGCAGTGAGCCGAGATTGAGTCGCTGCACTCCAGCCTGGGCAACAGAGTGAGACTCCATCTCAATAACAACAACAACAACAACCTGGAGCTCTCCTGAAGACCTCCTCTTTCCTTTCTTCAATTAACTGGTTCTGAAGAGTGAGCCCAAGTGCCACACTCACTTTAACTTCAAAATACTGGAAAACCACTGTGTTGTAAAGAGCCTAAGAAATGAGTACCAATAACTTGTAAACTTGTTCTAGGCTGGGAATGGTGGCTCACACCTGGAATCCCAGTGTTTTGGGAGGCTGAGGCAGGAGGATCGCTTGACCCCAAGAGTTTAAGATCAGCCTGGGCAACACGGTGAAACCCCATCTCTACAAAAAATAGCATTAAAAACATATAATTAGCCAGGGGTGGTGGTGCATGACTGTGGTCCCAACTACTCAGAATGCTGTGGCAGGAGGATGGCTTGAGCCTGGTAGGTAGAGGCTGCAGCGGGCTCTGATTGTACCACTGCACTCCAGCCTCGGCAACAGAGCAAGACCCTATTTCAAAAACAAAAACTAAAATAAAACAAGCTTGTTCTTCACAAATCGTTAGAAACAGGAGGTTCCTGAAGTGAGCTGAACAGTGTCCCACCAAAATTCATGTCCACCTAGAGCCTTGGAATGTGGACTTATTTGGAAAAACAGCCTGGACAGAGGTCATTAGTTAAGGATCTCAGGATGAGATTTCGATTTAAGGTGGACCCTAGAGCCTATGGCTGGCGTCTACGTAGAGAAGGGAGAGGAGGGTTTAGAGACACAGATACAGACAGGAAACATACACACAGGTGAAGGCCACATGACCACGGAGGGTGTGGAATGACGTGGCCATGAGCCAGGGAATCCCTGGGGCCACTTTTTAGAAGTTGGAAGAGGCAAAGAAGAATAGTGTCCTAGCGACTTGAGAGGACCCTGCCGAAACCTTCAGTTCAGACTTCTCCAGAGCTGTGAGAGAACACATTCATGTCACTTTCAGCTGCTAAGTTTGAGGTAATTTGCTACAGCAGCCCTGGGGAAGGAACATTGTTCTTAGAAAGTCAGAGCTGTGAACTGTATCGTGAAGGGCTTTTCTAAACATTTTCCTCCTCTATGGCACAGTGGCTCTGACACTGTGAACTGTGACCCATTAGTAAGTAATAAAACACATTTTTTTCCCCCAAAAATAAAACAGAAAACAACAGAGTGGAGGCTGGGTGCAGTGGCTCACACCTGGAATCCCAGCACTTTGGGAAGCTGAGGTGGGAGGATCGCTTGAGCCCAGGAGTGCCAGACCAATCTGGGCACAGTGAGACTCCCTCTCTACAAAAAAAAAAAAAAAAAAAAAGAAAGAAAGAAAGAGAGAATGATAGAACACACCTGAGCAGGCCGGGCACAGTGGCTCACGCCTGTAATCCCAGCACTTCAGGAGGCCGACCCTGGCGAATCACCTGAAGTCAGGAGTTTGAGACCAGCCGGCCAACATGTATTTTTAGTCTCTACTAAAAATACAAAATATTAGCCAGGCATAGTGGTGGACACCAGCTACTGGGGAGGCTGAGGCAGGAGAATCACTTGAACCCGGTAGACAGAGGTTTCAGTGAGCCACGATCGCGCCACTGCACTCTAGCTTGAGTGAAAGAGTGAGACTCCACCTCAAAAAAAATAAATAAATAAAAACAAAAACAAAGCATCCAAGTCTGTGGCACACAATAAAGATGAGTACTGTTTGGTCACACTTGCACCCTATTATTGTATGTATAACCATTGGGTCATGGTATAAAATGTTCCATTTTTGGTCAAAACAAAATGCACCCAACTGAAGGAGCTACAAGAGAATACTAGAGGCGGCTGGCGGGTGCAGTGGCTCACGCCTGTAATCCCAGCCCTTTGGAAGGCCGAGGCAGGTGGATCACGAGGTCAGAAGTTCGAGACCAGCCTGGCCAACATGGTGAAACCCTGTCTCTACTAAAAATACAAAAATTAGCTGGGCATGGTGGCAGGTGCCTGTAATCCCAGCTACTTGGGAGGCTGAGGCAGAGAATTTCTTGATCCCAGGAGGCAGAGGTTGCAGTGAACCAAGATTGCACCATTGCACTCCAGCCTGAGTGACAGAGCAAGACTTTGTCTCAAAAAAAAAAAAAAAAGTCCTAGAAGCCCCCGTCTTCAGGCCCAACCATCAGGCAAACCTTCCAGGATGACAGAAAGCTACCCTCATGCTAAAATACTCCAGGACTGGGAATGTTCAGATTGGATTAGCTCTTCGATCTATCTAAAAGGCTTTTGGGTTTCTACCTAACTTTGTTTCTGCTTTTTGTGACTTGACAACAGTTGTCCAGATCAGTCTGTATTTACAGGACAACAGAGAGCCCAGTACAAGAAGCCCCTCAAGCATCTAACTGGCTCCCTAGAGCCAGGACAGGGAAGGGATCAACAGTCAGCACACAAGGTCAGGTCAATTGAGTGAAACGGCCCCAGGTCAGCCCGTACCTGCCTCTGGCAAGGTGCCCCTTACTATTCCTTCAAATTTCTTCTTACAGATTACAAGTAACTAGGCCAGGTGCAGTGGCTCACACCTGTAATCCCAGCACCCTGCGAGGCTGAGGCAGGAGGATTTCTTTTTTTTTTTTTGAGATGAGGAGTCTCCCTCTGTCTGAGTGCTGTGGCTCAATCTTGGTTGACTGCAACCTCCACTGCCTCCCAGGTTCAACCAATTCTGTCACAGCCTCCCCAGTAGCTGGGAATATAGGTGCCAGTCACCATGCCTGGATAATTTTTGTATTTTTAGTTGAGATGGGAGTTTCACCATGTTGGTCACGCTGTTCTTGAACTCCCGACCTCAGGTGATCCACCCGCCTTGGCCTCCCACAGTGCTGGGATTACAGGTGTGAGCCACCGCACCCAGCAGGAGGATCTCTTGAGTCCAGGAGTTCAAGACCAGCCTTGGCAACACAGCAAGTCTTCATCTCTAAAAATAAAAATAAAAAATTAGCTGGGCACGGTGGGGCACACTGTAGTGCCAGCTACTCAGGAGGATGAGGTGGGAGGATCGCTTGAGCCCAGGAGGTTGAGGCTTCAGTGAGCTATGATTGCTCCAGCCTGGGCAACAGAGCGAGACCATCTCAAAAAGAAAGATAGAAAAAGCTAATTTTAGGCAACAGTGTAAAGGAACCTTGCAATCGTTATACTAAGTAAAAGAAGCCACATGAATACATCAAGTATACTGTCAGATTCCATTGACATGAAGTCTGGAATAGACAGATCTAGAGACAGAAAATAGGCTCGTGGCTGCTGGGGGCTGGGAGGATAGGGGAATGGGCAGTGAAAGCTAAGGGTGTGGGCTTTTCTTAGGAGTGATGAGAATGTTGTCAAATTAAATAGTGGTGACAGCTGCATGACTCTGTGAACACAGTAAAAACTACTGAAGAGGCCGGGTGTGGTGGCTCACGCCTGTAAACCTAGCACTTTGGGAAGCCAAGGCAGGGAGATCACCTGAGATCAAGAGTTCAAGACCAGCCTGGCCAACATGGTGAAACCCCATCTCTACTAAAAATACAAAAACTAGCTGGGTGTGGTGGCGGGCACCTGTCATCCCAGGAGAATCGCTTGAACCCGGGAGGCGGAGGCTGCAGTAAGCCGAGATCGTGCCACTGCACTCCATCCAGCCTGGGCAGCAGAGCGAGATTCTGGAAAACAAAACAAAACAAAACATTGAATTGTACACTGTAAAAGGGTGAATTTTATGGTATGTGAATTATATGATCGCAATTTTAAATAGCAGCAGCTGACCAAGAGGGTTTTCTGGGTAATGTCTGGGCTATATCTGCCTCGAGGGTCTCACCTAGTCACACTGGGTGGCATGGACACACTTTGCACCTTCTCCTACGTGGTCCTACATGGCAGGGCAGGTGGGCACGCTGCCATCCTCCTGTGCATTAGGTAATTGAGGCATGTCAGTAACCTAGCCCCACACCACTTACAGGGCAAGCTGGTCCCCTTTCCTTTAGGGTTCTCTTAGCTTTGCCCCCAGCCTTCCTGCTACTCAGTCTCAAACCGTTCCTTAAAATTCTGTCCCATTGCCACTGTGCTTCCAGTTCTTATCCCATCTCTTCCTCTCTTTGTAACTGCTTTGTTGACATAGAATTCTCATACCACACAATTCACCCTTTGAAAGCGCCCAATTCAATAGTTCTTAATTTATTCACAGAGTTGTCCATCTATCATCACAATCTACTTTATTTTACTTTTATTTATTTATTTTGAGACGGAGTCTTGCTCTGTTGCCCAGGCTGGAATGCAGTGGCAGGTCTCAGCTCACTGCAACCTCCGCCTCCTGGGTTCAAGCAATTCTCCTGCCTCAGCTTCCTGAGTAGCTGGAATTAGAGGCACGCGCCACCATGCTCCGATAAATTTTGTATTTTTAGTGCAGACAGGGTTTCACTATGTTGGCCAGGCTATTCTCAAACTCCTGACCTTCTGATCCACCCACCTCAGCCTCCCAAAGTGTTGGGATTGCAGGCGTGAGCCACTGCGCCTGGCCTACAATCAATTTTAGAATGCCTTCATCACCCCAAAAAGAAACCCCATTCCCTTGGGCATCACTCCCCACTCCGCTACCCCCAGCCCCTGGAAACCATGAATCCACTTAATGTCCCTGTGGATCCAGTTGTATACATTTCATATAAATGGAATCATACAACAGGTAGCCTTTGGGAACTGGCTTCTTTCACTGAGCATGTTTTTTTCTAGGTTTATCTGTGCATCAGAACTTCTTTTTTATGGTCAAGTACTATTCCACAGTATGGCGGGACCACATTTTATGTATCCATTCCTCAGCAGATGGACATTTAGGTTGTCTCTGCTTTCTGGCTATTTGGAATAATGCTACTATGAACATTCCTGTACAAGTTTTTGTGTAGACCTGTGTTTTCATTTCTCTTAGGTGTCTACTGAGGAACGGAATTGCTGGGTCCTATGTGAAGTTTTTGAGGAACTGCCTGTTTCTCAAGGCAGCTGCACCAACCTGTATTCCCACCAGCAGTGTATGAGGGTCCCAATTTTTCCTTCTTCCCATCTCTCTTAGAAATGGGTACAATGGCTCATGTCTGTAATCCCAGCATTTTGGGAAGCCAAGGCAGGCAGATTGCTTGAGTAGGAGTTCAAGACCAGCCTGGGCAAGATGGTAAGACCCCTGTCTCTCCAAATAATAAAAGAAATTAGCCAGGCACGATGGCTTACACCTGTGGTTCCAGCTATTTGGGAGGCTGAGGTGGGAGGATCACTTGAGCCCAGGAGGTTGAGGCTGCAGTGGGCTATGACCATGACAATGCACTCCAGCCTGGGCAATCCAGCAAGACCCTAACTCAAAAACAAACAAAACCTCATTGGTTAGGAGCCCCCAAGTGGAC
This sequence comes from Leontopithecus rosalia, assembly GCA_028533165.1. Classification (NCBI taxonomy): domain Eukaryota; kingdom Metazoa; phylum Chordata; class Mammalia; order Primates; family Cebidae; genus Leontopithecus; species Leontopithecus rosalia. The sequence continues at coordinate 5,892,357 of CM052668.1, read as the reverse complement.
ATCACAAAGGGTCACACAGACACACCATTGGTCACCACTACCTGGCACTGTCAGCGCCGCAGAGCTGAACCCTTGCTGCCTCCAGCACCCAAGGATGCTGAGATCCTATGTTCTATCTGGGCCATCACCATCCATTTCACCCTGGATAAGGGACAGTCGAGTCCGGTAATCCCTACTGTGGATAACTTCCCAACCTACTCTTGTTTCTAAGTTCAATTTATTCTTCAAACGAACCTCAGCAAATTAGAGGTATCCACACACGATGCGTAACTGGGATGTCCCTATATGCAAAATGGCGCTAGATGCCTGCCAAGTAATTTGACATGGTCCTCCCCTCCTTCCGTCCGACACCGCAGTGAGAGAGCATCTGCTCAGAACTCCTTTTCATCTTAAGGTATTTATTTATTTATTTATTTAGAGATGAGGTCTTCCTCTGTTGCCCAGGCTGGAGTGCAGTGGTGTGATCACAGCTCTCTGCAGACTTGACATCCCAGGCTCAAGCAATCCTACCATCTCAGCCTCCTAAGCAGCTGGAACCACAGGGGTGAGCCACCATACCTGGCTAGTTTTAAATTTTTTTGTAGAGATGGGATTCTTGGTATGTTACCTAGGCTGGTCTCGAACTCCTGGCCTCAAATAGTCCTCCTGCCTCAGCCTCCCAAAGTATTGGGATTACAGGTGTGAGCCACTGTGCCCAGCCAATTTTTGTTTTCATTTTCGAACTGAGACTTTCTCCAGACCAACTCCCTCTTTTCACTTTCTCTCCTCCTGAAACCCACACATAAGGATGATGACCTGAGCCAGGTATGGTGGCCAACACTTGTAGTCCCAGCTACTCAGGTGGCTGAGGCAGGAGGATCATCTGAACCCAGGAGTTAGAATTTAGCCTGGACAACACAGCAAGACCCTATCTCTTTAAACAAACAATGATAAGACGTCCTGGAATTAAATACTGATGACAAGTTGCTTAAATCTGTGAATTTACTAAAACACACTGAATGATAGGCTTTACAAGGTGAATTTTATGCTCTGCTAATTATATTTCAGTAAAGCTCCTATATTATATTTACAAGGTGACATGAATTTAAAATGTAACCATCCACAATGTGTTAAATGTGTACTGTTAGTGAAACCTTCAGAATATATATATATATATATATATATATATATATATATATATATATATGTGTGTGTGTGTGTGTGTGTGTGTATATATATGTATATAAAACCATAAATCGGGGTATCAAGCTGTTCACAGTGGCTCACACCTATAATCCCAACACTCTGGGAGACCAAGGTAGGAGAATCGTTTGAGCCCAGGAGTTTGAGACCAGCCTGGGCAACCCTGTCTCTGACACACACAAAAATACAAAAATGAGTTGGGCACGGTGGTATGTGCCTATAGTCCTAGCTCCTCACCCTGCTTGAGCCTAGGAGGTGGAGGCTGTAGTGAGCTGTGATCCACCACACTCTCCAGCCAGGATGATAGAATGAAACTATCTCAAAAAAAAAAAAAGAAAGAAAGAAAGAAAGAAAAAGAAAATCAGTGTATCTACTACTTTGAACATATTGAACATGACGAGAATACAACTCTATCCTCAGTTGAAACTATGACTCTATCTCCACAAAAGCAGAGAGGCAAACTTAATTTAGTTCACATGCAACTTAATTTCCATCATAAAAATGAGAACTGCTGTCAGTGAAAGTTCTCAGAGAACATTATTTTACCAGTTTCCCTCCCTTGCCTGATCAGCCAGTCCTCCTCCAAAAAAATTCCTCCAGACAGCTGCTTCCACGGGTGCTGTTTTGCACGTAGAGAGAGGGTTTTCAAAACACGGTAGCTCTTGACCATCTCAGGGGGCAAGTAAAGTTTACCTAACAAACAACAGAGAAACAGCGATCGGCTGGACGTAATATAAGGTGTCTTGGCTTTTAAATTATTTTCAGAGAGCTGGCAGCAAAAATGTTTTGAAAGTCGCAGAGTTTGAAAAGATGGAAACATGACCCAGGATGAGTGAGCAAGAAGGCGACCTTGACACTGGATCAGAACTATGTTAAACATGTGGTAGGTAAACACCCAGGGAGGCGCAGCCAGTCACCACGGGCCTGGCCGACAGAGGGCAATGGCCTTGAAGCGGTAATTCCTACCGTGTGACAAGAATGAAAATTATACCACAGCTATGCCAGAAACAATGTATGTGCCACTTCCCCTTTCAAAGTGGGGACATTCTCAAGTCGATTTAAGCAAAAAGGAGAGAAAGAATCAAGGAATTTCTTTTCATTTTTTTTTTTTTTTTTTTTTTTTTTGCTTTTGAGACAGAGTCTTGCTCTGCCACCCAGGCTGGACTGCAGTGGTGCATATCTCGGCTCACTGCAACCTCCACTTCCCAGGTTCAAGTGAGTCTCCTGCCTCAGCCTCCCAAGCAGCTGGGATTACAGGCTTGCGCCACCACATCCGGCTATTTTTTATATTTTTCAGTCAAGACGGGGTTTCACCCTGTTGGCCAGGCTGGTCTCGAACTTCTGGCCTCAAGTGATCCGCCCAGGGTGTTGGGATTACAGACATGAGCCATGGCGCCCCATCTCTTTTCTGTTTCTTTAAGGTATGCCATTTAAAATGAAATATGGTTGGGCACAGTAATTCATGGGTATAATCCCGTCACTCTTGGAGGCTGAGGTGGGCAGATCACCTGAAGTCAGGGGTTCGAGACTAGCCTGGCCAACATGGTGAAACCCTGTCTCTACTAAAAATACAAAAAATTAGCCGGGCATGGTGGCACATGCCTGTAATCCCAGCTACTTTCGAGGCTGAGGCAAGAGAATCACTTGAACCCGGAAGGTGGAGGTTGCAGTGAGCCAAGATCATGCCACTGCACTCCAGCCTGGGTGCCAGAGTGAGACCCTGTATCAAAAAAAAAGGAAGAAAGAAAGAAAGAAAAAGAAAAAGAAAAATGAAATACACTTTGAAGTATATATACACCATGACATGGGTAAACCCAGCTTACTAACAAATGCAGCAGTTCACATAGTTCTCATTTTTGTGGTGAGAGTACTTATAACATCCACTCCTCTTGCATTTTTCAGGAATATATCATGTTGTATGCAATAAATACATACACTGTTATCTGTCAATTATAAAAAAAACCAAAAACTATAGGCTGCAGCAGGTCATGTCTGCAATCCTAGCACTTTGGGAGGCCAAAGTGGGAGGATCACCTGAGTCCAGGAGTTCAAGGCCAGCCTGGGCAACATAGTGAGACCCTACAAAAATTTTTTTAAAATTAGCCAGACATGGAGGCATGTGCCTGTAGTCCCAGCTATTTGGGAGTTTGTGGCAGGAGGATTATTTGAGCCCAGCAGTTCCAGGCTGTTGTGAGCTATGATTGTGCTATTACATTCCAGTCCAGGCAACAGAGCGAGACCCTGTCTCTAAAAAGAAAAAAAAAATTTTTTAAGTAAAATCAAACACTAATTTCAAAAGAAAACAAAAGTGAAACAAGCTATCCAAAATGAAAACAAAGTAACATTTATAAGAATGAAATGTATCATGCCTTCTGGCTGTTTGGTCTTTTTTGCTCTAGAACACACATCTTCCTTTTTTTTTTTTTTTTCCCCTCAGAAGGGCTTGTTGACCTACAGAAATAGCAAACTACTGATAAAGCGTAAACCATGACCTGGTCCAAAAAACATCTGAGATGCTCAAATTTTCCAAACTCTTTATTATTTGGAATGTTAACCCAAACATGCAGGCCTGGGAGCATTCACATATGTAAAGGGCGTGTAACCCTGATGGAAAGATTGCCATATGCCAGACGCTTCTGTTATGCACCTTACACACATTATCTCATAGAAACTCCAACCAACCCTTATTCCCATTTTAACGATGGGTAGACGGAAACTTAGTGAAGTTAAAAGTTACACAGCTAACAGGTGGTGGAACTGGAACCAGAAACCAGCTCAGATCTGACCTCAAGCCTGTGCTCCTTACACTTCTTCTTCTTCTTTTTTTTTTTGGGGGGGGGGATGGAGTTTTGCTCTTGTTGCCCAGGCTGGAGTGCAATGGCCTGATCTCAGTTCACCACAACCTCCTCCTCCCGGGTTCAAACAATTCTCCTGCCTCAGCCTCCCAAGTAGCTGGGACTACAGGCATGTGCCACTATGCCCGGCTAACTTGTATTTTTAGTAGAGACGAGTTTCTCCGTGTTGGTCAGGCTGGTCTCGAACTCCTGACCTCAGGTGATCCACCTGCCTCGGCCTCCCAAAGTGCTGGGATTACAGGCATGAGCCACTGCGCCCGCCACTCCTGACACTTCTTATAGCTCGAGGATTAATCATTCACTCAGACACCTGCCAAACTTATCCCTTGACCAATGGGCTGACCACACTGTCCTGAACTCTCTCTCTTGTCAACGGGAAGAGAATGGGGCCCTTCCAAGCTACTGGCTGGAGTTTCACCTCCGCGAAAACAAGGCAAAGGGGGAAAAGTTGTGTTGGCCGCTTTGCTTCCCTGGTAAAACTTTAAGAATGTTTTGAACCCTGTGGTCCAGGCTTTAATCTCCATAAAGCAAGAGATAAGGGGTAGATAGCTACAGCAAAACACTCAAGGGCTAGTCGAATTAACACAGGAACAGAAAATCAAATACCGCACTTTCACCCTTGTAAGTGGAGCTAAACCTTGGGTACTCATGGACACAAAGAAGGCAACAGAAACTGGGCTCTACTACTGGGGAGGGAGAAAGGATGGCAAGGGTTGAAACACTAACTATTGGGTACTATGCTCAGTACCTGGGGGACGAGATCAATCGCATCCCAAACCTCAGCATCACGCAATAGATACAGGTAACACACACATGTCCCCCCGAATCTAAAATAAAAGCTGAAATTTAAAAATGTAAAACAAAACGAATCATGCAAGGACAAGGGGAAAGCTTCTCGTTCCTGTCCGTACTCAAAGCACCAGCTGAGCTCTTTCACAAGAAACTAAAACCCAAGGCACAGATAGTTCTCATGGTTTTGCACCCAAACGCTCCCGGTCAAGGAGGGCTGTCTGCTCCGGGGTGTGAGGGTTCTCCCGGGAGGCCTGAAATATGACGGTGCTGGGTATTGTGGTGAGTTCCACTCCATCCCTGTTCCTGCACCGGGCGCTCCTGGGGCGCGAGTGACCTCTCCTCTCCTCTCCTCTTCTGGAGCAGGGTAAGCCGCAGCACCCCAGGGCTGGCTGGGGCTCGGACGGAGCCGGCGGGCATCGTCTGCAACTCTGCACCCTGCAATCGCCGCCTAGAGCCTCCATGCATTGAAGGAGCAGCCTGAACCCCAGCACCTGTTTGCCTGCCTGGAGGAGTCCCCCAGGAGCCGGCAGGAGGCCCGAGGCACCCCCGGGGGTCCGGCGCCACAGGCTACCTCCTGAAGAGAACGAGGGCGCCCTCCTGAGCCCCGTTTTCCTTAGGACCGTCCCGCCGCAGCCCTCACCTCGGCCCGATCGCCCGCAGGCCGCTCTCCTCCCGCTGGTCCGCCACTCTCGCAGCCGCCTCCGCCCGGCCTCTCCGGATCCGCAGTAGCCAGCGGCCGGGAGCCGGAAGCGGGAAGCCGCGCAGGGAGAGCGGCGCATGCGCGACCCCACCTCGGAGGCGGACCAGAAGGCGTGACCCGGAAGGAGGCGTGGCCTCGAGGGCGGGGCGCTGTCGGGGTCGCCTGGAAGCTGGCGCGGGCACCGAAGCGGGGCGGTGCTCGCGGCAGGAGTGCGGGCGTCCTTTGAGGGGCGGGTCAGCGGGGTTGGGGGCGCTTTTTGAGGGAGATCCATGCCAGCCTGGCTATCAGTAGGGTTGGGGGTTCTGAGGGGACAGCGGGGTTGAAGGGATCCAGAAGAAGAGCAGCAGGGTTAACTGGGGGTTTTGTGGGGTTAACGGAAGCCTGGGTGATTAGCGGGGCTGGGGAGGGAGTACTGAGGAGGACATCGGGTTGGGAGATTTCAAGGGGGAGTACAGTGCAGTTAGGAGGACCCTAAGGGAGGACAGTGGGGTTGGGGGGACTCCGAAGGAGAACAGCGGTGTTGGGGAAACCCTGAGGAAGGACAGTGAGGTTGGGAGGACGCTGAGCGAGGACAATGGGGTCAGGGGGACCCCAAGGGAGGACAGTGCAGCTAGGAGTGTTTGGAGGAATCAACGGATGCTTGGAGGGGTTGTCAGTGGGCTCCTAGGAGGGTGTTGGGATTGGGGGTACCTAAGGCAGGCACCCCCGGTGATGGGGAGTCTTAGCGGGAGAGTCCAAGAAATGCAGAGGGCAGGGTTCCTCACCTGAGAAAAAGAGGCCGAATCAGGCAGAGGCGGGAGGATCCCTTCAGCCCAGGAGTTCAGGACCACCAGTCTGGGCAACGTAGCAGGACCCCATCTCTACAAATCATTTTTAAAATGAGCCAGGCGTAATGGCGCCTGCCTGTGTCCCAACTCCTCCAGAGGCTGAGGTGGGAGGATGACTTGAGCCTGGGGTGTCCAGGCTGCAGTGAGCTGTGATTATTGCCACTGCACTCCAGCCTGGGCAACAGAGTAAGACCTTGTCTTAAAAGAACAACAACAACAACAAAAAGAGGCAGCACAGACTTCAGAAAGGCGGGTCTGGGAAAAATGAATCATATAACCTCTCCGGTGGCCTCAGACACCGAAACATACATATCCATCAGATCCCCTAAACACAGATACCATCTGCCATCAGATATGCAAAATAGGCGTCCAGGCACCCCCAAAATATGTCAGACGCTCCACATAGGTCCAGCAGTGACTCCCAAACACATACAAGGTATCCCCAATACAGATGCTGTCAGACACCCTCAAACAGATGCTGAGAGTCTGAAACACATTCACTTCCACACAGGTGCTATTTGAAGATGTAGTCGGGCCAGATGCTGCCCCAAGCACCAGCAGCCTCTCAATTGCCATCAGACACCCCAGCCTTGAGACTGCCTATCTAATCCAAGTTTCCCACAGGGGAGGCAGTTGAACAGCAACCAGGAGTCGAGCAGAGCAGCTCTCATCAAGGTTGACTGGTCAGACAGGTCCAGAAGATCCCTCCATGGCCAGTCGAGATGGCTCATGCCTGTAATCCTAACACTTTGGGAGTCCGAGGAGGGAGGATTGCTTGAGTTCAGGAGTTTGAGACCAGTCTGGGAAACCTAGCATGACCCTGTCTCTCTTTTAGAAAAAAGAAGATTTCCCCAAACCAAATCACTTCAAAACATGCACAATATGTTGTTGAGAGTCCCCTGTTCAGAAGCTGGGGGGTGTTGTCCCCAAATGGACCAGACTTCAGCTTAAGTCCAACCTTCATGGTCCAGAGGAAGGGAACGTGTTCAGGGAATTGGATGTCCCAGAAATGCATGAAATAATTCATCAGGCACCTTACTGCAGCTGAGGTCAGAAACCCCAACATGGGGTTATGGAATTACGTCATGTAATTACATAATTTCATTATGATGGATGGGTAGCTGTTCCTTCTCTGAGTAGCTATGCCTTTTGGACTTAGAGGCATGACTCATTTCTTTGTTCTTTTCTTTTCTTTTCTTTTTTGAGACAGAGTCTTGCTCTGTCGCCCAGGCTGCAGTGCAGTGGCACCATCTTGGCTCACTGCAGCCTCCACCTCCTGTGTTCAAGCAATCCTCCTGCCTCAGCCTCCCGAGTAGCTTGAATTACAGGTGTGGGCCACCAAGCCTGGCTAATGTTTGTATTCTTTTTAGTAGTCAGGGATTCACCATGTCGGCCAGACTGGTCTAAAACTCCTGACCTCAGGTGATTGGCCCACCTCAGCCTCCCAAAGTGCTGGGATTACAGGCATGGGCCACCATGCCTGGCCTCATTTATGAGTCTTTATCATGGGCCAGGGGCTCTAAGAGCTAAGGGGACACAGGGAGCTTAGGCCCAGAGCAGGGTTTTCTCAGTCTTGGCGCTTTCAACAATTAGGGCTGGATAATTCTCAGTGGTGGTGGCAGGGGTGTTCTCCTATGCACTGGAGGGTGTTTGGCAGCATCCCTGGCCTCTACCTATTAGATGCCAGTGGCTCCCCTGGCCCTGAAAAAAAAATGCCACCAGATGTTTCCTTGGCTGAGAGCAACTGGGCTAAGAGACATTCAGATGCTCATCCGGCCTAATTCAGACTTCTTGGAGGAAGTGGGCCTGTGCTTTGTCTTAAAAGGATGAGTAAGAGTTAGGTGGGAGAGGGAGTTCCAGGAACAGTGCTGGATGAGCAAGGTAGTATGAACAACTGCAAGACTTCAGGGTTGCTGGACTGTGGAGTCTGGGGATCCTGAGCAGTGGGAGAGAAACATGGAGGGATAGGTGGGGTTGAATCATAAAGAGCCTCAAAGGTCGAGGCCAGGAACAGGACTGTCTGGCGTGGCATGTGGTGTCTGTTCTCTGAAAAGCATCCCAACTTTATCCTGGAGACCCACCTTCTCTAATTACCTGGAGTGTGACTCATTCTCAGTTCTGTTTGTTTAACTTACTGTGAGGCTATTTCCTCCATGGGATTTTTTTTTTTTTTTGAGATGGAACCTTGCTCTGTTGCCCAGTCATGTCTGGCTTTGAATACCTTTGAAAGCAGGTAGGCCTGTGGCAAGTTATACCTTGGAAGGGCCTTTCTCAGCCTGCTGGGAACAAGACACAGGTGTTCTGGCCCCTTCGTGCCTCCTGACACAGGTGGGAAGGGGGTTGTGGTCAGAGAACAGGGTTAGGGTCTCTGATTTATTTTATTAACTATTATTATTATTATTGAGATGGAGTTTTGCTCTTGTTGCCCAGGCTGGTGCAGTGGCAAAATCTTGGCTCACTGCAACTTCTACCTCTCAGGTTCACACCATTCTCCTGCTTCAACCTCCCGAGTAGCTGGGATCACAGGCATGCGCCACCACACCCAGCTAATTTTGTATTTTTAGTAGAGATGGGGTTTCTCCATGTTGGTCAGGCTGGTCTCGAACTCCTGACCTCAAGTGATCCACCTGACTTAGCCTCCCAAAGTGCTGGAATTATACGCATGAACCACTATGCCCTGCTATTTTTATTTTTGCAGTTTTGCAGAGGCAAGGGTCTGTGATTTAAATGTTAGCTTTTCCTCTTACTGGCAAAATTATTTTTTGTTATTGTTAGACAACAATAACAAAAAATAATAAAGAAAATAATGGCTCCTCCTTCCTTCCCTTCCCCTCTCCTCCCCTCTCTCCTCCTTCCCCCCTCGGGGGGGAAAAAGAGGAGGATGATTATGATACAAGATACCATTGCCTATATGTACCAGCCAAGTGCTACCCACATCATTTTTTTTTTTTTAGATGGAGTCTTGCTCTGTCACCCAGGCTGAAGGACAGTGGCATGATCTTAGCTCACTGCAACCTCTGCCTCTCGGGTCCAAGGGATCCTCCCACCTTAGCTTCCCAAGTAGCTTGGAATTACAGGCATGCACCACCATGCCCTGCTAATTGTTTTGTGTTTCTAGTGAAGACAGAGTTTAACCATGTTGGACAGGCTAGTCTCGAACTCCTGACCTCAAGTGATCCGCCCATCTTGGTCTCCCGAAGTGCTGGGATTATAGGTGTGAGACACCCGCACCCGGCCTTTACCCACATCATTTATTTTTTCTTTTTAGGGACAGGGTCTCACTCTGTGGCCCAGCCTAGAGGGCAGTGGCAGATCATAGTTCACAGTAGCCTTGAACCCCTGGGCTCAAGCAATGCCCATCTCAGCCTCCCGAGTAGCTAGTATTATAGGTGAGTGCCACCACACCTGACTAACTTTTAAACATTTTCTTGTAGAGGTGAGGGTCTCACTATGTTGCCCAGTCTGGTCTCAGACTCCTGAGCTCAAGGGCTTCTCCTGCCTCAGTCTCCCAAAACACTGAGATGACAGGCGTGAGTTACTGCACCTGGTCCCATATCATTTCTTATACACAAACTCAAATCTTTCTTCATCTCAAGAAGAAAGATTTCTTCATTTTGTCCAGCAAATCAAAATCAAATGATGTCTCCAGGAGAAAGCTTAATTCCCACCACCCTGAGGGTGGCCTGGTTGTCATGACTTTCCTTCCTTCCTTCCTTCCTTCCTTCCTTCCTTCCTTCCTTCCTTCCTCCCTCCCTCCCTTCCTTCCTTCCTTCTTTCTTATAAAGATGGGGTTTCACCATGTTGGTCAGGCTGGTCTTGAACTCCTGACCTCAGGTGATCCGCCCACCTTGGCCTCCAAAGTGCTTGGATTACAGGCGTGAGCCACCACACCTGACCGTCATGACTTGCTTTCAAAGAATAGAGAAGAGAAAGTGAAAAGTAGTAACTTTGGAGACGTCACCTTCACCAAGATGAAGACTGACATCTCCAGGCATGTCCTGTGGATAGCATGTACCTCCTGATTTGATGAGACAAGAGAATTCTAAAAACCCACAACCCCTGGCTCATTCTAATTCTTCTTCTTTTTCTTTTATTTTTATTTATTTTTTTTTTTGAGACAGAGTCTTGCTCTGTTGCCCGGGCTGGAGTGCAGTGGTGTGATCTCAGCCCACCACAACCTCCGCCTCCCGGGTTCAAGCGATTCTCCTGCCTCAGCCTCCCAAGTAGCTGGGACTACAGGCACATGCCACCACACCCAGTTAATTTTTGTATTTTTAGTCGAGACAGGGTTTCACCATGTTGGTCAGGCTGGTCTCAAACTCCTGACCTCGTGATCCACCTGCCTCATCCTCCCAAAGTGATGGGATTACAGGCATGAGCCACCATGCCCAGCAAACTTGCTCTGTAATACTGCAAACTCAACTCTGCCAACCAAAGACGTAATCCCAGCTACTTGAAAGGCTGAGGCTCAGACACAGTGGCTCACGTCTGTAATCCCAGAACTTTGGGAGGCTGAGGTGGGTGTATCACTTGAGGTCAGGAGTTCAAGACCAGCCTGGCCAATGTGGTGAAACCCCATCTCTACTAAAAAAAAAAAAAAAATTAGCCAGGTATGGTGGCACACACCTGTAATCCCAGCCACTCAGGAGGCTGAGAAATGAGAATTACTTGAACCCGGGAGGTGGAGGTTGCAGTGAGCTGAGATCATGCCACTGCACTCCAGCGTAGGTGACAGAGCAAGACTCCATCTCAAAACCGAACAAAACTAAAAACAAAGATGTAGCTTGGAAACAAACAAAGATAAAGATGACAGATAATGAACAGGCCAGCCGTCCTGCAACAAAACCTTATCTGCAGACTGTGAAATGTAAATTTCATGTAATGTTACACTTATAGATATGTCACTAAATACTTATTTTCAACCATTTCCAAATGTAAAAAGCCCACACTATCCTCAGCTTTCAACTTATAAAATAAACAAACAAAAACCGGTAGTGGACTGCGGTCCGCCAGTCCCTAACTTAGCAAATTGTTGCCAAACTTTTCTGAGGTTGCATGTTCTATTCGGAGATCTGATGAAAACCCTGGCCACTCTGCTCTCTCTAGAAAAATGCAGGGATGCCGCAAATGTGGCATACAACTTGAGGGGGTCTGAAAGCTCAGAAGGGGATTCTGGAGGCTGTCTCGCCCAATTCTCCCAGCTCAAGCAGGAACTGTCTCTGCAGTGCCCAGGGTGGAGAAGGCATCCTGGGCAGCAATGGGATCTTCCGGGCTCACAAAGGGGCCACTGAAGCCTGTCTGCCCTGAGAAGAGTTTAGCTGGAGGCTGGATTTGCAGACAGCAAATTCAGCTATCAAGTGACAAGTTACAGGGTCCTCCAGTGATGACTCAGATGGGGGCAGGCATGCACATTTGCATGACCTACAGAGGGTTCCGACAGACCTCTTCTGCCTCCACTTCAAGCACACTGGCCTTTCTGCTGCCTGGGGCGCATTACTGCCCTAGGACCTTTGCCCCTATGACCTGGAATTCTCTTCCCTACAGACCCACAGGGTCCTTTTCCCAGCTCCTCCACATTCTGGATTCCAGTGTCACCAATTTGGAGAGGCTATCCCTGGACACTTGAGGGAGAGCCGTGGTCCTCATCTGGGCGTAACTGCCTTCCTACCCTGCCACTAGAGGACATGGGGCAACTTGGACATCATAGCTAGGGATGCTCCTGCCGCCAAGTGGGTGAAGGCCATGGATGGTGTCCAACCTCCTCCCAGGCACACGGTGGCCACACACAACAGTCCCAAATGTCAGTAGTGCTGAGGTTGACACACTCTGTAATCACTCTGTCTCCTTTTCCAACTTCATGTTTTCCCTTTGTCTTTTTTTTTGAGACAGAGTCTCACTCTGTCACCCAGGCTGGAGTGCAGTGATGTAATCTCAGCTCAGTGTAATCTCTGCTCCTAGGCTCAAGCTATCCTCCTGCTCCAGCCTCCTAAGTAGCTGGAACTACAGGCATGCACCACCATGCCCGGCTAATTTTTTTTTGGAGACAGAGTTTCACTACTATTGCCCAGAATGGAGTGCAATGGTACAATCTTAGCTCACTGCAATTTCTGTGTCCCATGCTCAAGCGATCTTCCCACCTCAGCCTCCCAAGTAGCTGAGACTACAGGCATCCGCCACCACACCCAGCTAATTTTTGTATTTTTAGTAGAGTCAGGGTATCACCACTTTGGCAAGGCTGGTCTTGAACTCCTGACCTCAGGTAATCCACCTGCCTTGGCCTCCCAAAGTGCTGGGATGACAGGAGTGAGCCATCACGCCCAGCTGGGCAGACAGTCCCTAATTTTTTGTATTTTTAGTAAGATGGGGTTTCACCATCTTGCCCAGGCTGGTCTCGAACCCCTGGGCTCAAGCGATCTGACTGTCTTGTCCTTCCAAAGTGCTGGGATTACACGTGTGAGCCACCACATCCAGCCAACTTCATGTTTTTTCGAAACACATCTTGTCACCTTTACATTCCCCATTTATTTGTTTGCTATCTGCTTTGCTTTACTAGAAGGTAAGCTCCTTGAAGGCAGGGATTTTTATCTGCTCAGTGCCTCAAAGATTGCCAGGAATGCAGTAGGTGCTTAATAAACATAGATATATTTTTGAGACAGAGTCTCAGTCTGTCACCCAGGCTGGAGTGCAGGGATATGATCCCAGCTCACTGCTGCTTCGAATTCCTAGGCTCAAGCAATTCTCCCACTTCAGCCTCCTGAGTAGCTGGGGCTACAGGCACACACCACCACCCCTGGCTAATTTATTTTTATTTTTTTGTAGTGACATGGTCTTGTTATGTTGCCTAGGCCAGAGTGCAGAAGTGTGATCACAGCTCACTTCTACTTCGATTCTGGGTTCAAGCGATCTTCCCACCTCAGCTTTGAGTAGCTGGGACTACAGGGGTGTGGCACCATGCCAAGCTAATTTTTATTTTTTATTTATGAGATGGAGTCTCATTCATCCAGGCTGGAGTGCAGTGGTGAGATCTCTGCTCACTGCAACCTCTGCCTCCTGGGTTCAAGCAATTCTCCTGCCTCAGCCTCTCAAGTATCTGGGATTACAGGCATGTGCCACCATGCCCGGCGAATTTTTGCATTTTTCGTAGAGACTGGGTTTTGCCATGTTGGCCAGGCTGTATCTCAAACTCCTGAACTCAAGCAACCTGCCTCAGCCTCCCAAAGTGCTGGGATTACAGACGTGAACCACCACTTGTCCAGCCCAAGCTAATTTTCAAAAAATGTTTTTTGTAGAGACAGAGCCTCACTCTGTCACCTAGGCTGGTCTTGAATGCCTGGCCTCAAGTGATCCTCCCACCTCAGCCTCCCAAAGTGCTGGCATGAGCCGCCATGCCTGGCCTCCATAACTATTTTTGAATGAACAAATGGGGCTTATAAGACCTCCTACAAGGAGCTGTTGTTCCAATTAAGTGAGAAAAAGCACCTAGCATATAGTACATGCTCATTAAATAGTGGCATTTTCATTCATTCACTCATCCATCCATTCATTCAACAGTTACTTGTTGAACTCCTACTGGGTGTGTGTGTGGTTTTTGTTGTTGCTGTTTTGTTTTGTTTTGTTTTTTGACTGCGTTTCAATCTTGTTGCCCAGGCTAGGGTGCAATGGCTCGATCTCTGTTCACTGCAACCTCCACTTCCTGGGTTCAAGCAATTCTCCTGCCTCAGCCTCCCAAGTAGCTGGGATTACAGGTGCCAGCCACCATGCCCAGCTAATTTTTTGTATTTTTAACAGAGATGGGGTTTCACTATATTGGCTAGGCTGGTCTCAAACCCCTGACCTCAAGTGATCCATCCAACTCAACCTCCCAAAGTGTTGGGATTACAGGCGTGAGCCACCATGCCCGACTGGGTGTTAGTCTTCATGCTAGGAACTAATGACTTAGATAACAGATGCTAACCGGGGTGGGGGGTGGTCACTGAGGCTAAGATGAAGACATACACTCCAGAGTAAAGTCTCAGTCAGGCAGAGCTCCCAGATGGCTACTTTGGACTGCTGTGGGGTCTCTCTTCCCCAAACTCCTCCTCTGGCACTGACTGGGGTTCAGGTCCTGCAGAAACTACACACAAGGATTTCCATGTGATCAGTGCGGATAATTCTGGAGCAGACCCAAAAGGACAAATTCCCCCTTTTTAGGCTGTGATTCAGGCCTCAAACTACTGACTGCCCCTTGGAGCGAGACCAGTAATGTTTAAAAAAACTGTGGGTTGAGCATGGTGGCTCATACCTATAATCCCAGCATTTTGGGAGGCCGAGGTGGGCAAATCACTTGAGGTTAGGAGTTCGAGACCAACCTGGCCAATATGGTTAAACCCCATCTCTACTGAAAAAAAAATTAGCCAGGTGTGGTGGACACGCCTGTAATTCCAGCTATTCAGGAGGCTGAGGCATGAGAATCGCTTGCATCTGGGAGGCAGAAGTCACAGTGAGCCAAAATTGTGCCACTGCTCTCCAGAGTGGGCAACAAAGTGAGACCCTGTCTCACACAAACAACAACAACAACAACAAAACAAATAAAAGGACTGTGGACACCAAAGACACAGTCTGATTGGTAAGTTTCACCGGAGCAGCAGTTCTCAAGCAGGTATGATTTGCCTCCTGAGGCATTTGACAGTATCAGGAAATTCTTTCTTTCTTTCTTTTCTTTTTTTTTGAGACAGAGTTTTGCTCTTGTTGCTCAGGCTGGAGTGCAATGGTGCGGTCTCGGCTCACTGCAACCTCTGTCTCCCAGTTCAAGCAATTCTCCTGTCTCAGCCTCCTGAGTAGCTGGGATTACAGGCTCCAAGCTAATTTTTGTATTTTTGGTAGAGAAAGGGTTTCACCATGTTGGCCATGCAGGTCTTGAACTCCTGATCTCAAGTGATTCACCTGCCTCAGCCTCTCAGTGTTGGGATTACAGGAATGAGACACCACCCCCAGCCAGGAAAGACTTCTGATCGTCCCAATTGGAGGGAGAGGGGTTGCTCCCAATTGGAGGCTGAGGTGGGAGGATACCTTGAGCTCAGGAGTTTGAGACCAGCCTGGGCAACATAGCAAGACCCTGTCTCTATAAACAAACAAACAAAATTAAACATTAGCGGGGTGTAGTTACATATGCCTGTGGTCCCAGCTACTTGGGAGGCTGAGGTGGGAGGATTGCTTGAGCCCAGAATCCCAGAATTCCAAGGCTGCAGTGAGCTATGATCACACCAGCCTGGACGAGAGAGAGAGAGATTGGGTGGGTCTAAAGGCCAGGGATGCCAGTCAACATCCTACCATGCATAGGAGAGGCCCCCATGATAGAAAATGATTGGGTCCCAAATAGGTCCACAGCGTTGAATCTATGAAACCTGCCTACCAGCAGCAAAGAGCAAATTAATGGCATACAAATCACTCTGGGTTCTCGTCCAAATATGGATTCTGTTTCAGTCCATCTGGGATAGGACCTGTGATTTGGTATTAAAAGTTCCCAGGTGGGCCAGGTGCAGTGGTTCATACCTGTAATCCCAGCACTTTGGGAGGTCGAGGTGGAGAATCGCTTGATCTCAGGATTTTGAGACCAGCTTGAGCAGCATGGTGAAACGCTGTCTCTACCAAAAAACTAGCCAGGTATGGTGGCACATGCCTGTAGTCCCAGCTACTTGGGAGGCTGAGGTAGGAAGATCACTTAAGACTGGGAGACAGAGGGTACAGCAAGCTGACATTGCACCACTGCAGTCCAGCCTGGGTGACAGAGCCAGGCCCTGTCATCATCATCATCAAACAGTCCCAGGTGGGCTAGCCATGGTGGCTCATGCCTGTAATCCCAGCACTTTCAGAGGCTGAGGTGGGAGGATACCTTGAGCTCAGGAGTTTGAGACCAGCCTGGGCAACATAGCAAGACCCTGTCTCTATAAACAAACAAACAAAATTAAACATTAGCAGGGTGTAGTTACATATGCCTGTGGTCCCAGCTACTTGGGAGGCTGAGGTGGGAGGATTGCTTGAGCCCAGAATCCCAGAATTCCAAGGCTGCAGTGAGCTATGATCACACCACTGTACTCCAGCCTGGACGAGAGAGAGAGAGAGAGAGAGAGAGAGAGAGAGAGAGAGAGAGAGAGAGAGAGAGAGAGAGAGAGGCAGAGAGAGATGGAGATCCTGTCTCTAAAATAAAAATAATTTATTTTAAAGTTCCCAGGTGACAGGCTGGGTGTGGTGGCTCACACCTGTAATCCCAGCACCTTGGGAGGCCGAGACAGGAAGATCACCTGAGGAGGTCAGGAGTTCGAGACCAGCCTGGCCAACATGGTGAAACCCTGTTTCTACTAAAAATACAAAAATTAGCAGGGTGTGGTGGCGGGCGCCTATAATCCCAGCTACTTGGAAGGCTGAGGCAGGAGAATTGCTTCAATCCGGGAGGTAGAAGTTGCAGTGAACTATGATTGCACCACTGCACTTCAGCTCTGTCAGAGCAAGACTCCATCTCAAAAAAAAAAAAAAAAAAAAAAAAAAGAGCTCCCGCCCAGACGAAGGCAATGCTCTAAGTCAGCGGGTCACATAGACACATGAGATCTTGGGTGACCCCAAATCAGAGTTTAAAGACCTCAGGAGTTTCCTGAGAAGCAAAGCAAAAGCAGGAACAGAAACAAATGGGGAATGATAAGGAACCAGCAATCACAGTAAGAAGTGCATGGTTCGGCTCAGCCTGGAGCTGTTCAAGCAAAGGAACCCAGGAGCAGGCTCCTGGCACCTGCTCTGTGCAGCCTTGGTTCTAGATCTCTGGCTTAATTCCTCCAACTTTCAACCTCCTACCTGCCCCTTGAATCTGATGCCTAAGAAAGACTAAGCAAACCTCATCCCCCACAGAAGAGAACACGACGCCAGGAAAAAGAGGGAGTCAACTGCTGTCCAAATTAAGGACTTCAACACACTGACATTGTTGGTGTACTGAAGATTTGGCAAAGGCTGGGTACGGTGGCCCACACCTGTAATTCCAGCACTTTGGGAGGCTGAGGCGGGAGGAGTCATCCAATTTGGGGTCATCCAAGGTGTCATGTGTCCATGTGACCCACTAACTTAGAGCATCACCTCATCTGGGAACTTCTTTTTTTCTTTGAGATGGAGTCTCACTCTGTCACCCAGGCTGGAGTGCAGTGGTGCGACCACAGCTCACTGCAACCTCCACCTCCTGGGTTCAAGTGATTCTCCTGCCTCAGCATCCTGAGTAGCTGGGATTATAGGCGCCCACCAGCACACCCAGGTAATGGCTTGAGTCCAGGAGTTTGGAAGCAGCCTGGGCAATATAGTGCGACTTTGTCTCTACAAAAATAAGTTAGAAAATTAGTTAAGCATGGCAGTGCACATCTGTAGACCCAGCTACCTGGGAGAAGGAGATGGGTGGATTGCTTGAGCCCAGGAGGCAGAGGCTGCAGTGAGCTGAGATCACACCATTGCACTCCAGCCTGGGCAACAGAGTGAGATCCTGTCTCAAATTAAAAAAAAAAGAAAAGAAAAGAATGAAAGAAAAAGGTTTTGCAAAAAGCTCATGTCAGCCTCTGCTGAGGACAGCTCATGGGTCACAGAGCTGGATGGGGATTGCCTAACAGAGGAAAAGCTCAAAGAGGAACATCCTTGACAGCAGGAGGCACCAACAGCCACCTCCAGCCCCATAGCCAGCAATGACAGTCCAGAAAGAGGGGGAAAGGAGAAAGAAGGAAAATACCCACGTCTGGAGCAGGTAAAGCCAACAAATGCAAATGAGGTTGCTCAGAGGCGCTTGCCCAGGTGTGGAGATGCTGCTCTCACTGCATGGTCTAAGCCCATCCTACGATCTGTTTGCCCGTCTCATTCACCCGTTGTTTCTCACCTGGAGGCAATTCTGCCCCCCAGGAGACTTTTAGCCATATCTGGAGACATTTTTGGTTGTTGCAACTGGAGGCAGTAGGGTGGAGGCCAGGGAAGCTACTAAATATCCCACAGTGCTCAGGACAGCCCCTTTGAACAAACAATTACCTGGCCCCAAATGTTGACAGTGCTGCAGACTAGCCCGAGTTCTGCCAGCCGCTGACTGCAGATTGGACTCTTGCTACAAACAGCGCACACGTCTTTTCTACCATGCATCGCCACCACCTCCTCCTCAAGTGGAGCTTATTTGCAAAAAGACCGAGTTCTAAATCCCAGCAACGATCTGAGTCATCTCTTTCTGGGAGTCTCTTGAATCCGGTACTCTTTCTTGAGTAGAGACCCTTCGACTCGCAACCCCACAGCCACCAAGGGCCCCAAGAAGCAGAAAACTGGCTTGCTATGGATAAAGTTGTATCCCCACCACCACCAAATTCATATGCTGCAATCCTACTCCCCCACTTCTGTCATTTCGGATGTGACCTTATTTGTAAACTGAATCTTTGCAGATGTAAATAACTAAGATGAGACCACACGAGTCTGGTGAGCTCCTAATCCAATATGACTGGTATCCTCATAGAAGGGGGAAATTGGGACCCAGGGCCATCTGAGGCTAAGGGATGACCAGAAGCCAGTAGAGATGCCTGGAATGGATCATTTCCTGGCACCTGCATATGGAGCTCAGCCCTTGATCTCAGAATTTCATCCTCCAGAACTGCAGGGCAATGTATCTCCGATGGTTAAGCCACCTGGTACATGGTGCTTTGTCATGACAGCCCTAGAAAACTCATACATGGCTCAAATCCAGATGCTGCAGGAGGATTCCCACAATGGCAAAAGAGACCGTTGCCCGTTCTGAGTTACCCCAAGAGCCCCTGTGCGCAGGGACCCATCCCTGGTTCTCTCCAGGGAGCCACCCAGCAGAGGGCGAAACAGAACGAGGATGCAGACATGTAAAGAGGTCAGAGGAGTATGATTGAGAGGACATGAAGAAGAGAAAGTGGCTGCCATCCAGGATGATGGATTGGGCCACCAGACTTACCTGAGCTCAGGAAGGGTTTGCCACACAGCGGGCAGCTGGAGGGGCCGGAGAAGGTCCCTTGTACAAGCTGGTGCCCATTGACACACTCCCGCCTCTCTCGGGCATCCTGGCCCTTCTCCTTTAGATGTGCTGGGCTCTTCGCCTGGATGGGACAGAGGTAGGTCTCAGGATGCTAGGATGCCCTCTGCAGGGGCCGGCCCTCTCTTTTTTTTAAGATCAAGCTGGAGTGCAGTGGCACAATCTTGGCTCACTGCAATCTCTGCCTCCTGGGTTCAAGCCATTCTCCTGCCTCAGCCTCTCAAGTAACTGAGATTACAGATGCCCACCACCATGCCCATCTAATTTTTGTATTTTTAGTAGAAACAGAGTTTCACTATGTTGGCCAGGCTAGTCTCGAACTCCTGACCTCAGGTGAACCACCCGCCTTAGACTCCCAAAGTGCTGGGATCACAGGCGTGAGCCACTGCTCCTGGCTGGGGCTGGCCCTCTTAGGTACTGGGCCCTCGGCCCACCGCCAGCTCCAATCACAGGGCTCCTGGAATAAGGGCAGTGTGCCAAGCTGGGGAAGGCATAGGGGGCCCCCATGGCTCAGCTTCCCTCACCTTCTCCTTCTGCCTGGTCACTCGGCTGCGGAGGCAGCTCAGCCTGCGCTTCACACTGGTACTCTTGTCACTCTTCTCATTTTTGCCAGCACTGCCCTCACTCCTGGGGGATGAGAGGGAAGGTCCATCAGAGGGGGCCAGGGGCCATTCTGAGGCAACCCTGTGCATTACTCCAGGAATCCACCAGGAATCTGTCTCCCTGAGGCCTCCTGGTCCTGCCTTACCCTTCCCTAGTCCTTGACTTCCTCCTCTCCTGCCTCCTTCCCTGTCTTACTTACTGTGGGAAGCAGAAAAAGTTTCTTCTTAACGTTTCCTTTCTTGTTAAAAATAAGTGTGCTAGTAACTTCGTGAAGCCCTGTCCTACGTAGCTGTTAGACATGCCATGCTCACAGGCACATAGTACATTCTATGTCCTTGTAGTTTAACCAAAATATGTGTGCTGTACGTGCTCACAGGCATGTCCCAGCTCTCCATTGTTTTACCTGTTAGAAAAGTTTTAAGTTGTTAGCCAGTTGGGTTTTACTTTAAATGGTGAGGTCTGGCTCCAGCCAACAAAAATCAGACACAGAGGTAAGGACAAGCCCAAATGCATGAGGAATAACTGTGTGTGTTTTCCTTTGTTCATTGTATTCTTGTGGCACAGTGGTTAGCGAGGGTACCCTTCCTACAGTCCAGGAAGTAAAAATTGCATTGCTGAAAATCCTTTGTTCAGCGCTACTTTTTCTTTTCTTTTCTTTTGAGATGGAGTTTTCGCTCTTGTTGCCCAGGCTGGAGTGCCATGGCACAATCACGGCTCACTACAATCTCCGCCTCCTGGGTTCAAGCGATTCTCCTGCCTCAGCCTCCTGAGTAGCTGGGATTACAGGGATGTGCCACAATGCCCAGCTAATTTTTTTGTATTTTTAGTAGAGACAGGGTTGGCAGGCTGGTCTCAAACTCCTGACCTCAGGTGATCCGCCCGCCTTGGCCTCCCAAAGTGCTGGGATTACAGGCATGAGCTGTCGTACCCAGCCTCAGTGCTAATTTTTCTTTGTGGCGCCGAGCATCTATTTCCAACACTTATTCACTCAGCAAACGTGAATGAATGTTTGCAAAGTTCTGGGAGCTTTGGGGACTGGGTTTGCAGAGGGAAATGCAACATGATCTCAGGTTTAGGCCCCTCTGTGCCTGACCTGGGAAGCTCGGCTCTGCTCACTGCTGATTTTCCCCTCTAATTCATGTCCCCGACCCCCAACTGGTATCTAATTGGCATTTATTTATGTATTTAGTTAGTTATTTTGAGACAGAGTCTCACTCTGTCACCCAGGCTGGAGTGCAGCAGTGCAATCTCAGCTCACTGTGACCTCCGCCTCCTGGGTTCAAGTGATTCTCATGTCTCAGCCTCCCAAGTAGCTGGGACTATAGGTGTGTGCCACTGTGCCCAGCTAATTTTTTTTTTTTTGTATTTTTAGTAGAGACAGGGTTTCACCATGTTGGCCAGGCTGGTCTTGAACTCCTGACATCAGGTGATCCATTCACCTTAGCCTCCCAAAGTGCTGGGATTGCAGGCGTGAGCCACTGCACCTGGCCCTAATTGGTTTTAAATCCTGATGGTTCTTCTGTCTCCTCCCCCAACCCCAACTCCATCCCCAGGTCACTGGCATGGCTTCCTGGATTTCAGGCACACCCTCATTTAATAAATATTAGGTCAGTGATATACAAGGTAGACATGATTCCTGCTATGGTAGGATCTATTTCCTGGGTGGAGATGCCATTCCTCCAGTCTATGCCCCCTGATCCCAGTCTGAGTGGCTTCTGGAACTTTGTAAATATCTGTGTTTGTTGAATGAATGAGTGAGTGAGAGAGGGAGGGAGGAAAGGAAGGAGAGAGATGGATCCCTGGACCTCCATTGCTGCCTGAGGCCTTTATCCTGTCCCCATCTATCACCAGAACTGATGGTGCCAGAAGACCCCGCTTTTTTTTTTCGAGACAGAGTTTCACTTTGTCACCTAGGCTGGAGTGCAGTGCACAAACTTGGCTCACTGCAACCTCTGCCTCTAAGGTTCAAGTGACTCACCTGCCTCAGTCTCCTGGGATTACAGGCACCTGCCACTATGCCTGGCTAATTTTTGTATTTTTAGTAGAGATTGGGTTTCACCATGTTGGCCAGGATGGTCTTGAATTCCTGACCTTAGACAATCCTCCTCCACTGCCCACAGTGCTGGGATTATAAGCATGAACCACCATACCCAACCCCCACTGCTCTTCAGGATAAAGTCTGAGCTCCTTTGTGTCACTGAGGTGGTCTGGTCTCTGCTGATTTCTCCCCTCTTCCCTCCCCCTAGCCCCACTCTGATGTCATTCTCTAAGCCTTCTACTTCCGTTTTGTTTCCTTCATCCTCATCTGCACATACTGGCAAACTCCTACTCTTCTGTCAGAACCCTGCTTACATTGTCACCTCCTCCAGGAAGTCTTCCTCTGTCTTCTCAGGGTATATGAGAGCCTCACCCCTCCCTTCCCTGCCAGCTCCCACCATTGCCCTGATGAGGGCTCCTGCGCCTGCCCCCAGCAAGGGGGCCTGGCCCAGAGAGGACACTCCATAAACACTTGTTGGAATCCAAGGCTGCCCTCTCCTGCAGTTCTCACTTGCAGCAGGTCTGTGTACTTACTCCGACAGGAACTCAAACCAGGTCAGGCTGGAGTGGGCTCCACCGGGGCTGGCTGACACGCAAGCCCTCTGCCGGGCCCTGCGGGATCAGAGGGGACAGACACCTGGGTTGGCAGCCTGCTCTACCACTCACCAACCCAGTGCTACTAACTACAGGCGTGCTCCAGGAGCTCCATCTAAGAGACCACCCGTCCTTGACACTCTTGGCTTGCGTATGGGACATTACGACAGGTTTTCCAGCAGAGGGCAGTAACGTGTGTCGGCTGAACAAAATCAGTGTATCAGGAAGTTTTGTTTTTGTTTTTTTTTGAATAGAGTCGGGGTCTCGTTCTGGTGCTCAGGCTGGAGTGCAGCAGTGCAATCATAGCTCACTGCAGCCTCGACCTCTTGGGCTCGAGCAATCCTCTTGCCTCGGTCTCCTGAGTAGCTGGGACTATGGGCAGGTGCCACCATGCCTGGCTAATTTTTATTTTTATTTTATTTTATATTTATTTATTTTGAGATGGAGTTTCGCTCTTCCTGCCCAGGCTGGAGTGCAATGGTGCGATCTCAGCTCACCACATCCCGCACCTCCTGGGTTCAAGTGTTTCTCCTGCTTCAGCCTTCCAAGTATCTGGGATTATAGGCATGCACCACCAGGTCTGGCTCCTTTTTCTTTCTTTTTTTTTTAACTAAATAACTTAAATCTTACACAATTTCTTTCCCTTTCTCTCTCTCTCTCTCGCTCTCTCTCTCTCTCTCTCTCTCTCTCTCTCTCTCTCATTCTTTCTTTCTTTCCTTTCTTTCTTTTTTTTTTGAGATGGAGTCTCATTCTATTGTCCCGGCTGGAGTGCAGTGGCATGATGTCACTCACTGCAACCTCCACCTCCCGAGTTTAAGCAAGTCTCCTGCCTCAGTCTCCCGAGTAGCTGGATTACAGCACCTGCCATTACACCCAGCTAATTTTTTGTATTTTTAATAGATATGGGGGTTTCACCAAGTTGGCCAGGCTGGTCTCAAATGCCTGACCTCGTGATTCACTTGCCTTAGCCTCCCAAAGTGCTGGGATTACAGGCATGAGCCACCATGCTTGGTCACAAACTGTTGTTGTCGTTGTTTTATTAATTTAAATTTTAAAAATATTAATTAAAAAAATACAGGGTCTTGCTCTGTTGCCTAGGCGGGTGTGCAGTGGCATGATCATGGCTTATGGCAGCCTTCACTGCCTGGGTTCAAGCCATTCTCCTGCGTAAAACCCCATCACCCCCCAGAGTAGCTGGGACTACAGATATGTGCCACAATGCCCAGCTAATTAAAAACAAATTTATAGAGACAGAGTCTTACTCTGTTGCCCAGGCTGGTCTCAAACTCCTGCTCAAACAATCCTCCCACCTCAGCCTCCCAAACTTCTGGGATTGCAGGCATGAGTCACCTCACCTCGCAAATTTTTAATTAATCTTTGTAGAGATAGATCTTGCTGTGTTTCCCAAGATGGTCTCAAACTCCCGGCCTCCAAATGATGCTCCCACCTTGGCCTCCCAAAGTGTTGGGATTACAGTGGTGTGAGCCACTGCACCTGGCTACAGGAAGAGTTTGTAACAGATGGCAGTGTCCTAGGCAGGTGGCACCTTTATCTGCTCCAAGGGACCCCTGGGTCAGTGGGAGCCTGCTCCTCTCCAGCTCTTGTCTTTTATCCTCCTCCCTCATCTCGTGCCCCATTTTCCTTCCCTTGAACCCAGCTTTCTCTGTTTTCTTTTCTTTTTTTTTTTTTTGAGACAGTCTCACTGTGTTGCCCAGGCTGGAGTGCAATGGCATGATCTTGGCTCATCACAACCTCCGCCTCCTGGGTTCAAGCAATTCTCCTGCCTCAGCCTTCCGAGTAGCTGAATTATAGGCACGTGCCACCATGCCCTGTTAATTTTTGTATTTTTAGTAGAGACAAGGTTTCTCCATGTTGGTCAGGCTGGTCTCGAACTCCCAACCTCAGGTGATCCACCCACCTTGGCCCCTCAAAGTGCTGGGATTACAGGCGTGAACCACCGCACCCGGCCCTTTTTTCTTTCTTTCTTTCTTTCTTTTTTTTTTGAGACAGTCTCGCTGTGTTGCCCAGGCTGGAGTGCAATGGTGCAATCTCGGCTCACTGCAACCTCTGCCTCCTGGGTTCAAACGATTCTCCTCCTTCAGCCTCCTGAGTACCTGGGATTACAGGTGCCTGCCACTATACCCAGCTAGTTTTTATATTTTTAGTAGAGATGGGGGTTTCACCATGTTGGTCAGGCTGGTCTCGAACTCCTGGCCTCAGGTGAGCCACCATGCCTGGCCCTCACCCAGTCTTCTCTACCCCTGCCTCCCACATACGTGCATGCCTCTGCCTGCCTCCTGCTCCCGTCTCCCACTTTGTTCCCCTCTTCCCTCACGTCTGTCCCGACTCCCACTTACCCATGGTACTGTCGAAGTTCTTGAAGCACCTGCTGGACAATCAGCCTGTGGGGGTGGGGGCAGGATTAGAGCAGCCCTCGGTGCCCCCAAATTACAGACACTCTCCTGGAGACAAACTGGGGTGTTCCATCCAGACCTCAGGTGGCTCATGCCTATAATCTCAGCACGTCGGGAGGCCGAGGTGGGTGGATCACTTGAAGTCAGGGGTTCAAGACCAGCCTGACCAGCACGGTGAAACCCCATCTTGACAAGACATACAAAAACTAGCTGGGCATGGTGGTGGGCGCCTATAGTCCCAGCTACTCTGGAGACTGAGGCAGGAGAATCACTTGAACCTGGGAGGCAGAGGCCGCAGTGAGCCGAGATCACATCATTACACTCCAGCCTGGGCCACAGACCAAAACTCTGTCTCACACACATGCCCAAAAAGTTACAATTACCTCTCAAGGTGACATTGACAACCTTTTTGAGGGGCTTAGATCCCTCCCCCAGGGAAGACAGATGGTGTCAGAAAGAAGATGAGGTTATGGTGGACTAGTGGGATGGTATCAGGCCCTGGTCACTTACAGGCAGCACTCTGCACCCTGGCTCCCCTCCTCCCCCAGCCCTGACTGTCCGGCCTGTCCACTGGGGGTCCCTTCCCCACCACGAGGCAGAAACTCACACATGATCTGGCTCCACATGGTCTTTTTCCATGCACTCCAGCACTGGAGGTTCTAGGCCTGGAAGAAGCCCCCGTCCCAGGAAGCACAGTTGTGAGGGGCTCTGGGACAGGACCAGCCCGGCAGGGCTTTCCCGGATACCACCCTGGGCCCCTGCAGAACTGGAGGACATGCAGACAGAGCCTGTGCTCTCAGGGAACAGAGACGAGAAGAGGACAGACAGCCAGGGACAAACACACGTGTCCCCAGTGTCTCGGGAGTGCTTACAAACTATGAAGTGCTTTACATGTGTGAGCTCAGCAGACTCTGAGTGGCCTTAAGGAGATAAGCTTATTGTCCCCACTCACCGTTTTTCTTTGTTTTTTTTTTTTTCTTTTTTTTTTTTTGAGATGGAGTCTCACTCTGTTGCCCAGGCTAGAGTGCAGTGGCGTGATCTCAATTCACTGCAACCTCCACCTCCCGGATTTAAGCAATTCTCCTGCCTCAGCCTCCCAAGTAGCTGGGATTACAGGCACCTGTCACCACACCCAGCTGATTTTTTAATTTTTAGTAGAGACGGGGTTTCACCATATTGGCCAGGAGTTTGAGACCATATAATTCACCATATTGTCACGCCTATAATCTCAGTACTTTGGGAGGCCGAGGTGGGCAGATCACTTGAGGCCAGGAGTTCGAGACCAGCCTGGCCAACATGGCAAAACGCTGTCTCTATTAAAAATACAGAAACTAGCTGGGCATGGTAGTGATGTTTGTGGTCCCAGCTACTTGAGAGGCTGAGGCAGGAGAATTGCTTGAACCGGCGAGGTGGAGGTTGCAGTGAGCTGAGGTTGCACCACTGCACTCCAACCTGGGTGACAGAGTGAGACTCCATCTCAAAAAATAATAATAATAGGCTGGGCGCAGTGGCTCACACCTGTAATCCCAGCACTTTGGGAGGCCGAGGTGGGCAGATCAGAGGTCAAGAGATGGAGACCATCCTGGCCAACATGGTGAAAACAAGTCTCTACCAAAAATACAAAAATTAGCTGGGTGTGGTGGCGTGCACCTGTAGTCCCAGCTACTCTGGAGGCTGAGGCAGGAGAATGGCTTGAACCTGTGAGGTGGAGGTTGCAGTGAGCACTCTGGCCTGGGCAACAAGAGTGAAACCCAGTCTCAAAAACAATAATGATAACAATAATAATAATAGAGAGGGGAGAGAATCTTGGGGACAAGGTCATTGCAATGGGCAGTGTCACACTGGCTCAAGGGCTGCGGGGAGAGGAGGAGGGACAGATGCTGGAGGTCCCTTCCCCTCTCTGGCTTCCCTTAGCGTTCTGCTCTGTCCCTGCAGAACAATTCCCTGGGTCCCATCTGGAGCCCTATCAAGGGGCCCTTCAGGAGGAACCCCCTCCCTGCCTCCTCTTCCCCCAGCGTGGTTTGAATGAAGGAAGCTCCCAGGCTGGCTACCTTGAACAGGTGGAGTGACCACTTCCAAACCCGGAGAGAGTTCCAGGGAGCGGATCTCATAGAAGGACCCAGGAACGGACCTTGACCTCACTGTTTTCTTGGGGCTGTCACATTCCTGCAGGGAATTAAACATCTCCCTAAGCTGGGAAGGCAGACTGGACTGCAGGCAGGTTCCCTAGGTTGAGGGTCCCCAGCCACAGCCAGGGCCACCTCCGGAGAAATGGATAAAACACTCATCCAAGCCCCAACCTCCAGCCAACGTCCCCCGCACAGAGCATGGGTTCTGCCACTCCCTCCCCAGCCACAGGGCTGTAGTCCTGAAAAAGGAACCCCCAGCTATGAGCTGGTGCCCCAAATATCAGAGCCACAGTTTCCAACAATGGCCAGGAATTTCCCCAAGGGTCATTTGTGATCACAGTCAAAGATGTCCCAGCCATCCGCCACAGCTCCAAGCATGCATTCCTCCACACTTGCACCTCAGATCTCAGGTCAGAGACAAATTCTCCCTAGCTGCAGACCCCAGCCACAGACACGGCTGCCTTCCAGCAGCAGGCTACACTCCCGGATCAGACACCCCCATCAACTTTCCTCCAGCCCCTGGGTTGCAGTCATGACCCTGCATAGCCTGCCCTATGCTTACCCAGAGAAAACCCTTCAGGCCTGGACTGGAATCTTAGGACCCAGAGACGTCCGAGGCATGACCTGCGCCATAGGCAAGCAGCCCCCACCCCCCATGGCAGGTAACCCCCACTGGCCCTGGCAAGTCTCTCCTTCCTACCCATAGCAATGGCTTCTGGGCCCAAAAGTGTGCAATTGTCAGGGTGGCTGCAGGCTATACCCACCTTGCCTGGGCTCTCTGCAGGGGTCCCGCCCCCAGACAGACACCCTTGGGTCCAAGTCTTCAGTCCTCCTCCCGGCAGGTTCAAAGTGAGGCTGGCCAGTGTTCGAGGGAGGAAGGGTTCCTCATCCACAGCTGAGGCATCGAGGCTAAGCCTGGTGGGAGAGGACCGGGTACCGGGGCTTCAGCAGATCTTGTTCACCTGGCTGCTGCCCCAGGCATCTGGGGGATGGGGTTTGAGA
The DNA here is from genome assembly GCA_028533165.1 of Leontopithecus rosalia. NCBI lineage: Eukaryota > Metazoa > Chordata > Mammalia > Primates > Cebidae > Leontopithecus > Leontopithecus rosalia. The sequence continues at coordinate 5,864,189 of CM052668.1, read as the reverse complement.
GAACCTGTAAGGGGCCCTTCCAGGACAGGGAAGGGTGTGGAGGCCACAGAGAGGGGTCCAGACCTCTCAATATCAGAGGACTTGGTGACAAGGAGCAGGGGGAGAAGAAGGCCAACTGGTGAGATTTGTTGGAGCTACATTTGTATCTCAGATCGTTTTTGCACAGACTGGATTTCCTCTTTCTTTCTTTCTTTCCTTCCTTTCTTTTTCTTCTTTCTTTCTCCCTTCCTTCCTTCCTTCCTTCCTTCCTTCCTTCCTTCCTTCCTTCCTTCCTTCCTTCCTTCTTTCCTTCCTTCCTTCCTCTCTCTCTCTGACACAATCGTCCTCTGTCACCCAGACTTGAGTGCAGTGGCATGATCTCAGCTCACTGCAACCTCTGCCTCCCAGGTTCAAGCAATGCTCCTGCCTTAGCCTCCCAAGTATCTGGGATTACAGGCATGTGCCACCATGCCCAGCTAATATTTATATTTTTAGTAGAGATGGGGGTTCACCATGTTGGCCAGGCTGTTCTTGAACTCCTGACCTCAAGTGATCCAACTACTTCAGCCTCCCTAAGTGCTGTATTTATAGCTGCTCCCCATTGCTGGCATGACCACCTGAGCTCCGCCTCCTGTCAGATGAGTGGCAGCATCAGATTCTCAAAGGAGCGGGGGCATGGTGGCTCACGCCTGTAATTCTAGCAACTGGGAGGCTGAGGCAGGCAGATCCCCTGAGGTCAGGAGCTCAAAACCAGTCTGGCCAATACAGTGAAACCCCATCTCTACTAAAAATATAAAAAGTTATCTGGGTGTGCTGATGTGAGCCTGTATTCCTGACTACTTGGGAGCCTGAGGCAGGAGAATTGCTTGAACCTGGGAGGCGGAGGTGGTAGTGAGCCAAGATTGCGAATTGCACTCCAGCCTGAGCCACAGAGTGAGATTGTGTCTCAAAAAAAAAAAAAAAAATTCTCATAGGAGCCAAAACCCTGTTGTGAACCACACATGTGAGGCATCTAGGTTGCACGCTCCTAGAGAATCTAGGTTGGGTGCAGTGGCTCATGCCTGCAATCCCAGCACTCTGGGAGGCCGAGATGGGTGGATCACGAGGTCAGGAGTTTGAGACCAGCCTGACCAACATGGTGAAACCCCGTCTCTACTAAAAAGACAAAAATTAGCCAGGCATGGTGGTGCACACCTGTAATCCCAGCTACTCAGGAGGCTGAGGCAGGAGAATCACTTGAACTCGGGAGGTGGAGGTTGCAGTGAGCTGAGATCACGCCACTTCATTCCAGCCTGGGTGACAGAGCAAGACTCCATCTCAAAAAAAAAAAAAAAAAAAAGTAAGAAAGAAAGAAAGAATCAAATGGCTGATGATCTGTTACTGTCTCCCATCATCCCAACATGGGACCATGTAGTGCAGGAAAACAAAATCGGGGCTCCCACTGATTCTACATTATGGTGAGTTATATAATTATTTCATTATGTATTACAATGTAATAATAATATAAGTAAAGTGCACGATAAATGGCATGTGCTTGAATTATCCGAAAACTATCCCCTGTCCCCCTGGGTCCATGGAAAAATTGTCTTCCATGAAACTGGTCCCTGGTGCCGAAAGGCTGGGGACCACGGCAGGTGCAAGGGGCAGCTTGTTCTAGGACCTGGTTCTGGCCTTCTGGACCCCTGCCCCGTCCTGGAGGTGCACTGTGGGAGGCAGGCATCGTAGGGGACTGACCTCCGCCAGCTCTCTGAGCAGCTCCGTGACCTCTCCCAGCTGCGCCGCCTTGACAGGTCCTGGGACCCCGCCAAGCTGGAAAAGACAGAATCCCTTTCTGCTTCTTCACCTGGGAGGCGGCTGTTAGGGGCCTCCCCAGGCTGGCTGTGGGAAAGGGCCCCAATGCCCAGGTCCTGCAGATACTCGCTGCCCTGAAGGGCCCCCAGATCCAGGCTGAGGTCCTCCGCACTCTCGCTGAGCCGCCTGGGGAAATCATCCTCCTGTAGGATGGGGAAGGAGGGAGAAGAAGACATTGATCAATGGGTGGCAGAGCCTGGGGTCTCTTGACCATGAGGTCCCTGCTCCCAACATCAAGATCCTGCCCATCCCCCACCTGTGCGTCTTGGGCTCAGTGCCCTTCTCCCATTGGGTGGGATGGAATGGGAGGGAGGAGTCCCTGGTGCTCTGTCTAACTTGGACCGTCAAGGACTCATCCCTGCAAAAGGACCAGAAGTCTGGTCTTCCATGCCAGATCCTCCTACTTCTAACCTTGGCAAAACACTGCATGTCACTGAGTTTCCATCTGATTATCCTTTTTTTTGGGGGGGGGGAGAAAGGGAGGGAGGCTGGAAGGGAGGGAAGGAGGAAGGGAGGGAGGAAGGAAGGGATGAAGGAAGGAAGGAAGGGAGGAAGGGAGGGAGGGAGGGAAGGGAAG
>CM052668.1:5777841-5861282 GCA_028533165.1 Leontopithecus rosalia | reverse complement strand
TACTGCCCCGCGTGGCTCCTCCACTGGGAATCTTCTGCTCCTGAGCGACCAGAATTTGTCTGAAAGTGTGGCGTCCTCTAGTTCTATGAGCTTTAACTTCGAGCTGCAATCCCGAGATGTTAGCAATCGGCCATCTTGGATCGTTTCCCCCACTTTTTTTTTTTTTTGAGACATAGTCTCACTCTGTTGCCCAGGCTGGAACTGGAATGCAGTGGTGCAATCTCAGCTCACATTGCAATCTCTGACTCCTGGGTTCAAGCGATCATCCTGCCTCAGCCTCCTGGGTAGCTAAGACTACAGGTGCCCACCAGCATGCCCAGCTAATTTTTTTTTGTATTTTTAATAGAGACGGGGTTTCACCATGTTGGCCAGGCTGGTCTCAAACTCCTGATGTCAAGTGATCCTCCTGCCTTGGCCTCCCAAAGTGCTGAGATTACAGGCGTGAGCCACCGTGCCCAGCACATCTGATCATTTAATGAAATGGGTGTAACCACCTCTGCCCTGCTTGTTCACCAGCTTGTTTTAAGGCTCACAAAGGGGTCCAGATGAGGTGGCTCATGCCTGTAATCCTAATGCTGTGGGAGGCCAAGGCAGAAAGATTGCTTGAGGCCAGGAGTTTGAAACTAATCTGGGCAACATATCAAGACTCCATCTCTACAAAAATATTTAGGCTGGGTGTGGTGGCGCATGCCTATAATCCCAGCACTTTGGGAGGCCAAGATGGGTGGATCACAAGATCAAGAGATCAAGACCATCCTTACCAACGTGGTGAAACCCCATTGCTACTAAAAATACACAAATTAGCTGGGCCTGGTGACGCATGCCTGTAGTCCCAGCTATTCAGGAGGCTGAGGCAGGAGAATCTCTTGAACCTGGTAAGTGGAGGTTACAGTGAGCCAAGATCATGGCACTACACTCTAGCCTGGTGACAGCAAGACTCTGTCTGGAAAAAAAATTTTTTTTAAAAAAAATTAGCCAAGCTTGGTGATGTGTGCCTGTTGTCCCAGCTACTTAGGAGGCTAACGAGGGAGGATCACTTGAATCCAGGAGTTTGAGGCTGTAGTGAGCTATGATCATGCCACTGCACTCCAGCCTGGGCAACAAAGCGAGACCCTGTCTATAAAATAATAATAATAATAATAAGGCTCACAAAATAGTACATCTGTTTATTTGCAAAATCGCCACATGGAGGTAAGTTACCCTTGATGCTAGTGGTGCAATTTCAGGCAGTGTCAGGGTTCGTAATCTTAGTCCTGTGCTGCTTGGAGTATCTCCTCGAAGTTCTCCTGAACCCTTTTTTTGGGGGTGGGGGAGGAGTCTCGCGCTGTCACTGGGCTGGAGTACAAGTGCAATGGCTCGATCTTGGCTCACTGCAACCTCCGCCGCCCAATTTCAAGCAATTCTCCTGCCTTAGCCTCCTGAGTAGCTGGGATTACAGGTACCCACCACCACACCTGGCTAATTTTTGTATTTTTAGATTTGGGGTTTCAGTATGTTGGCCAGACTGGTCTCGAACTCCGGATCTCATGATCCGCCCATCTCAGCCCTCCAAAGTGCTGATACTACAGGCGTGAGCCACCATAGCCGGCTTAACTTTGAAAAATGCTTCACAGGAATATTATTTATCTTTTTGTTTGTTTGTTTTGAGACAGAGTCTCACTCTGTTGCCCAGGTTGGAGTGCAGTGGCACAATCTCATCTCACTGCAACCTCCACCTCCTCAGTTCAAGTGATTCTCCTGCCTCAGCCTCCCAAGTAGCTGGGATTATAGGTGCACACCACCACGCCTGGCAAATTTTTGTATTTTTTTTTAGTAGAAATGGGATTTCCCCATGCTGGCCAGGCTGGTCTCAAACTCCTGACCTCAAGTGATCCACCCGCCTTGGCCTCCCAAAATGCTGGGATTACAGGTATGAGCTACTGTCCCTGGCCTGAATACTATTTATCCAAATGACTTTTTAAAGCATCTACTTAAATTTTGTGTCCAAGGCAAGTGTCTCACCCTTATCCTGGCTTGGGAGGGAGACTCCCTCCTCAGCCTCCTGACTAGCTGGGATTACAGGTGCCTGCCACGACACCAAGCTGGTTTTTGCATTTTTAGTAGAGACAGTCTTTTACCATGTTGGCCAGGCTGAGCTCAAACTCCTGACCTCAGGTAATTCACCTGCCTCAGCCTCCCAAAGTGCTGGGACTACAGGCATGCGCCACCACACCTGGTGAATTTTTATGTATTTTTTATAGTAGAGAGGGGATTTCATGATGTTGGCCAGGATGGTTTTGAACTCCTGACCTCAAGTGATCCACCTGCCTCAGTCTCCCAAAGTGTTGAGATTACAGGCGTTAGCACCTGGGCCCATATCTTAACCTTTTTTTTTTTGAAACAAGAGTCTCGCTCTGTTGCCCAGGCTGGAGTGCAGTGGCAGGATCTCGGCTTACTGCAACCTCTGCTTCCCTGGTTCAAGTGATTCTCCTGCCTCAGCCTCCTGAGTAGCTGGGATTACAGGTGTGTGCTACCATGCCCAGCTAATTTTTCTATTTTTAGTAGAGATAGGGTTTCACCATGTTGGTCAGGATGGTCTCCAGCTCCTGAACTCAGCCTCCCAAAGTGTTGGGATTACAGGTGTGAGCCACCATGCCTGGGCCCACATCTTAACCATTTTTAAGCGTCCAGTTCAGCATCATTAAGCACACTCCCATTGCTGTGAAACCATCATCTTCATTTATCTCCAGAACGTCCTCATCTTCCCAAACTAAAATTCTGTGCTCATGAAACACTCCCTCCTCACTCCCCTCCACAGCCCCTGGGGCTTTCCACACTTCTACTTTCCGTCTCCATGAACTGCCTTCGAATCCCACCAATTTTGGAGGATCGCTTGAGTCCAGGAGTTTGAGACCAGCCTGGACAACATAGCAAGACCACAAAATTTATAAAGTGAGCTGGGCATGGTGGCATGTTCCTGTAGTCCCAGCTACTTGGGAGGCCGAGGAGGGAGGATCACTGGATACTAGGAGGTTGAAGCTACAGTGAGCTGTGATCATGCTATTGCACTCCAGACTGGGGAACAGAGCAAAACCCTGTCTCCAAAAAAAAAAAAAAAAAAGTGTCGGGGCAGTGGGGAGTAAATCTATGAACCCGACAAGTCCAGAGGCCTCCTACGAGTGGAATCAGACAGTGTTTGTCCTTTTATGTCTGGTTCATTTCACAAGCATAACGTCCACAAGGTTCCACCACATTGCAGCACGTGTCAGAATTTCCTTTCTTTTTAAGGTAGGATTATATTCCATTGTATGGATGGACCACATCACATCTACTCATTGTGGGAAGCAGAAAAGTTCCTTTTAAGTGTGCTAATAACGTTGTTAAGCCCTATCCTATGTAGCTGTTAGACATGCCATGCTTACAGGCACCTAGTACACTCTATGTCCTTGTACTTTAACCAAGATACCTGTGCTGGACGTGCTCACAGGCATGTCCCATCTCTCCATTGCTTTCACCTGTTTAGAAAAGTTTTAATTATTAGCCAATTGGGTTTTAGTTTAGATTGTGAGGTCTGGCTCCAGCCAACAGAGATCAGACACAGCGGTAAAAACAACCCCAAATGCGTAAGGAATAAATTTGTGTGTTTCCTTTGTTCATTGTACTCTCGTGGCAAGATGGCTAGCAACGGTACCCTTCCTGCAGTCCAGGAAGTAAAAATTGTGTTGCTAAAAAATTCTTTGTCTCAGTGCTGATTTTTCTTTGCAGCACCAAGCCTCTATTTCCATCCATCAACAGACACCTGGGCTCTTTCCATCTGTTGGCTCTTGTGAATAACGCTGCTATGAATATTGGTGTGCAAATATCTGTGAGTGCCTGCTCTCAGTTCTTCCAGGAAGATACCCAGAAGTGGAATTGCTGGATCATACAGTAATTTTATTTTTATATTTATGTTATACTGTTTTTTTGTTTTGAGACAGAGTCTCGCTCTGCCACTCTGGCTGGAGTGCAGCGGCGCCGTCTCAGCTCTCTGCAACCTCTGCTTACTGGATTCAAGTGATTCTCGTGCCTTGGCCTCTCTAGTAGCGGGGATTGCAGGCATGTACTGTGATGCCTGGCTAATTTTTGTATTTTTAGTAGAGACAGGGCTTCATCATGTTGCCCAGGCTGGTCTCAAACACCTGACCTCAGGTGATCCTCCTTCCTCGGCCTCCCAAAGTGCTGGGATTACAGGCGTGAGCCACTGAGCCCAACTTACATTTATTTATTTATTTATAACGGAGTTTCATTCTTCTTGCCCAGGCTGGAGTTCAATGGTGTGATCTTGGATCACTGAAACCTCTGCCTCTTGGGTTCAAGTGATTCTCTTGCCTCAGCCTCCTAAGAAGCTGGGATTACAGGTACGTGCACCACACCCGGCTAATTTTTGAATTTTTAGTAGAGATGGGGTTTCACCATGTTGGCCAGGATGGTCTCAAACGTTGAACCTCAGGGGATCCTCCCCAGCTTGGCCTCCCAAAGTGTTGGGATTACAGGCATGAGCCACCACACCCAACCTATTCTATCTGCTTTTTTGAGATAGCATCTCGCTCTGTCGCCCAGGCTGGGGTGCAGTGGCACGATTGCGTTGCAATTTTAGGTTTAACTTTCCAAGCACTCACTCCACTGCTTCATGGCCTGCCTTCTTGAATCTCTCCTTTGCGGCCACCGTCCTTGTTTCCCTCCCTCCTCCCTGGTGACTCCTCCTCTGCCTCCTCTTCCTCCCTCTGCCTTTTGATCACGAGGGCCCCCCTTTTCCAGCCTCTTTCTAAAGAGCCACAGCTCCAGCTCTGGCTGGCCCTCACGTGACTTGGGCGGCAGCCTCCTTTCAAATTCCCCCCTTACTCCCCAGATGGTTCCATTCCTACCCCCAGTGCCTGGACAAGCTCCTACTCTCTTTTCTGTCACTGCCTCTGAAAGTTTTTTTTGTGTCTCTGGTTTTCATCCGCCTGTAAATATAAACACGTTGAGACAGCCTCTTGGCCTGGCCGGGCCTCCTTCTTGCTCCTGCATCTGGCCTCCCTCAGAGGAGGCAGAGGTGGGAGCCAGGCCAAAGATGGGGTGGAACAGGGGAGTGGGTAACCACACAGTGCAGGCTGTTCCAGCTCCCAGTGGCAGGTACATTGAGGGAGGGAGACAGGGGTGTCTCATCTTTCATCTCTGAGCCTGCACCTTTCCTCTGACATATCTTGGACGAGAAAAGATGAGAGGCAGCCCAGTGGGGGCCTTTCCAGGCATCTGAGTAAACATCGTATGCTGCCCCACTGGCTCTGACGCCCCAGAGAGGATGCTGCAAATCCAAGCTCCTGCTCACTAGACCCGGGGGGAGGTTTGGGGGATGGGATCCCCCTGGGCGAAACAGCCCAGGGTTCCCCATTCTTTGGTAGGGCCAACCATGCACAGTTCCTCCTATTAATGGATAAATGCTTATTTAAAAAATGTAAATAGTTACTGATCTTGTTGTCTATTGGCAAAGGAGATACACCAAAGCAATTTCAAGCATGTGTCCCTGATCCCATTTTGTCATGTAAAAAAGTGGCAGATTTTAAACAAAATAACAACTAAATCATAAAGCAGATCGTTTTCTCCTTCCCTCCTTCCTTCCTCCCTCCCTTCCTTCTTCCCTCCCTCCCTCCCTTTCTTCCTTCCTTTTATTCATCAATTATTCATGTATCCATCCATCCATATTTCTCATCTTCCTTCCTTCTTTCTACTCACCTTTCTACTCATTCATTCATCAACCATCCCTCTGTCCTTCCTTTCATCCATCCATCCTTTTACCCATCCATCCATACTTCCTTCTTTCCTTCATTCATCCATCCTCCTTCCTTCCATCAACCTACCCAGCTATCCATCTAGATTCCTTCTTTTTATTCATCTGTCATTCATGAATCCACCCACCCACAGTTTTACAACCCTTCCTTCCTTCCTTTTAGTCATCATGATCCATTCATCCACCCGACCACCCTTCTATTCATCCATGCATCCATCCGTGCATCCATCTGTGTATTCATCCATCCATCCACCCATCCTTCCTTCCTTCTACTAATCTTCCCTTGATTTCCTTTTGCCTTCCATCTACCCAGCCATCCATTCATCCCTCTATTGTTCCTTTCCTCCCTCTTCTTATTCTGGAACAGATTCTGGTTTCCTCATCTGTAAAACACGATAATAATGACTTTGTAAGTTTCAGTGAGGGTTCTCTGAGATAATGTACACAAAGTGCCTGGTAAAATGCACAGGCTAAACAAAGGGGACTTGCTGCCACTGCTGTCATCAGCTCCCACCAGTCTCAGCAGTCAGACACATGCCTGATCATCCCCCATGGCAGAGAAGAAGTCTGGGTTCTCAGGTTTCCAGGATCCACTGCTGCTCTTGGTGGCCGAAGCCGCAGCTCTAGAGTCAAAGGTCTGGATACATGACTTGGGCTCAGAGCCTGTGGAGAAAGGAGAAACAAGGTGTCAGGGATAAGCCGGGAGGGCTGAGGAAGCCAGGACCTGGATTCTGCACCTGTTGCTGCTTATTCCCGAGTAGCTGGGATTACAGGTGCATGCCACTGTGCCTGGCTACTTTTGTATTTTTAGTAGAGTCATGGTTTCATCATGTTGGCCAGGCTGGTTTTGAACTCCTGACCTCAGGTGATCTGCCCGCCTCAGCCTCCCAAAGTGGTGGGATTACAGGCATGAGCCACTGCACCTGGCTGCCTTCTTCTTTTTTAAATTAAAAACTACTTTTTAAAATAAGCTTATTTCTCTCTCCTTTTTCCCTTAGAGATGAGGTCTTACAATGTTGCCCAGGTTGGTCTCAAACTCCTGAGCTCAAGTGATCCTCCTGCCTCAGCCTCCTAACGTGCCAGGATTACAGGTGCGAGCCACCACACCCAGCCCTAATGCTCACATTTGTAGGAGAGTCTCTAACAGTGAAGCTTGAGGCTGCCTCTTTTTTGGGGGTGAGGAGTGAGAAGCAGAGAGCTGAGAGTTGAGCCCCCCAGGAGCCACATGCCCCAGGATCTACCTGCAGATGGAAATGGGTAAGTCCCAAAAGCTCAGCCCCAAAGCAATGACAATTCCAGTCCATATCCCTTGCCCACGAAGCATTTCATATAAATGGAATGATATAATATGTGGTCTTTTGTGACTTGTTGCTTTGACTTATCTTTTGAGTTTTGCCTGTAATATAGCATGTGTTGGTGCTTCATTTGTTTTAGGGCTGAATGCTATTCAATTGTATGGAGATACCACATTTTTTGTATCCACTGATCTGCTGATGGACGCTCAGGCTGTTTCCACCATTGGGTTACTCTGAATCATGCGGCCATGAATCATCTGTACAGGTGTTTGCCTGGATGCGTGTTTGCCATTGTCTCGGGCAGTTAACCCAGGAAGGGAATTGCTGGAGCACGTGCTCATCTGTGCTTCACTGTTTGAGGAACTGCTGTTATGCAAGCTTTTCTCTGAGACAGAGTCTCGCTGTGTTGCCCTGGCTGGAGTGCAGTGGTGCCATCCCAGCTCACCGCAACCTCCGCCCCCCAGGCAAGTGATTCTCTTGCCTCAGCCTGATGAGTAGCTGGGACTACAGGCCTGCACCACCACACCTAGCTAATCTTTGTATTTTAATTAATTAATTTATTTTCTTTCTTTTTTTTTTTTTTTGGAGACATCTTTTGCCCAGGCTGGAGTGCAATGGCATGATCTCAGCTCACTGCAACCTCCGCCTCCTGGGTACAAGTGATTCTCCTACCTCAGCCTCCCAAGTAGCTGGGATTACATGGGCCCACCACCACTCCTGGCTAATTTTTGTATTTTTAGTAGAGACAGGGTTTCACCATGTTGGTCAGGCTGGTCTCAAACTCCTGACCTGTGATCTGCCTGCCTTGGTCTCCCAAAGTGCTAGGATTACAGGTGTGAGCCACCATGCCCAACTAATTTTTGTATTTTTAGGAGAGAGAGGTCTTGCAATGTTGGCCAGGCTGGTCTCAAACTCCTGACCTCAGGTGATCCTCCTGCCTCGGCCTCCCAAAGTGCTGAGATTACAGGCATGAGCCACCATGCCTGGCTGAGTTTTGTTTTTATAGGGAAGCTTCTGACCCAGGAACAGGTTGAACTTGACCTGATGATGAACTCAGCTCTGATCTTAGTTTCCAATGACGGAATCAACTCTAACCGTAGTTTTACAGATTGAACCCCAGTCTTTGTGTCACAGACTAAGCCTTGATCCTAGTGCCATATACTAAGCCTTGATCCTGATGTCATAGACTGAACCTCATCTAGCTGTCATTGGTTGAGCACCCATTCTTGGATCATAGACTGAACCCCCATCCTAGCATCATAGACTAAGCCTTTATCCTGGTGTCATATATTGACCCCTGATCCCAGTGTCATAGGCTAAGCCCTAATGTCACGGTCTTCACAGTCTTAGCTCTTAGGCTGGTATCATAGATTGAACTGTGACCCTGGTGTCATAGACTGAATCTTGATCTGACATCATAAACTGAGCCCAATTCTGGTGTCATAGGCTGAGTCCTGATTCTGATATCATGAGCTAAGCCTTAATCCTAGTGTCATAGACTGAGCTCTGTCAATTACCAAGCACAATTCCCCCAAACGATTGCCAGTCACATTTGTCACTGACCCTCAGTGACCCTCAGGTTTACAGAAATTCCCTTTCTGTATAAACAGGTTTAGAGAGGTGCGCTGCCTTTACCGAGGTCATGCCAATCTAGTATGAGATAGAGCTGGGAGTCACATTCGGGTATTTCTGAATTCAAAACAAGGGCTCACAATCACCAGACTATCCTGTGCTGTGTTGGGCTGGGCACAGAAATTTGCTGGTGAATGGATAAATGGGTAGATAAATAGATGGATGGATGGATGAGTGGATGGTTGAATGGATGAGTGGGTGTGTGGATGGACAGATGGATGAATGAGTGGATGGATGGATGGATGAATGGTTGGATAGGTGGATGTGTGGGTAGGTGGATGGATGAATGAGTAGATAATTGGATGAATGGGTAGATGGATGAATGGATGTTTGAATGGATAATGGTTGGATGGATGGATGGATGGAATAGTAGATTGATGGATGAATGGATGGATGGTCAGATGATTGAAGAGTTGGCTGATAGGCTGGTTAGCTGGATAGATAGCTGGATGGCTGCATGGTTGCATGGATGAATGAGTAGATAGTGGGGTGGATAGGTTATATGGCAGTGTTCAGAGGCAGTGATGCATTACACTCAGGAGCTGGCATTCTGAGGGGTGAGGAAAGAGATGTAGAAGGAAGAGGGACAGAACTGCAGAAGAAAAGCCACAAAGGAAGAAAACCTAGGTGAGAGAGGCACAGACTGCACTCACCAGACATGTACCAATAGATTGAGGAATGAATGAAAAAGCATGAGCAGAATGAGTAATAGGAGCAGTTGATGGGGAAGGGGCACTGGGATCCTTCACTGAAAGTCTCAGTTCACCCCTCCCAAGCCTTACTTGCCTCCCCAAGTGCAACCCCATCCTTTTTCCAGGAAATTCCTATTAGGTGCCCAGACAGCCAATTACAGAACTTAAGAGGGTGACAAAAAGGCCATTCTTTCCTGCTCCCCAGGGTTAAAGGCAGGAGACACACTATTAGGGAGTCACTCTCCCAGGGGAGCTAAGCCAGAGGAGACATGAAGCCTCAGGGAAAGGGGCTCTGCTGGGGATGCACGGCGCTCCCCAACCCCTGCTCCTCTCCATGGAGCTGTCCATCAGCTGGGATTCAGGTCCCAGACAGCCTCCTCCACCACCGGCGCCCGTAGCATCAGCCATAAAAGGGTGTAAGAGTCGCTGTCAGTTCTCACCACTCACTCCCTGACCGGCTTGCATATAAATCGCAGCCTCAATGGCTTGGGCAGAGAGACAGGGTGAGCTGAGTACCACAAGAGGGCAGACATCATTGGGACCTGGGTCACTGGCAGACACATTGGTGATCCCTGGTGGGTACACTGATGCTTCAGGATTGCCATCCACCACTGGATCTAAAAACCCCTCCCCAGGCACTCCAGCAGCCCACACTGGCAGATGTTCATTGATCAGAACGCATCAAAGTGGCCTCAGACAGAATTGGCTTCAAATCCCGGTTCCTCCAGCCTGTACTTGCTGTGTGACTTTGAGTAAGTCACTCAGCGTCTCTGAGCCCAACTTCATGAGGGCTCAACAGCTAGCAAGAACTTCTAACATGATGATTACTCTTCAGTAGCATCCCAGTTCCCAGGCCATCCTCTCTCCCCCTAACCCCAGCCCCTGGGACCCCTGACACTCCCACCTCCTCCCTGACCCCAGCACTCTGTTCGCCATGAGCCTTCAAGGAGAGTCAGTGGGATGAATGAGCTAATGAATCTTCACATTGGCCCCCTCCTTCATGAAAACTCACTGCTACCTTGAACAAGTACTTGGCTCATGCAGGTGTTGGTGACTGTGACTAGCAAGTCATGCAGGCTGACCAGGAGGGGCTCATTCGGGCAGTGGGGAGTGGGGAATGAGGAAGCCCACAACGCAGTGAGGGCATGACCAGCTCTTCGACATTGTCCGGCACTGCCCTCTCATGCCCTGCGTACCTGGACATCTGGCTATCGTCAAGGGCTAAACTCCTGAGCTTTGAGAAGTGTCTGATGGCTGGGTGCGGTGGCTCATGCCTGTAATCCCAGCACTTTGGGAGGCCGAGGTGGGTGGATCATAAGGTCAGGACATCAAGACCAACCTGGCCAACATAGTGAAACCCCGTCTCTACTAAAAATGTAAAAATTATCCAGGTGTGGTGGCAGGTGCCTGTAATCCCAGCTACCCAGGAGGCTGAGGCAGGAGAATCACTTGAACCTGGGAGGCGGAAGGTTGCAGTGAGCTGAGATAGCGCCATTGCACTCCAGGCTGGGCGACAGAGTGAGACTGGGTCTCAAAACAAACAAACAAAAAATAACAAAAAGTGTCTCTTTGCAATAACAGTTCACCCACACCTTTGATAATAAAATAAAGGGTGTTCCCCGTCCCCATAATGATCAACTGAGGCACCGGGGCCCTGGGGGTTGAGAGATCAACTGGGGCCCCGGGGGCACTGGCCGGGGTGTGTGTGTGTGTGTGTGTGTGTGTGTGTGTGTTTGAGGGAGGTGTGTGCCCGAGAGCCTCTAATCCCCTTGTTTTTTTTTCTGCCCTGAGCCTCCTGTCCTGCAGCTGGGCCTGAAACCAACTGCATCTGGGACCCCCCAGGAAATCACAGGCTGCCCCTGCGGCTGTTCAGCGCCTGAGTCGAGAGGGTGGGCTTTCTTTCTGCAAATTTACCTCCTGAGACAAGTTCCTGGCTGAGTCTTGGGAGATATTTCCTCTGAAACAAGAGGGACCCCACAAGTCTGCCGTAATTCCACGGGGCCCTGGAGAATCGGGTCATGGAATCCAAGGCCGGTGCCTGAGGAGTCTGTGCCCCAGCCAAGAAAAAGCTCGAGGGGGGATGAGGGCAGGCGGAATCCCTGCCTGGGTGGATGGCGCCCGCGGGTCCCTGCCAGCTGCTTACCTCTCTTGAAGGCCCAGCGTTTCAGCCACAGCTTGGAGAAGGCCGGCCAGGAGTGGTTGAGCAACGAGTCAGCCATGGGGGCCATGCGTGTGTGTTAGAGCAAAAGTGTGAGCGGGGCTGGGAATCCCTGCCAGGATGGGGCTGCCAGTAAGAGGGGCGGAGACTGCCGCCAAGGACTGCCAGATGCATCAGCTGATGGAAGCTTGGGCTTCAGCATGGGGGCTGGAGTTTCCAGCTCAGGGGCCCAGGGAAACCCTGGTTTGAAGAGAAGCCAAGCCCTTTAGCACCCTCTGTTCCCTAAACCCAGTCCTACAGGCCTGTCCCCCTGGCTGGACAAGACAGTCCTAGGGGAAAACAAGTGTCAGCTGAGTCCCACAGGGAGCCTGGGTGTGCACGGATGTCTGAGTGTTTGTGTGTGTGTGCGCCATCGTCTCGGTGAGTTTCACGATGTATTTACATGTTGTGTAGACAGTACGTGTTTTTGTGTTTGTCATTCTGTGTTTAAGGGTTAGTTTGGAAATATTAACTTCCCAATGTGGGGCGTATTTGATTATCTAGATAGCTTTAAAAGTGTCTCTGTGATTGTCTCTGTGTGTGTGCCCATGTGCATGTCTGTTTGAGAATGCATCTACCTGCATGGCTCATCTGTCTGGGGGGATCTGTTTCTAGTATCTGGGAGGTGGTTTTGGTGTTTGCCTGCGTTTATGTTTCTACATATTTGTGTCTTTATCTGTTTCTTTTTTTTTTTTTTTTCAGATGGGGTCTGGCTCTGTCACCCAGGCTGGAGTGCGTGGTGCGGTCACAGCTCACTGCAGCCTCCAACTCCTGGCTCCAGGGATCCTCCAGCCTCAGTCTCCTGAGTAGCTAGGACTGCAGGACTACAAATGTGTGTTACCACACTAAGTTTTGTATTTTGTTTGTAGAGCTGGGGTCTCACTATGTTGCCCAGGCTGGTCTCAAACTCCTGGGAGCAAGCGATCCTCCTGCTCAGCTTCCCAAAGTGCTGAGATTACCACCTTTCCCTCTACCCAAGTGTGGGGTGTGGGTGTGTCAATGAGCCCTCAAATGTGCAGGTGCTGCCCCCTGGTGGTGGAAGCCCCTTTATCTGCATTTTTACTCCTTGTGTTTGAAAAATTCCCGCTTCAAATCCCAGCTCCCCCAGTGTGTATTTGCTGTGTGACTCCCTCCTGCTGTCCTCCAGTCCCTTACGTTACTTCCCAGCCCCAAATCGCCCCCACTGGTGAGATCAAGAACCCCTCCTTCCTAACCTCCTGGCTGAGTCTCCGGCTTCTCTTCTTAAAGAGTTATCTGGCCTTCTCTCTCTCTTTCTTTGACTCCACAAGCCACTGAAGCCCTATTTCCACCTTCCTAGCCTTGTAACTCTCTTTAGGACTAAATCCAATGAGGACTTTTCAGTGTGCCTCTTACAGGACGTCTCTGACTATTCCCTTCTTGAAATCTTGTGATGCCACAAGCTCTTCCTTCTTCTGTCTGCTCCTTCCAAGTCTCCCTTCTTAACCTGGCTCAACTTCCATCTTCCTTTCTCTCTCTTTTTTTTTTTGAGACGGAGTTTCGCTCTTGTTACCCAGGCTGGAGTGCAATGGCGCGATCTCGGCTCACCGCAACCTCCGTCTCCTGGGTTCAGGCAATTCTCCTGCTTCAGCTTCCCGAGTAGCTGGGATTACAGGCACGCGCCACCATGCCCAGCTAATTTTTAGTATTTTTAGTAGAGATGGGGTTTCACCATGTTGACCAGGATGGTCTCGAACTCCTGACCTTGTGATCCACACGCCTTGGCCTCCCAAAGTGCTGGGAATACAGGCGTGAGCCACCACACCCGGCCCTCTCTTTTTTATTTTATTTATTTACTTATTTCGAGACAGAATCTCGCTCTGTCTCCCAGGCTGGAGTGCAGTGGCACAATCTTGGCTCACTGCAGCCTCTGCTTCCCAGGCTCAAGTAATTCTCCTGCCTCAGCCTCCTGAGTAGCTGGGATTACAGGTGCCCAACACCATGCACGGCTACTTTTCTTTTCTTTCTTCCCTCCCCACCCCCCAAAGAAAGGAAACCTAGGAAAGTGAGAAGGACATAATGCAATGCTTCTCTCTCACAAACAAGTTGTTGATTTGAACACAGTTCTTGAATGACTGGGAAGCAGACCAGGAAAAGCCTGAGAAGCTGAGTGTAGCTCTTAGCAATCTTATGTTGGGGAAATGAACATTGGAATTCAGGGCCCACAAAGAGGAGGTGATCAAGACCCTTAAAAGACTACAGCCTAGGAGCAAGGAGGGACCAGACATAGACTAGCCCTCACCGAGACCAAAATCCATCTTCAAGTCAGCGTAGCCATAATCAGAGTGAAGGACCTTCCCTTACTCTAACTGCCTTCCTAAAGCAAAAGTAAACCCTCTGTGGAGGAGAAAGACACCATAAAGAGGCACAAGTGATCTCTATAGTTTTGCACAAACAAAGCCTGCCTGGCATTTAATCCAAGACTACCAGGCATACTAGAAGACAGAACCTCATGACCAAAAAACCAAGAAGCAAAACAGACAATAGCAACAGCCCTACAGGAGATGAAGATGCCCGAGTTAAAAATACAGCAGGCTGGGTGTGGCAGTTTACACAGGTAATCCCAGTACTTTGGGAGGCCAAGGCGGGCAGATCACCTGAGGTCAGGAGTTCGAGACCAGCTTGGACAACATGGTGATAGCCTGTCTCTACTAAAACTACAAAAATTAGCTGGGTGTAATGGTATGCACTTGTCATCCCAGCTACTCGGGAGGCTGAGGCAGGAGAATTGCTTGAAGCCACGAGGTGGAGATTGCAGTGAGCCAAGACTGCACCACTGCACTGCAGCCTGGGTAACTCTGTCCCACTCTGACTCAAAAAGAAAAGAAAAGAAAAGAAAAGAAAATGCAGTAGAATGTGATACAGGAGTGGGTCGATAAGATCCTTAAGGGGTCCACTCTAGCACCTGTCCTTAGAGATTGAGGTCCATCATGGGTGTTTGTATGACACAGAACATTTCAGAGGATGGTGGGGACTGATCAGGAAGGAAGGCTTGGGGACAAGGTCAGAGTATGAAGGCATAGGGGAGGCTGACAATGTTTTCTGATCTGTTATATACCAGACACTGTGCTAAGATCTCACAGACAAAACCTCCTAACAGGCAGGGTAAGGGGGCACGTGGCTGTAATCCCAGCACTTTGGGGGCCAAAGCAGGTAGATCACCTGAGGTCAGGAGTTCAAGATCAGCCTGGCCAATATGGTGAAACCCCATCTCTACTAAAAATACAAAAATTAGCTGGGCATGGTGGGGTGCTCTTGTAATCTCAGCTACTTGGGTGGCTGAGGCAGGAGAATTGCTTAAACCTGGGAGGCGGAGGTTGCCGTGAGCTGATATTGCACCACTGCACTCCAGCCTGGATGATAGAGCGAGACTGTCACACACACACACACACACACACACACACACACACACCCCACACCACAAACTCATAACAGCCTTTTTACAGATGAGCAAATGAAAGCTCAGAGCAGTTAAGTCACTTGCCCAAGACCACATAGAGGCCAGGGAACTGGGATTTGAATGCCCAGTTGTCCAACAGAGTCACCATGTCATCTACAACAGTATCGAGCATCAGCATATGTCCATCCCTCCGTCCCTGGCCACGGGCTGGGGGATGGCCAGGCACCCAGGGAGACATGGGAAACAGCCCAGACCAGAAGCACTGAGGGGTTTGCAGTTGGCATTATACTGGTTCTTCAAGGCACAGCATAAAGGTTGCCTCTACCGGGAAGCCCTCCCAGAGGGCCTCCCAGTCACAGCAAGGGAGATTAAACACGGCTGATTATGGGGCAACCCTTCCTTGACCTCCTTTGGTTGTCAAGTTCTTTTCTCAGCACAGCAGGTGACCTGGCCTTGGAGTATCAGCTTCCAGTGTCACTCACCAGTTCCATCCTCTTGGGCCCCAGCCCCAAGTCCACTTGGGCCCCAGTCCACTCTAGATTCAATCCCTCCTGGCTCTGAGGCCCCCTTCCAGGCCTCGGGTGCCTGAAGCCTGCCCTGCAGCATGGGGGGCTGGCAGGAAACAACAGACCTGGGTGTGGCCAGCACAAACCGCAGCCTTCCTCCCCACCCCACCCGGTCCCAGGCAGGTGGTTGTGTGGGCTCCCTAAGAGGAGCCAGGGGTTGTCTCCTAAGGGGGAGAACCCCTTCCTGAAGGAGGGCTGCCTGGGTGGCAGCCTGGGTCGTGCTCCCTGGATGTCGTGCTCAGAAGATCAGGACAAGACCTGTCTCAGAGTTGGCTCTCAGCCATCAGCCTGAAGTATGAGTTTGTTTTGACAGTAGATTCAGAATCTGCATCAAGGAGGTCCATGGGTGGTGTGGGGGGAGTCCCGGAATCTGTAGTTCAAGATGCTAGGGCACCTGAGACTTTGCCGCAGCTCCCACATTCTCTGTTCACTCTGTGTCTCCTGGCCCCATGCAGGAGGGCCTTGGCTACAAGGAGCTCCATCCTCCTTTCTTTGTTTTTTCTTTTCTTCTTCTTCTTCTTTTTTTTGAGACTGAGAAGTTCACTACAACCTCCGCCTCCCAGGTTCACATGATTCTCCTGCCTCGGCCTCCCGAGTAGCTGGGATTACAGGCATCTGCCACCACACCTGGCTAATTTTTTGTATTTTTAGTAGAGAGGGGTTTCACCATGTTGGTCAAGATGGTCTCAATCTCTTGACCTCAAGCGATCCGCCTGCCTTGGCCTCCCAAACTGCTGGGATTACAGGTGTGAGCCACTGTGCCCGGACTCTATCCTCCTTTCTTACCTAGTAGCCCCCATGGACTCCGGTCCTCTGGGGTGACCCCTTATGACCACAAATCTCTGCACAATGAATGCGAGGGTCAAAAGCATCCCCCACCCGCTCAGGAAGCAAGGTGACAGCAAGGTGGAGAGAGACAGCGATGGTCTGTCTGCTCGCTGTCCCCCTAGACTTCCTGGACCCCACTGCCAACCACTCTCTCCCGATGGGTCCATCTCTCTGAACTTCCCAGGATAAGTACTTACCAGATGGAGCTCGGTTTTGCAACCTGCACGTACTCAGCCTGGCTACCAGCTCCTGCAGTCCCCATGACCTACGGCCAGGGTTTTGAGCGGGCCCAAGGGAACCGCTGGCTGGGTAGAGCCTGGGATAACCACAGAGTGACCCAACAGCACCCGACTTCCTCTTTCTCAACGGCCTGCCTGCGTGCCTGCCACGCCGCTCGCAGCTGCTGGCCAATCCAGGGATCTGAGAAGAGCACAGAGGATGGAGGTTCTACAGGCAGAGAGCCCTGCTCCCACCCCTCAGCCCTGTGCATGCAGGTGTCTTGGGGAGGAGGGGTGGGGAGCTGGGGAGAGTCCCAGCATCCTCAACCCCCACCCCAGCAGCTTCCTGTGGCACCAACTGCTGAAGAGGAACAGGGTGTGGGGGCCTCACCCAGGCACATGGGTGTATAGACAGCACCATGTGGGGACATGCAAGTCATGTGTATCCATAGAGACACAGGCACCCAGACAAAGCCCAGCCGGGTGGGTGCGCACTGAGACTCGGAAACACGCAAGGTTACACCGTTTCGTGGGCTCCGGGAAGCTGGCGGAACAACCTGGAGTGCTGGTAACGTTTAACAACCACTGCCGATTCTCCTGGTGTAAATGCTCCCAGCATGGCTGATTTCACCTACCAGTGTGATGCCACTGAGTGTGGAGTTGGTAGGAAATGCTCAGATTTGGCTCTTCAAAAAAAAAAAAAAAGTTTATTTTATTTTTAGAGATAGGGTCTCATTCTGTCACCCAGGCTGGAGTGCGGTGGTGAAATCATAGCTCACCACAGCCTCAATCTCCTGGACTCAAATGATCTTTCTGCTTTGGCCTCCTGAGTAGTTGGGATTACAGGCACATGCCACCATGCCAGCGAAGTTTTAATAGATAATTTACATATAATATATATATATATACTTATATTTAATTATATAAAACTGCACAGCTACGTTTGTTAAATACGTAATTCATGTTTATATATACTTATATATAATTTATATATATACCTATATATAATTTTTTATATATAATTTTTCTGTTGGGACAGGCTCCCGCTCTGTCATCCTGGCTGGAGGGTAGTGGCATGATTTTGGTTCACTGCAACCTCCATCCCCTGGGCTGAAGTGATCCTCCCACCTCAGCCTCCTGAGTAGCTGGGACCAGAGGCACACATCACCATGCCTGGCTATTTGTGTATGTGGGTATTTTTAGTAGAGACAGGGTCTCACCATATTGCTTAGGCTGGTCTTGAACTCCTGGGCTCAAGCAATCCGCCCGCCCTGGCCTCCCAAAGTGCTAGGATTAGAGGCATGAGCCACCGTGCCCAGCCTAAGTTTAGATTTTTATTTATTTATTTATTTATTTTAGTTTTTATTTTTGTAGAGACTCAGGGATCTTACTCTGTTGCTCAGGCTGGTCTCGAACTCATGGGCTCAAGCAATCCACCCACCTTGGCCTCCCAAAGGGCTGGGATTCCAGGCGTGAGCCACCATGGCTGGCCTCATAATCTATGCTTTGGAGGTTGCTTTTGTCTACTGAATCTGTTGGGGGAACTATTGTAGAATGGTGTGCCGCTGCACGTCTCCTTCTGACTCACGGTTCTGCGGCATCACTTGAAATTGGCTGTGGTGAGAGTATTTTAACTGTGAGAACTGGCAATGCTGTAATTCAGTGCTCTCCACTTCAGAGGTGGTTGTTCAGCGTTTGCCAGCACACCACTGCACAGCGGTGCACACAGCTGGTCTTGGGCTGCCGCACAATCACGCCTCACACATGGTCACACGCAGGCATGGGGACTTACAGAGGCAGGTGCAAGTGTGCACACCTAGACATAGGAGCCCCCACACACAGAGGACACCAGACACATACATGTGCACAACAGCGCACAACCGCTCTGCACAATGGGGCTGCAGCTCCTGGAAAACATGAAGCTCAGGGACACGCACAAGGAGAGGCAAACACAGACACATGTGCTCACAGGCACAACTTCACATGTGAGCATGCAGTTCCATGTGGACATGCAGAACGGGCATGTAGACACACAACAAACACCCCTGGATATGCATGTGGACTCACAATCACAGTCACACAGACCACACACACACATACACACACACAAGCAGATGCTGGCCGGGCACGGTGTCTCACACCTGTAATCTCAGCACTTTGGGAGGCTGAGGCAGATGGATTACCTGAGGTCGGGAGTTCGAGACCAACCTGGCCAACATGGTGAAACCCTGTCTCTACTAAAAATATAAAAATTAGCCGGATGTGGTGGGTACCTGTAATCCCAGCTACTTAGGAAGCTGAGGCAGGAGAATCACTTGAACCCGGGAGGCAGAGGTTGCAGTGAGCCAAGATTGTGCCTCTGCACTCCAGCCTGAGTGACAGAGTGAGACTCTGTCTCAAAAAACAAACAAAACAACAACAACAACAAAGAGCAGACGTTGGCCGCCTCTGAGAACACCCACGGAGACCCTGCCTTGCACTGGTTGCCATAAGAGCCCACAAAGTCACAAACACACAGACCTGGAAAGCCCTCACCACAGATACTCAGTGACCCATAGCTCCACACTGTCCCCAGGCACCCACATGGGGCCACCCACAGAATCACCCCAACGAGACACAAGGAGACACAGACATACACAGATTTGTACACACCCATTCTGTAACCAACTGATTATTTCTTTCACGCAACACGCATTTATTGAGCACCTACTGTATCCCAGGCACTGTGGCAGGTGTGGGATCACAGTGAACAAGACAGACACAAGCTCCCTTCACCCTGCAGGAGCTCCAGTCGGTGGAGGCAAACCGTGAATCAATCAGGAAACATACCTAGGAGATAAATTTAGATGCTGTGAATTGCCATAACAGGAAGTAAAGAGCATGATACAACCGAGTGTGTGGGGGGAGGTGTTCGCATGAGCTGGAAGGTCAGGGAAAGCCATTTGAGCGGAGATGTGTAAGCTCAGAAGAAGTCGGGCATATAAATCAACATCTAGCTGGGCTCAGTGGCTCACACCTGTAATCCCAGCACTTTGGGAGGCTGAGGTGGGCGGATCACCTGAGGTCAGAAGTTTGAGACAAGCCTGGCCAACATGGGGAACTCCATCTCTACTAAAAATACAAAAATTAGTTGGATGTGATGGTGGGCGCCTGTAATCACAGCTACTCATGAGGCTGAGGCAGCAGAATCACTTGAACTCGGGAGGTGGAGGCTGCAATGAGCTGAGATCGTGCCACTGTACCCTAACTTGAGTGACACAGTGAGACCCGGTCTTAAAAAAAAATCTGGGAGAAAGTTATTCTGGGTAGTAGAGGCCACCAGGTCCAAGACTTGGAGGCAAGACTGAGCTTGGGGTGTTTGAGGAACAGGAGGAGGCAGGTGTGGCTGGAGCCAGGCTGGAGGAGGACCGTCAGGGAGGGACCCAAAGTGCTGGGATTACACCACATTGGTCAGACTGGCCTTGGACCCTTGACCTCAGATGATCCACCTGCCCTGGCCTCCCAAAGTGCTGGGATTACAGGTGTGAGCCACTGCGCCTGGCCTTATTTTATTTTTTGTAGAGACAGGGTCTTGCTATATTGCCCAGGCTGATCTTAAACTCGTGGGCGTAAGTATTCCTCCCACCTCAGACTCCCAGAATGCTGGAATTACAGACATGAGCCACCACTGGAAGGTGTTAAGCAAGGGCCTGTGAGCCCATTCTGCTTTCAGCTTTAAAAAAGATGCCCTTTTTAGGCCGGGCGTGGTGGCTCATGCCTGTAATCCCAGCACTTTGAGAGGCCGAGGTGGGTGGCTCACAAGGTCAGGAGTTTGAGACCAGCCTGGCCAACATGATGAAACCTTGTCTCTACTTAAAATACAAAAGAATTAGCGTGGTGTGGTGGCGCACTTCTGTAATCCCAGCTACTGGGGAGGCTGAAGCAGGAGAGTCGTTTGAACCTGGGAGGTGAAGGTTGCAGGGAGCCAAGATCGTGCCACTACACTCCAGCTTAGGTGACAGAGGGAGACTGTCTGGAGGTGGGAGGGGAAGACGCCTCCTTCCAGCCGTAGCTGCTATCATCGAGATGGCCACGCAGGGGCAGCACTTCCCCGTGGCTTCTTCTCTGGCCAGGAAGAGACCGCAGAAAGAAAAACAGAAAAAAGGCCGGGCGCGGTGGCTCAAGCCTGTAATCCGAGCACTTTGGGAGGCAGAGGTGGGTGGATCACGAAGTCAAGAGATTGAGACCATCCTGGTCAACATGGTGAAACCCCATCTCTACTAAAAATACAAAAAAATTAGCTGGGCACGGTGATGCGTGCCTGTAATCCCAGCTACTAAGGAGGCTGAGGCGGAAGAATTGCCTGAACCCAGGAGGCGGAGGTTGCGGTGAGCCGAGATTGCGCCATTGCACTCCAGCCTGGGTAACAAGAGCGAAACTCCGTCTCAAAATAAAAAAAAAAAAAAGGAAAAACAGAAAAAAAAAAAAAAGACCAGTATGGAAAGCTGGAAGGCTTATAGAGGCCAGGCAGCAGCGTGAGTTAGTGAGAAAACACAGAAATACTTTATACATAAAAATATATATAAACGTGGCCAGACATAGTGGCCCACGCCTGTAATCCCAGCACTTAGGGGAGGCTGAGGAAGGTGGATCACTTGAGGTTAGGAATTAAAGACCAGTCTGGCCAACACAGAGAAAGCCCGTCTCTACTAAAAATACAAAAATTAACCAGGTGTGGTGGTGTGCGCCTGTTATCACAGCTACTCAGAAGGCAGGAGAATCACTTAAACTCAGGAGGCAGAGGTTGCAGTGAGCTGAGATCTCACCACTGCACTCCAGCCTGGGTGACAGAGCGAGACCCTGTCTCAATAAATAAATAAATAAATAAGCTCAGCACAGTGGCTCATGCCTGTAGTCCCAGCACTTTGGGAGGCCAAGGCGGTCGGATCATGAGGTCAGGAGATCGAGACCATCTGGCCAAGATGGTGAAACCCTGTCTCTACTAAAATACAAAAAATTAACTAGGTGTGGTGGCACATGCCTGTAGTCCCAGCTACTCGGGAAACACGCAGGGGAATCGCTTGAACTGGGAAATGGAGGTTGCAGTGAGCTGAGATGGTGCCTCTGCACTCCAGCCTGGCGACAGAGCAAGACTCCATCTAAAAACAAACCAACCAACCGACCTATATAAACATATGTTAAAAATCTTACGGTAAAAATATCTTAAATATGACAGAATAATTTTATAAGTTATCAGAGAAATATACACAAAAGCAATATATAAAGATGAACAGGTTGTTGGAGGAGGGTTAGTACCTTCATATGCAAATAGGTTTCACACACTGAGAAGAAAAAGATGCAACAGAAATAGAAGATTAAGAAAGACGATCTGGGAGGGCGCAATGGCTCCTACCTGTAGTCCCAGCACTTTGGGAGGCTGAGGCAGGCAAATCACTTGAGGTCAGAAATTCGACATCATCCTGGCCAACATGATGAAACCCTGTCTCTACTAAAAATACAAAATTGGCTGGATGTGGTGGTGGGCACCTGTAGTCCCGGGTACTCAGGGGGCTGAGGTGGGAGAATCGCTTGAACCTGGGAGGCAGAGGTTGCAGCAGTGAGCTGAGATCACACCATTGCACTCCAGCCTGGACAACAGAGGGGGACTCCATCTCAAAAAAAAAAAAAATAAAAAATAAAGAGAGAGAGACAAAGAAAGGATGTGAACAGGCAAGTCTCAGAAAAGCACAGCCAAGAGCCAAAGAATGATGAAACCATAGTTCCCAGAAGCCCAGAGAGTGCGAACTTCGATACTAGGGAGCTGTTCACTTCATATCTAAGAGTGTGGCAATAGCAACTTCAGAAAGGAATGTATCTGATTATCATCTTATTGTAGTTGAAATTATATTGGAAATTAGAAAATTTATTTATGAACTTCTACTGGCTTAATTTGTCTATGATTTCTAATATTTCCTTTTGGAGACAGGGTCTCCCTCTGTCACCCAGGCTGGAGGGCAATGGCATGATCTCAGATCACTGTAGCCTCCACCTGTAAGGCTCAAGTGATCGTCCCACCTCAGTCTCTGGAGTAGCTGGACAACAGGCGTATGCCACCACACCTGGCTAATTTTATTTTAATTTTTTTAGAGACAGGGTCTGACTATGTTGCCCAGGCTGGTCTCAAACTCCTGAGCTCAAGTGATCCTCCTGCTTCAGCCTCCCAAAGTGCTAGCATTAAAGGTGTGAGTCACCACACCTGAATGACTTACAACATTTCCTAAAGTTGAACAAATTTTTCAAGCCATTCTCATAAAATATGTACAAATAAGGTAATTGGCGGGACATGGTGGCTCATGCTTGTAATTGAAGCACTTGGAGAGGCCAAGGCAGAAGGATTGCTTGAGGCAAAGAGTTCAAGACTAACCTGGCCAATATAGGAAGACCTCATCTCTTAAAAAATAAAGTGATTAAAACCATTAAAAAGTGATAACACACACTGCTGGCAGTGATGCAGAGAAAAGCTTACTGGCATATTCTGTCACATAATAAAAACTCTCCTCCTCTGAGGCTGCCCCTTATGTGCCTCTGCTGTATCATCCTGTTTGCGAAGCAGAATTTGGGATTTGCCTTTGATTGCCATCCCAATCTCATGTAAGCAGGAAGTAGAGTCTCATTATCTACAGCGAGTCTAAAGTGAGTCTAAAGCTTCATCTGGTTTTCTAAAACATTAATTATTATGATTATTATTAGTTTTTGTAAAGATGGGGTCTGTCTATGTTGCCCAGGCTGCACTCAAGTGATGTGCCCACTTTGGCCTCCCAAAGTGTTGGGATTACAGGCATGAGCCACCTTGAGCTTCCTCTTCTTTTGATTTTTACAAATTTTGATATGATTTATACATAGTAAATTCATTCTTTTTAGTGTTCTGTTCCGGGAGTTTTAACTAATCCAAACAGCCATGTAACCACCATTGCAATCAACATCTACAACAGTAGCATTGCCCCCCAAATTCCCTTGTGCTCTTTGGTAGGAATCCTCTTTCCCTACCGTTTCCTTTCTTTTCTTTTCTTTCTTTCTTTTTTTTTTTGAGACGGAGTCTTGCTCTGTTGCCCAGACTGAAGTGCAGTGGCGGGATCTCGGCTCACTGCAACCTCTGCCTCCTGGGTTCAAGCAATTCTCTGCTTCAGCCTCCCCAGTAGCTGGGATTACAGGCGAATGTCACTATGCCCAACTTTTTTTTTTTTAGTAGAGACAGGGTTTCGTCATCTTGGCCAGGCTGGTCTTGAACTCCTGACCTCATGATCCACCCACCTCGGCCTCCCAAAGTGCTGGGATTACCGGCGTGAGCCACCATGCCCGGCATCTTTTTTTTTTTTGAGAGTGTCTCTGTATCCCAGGCTGGAGTGGAGTAGCAGAATTGTGGCTCACTGCAGCCTCTGTCTCCTGGGTTCTAGAGATTCTCCTGCCTCAGTCTCCCAAGTAGCTGGGACTACAGGTACACGCCACCATGCCCAGCTAAGTTTTGTATTTTTTTTTTTAGTAGAGACTGGGTTTCACCATGTTGGCCAGGCTGGTCTCGAACTCTTGGCCACAAGTGATCCACCTGCCTCAGCCTCCCCAAGTGCTGGGATTACAGGCCTCTTTCCCTACCATTGATGGTCATGAATTTCATCTTTGTCCCTATAGGTTTATCTTTTCCACAATATCACATAAATGGAATAATCATTTTTTAGAAGCCTTTGAGTCCGGCTTCTTTCACTTTGCCTAATGCATTTGGGATTCATCCATGTTGCTGTGCAGATCAATGTCTTCTTTCATTTCATTTTATTTTTTGTTTAAAATTTTGTTTAGTTATTATTATTTTTTGAGACAGAGTTTAGCTTTTGTTGCCCAGCGTGGAGTGCAATGGCACAGTCTTGGCTCACCACAACCTCTGTCTCCCAGGTTCAAGTGATTCTCCTGCCTCAGCCTCTCGAGTAGCTAAGATTACAGGCATGAGCCATCAGGCCTGGTTAATTTTGTATTTTTTGTAGAGATGGGGTTTCTCCATGTTGGTCAGGCTGGTGTCGAACTCCCAACCTCAGGTGATCCTCCCACCTTGGCCTCCCAAAGTGCTGGGATTACAGGTGTGAGCCACTGCACCTGGCCCATTTTAACTGTTTCTTACAAAGATTGCACCATTTTGCATTCCCACCAGCAATGTTTGAGAGTTCCAGTTGCTCCATGACTTAGTATTGTCATTTTCTTATTTCAGCCATTCTAATTGGTAGTGGTCTCTCATTGTGTTGGGGCCCCTTTATAACATCAGAAAACTTTGATGATGCATCACATGATTGCCACTGTGACTTTTAATATCCTTGGATGGAGAAGGTGGGCAATAGGGTCTGCAGGGGGTGAGAGTACAGGGAGTCTGGGTTCAGCTCCTGATTCTGCAAATTATATATTGTGTGTTCTGTTGGGGAAGCTGCACAGCAATCCGTCTGTGCTGCTGCAATTCTCTCCTTGGAATGTGACAACATTCCCGTCTCATAGGATTAGATGAGATGATGCAGGTGAAGAGCTCAGAACAGGATGCGACCCACGTAGGCACCACCCAGGTTTTCTCATGGCTTCTTTGCTAAACTCTTTCCAGCTTCAGAACTTTTGCCCTTGCAGTTACCTCTACTGGACTCTTCTTCCTCTTCTTCCTCTTCTTCTCCTCCTCTCCCTCCTCCCCCACCTTCCCCTCCTTCTCCTCCTCTCCTACTCCTTCTTCTCCTTCCCCTTCCCCTTCCCCTTCTCCTTCTTCTTCTCCTTCCTTTTCTTCTTCTTTGTTTTCTGAGACAGAGTATCATTCTGTCACCCAGGCTGGAGTGCAGTGCCTCCATGTCCCAGGCTCAAGCAGTTCTCTTACCTCAACCTCCCAGTAGCTTGGATTACAGGCACACACCACCATGCCCAACTAATTTTTGTATTTTTAGTAGAGACAGCGTTTCACCATTTTGGTCAGACTGGTCTCGAACTCCTGACCTCAGGTGATCTGCCCACCTCAACCTCCCAAAGTGCCAGGATTATAGGCATGAGACACAACACCCAGCTGGACTATTCTTTATCCTTCTTTTGGTCCTCTCAGATATATCTCTCTCTTTCTCTTTCTCTCTCCGTGTGTGTGTGTGTGTGTGTGTGTGTGTGTGTGTGTAGGCAAAAAGCTTAGGTTAGCTAATTAGGCTGGGCACAGTAGCTCATGCTTGTGATCCCAGCACTTTGGGAGGCTGAGGCAGGAGAATCGCTTTAGCCCTGGAGTTCAAGATCAGCCTGGGAGACACAGTAAGATCCTGTCTCTATAAGAAATTTAGAAATTAGCCAGGTGTGGTAGCACCCACCTGTTGACCTAGCTACTCAGGAGACTGCGATGGGAGGATCCTTCAGGTCTGGGAGGTGGAGGCTGCAGTGAGCTATGACTGTACCACTGCACTCCAGCCTGGACAATAGAATGAGATCTTGTCTCAAAAGAAAAAGAAAAATAGATCTATGTATATGCAGATGTTACTTATTCGGACAAGTGAGAGTACCTAGCACACTTGTGGACTCAGAAATAGGGTTGCCAGATTAAATACAGGAACCTGGATGTCTTACCCCTTTATCTGTTAAATGTGGCAAGCCTATTCGGGGACTCTTTGTGGTAGCCTCTGTATCCCCAGGGGCTGGTTCCTCAATTCTGATAGTAACACAGGGTTGGAGAGCAGGCTGGGTCCTTTCTTTTCCTCATCCAGCTGTTGGACCCCAGAGAAACCACAAGGGACTTTCGAGCCTCCAACAGGAAAACCGCATCTTAATATAACCCAAGAACTGAACGTTCTCATAAAGAGACGCCCACAGAAGCACAGCGTCATTTCTTTACGCACTTCCAACGGCAAGATGTGTCCTGACGTGGCTTCTGGTGCTGGTTAGGAATCATAAAAGAGGGGTCAGCCCTCTCTGAGCACTTTCTATGTGGTTTATTTAATCTCATACAATCTTTACAACCACCCAGGGAGGAAGGCCCCATCGGACCTACTGGCCCCACTCTGTAGATGGGGAAGCTAAGGCTCACTGAGGCAAGGCTCTGCGGCACACTGTCCCCCAGAGGCTGCAGCGTGCAGAACCCCTTAGAACATCTGCTTTAGTTAAATGGGTGTTGAACAACGGGTGAGAACACATAGACCCAGGGAAGGGAACATCACACACTGGGGGGGCTAGGGGAGGGGTAGGAGGGGGTGGGGGGATTGGGGAGGGTTGCTGTTAGGAGAAATACCTAATGTTGGTGGTGGGGGAATGGATGCAGCAAACCACCATGGCGTGTGTATACATGTGTAACAAACCTGCACACAGCGCACGTACCCCAGAACTTGAAGTATACTAAAAAAAGAAAAAGAAAAAGATAAAAAGAAGGTAATCATGTGGATTCTTGCAAAATATAGTAATTAAGAAAATTAATTATCTGTCACAGACCCTTGTAGCAGAGCACACCTCCCCACATATGCAAGCATTGTACCTGGGGTCGATGCGTTCCTCCTACTTCCAGGGACGTCCTTCTGTGTCTATGGAGTAGCTGCACTTTCACCACTTTATTTTCTTAATGAACTCATTTTTACTTCGCACTGAAAAAAAAAGAACATCTGTTTTGTTGACGGCATGTCGAGACAGCCTCTGGGAAGCTGTGTGAACCACGCCGGCCGAGGGGCCAGGCATCCATGTTGCTATCCCTGCCTGTGTCTGCCATTGACCTGGACGCATGCAGATGGTGCAGTGGACAACGTCTCCCCACCACACGCACCTGCAGAAGATACAGAGCCATGCCCCAGCCATTCCCTTCCCGTCACTGCATTCTTCAATAAGCACAAAGCAATATGGCAGGTGTGATAGTTGGAGCCCAGGTGAGCAGCCCCCGAGCCGCAGACTTGGAAGTCCAAGGAGGGTTCCTTGGGAAGCAGTGCCCAGGAGATACCTGAAGGACATGAGGGACCTGGGACAAACACAGGGCCACAGGTGATTGTACCCATCCACAGCAAGGAGAACCAAGAGGGAAAGTGGCTCTGATGGGGGAAGCTAGAGACAGAGGCCATTGTGTCTTGGTCCCGTGGCATAGCTTTAGCTTTCATACCTAAGGCAATGGGGAGCCATGGGAGGTTTTACGCAGAGAGGAGGCAAAACCTGACCTTTGTTTCTAACTGGGAATGGAAAGAATGGATAGAGGGTATCATCCTGAAAGCTGGCAAGGTGGCAGTGCTGCCACTCAGGAAGACAGGACAGTGGCCCAGGTATAGGAGGGAGAAAAGTGGGTGACTTGGGGGAATTTGAGAGGCAAGATGAGCTGGACTTTGTTTAGATACGGGAGGATGGGGAGCGAGGATGCCACCCAGCTCTCAGCCTGCTTCCCCAGCAGACAGGGTCTGGGACACGCTCCAGGGTCAGCACTTTGGACTGGCAGCCTGGATTCCCAGCAGTCTGCGGGTGTAGCGCCCCGTCCACTTCCCTCCATTCATCCATTTGCATTTCCTGAGCCTGGAACTTTCCAGCTACTCCTCTGGTTGCCCTGGGAGGGAGAGGGCTGGGAAGGAGGTCTCCCATCCCAGCAGCTGGCCCACAAGACAGAGGCTGCCCCGGGCTGACGCTTTTCCTTTTCCTCCAGGTAGCACTGTGCCAGAGCATCTGGGAACCCCAGAGGAAGGGGCAGGGTGTCCAGCGGGCGGGCAAGGGGTCATGGCCGTGGGCACCTCTCTTCCCATGCATTCATGGGCTCAGTATCCTGCCAGGTGTCAGCAGGAGAGGGCTCAGGAAGCCCAGGTTGGTGGTGGGGGCTGAGAGCCCATGTCTGGGTCATCTGGACAGGTGTGAGGATGTCACCTTGGGGGCATGTCTGGCTCCTTCTTAATTTAGTTTCTGCTCACACAGCACCTCCTGAAGGGACTTGGCCTCTCTTGATCTCTCTGCTCCGCTCCACGTCTCCCCATTTTATTTTCTGAGTTGTCTTTATGTTATTTATTTATTTATTTATTTTTCAGACAGGGTCTCACTCTGTCACCCAGACTGGAGTGCAGTGAC
Source organism: Leontopithecus rosalia (assembly GCA_028533165.1). NCBI lineage: Eukaryota > Metazoa > Chordata > Mammalia > Primates > Cebidae > Leontopithecus > Leontopithecus rosalia. Next base: position 5,832,606 of record CM052668.1, on the reverse strand, counting down.
ACAGTCTCAGCTCACTGCAACCTCCGCCTCCAGGGTTCAAGCGATTCTCCCACCTCAGTCTCTGCAGCAGCTGGAACTACAGGCTTGCGCCACTGTGTCTAGCTAACGTGCGCGTGCGCATGTGTGTGTGTGTGTGTATATATATATATATATACACGTATATATATATATATATATATTTAGTAGAGATGGGATTTTACCATGTTGGCTAGGCTGGTCTCACCCTCCTGGCCTCAAGAGATCTACCCACCTCAGCCTCCCACAGTGCTGGGATTACAGGCGTGAGCCGCCTTGGGCCAGGCCTAGTTGTATAATAATTGTATTACATATTACGTTGTAGTAATAATAGAAATAAAATGCATGGCCAGGTGCGGTGGCTTATGCCTGTAATCCCAGCACTTTGGGAGGCCGAGACTGGCAGATCATGAGGTCAGGAGTTCAAGACCAGCCTGATCAACATGGTGAAACCCCGTCTCTACTAAAAATACAAAAATTAGCTGGGCATGGTGGTGGGCACCTGTAATCTGAGCTACTCAGGAGACTGGGGCAGGAGAATCGCTTGAACCCGGGAGGCAGAGGCTGCAGTGAGCTGAGATCATGCTGCTGTACTCCAGTTGGGTGACAGAGTTAGACTCTGTCTCCCACATCAAAAAAAAAACCCCAGAAATAAAGTGCACAATAAATGTAGTATGCTTGAATCATCGTGAAACCACCACCTTCCAATTATCTTCCATGAAATTGTCCCTGATAGATCTATCTATCATTGATCTATCTATTATCGATCTATCTATCTATTATCTATCTACCTTCTATCTATTATCTATCTTTCTATCTATTATCTATCTGTCTATCTATCTATCTATCATCCATCTACGCATCCATCTAGCTATAATTCTATCTAACCATCTCTCTCTCTGCCTCTCTCCCTCCCTGACACTCCTTTCCTATCTCCCAGGTTGTCATCCACACATCGCCAGGTTCTACCAGTCAAACCAATTCATAAAATCACAAAACCAGCCCAGATTCAAGGGCAGAGAGGTGGATTCCACCTCCTAGGAAAATCAGACAGAATTGCAGTCATATTTTCTGTTCAAGCAGAGTAGCCCTTCCCAGCCTCATCGCCAGGGTTGTGATGCGTCCACAGCAGGGAGTTCAGTTTAAATGCCTTTGCTCCACCATTCAGGGCTTTCTGCCCCTAGTTGGCACAAACATCCATTAAAATATAAATGGCCTCAGTTTATTTATTTATTTATTATTATTTTTTGAGACAGGGTCTCATTCTGTCACCCAGGCTGGAGTGCAGTGGCATGATCTCAGCTCACTGCAGCCTCTGCCTCCTGGGCTCAAGAGATCCTCCCACTTCAGCCTCCCAAGAAGCTGGGATTATAGGTGTGCACCACCACATGTGGATAATTTTTGTATTTTTAGTAGAGACGGGGTTTCACCATGCTGGCCAGGCTGCTCTCGAACTCCCGACCTCAAGTGACCCACCCGCCTTGGCCTCCTAAAGTGCTGGGATTACAGCCATGAGCCACCGCACCGGCCTCTCGGTTCCTGAGACCCCTGCCTTAAGCAGCAGCCATTGCAGTGTGCATAGAATATAGAGTCAATACACATACATATTTTGGATAAAAGTGACTTTTGAGCACTTTCTTTTTTTAGTTGTTTCCTTCTCCAATGAGACTATTGTGTTAAAAAATAAAAGCAACAGCTGTCATAGGACAGAGGTTTCTTAGGAGAATGGGAGGGGTGCTGAGTCTCCAGCCCTCTTCCTGGAAGGTAGGTGGGGGTGACCCCAGGGCTGTGTTTGAGGACCTGAGGAAGAATGACTCGCTGACTGGTTGGGACCTTCCCACGCAGGACTTTCCTGAGCCAGACCTGGAGAGGTTCCCATGGCAGACGCTTGTTCCATAGCCACATCTGAAGGCCAGGGGACTTCCCAAAGCTCGGGCCCCAGGGGCAGCAGCGGAGGCGCCCACCTCTTAGAATGAAGTCCTAACAATTGTCACATTTAGTCAGCGTGGGCTGGGTGCCAGGCCCAGGACTGAGAAGTTATGAATGCTGCTTTCTATCTTTCTCCCAGCAAATCAAACACACAGGCTGCCTTTCTGTTCTTCAGACAGACCTCTCTCCAGTCTCAGGGACTTTGCACATGCTGTTCCCTCTGCTTGGTATTCTCCTTTCCAGTCTCCCCCTCTGCTTCCCAGATCTTCATGATGTCCCCTTCTCGTTCTCTCTCTCTCTCTCTGAGATGGAGTTTCGCTTTGTTGCCCAGGCCGGAGTGAGTGCAATGGCACGATCTCAGCTACTGCAACCTCTACCTCCCAAGTTCAAGAGATTCTCCTGCATCAGCCTCCCAAGCAGTTGGGATTACAGGTGCCCGCCACCATGCTCAGCTAATTTTTTGTATTTTAAGTAGCGACAAGGTTTCACCATCTTGGCCAGCTAGTCTTGAACCCCTGAGCTCGTGATCCACCCGCCTCAGCCTCCCAAAGTGCTGGGATTACATGTGTGAACTGTCATGCCTGGTCCACTCCTTCTCATTCTCTGGACTTCAAGTCACAAGTCACAAGTCATCCCAGGCAGGTCTCCCTCCACGTGCCCCCCACCCGATGATCTTCTTTATTCTATTCACGACGCTTTTTGACTTATTCATTGTTACTGGGCTTTATTCATTGTTCTCTGTCTGCAGCTGGAGTGGGAGCTTGTGCAAACAGGAACCTGTTAGTTTATTTCCAAGTGTGCTCCATGCTCCACTACTTACCACTTGTGTGGGAAGGTTGCTTAACATCTGTGCCTCCTTTGTGTCATCTATTCACTGGGTGTGATAATTATATATATATATATATATATACACATATATATATATATAACATAGATCTCTTTATAGATATGTTGTATATTATATATTGTGTATATATGATATATAATATACACATATAATGTATTATAAGATATACTATATATCTACATATAGATATATAATATATACCATATCATATCATATAGATACAATATATAATATATATTTTACATGGGTTTGTAAAAGTATATATATACTTTACATGAGTTTGCTCTGAATTAAGAATTCATATATAAAATATGTATTATATATAATATTATATGGTCATATTGATGGTGGTGATGTTAGTAATGATGGTGGTGATGATGATGATGGTGGTGGTGATGGTGGTGAGGAAATGGTACTGGTGATGGTGATGATGGTGATGGTGGTGATGGAGATGGTATTGGTGATGGTGATGATGGTGGTGATATTGATGATGGTGATGATGGTGATGGAGATGGTATTGGTGATGGTGATGATGGTGATGGTGGTGATGGAGACGGTATTGGTGATGGTGATGATAGTGGTGATGATGATGGTGATGATGATGGTGGTGATGATGGTGATGGTGGTGATGGAGACGGTATTGGTGATGGTGATGATAGTGGTGATGATGGTGGTAAGGATGGTGATGGTGATGGAGATGGTATTGGTGATGGTGATGATGGTGGTGATGGTGGTGATGATGATGGTGGTGATGATGGTGATGGTGGTGATGGAGATGGTATTGGTGATGGTGATGGTGGTGATGATGGTGATATTGATGATGGTGATGATGGTGATGGAGATGGTATTGGTGATGGTGATGATGGTGATGGTGGTGATGGAGACGGTATTGGTGATGGTGATGATGGTGGTGATGATGATGGTGATATTGATGGTGGTGATGATGGTGATGGTGGTGGTGATGATGATGGTGATGGTGGTGGTGATGGTGGTAAGGAGATGATATTGGTGATGGTGATGATGGTGGTGATGATGATGGTGATATTGATGGTGATGATGATGGTGATGGTGGTGATGGAGATGGTACTGGTGATGGTGATGATGGTGGTCATGATGATGGTGACGACAATGATGGTGATATCTATATATAGATAATATTATATCTCCCAAAGAATTGGGATTACAGGCATGAGTCACTGTGCTGGCCAATGAGAATAATTCTTAATTCAGAGCAAACCCATGTAAAGTGCTTAGAGAATAGTGTCTGGTGTGTGTGCACTCAATATATACAGATCTATATTATCTGTATTATATATATATATATATATATATATATATATATATATATATATGAATTCTTAATTCAGAGCAAACCCAGAGTAAATATATATATATATATTATACATATAATTATTTTATTAATTATACATATAATTATTTGAAACAGAGTCTGGCTCTTGTTGCCCAGGCTGGAGGGCAATGGCATGATCTCGGCTCATTACAACCTTCACCTCCCAGTTTCAAGCGATTCTCCTGCCTCAGCCTCCCTAGTAGCTGGAATTACAGGTGCCTGCCACCATGCACAACTAATTTTTTTGTATTTTTATTAGAGATGGGTTTCACCATGTTGGCCAGGCTGGTCTCGAACTCCTGACCTTGTGATCCACCCTGATCAGCCTCCCAAAGTGCTCACAGGTGTGAGCCACCACACGTGGCCCAAGTTCCACTACTTACCACTCATGTGGAAAAGTTGCTTAACATCTGTGCCACCTTTGTTTGATCTATTCACTGGGTGTGCTAATTATATAGAAACAGAGTCTGGCTCTTGTCACCCAGGCTGGAGTGCAATGGCTTGATCTAGGCTCATTACAATCTCTGCCTCCCAGGTTCAAGTGATTCTCCTGCCTCAGCCTCCTGAGTAGGTGGGATTACAGGCACCTGCCACCACGCCCAGCTAATTTTGTTGTAGTTTTAGTAGAGACAGCTTTTACCATATTGACCAAGCTGGTCTCAAACTCCTGACCTCATGATCTGCCCACCTTGTCCTCCCAAAGTACTGGGATTACAGATGTGAGCCACTGTGCCTGGTCAAATGTTTTATTTTTTAATAAAACAGGTTCTCACTATGTTGCCTAGACTGGTCTCAAACTCCTGGACTCAAGGGATTCTCCCACTTTAGCCTCCCAAAGTGCTGAGATGACAGGCATGGACCACTGTGCCTGGCCATCTATCTGTCTATCTATCTGTCTATCTATCTATCTATCTATCTATCTATCTATCTATCTATCTATCTATCATCTCTCTGTGTATCCATCTATCTATAATTCAGTCTATCCATCTCTCTCTCTGCCTCTCTCCCTCCCCAATTATCCCTTCCTATCCACCCAGGTTGTCATTCATACAATACCAGGTTCTACCTGTCAAATAAATTCATAAAATCACAAAACCAGCCCAGATTCAAGGACTGAGAGGTAGATTCTACTTCTTAACAAAATCAGACACGGACCCTCTGAGGACAATAAAGGGGAAAAGCACAAACAGAATGTAAATCTCCTTCTGCCTACCTCCCTCCTGTCCTATGCTACTGTGACCCTCCCCAAACGCACACACCTGTTCACCAGCAGGGTTTCTCATGGTTTTTATATTAATCCCTCCATGCCTTACTTCAGTCTCTCTTCTGTAGTGTCTCCTGTGTTGGTTTTGTAGGGAGGAAGCTAGCAGCACACACTAGTGTGCCACCTTATCACAAACTGGATCATTATGAGCTTAAAGATAGAACATAGTAACAGCAACACTAATGATCATTATGAGAATGATGATGGTGATGGTGATAATGGTGATGGCGATGATACTGATGATTATGAGAGTGATGATGATGATGGTGATGATGAAGAAGTTGATGATGATGATGGTAGTAAGTATAGTGGTGATAATGATTATGATGATGGTGGTGGTAATAATGATGTCACCCTCACTATCATCACCACCATAACGATGATCACTGCCACCAACGTAAAGATGGTGATGATAGTGACGGTGATATTGATGAGTATTATAATGGTGGTAGTGGTGAGGATAGTGACAATGATGATAGTGTTGATGGTGATGATACTGGTGATGGTGGTGATGGAGATGATGATGGTGATAGTAATGATAATGATGGTGATGACAATGATGGTGCTATTGATGGTGGTGATTATAGTGATGGAGATGGTGATGGTGATGGTGGTGATGATGATGGTGATGGCAATGATGGTGCTATTGATGGTGGTGATTACAGTGATGGAGATGGTGATGGTGATGGTGGTGATGATGATGGTGATGGCAATGATGGTGCTATTGATGGTGGTGATTATAGTGATGGAGATGGTGATGGAGATGGTGATGGTGGTGATGATGATGGTGATGGCAATGATGGCAATATTAATGTTGGTGATGTTGATGATTATAGCGATGGACATGGTGATGGTAATGATGATGGTGGTGATGATGGTGGTGATGACAATGATGGTGATATTAATGTTGGTGATGTTGATATAGTGATGGAGACGGTGATGGATATGGTGATGGTGATGGTGGTGATGATGATGATGATGGCAATGATGGCAATGTTAATGTTGGTGATGTTGATGATTATAGCGATGGACATGGTGATGGTAATGATGATGGTGGTGATGATGGTGATGATCGTGGTGATGATGGTGGTGACGAAGGTGATGACAATGATGGTGATGTTGGTGATAATGGCAATGGAGATGATAAGGGTGATATGATGATGTTGATGGTGGCAGTGATGATGATGGTGACGATAATGGAGATGATGGTGATCATAATGATAAAGATGATGATGGTGGTGATGATGGTGATGGAGATGGTAATGGTAACGATGACAATGGTGATGACAATGATGGTGATATTAATGTTGGTGATGATTATAGTGATGGTGATGGTGACGGTAATGATGGTGGTGATGATGATGGTGATGATAAATGATGGTGATATCGATGGTGGTGATGATGATGGTGATGGTAATGATGATGATAGTGATGATGATGGTGAGGACAATGATGGTGATACTGATGTTGGTGTTTATAGTGATGGAGATGGTGATGGTGATGATGATGGTGATGATAATGATGGTGATATCGATGGTGGCGATGGTGATGGTAATGGTAATGATGATGATGGTGGTGATGATGATGGTGATGACAATGGTGGTGATATTAAGTCGGTGATGATGATTATAGTGATAGAGATGGTGACATTGATGGTAATGATGATGGTGGTGATGGTGGTGATGACAATGATGGTGATATGGTGATGGAGATGGTAATGGTAACGATGATGATGGTGGTGATGATGATGGTGATGACAATGATAGTGATGGTGATGGTAATAATGATGGTGGTGATGATGGTGATGACAATGATGGTGATATTGATGGTGGTGATGATGGTGGTGGTGATGGTGATGGAGATGGTGACAGTAATGATGGTGGTGATCATGGTGGTGGTGGGTAGGAGTAGCAACAGTAATGCAACAATGATGTGCCAGGCACATGATTCAGTGTTTCATCCATTACTATCATTCCTCCAACAATACAGTGAGGAAACAGACTCTGAGAGATGAAGCATGATTCCTCGTCACAGTCACAGAGCTGAAAGGTGGAAGCACCAAGATACGAATCTCATCAGTTTAAAGTACATGCTGTTTCTGTCTCAGGCTTGTGGAGTTTAAAAATGAGGAAACAAGAAATGGCTGGTTCAAGTTATTCTCCTGCCTCAGCCTCCTAAGTAGCTGGAATTACAGGCACAGTCCACCATGCCTGGATAACTTTTGTATTTTTAGTAGAGATGGGTTTTGCCATGTTGGCCAGGCTGATCTTGAACTCCTAACATCAAGTGATCCCCCCACCTTGGCCTCCCAAAGTGCTGGGACTACAGGTGTGAGCCACCACTACTGGCCTGATTCCTAAGACTTCTTACATATAAAGTGTCCTTTGAAATATATGTTTCAAATATTATTTTCTTGTTTTTCTCTTCTTTTTCAACATTTTGAAAATGGTTTCTGGTCCCTAGAAGCTTAAAAATTCTATCTAGTCAAATTAATCAGCCTTTTCATTGTGATTTATACCTTTAATAAATATTCTTTTAGCAGCGTGTTTTTGCCAATTTTCTACACTTAACTTTTTTTTTAATATCCATATGGTATTTGTTTGGTTATATGGGTTGACGTGAAGGTCAAACTTATTTTCTTCCAAACGATTACTCAGTTGTCCAAGACCCACTTATTGAATAAGTAGCTATGTGCATTCTGATTTAAAGTTGTTCATTTATAAATACCAAATAGTTACCTATATTTGGGTCTGCTTAAGGATGTTCTGTTCTGTTCTTTTTAATCTCTCTCTCTTTTTGTCTGTATTGCAGTGATAGCTTCAAAATATTCTTTCCAACCAGAAATATTTGTTTAGTTTCTTAGATTCCTTAAAATTTTGTGATATCATTCACGTAAGTCCTATACATATTAATATTATTATTATTATCATGTATTATCAATAATATTAATAACATTAATATTATTAATAACATTGTTAATATTAATAACAATTACTAATTTTATTCCTAGATTATACATATTTTGGGTTGCCATTATAAAATACTTCATTTCGCATTATGTTTTATGATTATGGGTAATCCACCAGAACGCCATTAATATTAAGTATTTATTTTGTCCTTGTTATCTTCCTAAATTCCCATTAACCTGAATAGTTTTTCAGCTAGGGTTTTCTAGGGCAAATCGGTTAAAAATTATTTGAGCCCCTTTTCTCTCTCTCTCTTTTTTTTGAGAGGACGTTTTGCTTTTGCTTTTCAGGCTGGAGTGCAATGGCACAATCTTGGCTCACTGCAACCTCCACTTCCTGGGTTCAAGCAATTCTCCTGCCTCAGCCTCCAGAGTAGCTGTGATTACAGGTGTGTGCTACCATGCCCAGCTAATTTTTTTTGTATTATTAGTAGAGGCAGGATTTTATGATGTTGGCCAGGTAGGTCTTGAACTCCTGACCTCAGGTGATCCACCTGCCTCGGCCTCCCACAGTGCTCAGATTACAGGTGTGAACCAGCGTGTCTGGCCCCTTTTCTCTTAATACTACTTTTTCTTTGTGTGATTGTGTGTGTGTGCTATACTATGATGCTCAGGACATCGAAATGTTAGCTGACAACATCAGGAATTCTAATAATGACATGTTACTTCCTTAATTATAACAAGAAAGCTTGTGTTCCCTTGTTATTTATTTTTATTTTTTAAATTTAAAGTCTTTTTCATGATCATTTTAATTAAAATAAATTTAATTGCAAAAATGTGTCCTAGAATAATACAGTATCAGATGTTTTAAGTGCTGTGATCAACAGTGCAACATAACAGCACTCAAACCCTAGTGTCACACATATGTATTAGATATGCACAACAATAAAATCACCCCACCTTGAAACCTTATAAAAGCACTTTTCATTTTACAGCACAAAGTTCGTATGAACCTACAGTAAGTCGAGGGCTCTGTTCACATGCCAAAGGGTAAGGCTGAACAACAAATTAACCCTTTGAAAATGTCTACGAACCAGTACAATTTTCTTTTTGAGTTCTGCAGGGCAATGACCACTGAGAAATATTTTTCAAGGCTGAAGAGAATCCAGCAGCAATGAAGTGAATTAAATAAAGAGACTAAGGGAAAAATAAATAGCTCAATATTAACAATACAGTATCTTTGCCAGCACAGTCAAATCAGTGTAAACACCTTTAAAACATGAATACTGGATTTCGTAAAATGTTAGATTGTATCTAATTATGTCAGATATCTGATGAGAGTGCTTTTTATTATAGAAATAATTTCTTCTCTGTTACACAGGACTTTAAAGCAAATCCAAATAGACACCTGTTTTGGAAAATGAATTCGCTGCATAAATGCCCGCAATAAGCAATGCTGTCTGGCTGTATGGTAATGTGAAATGGCATGGTAATGTAAAATACAAAAAATTTAACTAGATAACATTTACTTCAAGCCTGGAGCAAAAATACAGAATGCCGAACTCATTACTTCATGTATCTATTATAACTAGGAATTACTACCTTAAGAATATTTATTCACACAATATTTGTTTTTAGTTGCCTAGATATGTACGTCATGGGCCAGGTGCTATATGAACCCTGAAGAATAAAACAAAAGAGGTTCTCTGCAAAGAAAAAAATGTTGGCCTAGGAAGTATTCAGTATATCTTTACAAATTTAATTATTTTGACTTACTATATAGGTGCAGAGATACCCACTTAGAAAGTACCTGTTTGGAAAAAATTTCTCTTTAGTTTTAAAAACCGTATATATTTTTTTATTTTTATTTTGAGACAGAGTGTTGGTCTGTCACCCAGGCTGGAGTGCAGTGACCTGATATCAGCTCACTGTAACCTCCGCCTCCCAAGTTCAAGTGATTCTCCCGTCTCAGCCTCCCAAGTAGCTGTGACTATAGGCACACACCACCACTCCTGGCTAATTTTTGCATTTTTTGTAGAGATGGGGTTTCACCATGTTGCCCAGGCTGGTCTCAAACTCCTGACCTCAAGCGATCTGCCCACCTCAGCCTCCCAACCTGCTGCCATTACAAGCATGAGCCACCTCGCCTCCTTGTTAAACATGATACAATGTTTGCGTTAGCCTCTTATTACCAAGAAGATATAATGTTTTCCTATTTTTAACAATTCATCGCAGTAGCTACCCTTTACTAGGTTCTTACTACTAATATTTGCCAGGCATTTTTCTAAGCACTTTACAGGAATTATTTCCCTTAATTCCTCCAGATAGCCTTCAGGGGGAGGAACTATGGTTATTTCATATGCATAGGAGAAAGCTTAGGCTCAGAGAACCCGTTAAAAAAAACAGAAAGTGGAAGAATCAGAATTTACACACGGGCACTAGAACGTCTGAGCCCTTGTGTTTAACTGGGCTATACTGCCCCCACTGGACGATAAAAATAACCTCCCACTACTAATTTACTAAGCTTTTGTATCAGAAATGGATAAAGATTTCATCAAACAATGGCTGGGTGCTGTGGCTCATGCCTGTAATCCCAGCACTTTGGGAGGCTGAGATGGACGGATCGCTTGAGGTCAGGAGTTTGAGACCAGCCTGGCCAACATGGCGAAACCCCGTCTTTATAAAAAAACAAAAATTAGCCAGACGTGGTGGCATGCGCCTATAATCCCAGCCACTTGGGAGGTGGAGGCAAAAGAATTGCTTGAACCAGGAGGTGGAGGTTGCTGTGCGCCGAGATGACGCCACTGCCCTCCAGCTTGGACAACAGAGCGACACTTCATCTCAAAAAAAAAAAAAAGATTTCATCAAACAACGATCTGGCTTCTGTGGAGATGAACATGTATTATTTTTCTTTCTTTTACCTACAGACAGTGAGTTTCATTAAAAGATTTCCCAATGTTCAAGAAAGTGCTGGCCAATGGAAAAAAAGAGTGTCCCAAATTTGTAGCATTTGCCAATTCCAGCGGTGTAAATACTTGTGCTGTGGGTGATTCAAGCTACCCAGCATGTTAGCACTGAGGGTAGGTTGGGAAGAGATGCTGCCCATTGACCCATGTGACCCATTCTGAGCCAGTTCCAACACATTGCTGCCCACATTGATTCATACATGTGTTCCTGGTATAAATCTCAAGGGTTATGATGGTTTATGGTTTTAACACACACACACACACACACACACACACACACACATGCACATACACACATTCAATAGAGTGCATATAATGTGTTACTACCTATCACCCCTTATGGTGTATATAGAGCATATTAATATTTGTAATCCAGCATATTGTTTCAGCAGAGAAATATATTAATATTTCAGCAGAGAAAATTCACAAATATTCATATAGGTGTCATCAATAATATAAATAGACTCACATCACTTTTAGTGAAGTTAGTTACCAAATAAGTTTTGGTACCAAATTTATGCCAATTTTTTTTTTAAGCCAGAGTCTTGCTTTTGTTGCCCAGGCTGGAGTGCAGTGGCGCAATTGCAGCTCACTGCAACCTCTGCTTCCTGCGTTCAAGTGATTCTCCTGCCTCAGCCTCCTGAGTAGCTGGGATTACAGGTGCGTGCAACCACGCTCCACTAATTTTTGTATTTTTAATAGAGACAGGGTTTCACCACGTTGGCCAGGCTGGTCTTGAACTCCTGGCCTCAGGTGATCTACCTACCTCACCCTCCTAAAGTGCTGGGATTGCAGACATGAGCCACCATGCCCAGTCTATGCCAAAAATTTTGTGTGCCCAGAGCATCTAGGTTTTCAGAATTATGGATAAGAGTCTGTGAACCTTAGCCAGGCATGGTGGTGTGTGCTTAAAGTCCCAGTTACTTGGGAAACTGACGTGGGAGGATCGCTTGAGCCCAGGACGTAGAGGCTGCTGTGAGCTACGATCCAACCACTGCACTCCAGCCTGGGCAACAGAGTGAGATCCTGTCTCACACAAAAAAAGGATCTAGTTTTATTTACTTAGCTGTGTGTGTGTGTGTGTGTGTGTGTGTGCGCGCGCGCGCACGCCCATGTATGTGTGTCTACGAGAGAGAGAGACAGAAAGAGAGAAATTGGTCTTAAAAATTTTTGTCAGGTTTTGTACCAGGATTGAGCTGTTTATAGAATGATTAGGAAATTTCTCATCTATTTTAGAAATCTTTATCTATGTCTTGAACTTTTGAAGTTTAATGATTCCACAAATCCTAGAAATCTTTATCTATTTCTTGAGCTTTTGAAGGTTAAATGATTCCATAAATCATTTGGGATTGACCTTTTTGGAGGTTATTTTTCATAATATCTCGTTTCTTTCATCATTATTTATCCGTTCACTGCCTCTATTCCTTCTTGAACTAATTTTGGTAATTTACGTATTTATCAAAAGCTCAGTTTCATTGAGATTTTAAAAATTTCAGCATAGAATTGTATATCATATTCTTTTATTTAAAAAACTACATCTGAGTTTATGGCCACCTTTCTGTTATTTAGATAATTGAATTATCTGAAAAACAATTTATTCAACAGGCTAGAGTTTATTCAAGAAACAGAAAAAGAAAACAAATTCTATTTCCCCAATTCTTTTCTTCATTCTAGTGTTTTTCTGTTTTTAATGGATGAAGTTTTACTTTTGTACCCAGGACAACTTCCTTTCTCAGCTTATTTCTCTAGGACTTCTTGAATGCTTAAAAGGTTTGTTGACTTCCCTAGTGGCACAGTGAAAGGAGGAGCTCATTTTGTGAGGTATAGGAGAAAGATGGATCGGGGAAGTAAACTTTAAGCTGGGTTTTGATGGATGAATAAGAGTTTTCCAGGAGGAGAGGTTCTTTTGGTTGAAAATGGCAGAGGAATGAAAGACCAGCTGTCTTTCATTTTATTTAAAAATTGTTTTCTTTTTTTATTTTATACTCTAAGAGAACTGGAGTGCCAGCTGTGTTTTAGAAAGAAGCACCAGTATGATAGGGTGGAATGAACAAGTGAATGGCACAGACTTCCATTTCTAAGAGTATATTTATTTGTGTGGTTGTCTGATTCAAGTGTAAGCTCCATGAGGGCAGGGACTGTTTTCTAGCGCCATCTCCAGGACCTGGTCTTCCCAGCTCAGCAATGGGAGGAGCACCCCGTGGATTATAATGTATTTAAAACAGAGAATCCTGTGACTGCAGTGGTGAGAATGGACTCTAGGGGGCAGGAGTGGACACTGGGCCATCAAGGAGGAGGCAGCTGTCTTGTTGGTACAGGTGGGAGATGAAGGATTTAGAGAGAAGTGAACCAGGATGAGCGTGGTGGCTCATGCCTGTAATCCCAGCACTTTGGGAGGCTGAGGCGGGAGGATCACCTGAGGTCAGGAGTTCGAGACCTGTGTGGCCAACGTGGTGAAACCCTCCCTGTCGCTACTAAAAATACAAAAATCAGCCAGGTGTGGTGGTAAGCACTTACAATCCCAGCTACTTGGAGGCTGAGGCAGAAGAATCACTACAGTCCAGGAGGCAGAGACGGCAGAGACGGCAGTGAGCCGAGATTGTGCCATTGCAGTTCAGCCTGGGGGGGTGGGGTGTGTGTGGGGAGAGAGAGAGAGAGAGAGAGAGAGAGAGAGAGAGAGAGAGAGAGAGAGAGAGAGAGAGGGAGAGGAGATATAATTGGCATACAGCAAACTGCACCTACTTAAGGTACAAGTTTGATGGTTCTGGTATATTGGTACACCTGTAAAACCACATCACAAAGAAGACAATAAACATACCTTGTCAGCCTCCCAAATTTCCTACTGTCCCTCGGTAATCCTGCCTTCCTGTTTCTCCCCTCTTTCCCCAAATCACCAAAAACCCATGCATCTGTTTTTTCATTGCTGTAGATTAGTTTGCATTTTGTAGTATTTTATATAAATAGAATCAAGGTGCATGTACTAATTTTGTCTGAGCATACAGTATGCTCACTCAACATAGTGCTTTTGATATTTATCCATGCTGCTATGAGAATCCATAGTTTTTTCTCATTTTTATTTATATATACATATTTTTTGAGGAAGGGTCTCACTCTGTCACCCAGGCTGGAGTGCAGTGGCACAATCTTGGCTCACTGCAACCTCCACCTCCCAGGTTTAAGCGATTCTCCTGCTTCAGCCTCCTGAATAGCTGGGACTAGAGGCATGCCACCATGCCTGGCTAATTTTTGTCTTTTTAATGGAAACAGGGTTTCACCATGTTGGTCAGGCTGGTCTGGAACTCCTGACCTCAAGCAATCTGGCCACCTCCGCCTCCCAAAGTACTGGGATTACAGGCGTGAGCCATCACACCTGGCCTATTCTCTTTTTTAATGGTTAAGTAATGATGTTACATTGTACAAATATACCATGGTGTTTATTTATTCTTCTGTTGATAGACATTGGATTTGCCTTCATTTGTTGGTGAATACAAATGGAGCTATGAACATTCGCCTACAAATCTTTGTATGGATATACGCTTTTATCTCTCATGGGTAAACAATCAAGATTAGAATGGTTGATTTGTATAGTAACTGTATGTTTAACTTTTCAAGAAATCACCAAAGTGTTTCCAAAGTGGTTTATCATTTTACATTCCCCTTAGCTGTGTCAGGGAGTTCCAGTTTCTCCATATCCCTGACAGCACTTGATAGTGTTGTTTTTGGTTCTAGCCATTCTAGTAGGCTTATAGTGGTGTCTCACTGTGGTTTAATTTGTATGAATAATGATGGTAAATATCTTTTCAGGTGTTTACATGCCATCTCTTTACCTTCTTTGGGAAAGTGCCTGTTCAAATATTTGGTACATTAAAAAAAAAACAACCTAGACTGTCAACAATATTAGATTTGTCTGTCTTCCTCTTCTTCTTCCTCCTTTTCTCCTCTTCCTCCTCCTCCACCTCCTTTCTCCTCTTCTCCTTCTTTCTTTCTCTTCTTCCCCTCCTCCTCCCTCTTCCTCTTCCCCTTCCCCTCCTTCTCCTCCCCCTCCTTCTTCTCCTTCTCCTTTGTCTCCTTCTCTGTATTCTCCTTCCTCTTCTTCTTCCTCCCCTCCTCCTCCTTTCTCTTCCTCTTCCCCTTCCCCTTCTCCTCCTTCCTTCTCTTTTTCCTTCTCCTCCTTCTTCTTGGTCTTGCTCTGCCCCCCAGGCTGGAGTACAGTGGCACAATCACAGCTCATGGCAACCTAGACCTCCTGGCCTTGAGGGATCCTCCCACTTCAGCCTCCTGAGTACCTGGCACTACAGGAGTGCACCACTACACCTGGCTAATTCTTTTTTTTTTTTAAGTTTTAGTAGAGATGAGGTCTCATTATGTTGTCCAGGCTGGTCTTGAACTCCTGAGCTGTAGCAATCCTCCCACCTCTGCCTCCTGAAGTGCTGGGATTACAGATGTGACCCACCAAGGCTGGCCAAATTTGTCTTCTTACTGTTGAGTCGTAAGAGTTCTTTATGTGTCTACTATCCACGCCCTTTGTGGGGATACATGCTTTGCAAATATTTTTTCTCGATGTGTGCTTGCCTTTCAATTTTCCTACTGGTATCTTTTGAACAGCTTGAGTTTGAATTTTGGTGAAAGCCAATTATCAGTCTTTTATAGATTGTGATTTTTGTGGGTCCTGTTAGGATACTGCCATTTTAAAGATGTGGAAACTGAGGCTCAGAGAGAGGAAACCTTTTTATTTTTTTTGATACAGAGTCTCGGTTTGTCACCCAGGCTGGTGTGCAGTGGTGCAATCTCGGCTCACTGCAACCTGCACCTCCCAGCCTCAAGCAATTTTCCTGCCTCAGCCTCATGGGTAGCTGGAATCACAGGTGCCTGCCACCATGATTGGCTATTTTAAAAAGTGTTTTTTTTGTATTTTTAGTAGAGATGGGATTTCACTATGTTGGCAAGGCTGGTCTTGAACTCCCCTCAAGCGATCTACTTGACTTGGCCTCCCAAAGTGCTGGGATTACAGGTGTGAGCCACTGCACCCATCCAATTTATTTATTTATTTTGAGACAGTGTTTTGCTCTTGTTGCCCAGGCTGGAGTGCAATGGCACAATCTCGGCTTACCACAACCTCTGCCTCCTGAGTTCAAGCCATTCTCCTGCCTCAGCCTCCCAAGTAGCTGGGATTACAGGCATGTGCCACCACACAGGCATGTGCCACCACACCCAGCTAACTTTGTATTTTTAGTAGAGACTGGGTTTTACCATGTTGATCAGGCTTGTCTCAAACTCCTGACCTCAAGTGATCCACTGCCTCAGCCTCCCAAAATGCTGGGATTACAGGTGTGAGCCACCACACCCAGCTAACTTTGTATTTTTAATAGAGATGGAGTTTCACCATGTTGTCCAGGCTGGTCTCGAACTCCTGATATCAAATGATCTGCCCACCTCAGCCTCCCAAAGTGCTGGGATTACAGGCGTGAGCCACTGCGCCCGTCCAGGAAACCTTGTCCAGGTCTTTCGCGCTGCTTGAGGGCATCCTAACGTGATGCTGCTGGGACAGTGCCTCTGATTCCCCGCCCCCAAAGAGGGTTTGGACCTGGGGATGTCCAGATTCTGCCAAGATGCCATTTGGAAGCTGCACTGCTATTCTAAGTTGGCCTGGGCTCTGGGGCATGGCGTGCCTGGTTTCTCTCAACCTTCCTTCCCGAAAAGCAAGAAACAGTCAACGCAGGAACATGACAATCATTTCTGGCCTCTGTCAGGACTCTGGAAATCTTCATCTTTGGTTCTCATCTCTCCAGAAGATGGAAAGAGGCACCCCTTTATTCTAGAGGATTTGTTTGCCTCTGAGATCTCCTGTATATAGCTGGGACCCCCAAATCACTAATGATGATTCTGAAGTTTTTCAAATATCCCCTTCATCACTTATAGCAGATCCCTAGAGTCATCAGATTCATAGAGAGTAGGATGGGGGATGCTAGGGACTGGGGAGGAGAATGGGGAGTGAGTGTTTCATGGGGACAGAGTTTCAGTTTGGGAAGAGGAGAAAGTTCTGGAGATGATGGCGGTGAAGGCTGGGCAACCATGGGAATGTGCTTAATGACACCAAAATGAGCACTGGAAAATACTTAAAATGACCAATTTTATGTTATGTGTGTTTTGCCACAAGTAAAAATTTAAAGACCAGGTGTGGTGGTTCATGCCTGTAATCCCAGCACTTTGAGAGGCCAAGGCGGGCGGATCATCTGAGGTTGGGAGTTCCAGACCAGCCTGACCAACAAGGTGAAACCCCGTCTCTACTAAAAACACAAAATTAGCCAAGCGTGGTGGTGTATGCCGGCGATCCCAGCTACTCGGGAGGCTGAGTCAGGAGAATCACTTGAACCTGGGAGGCGGAGGTTGCAGTGAGCCGAGATCCTGTCATTGTACTCCAGCCTGGGCTACAAGAGCAAAACTCTGTCTCAAAAAAAAGAAAAAAGAAAAAGAAAAAATTTAAAAACATGCTGAGTTGAAAAAAGCAATACATTATATATATAATATATATATATATATAAAAAATGTTTTTTTCCGAGACTTACTCTGTCATCCAGGCTGGAGAGCAGTGGTGTGATCTCAGCTCACCGCAACCTCCCCCTGCTGAGTTCAAGTGATTCTCCTGCCACAGCCTCCCAAATAGCTGGGACTATAGGCATCTGCCACTTTATGGTTTAATGCATTAAAGCTGCAAAAAAGTATAAAGCTTGAGCCCATTTTGACAAAACATATGGGTATTATATATTTATTTGGGTGTAGATAGAGAACATAAGAAAATACATATGGAGCTGCCTGTGTGTGTTGAGAGCACAGCAGGGGACTTCCACATTCTACATTTTTGTGTTATTTCTTTTTGAAATATGTATTGTGAAGCCTGGGCATGGTGGCTCACACCTGTAGTCCCAACACTTGGGTGTTCAAGGTGGGCAGATCACTTGAAGCCAGGAGTTTGGGACCAGCCAGGCCAACATGAACAAATCCCATCTCCACTAAAAATGCAAAAATTAGGGGGGCATATTGGCTCACGCCTGTAATCCCAGCACTTTGGGAGGCTAAGGCGGGTGGATCACAAGGTCTGCAGTTCGAGACTATCCTAGCTAACATGGTGAAACCCTGTTTCTACTAAAAATACAAAAGTTAGCCAGGCGTGATGGTGTACACCTGTCATCCCAACTACTTGGGAGGCTGAGGCAGGAGAATCGCTTGAACCTGGGAGGCGGAGGTTGCAGTGAGCTGAGATGGTGGCATTGCACTCCAGCCTGGGTGACAGGGTGAGACTGTCTCAAAAATAAACGAAAACGTTGGAGTTTATCTGAAAACAGCAGGTAGCATGATCCTAACCTAGTATTTCTTAACGGGGGGTGATCTTGCCTCCCAGAGAACACTTGGCAATGCCTGGAAACACTATTGGTTGTCACAACTGGAGTGTCGCTGCTACTGGTATTGGTGGCAGGGGACAGAGGCACGGTACCATTCAATGTCCTACCACACACACAGAATGGTCCTATGCAAAGAATTGTGCCGTCCTATGAGAAACTCTATTCAAATGGAATGAACTCCATTTGGGGTCATTTTATTTCTTTCTTTCATTTTTTTGTTTGTTTCTGTGCTGTCGAACACATTCCCGTCTCTAGGCCAAGGAGAGGGACACGTCTTTCCATTTGGGGCAGGGCCAGCTGAGTGATAAGCTGACCCCTCTCTACTCAGAATAGAGCCGGCTTATCAGCTCCTGTTTGTTTTGGCCTTGCCTGGCGGGTGGACGGAGGGTGTGACTTCAGAAATGACCTTCGGTCCTCTTGGTTTGGAACGTGCGTGCGTGCGTGCGTTGAGGTCTCTCTCAGACAGACGCAAGAACTGTCAAGCGGGGGCTGTTTTAGGAGGTTTGTTGGCTCCGATCATCTGGCAGTGATCTCGGAGATGATGATTGTATGATTGACCTTGTTTATGATTGTCTATTTTCAGTTACAATTTAGAGAAGGCTCTTCCCATCCCCTTCCTGCAACTTCCACCTGTGGGTGGTCTCGAGACATGACCCCTGCTGTTTGCTTTTTTTTAAATTTTAACTTTAAAGTTCAGGGGCAAATGTGCAGCTGTGTTATATAGGTAAATTTGTGTCATGGGGGTTTGCTGGTGTTATACAAGTAAACTTGTGTCATAGATTATTATTATGATTTTTTTTGAGACAGAGTCTCACTTTTTGCCCAGGCTGGAGAGCAGTGGCATGATGTCAGCTCACTGCAACGTCCACCTCCCAAGTTAAAGTGATTCTCTCACCTCAGCCTCCTGAGTAGCTGGGATTACAGGTGCCTGCCACCATGCTTGGCTAATTTTTCTATGTTTAGTAGAGACAGGGTCTCACCGTGCTGGCCAGGCTGGTCTCGAACTCCTGATTTCAGATGAGCCACCAGCCTTAGCCTCCCAAAGCACTGGGATTACAGGTGTGAGCCACTGTGTCCAGCCTGCACAGTATGTTTAGTCACCCTAGTATGGGTTAGTCATTTTTTCTGATCCTCTCCCTCCTCCCCCCCGCACCTCACCCTCTGATAGGCCCCAGTGTGTGTTGGTCCCCTCTATGTGTCTGTGTGTTCTTATCATTTAGCTCTCACATATAAGTGAGTACACACAATATTTGGTTTTTTGTTCCTGCACTAGTTTTGACTAGGATAATGGCCTCCAGGTCCATCCATGCTCCTGCGAAGGACATGATCTCATTCTTTTATGGCTGCATAGTATTCCATGGTGTATATGTACCACATTTTCTTTCCTTTTGAGATGGAGTCTCACTCTGCTGCCCAGGTTGGAATGCAATGGAACAATCTCAGCTCACTGCAACCTCTGCCTCCCGGATTCAAGCAATTCTCCTGCCTCAGCTGCCTAAGTAGCTGGGATTATAGGCACCTGCTACCATGCCCAGTTAATTTTTGTATTTTTAGTAGAAATCGGCTTTCACCATGTTGGCCAGGATGATCTCGAACTCCTGACCTCAGGGGATCCACCCGCCTCGGCCTCCCAAAGGGCTAGGATTACAGGCATGAGCAACCACTCCTGGTCGTATGCCATATTTTCTTTTTCCAGTCTATCATGGACATTTAGGTTGATTCCACGTGTTTGCTATTGTGAATAGGGTGCTGTAATGAACTTACACTGCCATGTGTCTTTATGATAGAATGGTTTGTATTCCTTTGGGTGTACACTCAAGCTTTGGGCCCAGGGATGGTCAGGAACACCTTCCCACAAGAAGTTTGCATTAATAGACAAATAAGAGTTGGTTGGGCCAAAGGAGAGACCTTTTAGGCAGAAGAAACAGCACATACAAAAGTTAGGAAACTGAAAAAAGTTCGCTCTGTTCACTTCTACAATGGTTTATTGAATATGACACAAAGGTGGCCAGGCATGGTGGCTGATGCCTGTAATCCAAGCACTTTGGGGGTGGTGGATTACTTAACGCTTGGATTACTTAATCCAAGCTAGGTGGGTAGATCACTTAAGGCCAGGATTTGAGCCAGTCTGGCCAACATGGTGAAATCTTGTCTCTACTCAAAATACTAAAAAAATTAGTTGGGTGTGATCGTGTATGCCTGTAGTCCCAGCTACTTGGGAGGCTGAGGCAGGAGAGTCGCTTGCACCCGGGAGGCAGAGATTGCAGTGAGCTGAGACTGCCACTGTACTCCAGCTTGGGTGACAGAGTAAGACCTTGTCTCAAATAAATAAATAAGTAAATAAATAAAATATGATACAGAAGCATGGGCAATAAAAGCCAAAAATAGACAAATGGGATTACTTCAAACTTAAAATCTTTTGTGCATCAAAGGATACAATCAACCGAGTGAAAAGGCAGTCTATAGAATGGGAGAAAACATTTGCAAATATATATCTGATGAGGAGTTGGTATCCACAATACATAAAGATACCTCCTGCAATTCAACAACAAAAATCCAATACTCTAACTAAAAACTGGGCAAAGGACTTTAATAGACATTTCTCCAAAGAAGATGTAAAAATGGCCAATAAGCACATGAAAAGGTGCTTGACATTGGCCGGGCGCAGTGGCTCACGCCTGTAATCCCAGCACTTTGGGAGGCCGAGGTGGGCAGATCATGAGGTCGAGAGAGCGAGACCATACTGGCCAACATGGTGAAACCCCTTTTCTAGTAAAAATACAAAAATTAGTCGGGCATGGTGGTGCGTGCCTGTAATCCCAGCTACTTGGGAGGCTGAGGCAGGAGAATCGCTTGAACCCAGGAGGTAGAGATTGTAGTGATTACATCACTGCACTCCAGCCTGGTGACAGAGCGAGACTCCGTCTCAAAAAAAAAAAGATGCTCGACATTATTAGTCATTAGGAAAATGCAAATCAAAAAACAATGAGATATCACCACACACACACCCTAGTAAATATATATGCTGAGATATATATTGTTTGTATGGTATATATCAGAGCTCAGGAGTTCAAGACTACTAGCCTGGGAAACATGGTGGGATTCCTTCTCTACAAAAAATGCAAAACTTAGCCAGGCTTGGTGGCACATGCCTGTGTTCCAGCTACTTAGGAGGCTGAGGTTGGAAGGATCGTTTGAATCCAGAAGGCGGAGGTTGCAGGGAGCTGCGATTGCACCACTGCACTCCACCGTGAGTGATAGAGCAGATCTTGTCTCACAAACAAAAAGGAGTCCAAGCATGGTGCCTCACGGCTGTAATTCCAGCACTTTGGGAGGCCAAGACAGGCAGATCACCTGAAGTCAGGAGTTCAAGACCAGCTTGGCCAACATGGTGAAACCTCGTCTCTACTAAAAATACAAAATTAGCTAGTCAGGGTGGGACACACCTGTAATCCCAGCTACTTGGAAGGCTGAGGTTGGGAGGATCGCTTGAACCCCGGAGGCAGAGGCTGCAGTGAGGTGAGATCGTGCCACTGCATTCCAGCCTGGGTGACAGAGCGAGACTCCATCTCAAAACAAAAACAAAAAGAAAAAGGCACTTGTACCTGGTAAATTTACACACACAAAAAAACCTATGTGACTACTAGCACTATATGTGATCTAATATGCTAGTATAGTCATACTCTCTATATGGTTATATATATATATATATACGATATATATCAGAAAATAAGTGTGGACGATGTGAGGAAATTGAAATTCCCATTATCAGTGGGAATGCAAAATGGTGCGGCGGCTGTGCAAAACAATACTGAATTTCCTCAAAAAAGTAAACAGAATCATCATATGATCCAGCAATCCCATTTATGTATATGTATCCCAAAGGGTTTAAATCAGAGTATCACAGATACTTACACACCCATGTTCATAGCAGCTCTATTCACAGTTGCCAAGAGGCGAAAGCAACCCAAGTATCCATCCACAGATGAATGGGCCCGGGCGCAGTGGCTCACGCCTGTAATCCCAGCACTTTTGGAGGCCGAAGCAGGTGGACTACCTGAGATCACGAGTTTGAGACCAGCCTGGCCAACATGGTGAAACCCCGTCTCTAATAAAAATACAAAAACTAGTTGGGCATGGTGGTGCGCAGCTATAATCCCAGTTACTCAGGAGACTGAGGCAGGAGAATCGCTTGAACCCAGGAGGCAGAGGTTGCAGTGAGCCAAGATTGTGCCACTGCAGTCCAGCCTGACAGAGGAAGACTCCGTCTCAAAAAACAAGCAAACAAACAAAAAGTCATATCCCTCCGTCCCATCAGCAACACCACTGAATGCTACTGATGTTATTTTGAGCAAAGGGAGCTCAACCGTACTAGACTTCAGGATTCCATTTCTATTAAGTTCTCGAAGAGATCAAAGGGGTTTAACATGATGGAGAATCACAGTTACCTCTGGAGGTTGGGGACCCCAACAGACAGGGAAGAGGCATGAGGGAGATTTTTGGGGTGATGGAAAAATTCCATATCTTTTTTTTTTTTTAAGCAGAGTCTTGCTCTCTTACCCAGGCAGGAGTGCAGTGGTGCAATCTTGCCTCATGGCAACCTCTGCCTCCTGGGGTCAAGCAATTCTCCTGCCTCAGCCTCCTGAATAGCAGGGATTACAGGGGCTGCCACCACGTACAGCTAATAATTTTTTTTTTATGGAGATGAGGTTTCACCATGTTGGCCAGGCTGGTCTCAATCTCCTGACCTCAGGTGATCCACCAGTCTTGGTCTCCCAAAGTACTGGGATTACAGACATGAGTCACCATGCCTGGCCAATATTCCACATATTCAAAAAAAATAAGTTTACACATATGCATTATTTTTTAATATGTGTAAACGTATGGGGTACAAGTGCTGTTTTTTATTTTGAGACAAGATCTCACTCTATTGCCCAGGCTGGAGTGCAGTGGTGCCATCTCGGCTCCCTGCAATCTCCTCCTCTTGGGGTCAAGCGATCCTCCTAACCTCAGCCTCCTGAGTAGCAGGAACAGACATGTGCCACCACGTCTGGCTACGTTTTACAGTTTTTGTAGAGATGGGGACTCGCCATGTTGCTTAGGCTGGTCTCCAACTTCTGAGCTCAAGCCATCAGCCCACCTTGGCCTCCCGAAATGCTGGGATTACAGGCTTGAGTCACCGCGATCCGCCCTTCCATTTTGTTATATGCACAGATTGTGCCCATAGTGGTCAAGTCGGGACTTTTAGGATATCCGTTACCCAAATAGTGTACATCATATCCATTAGGTGTTTTCTCTCTCTCTCTTTTTTGGAAACGGAGTCTCATTCTGTTACCCAGGCTGGAGTGCAGTGGTGCGATCTTGGCTCATTGCAACCTGTGCCTCCCAAGTTCAAACGATTCTCCTGCCTCAGCCTCCTGAGTAGCTGGGATTACAGGCATCTGCCACCATGCCCAGCTAATTTTTGTATTTTTAGTAGAGACGAGCCTTTGCCATGTTGGCCAGGCTGGTCCCGGTCTCCTGACCTCGTGATCTGTCTGCCTCAGTCTCCCAAAGTACTGGGATTACAGGCATGAGCCGCCACCATCCCCAGCCATGTATTTTCTCATCATCCACCCCTCTCCCAACTGCTTTGAGGCTCCATTGTCCATTATCCCACTCTCTACATCCAGGTATACGCATTGTTTGGCACCCACTTATAAGTAAGAACAGGTGATATTTGTCTGTCTGTGTCTGGCTTGTTTCACTTAAGAGAATGGCCTCCAGTTCCATCCATGAAGCTGCAAAAGACATGATCTCATTCTTTTGCAAAAATACTATACTATTTATGGCTGAATAGTATTCTATGGTGTATGTATACCACATTTTCTTGTTTTTAAAAATTATTATTATTTATTTATTTATTTTTGAGAAGGAGTCTCGCTCTGTCGCCCAGGCTGGAGTGGCAGTGGCACGATCTTGGCTCGCTGCCACCTCTGCCTTCCGGGTTCAACTGATTCTTCTGCCTCAGCCTCCCGAGGAGCTGGGATTACAGGCACCACCACCAAGCCCAGCTAATTTTTGTATTTTTAGTAGAGATGGGGTTTTATCATGTTGGTTAGGCTGGTCTGGAACTCCCGACCTTGTGATCCACCCACCTCAGCTTCCCAAAGTGCTGGGATTACAGGTGTGAGCCACCGTTCCTGGCCACCACATTTCTTTATTCAGTCATCCACTGAATGACGCTTAGGTTGATTCCATATCGTTGCTATTGTGAAGAGTGCTGTAATAAACATATGAGTGCAAGCATCTTTTTGGTATATTGATTTCTTTTCCTTCAGGTAAGTCACCCAGTAGTGGGATCGCTGGATAGAATGGTAGTACTATTTTTAGAAATATTCTGTATCTTGATAGGGGTCATGGTTAAAGGGTGTGTATGCTATCAAGACTCATCAAACCTTCTGCTTACAGTTTACATACACTTTATTGTATATAAATAATACCCAGTTTAAAAAAAGGCTCGGCGCGGTGGCTCACACCCCTAATCCCAGCACTTTGGGAGGCTGAGGCAAGCATATCACCTGAAGTCAGGAGATCCAGACTAGCCTGGCCAACATGGAGAAACCCTGTCTCTACCAAAAATACAAAAATTATCCAAGCATGGTGGCTGCGTGCCTGTGGTCCCAGCTACTTGGGAGGTGGAGGCAGAAGAATCGCTTAAACCCAGGAGGCAGAGGTTGTAGTGAGCCGAGATCACTCCACTGCATTCCAGCCTGGGTGACAGAGTGAGACTCCATCTCAAAAAAAAGAATCAAGATAGGAAATCAATAAGACTTTCTTCTGTGGAATGGTACAGGTATCATTGAACGGGTGAGCTGGAAACATGGGTGAATTTTGTGAATTGTGCACTAGGAAAACAGCACCGATTGTTTGTGACAAGGATAAGGGCGCATCATTTTTGTTTGTGTGCTGCTGTTGTTGAGACAAGGTCTCATCTGTGTCCCAGGCTGCAGTGCAGTGGCGTGATCATGACTCACTGCAGCCTCAAACTCCTGGGCTCAAGCAATTCTCCTGCCTCAGCCTCCTATGTAGCTGGGACTATAGGCACGCACCACCATGCTCAGCTAATTTTGTTTTGTTTTGTTTTGTTTTTGAGACAGAGTTTCACTCTTCTTGCCCCGGCTGGAGTGCAGGGGTGCAATCTCCACTCACTGCAACCTCTGCCTCCCAGGTACAAATGATTCTCCTACCTCAGCCTCCTGAGTAGCTGGGACTACAGGCATGTGCCACCACACCTGGCTAATTTTGTATTTTTAGTAGAGGCGAGGTTTCTTCATCTTGGTCAGGCTGGTCTTGAACTCCCGACCTCAGGTGATACGCCCACCTCAGCCTCCCAAGGTGGTGGGATTATAGGCATGAGTCACCACTCCCAGTTCTGAGCCACTGTCCCCAGCCCAGCCCTAATTTTGTTTATTTTTATCCTTTTTTTATAGCAATGGGGTCTCACTATGTTGCCCAGGCTGGTCTCAAGCTCCTGGGCTCAAGCAATCCTCCTGTCTTGGCCTCCCAAAGTGTGAACCACTATGCCTGTTCCCGTGTTTCTTTTCTTATTCCCCATTTTACAGAAGAGGTGCGTCTGCCTCTCACACAGCCGGGATGTGGCAGAGCTAGGATCTGAGAAGGCTGAGTCCACAGCCAGGGGAATGGAGCATAGGCTTAGGAGAGACAGAATGGCTGGTAGATGCCATCCTGAAAGTTGGAAAGGGAAAGGCCCGGGATGGATGGGAAGGGCTGATCACAGCTGAAAATAGGGAGGAAGGAAGGCCATGAGGTGGGTGTGGACGGAGTTCTGGGTGAAGACGGAAAACATGTAATGGACCACATGACTTCTCTTCCTCTCAGGAGCAGGAAAGGCTACCAGCTGGTGTGTCTCAGGCAGGGGTAGGAGGTTCTGGGAGCTGAGAAGAATGGGAGGGCTTGAATCCGATTATGGGAAGTGAGTGGGGATGGTTGACCGAGAATTAGGGAAAGGATGGTCCCAGGACCTGGCTCTCACCCAGTATGCTGTACTGCAGTGGCTTACGCTAGCAGAAAGCCTCCTTCCCTGGCCATCTGTGACCCAAAGGCATTCAGAAGACTGAGCATTCAGGAGGA
This sequence comes from Leontopithecus rosalia, assembly GCA_028533165.1. Classification (NCBI taxonomy): domain Eukaryota; kingdom Metazoa; phylum Chordata; class Mammalia; order Primates; family Cebidae; genus Leontopithecus; species Leontopithecus rosalia. Next base: position 5,805,796 of record CM052668.1, on the reverse strand, counting down.
AGCTGGGAAGCGCAGTGGTTAGGAACCCAGCTATAGGGCTTGAGTGTCCCCCAGTGGGATGCTCTGGAAGCAGACACCAAGAAGGTATTGGGGTGTGGGAAGTGTGCACAACAAGGCAAGGACGTGGAAGAATTGAGACATTTTTGGGCAATGATGGTGGGAATATAAAATGGTGCCCCTGCTATGGTAAAGGGTACACTGGTTCCTTAAATAAATTAGACACAAAATAAGGCCTGGCCTGAAGTTCCAGGCTATGTCTGACATCCCAGCACTTTGGGAGGCAAGGCTGGCAGATTGCCTGAGCTCAGGAGTTCGAGACAAGCCTGGGCAACGTGGCGAAACCCTGTCTCTACTCAAAATACAAAAAAAAAAAAATAGCTAGGCATGGTGGCAGGCACCTGTAATCTCAGCTACTCGGGAGGCTGAGGCAGGAGAATCACTTGAACTCGGGAGGCGGAGGTTGCAGTGAGCCAAGATTATATCACTGCACTCCAGCCTGGGCGACGAGAGAGAAATTCCGTCTCAAAAATAAAAAATAAAAATTCTGCAATAGCAAACTTCATAGAGACAGAAAGTAAATTACCAGTTGCCAAGGAGCAAGGTGGGATGGGGAACAACTGCTTAGGACTAGTGGGGTTTCCCTTTGGGGGTGTTGAAAGTGTCTGGGACCTTGATGGAGGTGGTGGTTGTACAACATTGTAAATGTGCAAAACACCACTAAGCACACTAAGTTACTCACTTTAAGATCCTTGATCTTATTTTATGGGAATTTCACAACAATTAAAAAATACACACACATGGCCAGTCGCGGTGGTTCCTACCTGTAATCTCAGCACTTTGGAAGGCTGAGGTGGGTGGATCACCTAAGGTCAGGAGTTTGAGACCAGCCTGGCCAACATAGTGAAACCCCATCTCTCAAAAAAATTATCCAGACATGGTGGTGTGTGTCTGTAATCCCAGCTACTTGGGAGACTGAGGCAGGAGAATCACTTGAATCCCGGAGGCGGAAGCCGCAGTCAGCTGAGATTGCGACATTGCACTCCAGCCTGGGCAACAAGAGTGAAACTGTCTCAAACACACACACACTCCTTGCTTCTTCTAACTTCTGGTGGCTGCTGGCATTTTTTTGTTTGTTGGTAAATCACTCCAATCTCTGCAACTACCTTTATATGACCTTCTCCTCTTCTGTCAAAACTCTCTGCCGGGCGCGGTGGCTCACACCTGTAATCCCAGCACTTTGGGAGGCTGAGGCGGGCAGATCACGAGGTCAAGGGATACATAGTGAAATCCCGTCTCTACTAAAATATAAAAATTAGCTGGTTGTGGTGGCACGTGTCTGTAGTCCCAGCTACTCAGGAGGCTGAGGCAGGAGAATTGCTTGAACCCGAGAGGCAGAGGTTGCAGTGAGCCGAGATTGTGCCACTGTACTCCAACCTGGCACCTGGCGACAGAGCGAGACTCTGTCTAAAAAAAAACCTCTCTCTGACTCCTTATTTTTTTATTTTTTTGAGACAGGGTCTCACTCTGTCACCCAGGCTGGAGTGTAGTAGTTGGATCATTGCTCACTGCAGCCTGGAACTCCTGGACTCAAGCCATCCTCCCATCTTGGCCTCCCAAAATGCTGGGACTATAGGAATGCACCACTGTGACTGGCTGAGTTGGATTTTTTTTTAAGAGATGGGGTCTTGCTATGTTGCCCAGGTGGGTCCTGAACTTCTGGCCTCTACAGATATTCCCGCCTTGGCTTTCCAAAGTGGTAGATTACAGGTGTGAGTCACTCTACCTGGCTAGGTACATTATCATTATCATTACTGTTATCATCATTATTATTATTGAGACGGAGTCTCACTGTGTTGCCCAGGCTGGAGTGCAGTGGCAATGATCTCAGCTCACTGCAACCCCCACCTTCCAGGTTCAAGCGATTCTCCTGTCTCAGCCTCCTGAATAGCTGAGATTACCCACCACCATGCCCAGCTAATTTTTGTATTTTTAGTAGAGACAGGGTTCCACCTTGTTGGCCAGGCTGGTTGTGAACTCCTGACCTCATGATCCCTCCGCCTCAGCCTCCCAAAGTGCTGGGATTACAGGCCTGAGCCACTGCACCTTGCCAGGTGCATTCTTAACAGCCGGGAAACATCTTCATATTGCTTGCGGTTGTCTCATTCCTATTTGGAGCGGTTCATTGGCTGGATGGAATTTGTCACGCTCACTTTCACCACAAATCCCGTGACACTTAATTCTGTCCTGTGAAATGTCTGGTGCAGCGTTACCATCTCTTACCTCGTCACGGTCTCCTTTGCTCAGATGTTTATTGCCTCTTTGATTCCTGTAGAGCTACTTTGTCACAAGAGATGGATGGTTTCAAGTCTGCAGGTTTTTACATCAGATATGATGGGGGCAGCTTTTATGGAATCATAACCCCTTGAATGAGAGCTCCTAATAGGAAATTCCCACCCACCAACTCCACCACGAAATAGCAGGTAGCACCAATGTGTTCTGCGGTAGAGACTGGCCTCAATGATTGTGTCCTTAAACCTCAGAGTGTAGAGAACAGCAAACACTGTCAGAAGATCATCTGTCTAGGAGGCTGGGGATGGTGGCTCACGTCTATAACCCCAGCACTATGGTGGACTCATTGAGCCCAGGAGTTTGAGACCAGCCTAGGCAACATGGCAAAACCCTGTCTCTACAAAAAAATAAAATAATTAGCCAGGTGTGGTGAAGAGTACCTATAATCCAGGCTACTTGGGAGGCTGAGGTAGGAGGATCGCTTGAACCTAGGAGGTCAAGGCTGCAGTGAGCTATGATTGCACTACTGCACTCAAGGCTGGGCAACAGAGTGAGACCCTGTCTCAAACTCACAAAAATAAAATCTTCAGTTGAAACCTGTAAAACACAATTTTTATTGCTTAAAAAAAAGCTTTATTAAAGTGTAATTGACAAATAATAAACCATTCATATTTAAAGTGCACAATATGATAAACTTTGCTGTATGTCTATACCTGTGAGAACACCACCACTGTCAAGACAGCAACACATCCACTGCCTCTGAAAGTTTTTTTCTTTTCTTTCTTTCTTTCCTTCTTCTTTTTTTTTTCTTGAGCAGAGTCTTGCTCTGTCACCCAGGCTGGAGTGCAATGGTATGATCTTGACTCATTACAACCTCTGACTCCTGGGTTCAAGTGATTCTCCTGCCTCAGCCTCCCAAGTAGCTGGGACTACAGGTAGGGCTTCACCATGCCTGGCTAGTTTGTTTGTTTTGTATTTTTAGTAGAGACGCAGTTTCACCATTTTGGCCAGGCTGGTCTCGAACTTCTGACCTCAGGTGATCCACCCATCTCAGCCCTCCAAAGTGCTGGGATTATAGGTGTGAGCCATCATGCCTGGCTGAAAGTTTCTACATGCTTCTTTGGAACCCCTTCCTCTTTCCCCTCTCCTGGCAGCTTGTAGTTTGCTGTCTGTCATTGCAGATGAGTCTAATTTTCTTTTTTTCTTTTTTCTTTTTCTTTTTTAGATGGAGTCTTGCTTTGATGTCCAGGCTGAAGTGCAGTGGCGCGATCTCGGCTCCTTGCAACCTCCACCTCCTGGGTTCAAGCGATTCTCCTGCCTCTACCTCCTGAGTAGCTGGGACTACGGGTGTATGCCACCACGCCTGGCTAATTTTTTATTTTTTAGTAGAGATGGGGTTTTATCATGTTGGCCAGGATGGTCTCTATCTCTTGACTTTGTGATTCACCTGTCTCCACCTCCCAAAATGCTGAGATTACAGGTGTGAAAATGGAATCCTGTACCACACATTTTTTTGTTGTTTTTTTGGCCTGGCTTCTTCTAACTCAGCAGAATTTCTAAGATCTTCTGGAATCATGTACCATGCATTTTTTATGGCCTGGCTTCTTCTAACTCAGCAGAATTATTTTGAGGTACATCCCTTTAGTTGCATGTATCAATATTTCCTTCCTTTGTATCTCAAAGCAGTGATTCACGGCATGGTTACATCACTGTTGGTTTCTCCATTCACCTGTTGATAAGCATCTGGACTGCTTCTAGTTTTGAGCTATTGCACGTAATGAAAGCATGGACTTTTCAGATTTTTATTTATTTAGCTATTTTTGAGATGGAGTTTTGCTCTTGTTGTCCAGGCTGGAGTGCAATGGTGAGATCTCAGCTCACTGCAACCTCCGCCTCCCAGGTGCAAGGGATTCTCCTGCCTCAGCCTCCCGAGTAGGTGGGATTACAGGCATACAGCACCATGCCCGGCTAATTTTGTAGTTTTAGTAGAGACGGGGTTTCTCCATATTGGTCAGGCTAGTCTTGAACTCCTGATCTCAGGTGATCTGCCTGTCTTGGTGTCCCAAAGTGCTGGGGTTACAGGTGTGAGCCACCGCACCCGGCCTCAGATTGTTGTAGTGCAACCAGAGCAGCTCAGAGAGGGAAGGGAGTAGAAATGTCTTTCTCTGATGGGTAATGAGACAAGGTGATTTAAGAAGTCAGATGGGGCTGGGCGCAGTGGCTCACACTGCAGGATTTGGGAAGCTGAGGTGGGAGGATCGTCTGAGGTCAGGAGTTCAAGACCAGTATGGCCAACATGGCAATACCCCGTCTCTACTAAAAATACAAAAATTAGCCGGGTATGGTGGTGCATGTTCGTAGTCCTAGGTACTTGGGAGGGTAAGGAAGGAGAATCCTTGAACCTGGGAAGTGGAGGTTGCAGGGAGCTGAGATTGCGCCACTGCACTCCAGCCTGGGTGACAGAGTGAGACCCTGTCTTTAAAAAAATAAAAAAGAACTGGAAGTGAAGGAAAGAGGTAGACAGGGTCTTGCTATGTTGCCCAGGCTGGTCTTGAACTCCTGGCCTCATGTGATCCTCTCAGTGGGTCTCCCAAAGTGCTGGGATTACAGGCATGAGCTACTGTGCCTGGCCTCCAATATTCTGTTCTTTCTCCCAGAAATAATAAGGCATATTTATTCAAATTATAAACCATTAGTTTTTTTAAAAATTTGGGTCAGAGCCATTCCTGTTCAATGTTTTGTTTTTTTCTGTTCCTAAGTTTGTTGTTGTTTTTTTTTTAAGAGATGGGGTCTCCCTATGTAACCCAAGCTGGAATGCGGTGGTATTCACAGACAGGAACATATTTCACTATATCCTGGAACTCCTGAGCTCAAGCGATCCTTCCCCCTCAGCCTCCGGAGTAGCTGGGACTACAGGCAGGGCTTCACCACGCCTGGCTCTCTCTGCATTTTATGTCACTTTGTAGCTATGGTAATGCTATTCTGAAAAAAAAAACGTGTCTGTCTCATCTGCTTTTTAAAAAGATAATTAATATACATGGTTCAAACTCTTCAAACAGACAAAAAAAGACTGCCAGTTTTGAATGTGTTTTTGGAGACATTCTTCAAGATTCTAGAAATATCCATGAATGTGTATAGTTAGTGTGCATAGCTGCACCTCCTCCTCCTTTAAAATGCAAATGATAGTTTTTCAGGTACGTGATTCTCTATTTAATTTTTTTCAGGCATAATACGTATGTGTTTTGGAAGTTCTCACCTCAGGACCTGTAGATGTAGCTTGGTCTTTTCTGGAAGCATCGCAGTGTTCCACTGAATATCTTTACAGTGTTTATTTATGTTGCGAAAATAGTTTTACTTTAATTATAAAATTGTACATAATCGTTTTCTACCTAGATTCAGGTAATGACCTCTCTCCGTCCGTGGGAAAGGGTCTTGTACATTTGCAAAACAAATCCAAGAAGCGCTTTTGGAAATGAGAATATTTTACATGAATTTTGTCTTCATCTTTCTTGAAAAGTGCACCTGGCAGGGGTGAGGTGGGGGGGGAATGAGAAGAGAGAGAAACAAATACCATTGCTCCAGCATCTCCAGATAAATTGGTAATACCTCCTTTATATCCTTTGCCTGATTCAGGCACAAACAGTTTGACATAGAAGCCCCTCCCCTACTTCCCTCTCCCCTTCCCTCCTCTCTCTCTTCCCTTTCCCTTTTTCCTTCCCTTTTCCCCTTCCTTCCTTGTTTTCTTCCTTCATTTTTCTTCCTTCTTCCTTCATCTTTCCTTTCTTTCTTTCTTTTTTCTTCCTTCTTTTCCTTCCTTCCTTTTTTCCTTCCTTCCTTCCTTCTTCCTTTCTCTTTCTCTCTTTTCTTTCTTTTTGAGACAGGATCTCACTTTTTCACTCGGGCTGGAGTGCAGTGGCAATTTTTCATATTTTTTTTATAGACAAGGTTTTACCATGCTGCCCAGGCTGGTCTCAAACTCCTGAACTCGAGCAATGCACCTGCTTTGGCCTTCCAAACATTTTCTACAAGTTTTATTTGTTGAAACCAGTTAATACCTATGCACTCTGAAACTCTTTAACATGAAGCCTCGATTCTGATCATGGCCCTAGCAGCATAAGAAACTGGAGGAAGCTCATTGTCCAGAAATTCCTGCAGATTGCACTTCTTGTATTTTTCTTTAAGGTTTTGTTTTTAATTTTTGTGAGTTCATAGTTGATTATATTTACAGGGTACATGAGATGTTTTGATACAGTCATGAGACCTGTAATAGTCATATCATGAAGAAAGGGGAATCCATCCCCTCAAGCATTTATCCTTTGTGTTACAAACAATCTAGTTATACTCTTGTAGTTATTTTTAAACGTACAATTAAGCCGGGCGCAGTGGCTTATGCCTACAATTCCAGCCCTTCGGGAGGCCAAGGCAAGAGGATCACTTAAGGTCAGGAGTTGGAGACCAGCCTGGCCAATATGGTGAAACCCTGTCTCTGCCAAAAATACAAATATGAGCCAGGCAGGGTAGTGCACTTCTGTGATCCCAGCTACTTGGGAGGCTGAGGCAAGAGAATCACTTGAATCAGGGAAGTGGAGGCTACAGTGAGCCAAGACAGGGCCACTGCACTCTGGCCTGGGCAAGAAGAGTGACCCCCTGTCTCGATCAATCAATCAATCAGCATGGGTTCAAAATAGGTATGTGGAATGGGTCTGATCATTCAAAATTGAAGGAATGATGGAATATTGTTCAGCCGTAAAAAGGAATAAAGCACTGAGTTCAGGCAACAACAGGGGTGAACCTTGAACACGTTATGCTAAGTAAAAATAGCTAGTCCCCAAAGCTCACATACTATAAAGTTCCATTTATATGGAGTTTCCAGAACAGGCAAGTCCACAGAGATGTGAAGTGGATTAGTGGGTGCCCAGAACTGGGGAAGGGAGGTGGGGAATGGCTGCTGATGGGGAAAGGGTTTCCATCTGGGGTGATAACAACATTCTGGAACGAGATGGTGGCAATGGTGCCATCACATCGTGAATGTTCTGAGTATCTCTGAGTAGTACACGTTAAAATGGTTACAATGGTAGATTCTGTGTTATGTGTATTTTACCATGATAAACAAAAACAAGGGGGTATATTTCAATACTCCCACGAAGCTCTCTTAGTCTTAAATTATAAATTTCTGCCAGGCACAGTGGTTCACGCCTGTAATCTCAGCACTTTGGGAGGATGAGGAGGGTGGATCACGAGGTCAGGAGTTCAAGACCAGCCTGGCCAAGATGGTGAAACCCTGTCTCTACTAAAAATACAAAAATTAGCCAGGTATGGTGGCGGGTGCCTGTAATCCCAGCTACTCAGGATGAGGCTGAGGCAGAGAATTGCTTGAATCCGGGAGGTGGAGGTTGCAGTGAGCCAAGATGGCGCCACTGTACTCCAGCCTGGGTGACAGAGTGAGACTCTGTCTCAAAATACATAAATAAAAATAATAAATAAAAAATAAATTTCTGGGCACAATGTACATTATTTGGGTGATGGAAGCACCAGAAGCCCAGGCTTCGCCACTCCGCAATATATCTGTGTAACAAAATTGCACTTGTACCACTTACATTTGAACAGATAAAAAATTTCCCATTTCTGACCCTTATCAAATCCACTAGGATTGAATGCCTTTTTTTTTTTTTTAGACAGACTCTTGCCCTGTTGCTCAGGCTAGAGTGCAGTGGTGCAATCAGAGCTCACTGCAGACTCAAATTCCTGGGCTCAAGCAATCCACCCACTTCAGCTTCCCATGTAGCTGGGACTATCCGTGCACACTGCCACATCCAGCTAATTTTTACATTCTTTGTAGAGACAAGTTCTCACTGTGTTGCCCAGACTGAATGCCTGCCTTTTATCTGCTGCATATATTTTCTTCATTTAAAAAATGTGTCTTTTGGACAAATATCACATGTTCTCACTCCTGTGTGGGAGCTTAAAAAGTGGATCTTGGACAGGTGTGAGGGCTCACGCCTGTAATCCCTGCACTTTGGAAGGCTGAGTCTAGTGGATCACCTGAGGTCAGGTATTTGAGACCAGCCTGGCCAACATGGTGAAACCCCGTCTCTACTAAAAATACAAAAAATTAACTGGGCATGGTGGCGGGCACTGTAGTCCCAGTTACTTGGGACGCTGAGGCAGGAGAATCACTTGAACCCAGGAGTTGGAGGCTGCAGTGAACTGAGACTGTGCCACTGCATTCCAGCCTGGGTGACAGAATGGAACTCCATCTGAAAAAAAAAAAGTGGATCTCATAAAGACAGACAGTAGATTGGTGGTTACCAGGGTCCAGGAAGGATGGAAGAAGGAGGGAGATGAAGAGAAGTTGATTACTAGGTACAAGTGTACAATTTGATAGAAGAAATAAGATAGAAGAAATAAGACAGTGCTTGTCAGATCAGTAGGGTGACTATAGTTTACAATAGCCTATTGACTATTTCAAAATAGCTACAAGAGAAGAATTTGACAGTTTTAACATAAAGAAAAGACAAATATTTAAAGTGATAGATATTCCAAGTACACTGATTTGATCTTTACAATTATATAAATGTATTAAATTATCACATGTACCCCAAAACTGTGTTCATCTATTATGCATCAACAGAAAAATTTCTTTCTTTCCTCCCTCCCTCCCTCTCCTTCTTTCCTTCTTTCCTTCTTTCTCTCTTTCTCTTTCTTTCCTTCCTTCCTTCCTTCCTTCCTTCCTTCCTTCCTTCCTTCCTTCCCTTCTTTCTTTCTTTCTTTCTTTCTTTCTTTCTTTTTCTTTCCTTTTTCGACAGAGTTTTGCTCTTGTTGCCCAGGCTGGAGTGCAGTGGTGCAATCTCACCTCACTGAAACCTCTGCCTCCCTGGTTCAAGCGATTCTCCTGTCCCAGCCTCTCAAGTAGCTGGGATTACAGGCATGCACCACCACGTCCAGCTAATTTTTTGTATTTAGTAGAGACAGGGTTTCACCATGTTGGTCAGGCTGGTCTCAAACTCCTGACCTCAGGTGATCCATCCACCTCGGCCTCCCAAAATGCTGGGATTGCAGGTGTAAGCCACTGTACCTGGCCAAGAAAAATTTCTTTAAAAATCTGTCTTTTGATTTGATATCTGAGGCTTTTTTTTTCTATTCATATATCTTAATTTCTTCATTGCCAAGTTTGTTACTTTACAAACTTAAACTTGGGGTTCATGTCTTGCTTGGAGAAACTTTCCTCACTCTGAAATTATAAAATAAAATTTCCATATCATAGTCTTATGGTTTCTTTTTTGAATGGCTGTGGAATTCACCAAACGCATTTTTAGTATCATGGAGGTGCAAATCTTTTTCTTTTCTCTTTCTTTTTTGGAGTCTCCCTCTTGCTCAGGCTGGAGTGCAGCAGGGCAATTGCGATCTTAGCTCACTGCCGCCTCAGCCTTCGCCTCCTACACTCAAGCGACCCTCCTACCTCAGTCTCCTGAGTATCTGGGACTATCGGCGCCCACCAGCTGGTCTGGAACTCCTGGGCTCAAGTGATCCCCACTCTTGGCCTCCCAAAGTGTTGGGATTATGATTACAGGCCTGAGCCACCACACCCAGCCCCAAAGCAAATCTTCACATAGTGTGTTCGAGGTTCTGCACCTTTTATAGTTGACCTTTCAATAGTGTTGTGGTTACTGGTGTCAATTCACCCCCACGGAGTTGAAAATCTGGATATAACTTTTGACTCCCTGAAAACTTAACTATGCACAGCCTGCTGTTGACCTGAAGACTTAATAACATAAACAGCCTATTAACAGGTATTTTGTATGTTACACTTATGACATACCGTGTTCCTTTCTTTCTTACTTTTTTTTTTTTTTTGAGACAGAATCTTACTGTCTCACCCAGGCTGCAGTGTGGTAGTGGCATGATCTCAGCTCACTGCAATCTCTGCCTCTTGGGTTCAAATAATTATCCTGCCTCAGCTCTCCACAGTAGCCAGAATTACAGGCATGCGCCACCACGCCCCAGCTGATTTTTATATTTTTAGTAGATTTGAGGCTTTTTAATGTTGGCCAGGCTAGTCTCCTGGCCTCAAGTGATCCATCTACCTCTGTCTTGCACAGTGCTGGGATTACAGGAGTGAACCACCACACACCTGCCCCTCTACATACTGTATTTTTACAATAAAGTAAGTTAGATACGTTGTTTTTTTTTACAGTAAAGTAAGTTAGAGAAGAGAAAATGTTATTAAGAAAATCACAGCTGGCATGGTGGCACGTGCCTATAATCCCAGCTCCCTGGGAGGCTGAGGTGGGAGGATCACTGAAGGCCAGGAGGTAGAGGCTATAGTGAGCCCTGATAGAGCTCCTGCACTCCAGTCCGGGCAGCAGAGTGAAACCCTGTCTCAAAAAAGAAAAAAAAAAAAAGGAAACCACAAGGAAAACACATTTACAGTTACAGAACGCTACAATATCTATCAGTGCCATACATTTGTTTATGAGATGACCTATCTCTCTGAAATGGATCACTGAAGCTGCAGAGCTCAATTTTGTTACATATCAAGCAATTCCACCTTTTCTTGTACTGTACGACTTTTCTCTGCTTCTTGGGAGCACTTCCAACAACACTAGTGGCCCTTTGCATGGGTCTGGTGATGTTATTCAGTATTTATGGTATTGCGCTAAACACAGTGAAAAATCCACAGGAACGACAAGAGATCCCTTTTCACTGGGGCACAATTTCCTGGAGAGGCGAACTGCCCACAGGGAGATAATTAGTGTAACATGACATTTTAAGCGGATACTTGCAACGCTTGCACTCACTGCAGCACAGCAGGAGGTGGCTGTGAAATTATAACAGTAACACAATATAGTCACAGTTAATTTTATGCAGTTATGAGTGAATGGTGCATGTTTAGATTTATTTACATTTCTCTTAACTTCAAATAACACCATGCATGGTTTATAAGTGTGTGCATGTTTTAATACACTTAAAAGTAATAGATTTATGTATATTTTATGCTGGTAAATGATAAAACAGGGATGGACATGGTGGCTTATGGCTGTAATCGCAGCACTTTGAGAGGCAGAGGCAGGAGGGTCACTTGAATTAGGAGTTTGAGACCAGCATGGGCAACATGGTGAGACCTCGTCTCTACAAAAAGTAAAAAAAAAAAAAAAAAAAAAAAAATTAGCTGGGGGTGTTGGTGCTTGCCTGTAGTCCCAACTACTTAGGAGGCTGAGGCAGGAGGATGGCTTGAGTCCAGGGGTTGGAGGTTACACTGAGCTGTGATTGGACCACTGCTCTCCAGCCTAGGCAACAGAGCAAGATCCTGTCACTAAAAGAAAATAATAGGCCAGGTGCAGTGGCTTGTGCCTGTAACCCCAGCACTTTGGCAGGCTGAGATGGGCGGATCATGAGGTCAGGAGATGGAGACCATGATGGCCAACATGGTGAAACCCCGTCTCTACTAAAAATACAAAAATTAGCTGGGCATGGTGGTGCATGCCTGTAATCCCAGCTATTAGGGAGGCTGAGGCAGGAAGATCACTTGAACTGGGGGGTGAAGTTTGCAGTGAGCGGACATTGTACCACTGCACTCCAGCCTGGTGACAGAGTGAGACTTTGTCCCCAAAAAAATAAAATAAAATAATAAAACATACCTACATATATTTTATGCACTCATGACATACCTAACTTAATTTTTTTGGATATTTCTTGATCACCAAGTTCATCTGCAAGAATTCTCAAATTGCTGCAGATCTCTAAAACTGTTTCCAATATATTTATTGAAAAACATTCTGCTTAAAAGATGACCTCACTTTGGGAGGCTGAGGTGGGCAGATCACTTGATGTCAGGAGTTTGAGACCAGCCTGGCCAACATGGTGAAACCCCGTCTCTACTAAAAATATAAAAATTAACCGGATGTGGTGGTGCGTGCCTGTAGTGCCAGATACTTGGGAAGCTGAGGAAGGAGAATCACTTCAACCTGGGAGGTGGAGGGTACAGTGAGCCGAGATCGCTCCACTGCACTCTAGCCTGGGCAACAGAGCAAGACTTTGCCAAAAAAAAAAAAAAAAAAAAAAACCTGCACCGTTCAAACTCATGGTTCAAGGTTCCACCACAGTTCTTACCCATGGCTTCACTTTCTCCTCATTCTTTCTTTCTTTCTTTTTTTTTTTGAAACTGAATCTCGCCCTGTTGCCCAGGCTGGAGTGCAGTGGCACAATCTCAGCTCACTGCAACCTCCACCTCCCAGGTTCAAGTGATTCTCCTACCTCAGCCTCCCAAGTTGGGATTACAGGTGCATGCAACCACGCCCAGCTAATTTTTTGTATCTTTTGTAGAGATGGGATTTCACCATATTGGCCAGGGTGGTCTCGAACTCCTGACCTTCATGATTCACCCGCCTCAGCCTCCCAAGGTGCCAGGATTACAGGCGTGAGCCACCACGCCCAGCATCTCCTCATTCTTTTCTACAGCTATAGCGAGTGACTGGTTCAGTTGCAAGAATGTCTTGTCCACCCTCCTCTGGGCCTATACTCATGCCTTTCCCTCGACCTGAAACACTTCCCCATGGCTTCCCTAGGCTGGCTCCTCTTCATTTTCAGACTTAAGCTGAAAACCACATCCTTAGTCAGGTGCAATGGCTCACGGGCCTGTAATCCTAGCATTTGAGGAGGCTGAGGAGGGCCGATCTCTTGAGGTCAGGAGTTCGAGACCAGTCTGTCCAATATGGTAAAATGCTGTCTCTACCAAAAATACAAAAATTACCTGGGCATGGTGGCAGGCAACTGTAATCCTAGCTACTCAGGAGCCTGAGGCAAGAGAATTGCTTGAACCCCAGAGGACGGAGGTTGCAGTGAGCTGAGATCGCACCACTGAAGTTAGCTTAGGGGACAGAGCGTGATTTTTCAAAATCCAACCAACCAATAAACAAAAGCTGCCCTCAGCAGATCCCTCTCTATGCCCCTCCTATTTCCCTCAACTCATCACACACTCAGTTATTTTAAGGGCTCTCTCCTAAGCTCAGTTGTGAACTTCATAAGGAAATGGATCATGTTGATTTTGCTCACTGAAAAATCCCATATTACTTATTGCTTGTTGATTCTCCCACTCAACAAATATTTATTAAGCAACAGCTATGTCAGGCACTGGGTTTAATCAGTGAAATGAGACCGCAAAGATTTCTGCCTTCATAGGAGAGGAGAAGACACAGAACACGTTGAATAAGAATGTCAAGGCCAATCAAAGTGACGCATGTCTGCAATCCTAGCACCTTGGGAGGTCAAGGCAGGAGGACTGCTTGAGGCCAGGAGTTCAAGGCTCCAGTCAGCTAGGATTGCACCACTGCATTCCAGCCTGGGTGACAGCAAGATTCTGGAAAAAAGAAGAAAAAGAAAAGAAAGAAAGAAAGGAAGGAAGGAAGGAAGGAAGAAAGAAAGGAAAGGAAAGGAAAGGAAAGGAAAGGAAAGGAAAGGAAAGGAAAGGAAAGGAAAGGAAAGGAAGGAAAGGAAAGGAAGAAAAAAGAAGAAAATAATTTCAGGCAGAGAGGTAAGCATGCTATGAAAATGAGAGAGAAGGGGCCAGGTGCGGTGGCTCAGACCTGTAATCCCAGCATGTTGGGAGGCTAAGGCGGGTGAATCAACTGAGGTCAGGAGTTCAAGACCAGCCTGGCCAACATGGTGAAACCCCGTCTCTACTAAAAATACAAAAATTAGTTGGGTGCAGTGGTGGGCACCTGTAATCCCAGCTACTTGGGAGGCTGAGGCAGGAGAATCGCTTGAACCCAGGAGGCAGAGGTTGCAGTGAACTGAGATCATGTCATTGCACTCCAGCCTGGGCAACAGAGCAAGACTCCATCTCAAAAAAAAAAAAAAAAAAAAAAGAAAAGAAAAGAAAAGAAAAGAAAAAAGAAAGAAAGAAAAAAAAGAAGGGAACAGGGAACTGGGGGGAGGATTTCCAAAATGTGGTAGGGATGAGTCCTTGGAGCAGGGATGAAGCCAGAAGAAGTTTGGCCTGTTGCAAGAAGAGTGGGCCCAGCTCTGAACAAACTATTTATTTAATAATGGAAGAATGATCCAGGCACAGTGGCTCATGCCTGTAATCCTAGCACTTTGGGAGGCCGAGGCGGGCAGATCACAAGGCCAGGGGATTGAGACCGTCCTGGTCAGCATGGTTAAATCCGGTCTCCACTAAAAATACAAAAATTAGCTGGGCGTGGTGGTCCATGCCTGTAGTCCCAGCTACTTGAGGGGCTAAGGCGGGAGAATTGCTTGAACCCAGGAGGCGGAGGTTGCAGTGAGCAGAGATCAAGCCGCTGCGCTCCAGCCTGAGCGACAGAGCAAGACTCAAATAAAAAATAAAAATAAAAATAAAGAGAATGAATGCCTTGGGTCTACGGTTATGCTGTGTGCATTCTTAAGTCTTCTCCCTCGGGTACCTCCCCAGATCTGGTGTACAGGTATTATCAAAGCCATCACTGAAGCAAGACTGACCCGGACATAGTGAAGTAGCTGGTCCAAGACTACACAGGAGTGAGGGGTGGAGGAACCCTTTTCCCACTGAGTTCTGGCTTTCCTATACTGAAAGCCCCTTCCTCTCCTTCAGTATGGTGGGTGGAACCGCTGTCCCGCCTTGTTCGTGACTGACATTGCTGGACGTTCAGACACACACAGGCTGGTCTGCTGATAATCAGACATGTCCACCCCCATTCGAGGTCTCCTGTGTCGCCTTTCCCCTTTCAGAAGCTTCTGCACATTTTCCCAGGTGTCTTTCTCCAACTTGAACACAGGGAGCGCACTGGACACGCGGGCACGTGGCTGTCCCCAGGGGCCTGACTTGGGTCTTGCCTCTGGGTGGGGGCGCACGCGCGGGCGGGACATCTGGGGGCGTCCACCCGCTCTGGGACGAGTGTCTCTAGCCAGGCCTGGATGAGGGAAAGGCGGTGAGTGAAAAACTACTCGCCTGAGGTGCAAAATTTAATCCCCCATAAAAACACCGCACATACAAAGCAAAAAACAAAAACAAAAAACCGAACCCACCTCGAGTCGCCAACATAAATATTTTAATGCAGTATTTAAAAATTATTAACAGAAATCCTCCAAAGCCCCACTCCGAACAAAAGAGCAAAATGGTAGAGAAAGGATTTATGTCGCTGGGTCGGGCCTGTGGGGCGCCTTCGGGGGGGTCTGAGGCTGGAGGAGACTCGGGGCGGTGTAGAGCGCGCGGATCTCGGGCGGCCCCTCGGTCCAGGCGCGCCCAGGGCCTCCAGCGAGGGGCCCGGCTCGGGGAGGCGGGGAGGAGGGGCGGGCCCGGGCGCCACCTCCCTCCCCTGCCCCCCGCTTTCCCTCCCTTTCCCGGGCCTCTCCCGGGCGCACAGTCCCTTCCCAGGCCAGATCCGCGCCGCCTTTTCCCTCGGCCCGCAAGGGGCCCAGCTGACGGGTCGCGTTGTTTACGGGCCCGAGCAGCCCTCACTCCCGCCGCCCGCCACCAGCCACTCGCCCGCCCAGGTGCCCGCCCGCCCTGCAGCGCGTCCCTCGGTCCGCGCGTCCCTCTGTCCCGGAGCCCGCCGATCGCGACCCAGAGTGCGCGGGGCCGAAAGCCAGGAGACAGTCCCGGGCGCAGCGCAGAGCTCCGGGCCTCGAGATCGTGGGACGGGGCCCGGCCCGCAGCGGACGGCGGGTCGGGGCCGCCACCGCGGGGCCTCCCCGCTCGGTCTCTGTAGCGGGCGAGGCCGCGCCCGCGCCCTTCCCGGGGCTGCCTCTAGGACCCCCGATCCCGGGCAGGGGGGCTGCGGCCCGCGGATCGCCCGCGTGGAAGAGAAGTACACGCGGCCCCCAGCGCCTCTCGGGCGGCCGCCTCGCGGCATGACCCCCGCGGGCCCGCACCGCGCGTTCTGATCCGAGAAGACCCTGAGCTCCCCGCAGCCATGGGAGCCGGGAGCCGCCGGGGGGCGGCAGCCGCGCCGCTGCTGGTGGCGGTGGCCGCGCTGCTCTTGGGCGCCGCGGGCCAAATGTACCATGGAGAGGGTGAGTCTGGGGGCGCAGGAGTGGGCGGGGAGCAAGGCGATGGGGAGAGGACCCCCCCCGAGACAAAAGAGAGCCCTCCTCCCCCCACCCCGCTGGTGGATTGAGACCCCTTCCGACGGCCGGGGGCTGGGGTCGGTGGCCCGGGCGGTCGCTGCTGCTCCGCGTGGGGGGCGGGAAGCCGCTGACCTTGGCCTTTGCCCGCCCGGACTCGCGCCTCCGCGCCCCGTGTGCCCGACCTGAGCCCCAGGAACCTTGCCCCAGTGCCCGCCCCGCCGCGGGCGTCTCTTCGGATCGCCCCTGCGACCAGAGCCCGGATCTCTCCGAGGCCAAGTCGCTCTGGAGACAACACACGCGTCCTCTCTGGGTGGCGGCTGCGAAGTGGGGTCACTCGGTCTGGGCAGCTCCGGACAGCCCATCCCCGGAGCGCATAAGGTGTAGATAGAGCCAAGCGCCCTGAGTGCCTCACCGGAGGGAGATGCTGCTTGGGCTCGGGGATTGTAGAACCCCCGCAGCTCCATCCCGATATCTTGGATCTAGGCCAGTGGCCACCCCTGTCTCTAGGTCCATGGTTTCCCTTTTGGGTTCTGTTTCCAGATGTCCCGAGGCAAATTCTAAAGCCTTAGAAACAGCAGCAATTGTGGCAGAAGTAGTGGCGGGTTTTTTTTTTTTTTTGCCATATTTATTGTAATTGGTGTCACCACAGGCCACACGCTGGTCTATCTTATCTCTCTGGACTCTCACAGTGGCCCCAGGAAGCGGTTACAGTTATGCACCCATTTTACAGAGGAGTGAACTGAGGCTCAGGTAAAACGCATAGCTCCCTTGCCCTAAAGTCAGTGCCAGAGCCAGGACTTGAATCTCTCTGTTCCCTGCTCTGCCCAAGAATCTGGACTACTGTCCTTCACCTGCTGTTTCCTTAAAGCCTCCTCTCCCCTCAGCTCTGCCCTTCATGAAAGAGCCTTTCATTCCCCCGACCCCCACTAGCTCCTCTCCCACTTGCGAGCAGCATCTTCCTTGACGCCTTTGAGGTTGTAGAATGAAGATGGAGTAATCATTTAAGAAAATATAGCCTGGGTTTCCCACTGTAGGGTCTGAGACCCTGCTTTAAAAATATTTGTTGGGTTACTGTTGCAGATTTCTCCATAAAAGGAAATCAGTGGTGATGAGGAAGGGGTCGGAGAGGGAAGGAACTGAAGCTCCTTAATGTCTTGATGGAGAAAGGGGTAGATGTAAAATCAGAGGTGCTGGAGTGGACCAACCGGGTTTGCTGAGTTGACTCTATCAATTACATAATGTCTAAAAGCCCCCCCACCACCACCCCAGGACCTGGCAGACAGCAGGTGCTCAATGAAGAGTGGCCGTTAGTTTCGGTTCTTGTTAAGAAAATCCAAGAAGAGTGGTTTAGAACTATGCCAGGCCAGGCGTGGTGGCTCATGCCTGTAATCCCAGCACTTTGGGAGACCGAGACAGGCAAATCATGAGGTCAGGAGATCAAGACCATCCTGGCCAACATGGTGAAATCCTATCTCTACTAAAAATACAAAAATTATCTGAGCATGGTGATGCGCACCTGTAATCCCAGCTACTCTGGAGGCTGAGGCAGGAGAATCAGCCTGGGAGTTGGAGGTTACAGTGAGCCAAGATTGCACCACTACACTCCTGCCTGGGCAACAGAGCCTCCACCGTCTCAGAAAAAAAAAAAAAAAAAAAAAAAAAGAACTATGCCAAATTGTGTGTGTGCCTATGCGTGGTTCCAGCTCTTCTGTTCCTTGTAGCTTTGGTAATTAATTGGGGATCTGTGCCTGCACTTTCAGGATCAGTAAATGAATTTGCCATTTATTTGCACAGTTATGGCTTCCTTATGGGCAGGGGTTTATGGTTTGCTGTTGTCGTCATTGTTCACTTCTGCATTTCTAGAGCCCAGAACAGTGCCTGGCGCATAGTAGGTGTTCGGCAAATATTTGGAGCACAGGTGGTGGAATCCCTGGGTGTACTGGACTCCTTTAAAATCGGAAGGAGTTCCTCATTCTCTGCATAATACCTTTCTAAGAATTATAAGAGCAAGGTCTCAGCAGGTGCTGTTCTGTGTGCTTTGCATATATAATCTCAGTTAATCCTCACCACAAAACCCCACGACGTGCAGTTTAATCATCTCTTTTCACAAGTGAGAAAACTCCACTTGGGGCCAGCAGGCAGCAGGGCTGGGATTAGAATCTAGCTAGCGTGGCTGCAGAGCAATGGTTTTTTTTTTTGTTTTTTTGTTTTTTTTTTTTTTAACAGATCCTTGTTCTTTTGAGTGTGAGACTCCATACCTCCCATGCTTTGGGTAATGGTGAACAAAATCCTATCAAATAAACGGGCTGTGACACCTCTTGAAGGCTTGGAGAGGGGCAAAGAACTTTTCAGATCATTAATCTCTAATGTCAACCAATACAGCTTTTTTTTTTTAAAAGGGAGTCTCACTCTGTCGCTCAGGTTGGAGGGCAGTGGCGTGATGTCGCCTCACTGCAACCTCCACCTTCCATGTTTAAGAGATTCTCCTGCCTCATCCTCCGGAGTACAGGCAAGCACCACCATACCCGGCTAATTTTTTGTATTTTTAGTAGAGATGGGGTTTCACCATGTTAGCCAGGATGGTCTTGATCTCCTGTCCTTGTGATCTGCCCACCTCAGCGTCCCAAAGTATTGGGATTATAGGCATGAGCCACCATGCCCAGCATTTTTTTATTTTTTTGAGACAGGGTCTCACTGTCACCCTGGTTAGAGTGCAGTGACAAGATCTTTGCTCACTGCAACTTCCAATTTTCAGATGCAAGTGAGTCTCCTGCCTCAGGTTCCTGAGTAGCTGGGATTACAGGGTGTATCACCACCCCCAGCGAATGTTTGTATTTTTAGTAGAGATGAGGTTTTGCCACATTGGCTAGGCTGGTCTCAAACTTCTGATCTCAAGTGATCTGCCTGCCTTGGCCTCCCAAGGTGTTGGGATTACAGGCGTGAGCCACCAATCCCCGCTCCAATATGGCATTTTGATTGGGATGAAGGGTGGAGGAAAATCAGTGTGATTTTTGTCTCTATTAGTCTAGCTATCTGTTTTACTGTATTTGTTTTTTGAGATGGCGTCTTGCTCTGTTGCTTAGGCTGCAACGCAGCCACAGTTGGGCAGTGATGGCTCACTGCAGCCTCCACCTCCTGTACTCAAGCTGTCCTCCCACCTCAGCCTCCCTGGTAGCTGGGACCACAGTTGCATGCCACCATGCCCAGCTAATTTTTTTCCTTTTTTTAATTTGTAGAGATGAAGTCTTGCTATTTGGTCCAGGCTGGTCTCAGACTCCTGGCCTCAAATAATCCGTCTGCCTCGGCCTCCCAAAGTGCTGGGATCACAGGCATGAGTCATGGTGCCTGGCCTCTGCAGTTATGCTTACCCTTTGCTCCTCTCCTGGAGACCTCCATCTTGCCCTTCCAGACTCATGCATAGAGGCCAGAGGGTGTGGGCTGGGTCCCCTGGGGTCCCCACCTCACCCTCCTCCGTCCTTGATTTCCATTCCTCTGTGGTTCAAGCAGGGCTCTCAACCTGGGCACTGCTGACATTGGGGGCTGGATCATTGTTGGTGGTGGGGGCTGGCCTGTATGTAGAGTACTGAGCTGCAACCCCAGTCTTCACCTACCTGGTCCTGGTAGGATCCCCTCCCCACAGTCACGACCACCACAGATGCCTCTAGACACTGCCAAGCACTGCACTGGAGGAGTTAACCTTTTCCCTGTCTGACACATTTACCCATCTGGGCTCTTGCTCTGTCTCCTCTCTTTGTTCAGGAATCTGGCTGGGCGCAATGGCTCACACCTGTAATCCCAGCGCTTTGGGAGGCCAAGGCGGGCAGATCCCCTGAGGTCAGGAGTTGGAGACCAGCCTGGCCCACATGGTGAAAACCTGTCTACTGAAAATACAAAAATTAGCCGGGCGTGGTGGCAGGCACCTGTAATCCCAGCTACTCAGGGGGCTGAGGCAGGAGATCTCTTGAACCCAGGAGGAGGGAGTTGCAGTGAGCCGAGATTGAGCCACTACACTCCAGACTGGGTGATAGAGTGAGACTCCATCTCAAAAAAAAAAAAAAATGTATTTACCCACATGCGTTTTCAACCTCTAAACACCCAGTACCCCCCGATCCCCCTTACGAACCACTGACCTCCAGCCTCCACCCTGTCCAGCTTCCCTCTGTCAGCCCTCCCCGCCCTTGCCGTCTCACTCTTTACCACCGTTCAGCCCCCGGTGTCTGGCTTGCGTCTCCGCCACTTCACCAATGGCTCTCAGAGGTAATCTCTCATCTCCCAGTTTCGTCTCCTGCGGCCTCACCTCACTTGACCCCTCTGGGTTTGCCAGTCCCTCCTCCTGGAAGGCTCTCTCCTGGTTCTCACCTGCACCTGGTTTCTTTCCTTTTACTGTTCTCTTCTCCTTCTACCTGGGCTAAGATGTTGGCTCTCTCTTCCCAGAGGGTTAGTTAGTGTTTACTCTTCTCTCAGCTCACTTTTTCTTTCTTAAATTTTTATTTCTTTTTAGAGACAGGATCTTACTCTGTCACCCAAGCTGGAGTGCAAAGGTTCGGCCCTAGCTTACTGCATCCCTGAACTCATGGCCTCAAGCAATCCTCCCACCTAGGTTTCCCAAGTAACTAGAATCACAGGCAGGCGCCACCACACCCAGCTAACTTAAAAAGTTTTTTTGTACAGACAGAGTCTTGCCCTGCTGCTCAGGCTGGTCTTGAATTCCTGGACTCAAGTGATCCTCCCGCCTCAGCCTCCTAAGTACCTAGGATCACAGGCAGGCACCGCCATAACCAGCTAATTTAAATTTTTTTTTTTTGTAGAGACAGAATCTTGCTATGTTGCCCAGGCTGAATTGAACTCCTGGCCTCAAGCGATCCTCCTGCCTCAGCCTCCTGAGTACCTAGGATCACAGGCAGGCACCACCATGACCAGCTAATTAAAAACATTTTTTTTTCTTTTGTAGAGATAGAGTCTTGCTATGTTGCCCAGGCTGGTCTTGAATTCCTGGCCTCAAGCAACCTGCTTGCCTCAGCCTCTTGAGTACCTGGGACCACAGGCAATCACCTGGCGAATTAAAAACATTTTTTTTGTCTCTAGAGACAGGGTCTTGCTATACTGCATAGGCTGGTCTTGAATTCCTAGCCTCAAGCAGTCCTCCCTCCTAGGCCTCCCAAGGGCTGGGGTTCCAGGCATGAGGAGCCATTCTGCCCAGCTAAGAAATTTACTATGGTGTCCAACTTCTTCATTTGGACAGGGGTCAGCACACTACGGCCCTCAGGCCAAATCCCGCGGTTTCTGTAAAAGCTGTTTTACAGTCATTCAGTCTCACTCATTTATCTACTCATCATCTGTGCTGCGCAAAAATGCCCCCACACGGCGGTTGAGCAGTTAAAACAGGAATTCCACAGCCAAAATATTTACACTTTGGCCCTTTACAGAGGATGTCTGCTGACCTCTGATCTGGAGCAGACGCCTTGAGGTTTCATTCATGACAGCCTGCCTGATAGCTTGTGTGGTCACTCGTACCACTTGAATGAAGTGAGTGAGATGAAACGCTGTGTCTTTCTCTTTACACCGCAAGACATATTAAGTGTGCATCATTTGCTGCACTGAATATACGGATTCCAAGGATGAGAAAGATCGCAGTGATGTTTCCTACTTAGCCATGTGTATGAACTTATAATTTATTTAAACAGCTATATTGGCATTGAATGAGGATTTCACGCTTTCAGCCCAGCTTCTAGAAAGCAAAAGGAAGTGGTGTATGTCATGAGATTTTTTTTTTCTCAAGCCTCCCTTGTGTTAATTTCTATTAAGAATACTTCTGAGCTGGGTTTGGTGGCTCACGCCTGTAATCCTAGCACTTTGGGAGGCCGAGGCGGGCGTATCACAAAGTCAGGAGTTCAAGACCAGCTTGGCCAACATGGTGAAACCCTGTCTCTACTAAAAATACAAAAATTAGGTGGGTGTGGTGGCATGTGTCTGTAATCCTGGCTACTGGGGGGGCTGAGGCAGGAGAATGGCTTGAACCAGGGAGGTGGGGGTTGCAGTGAGCCAAGATCAAGTCACTGCACTCTAACCTGGGCAACAGAACAAGACCCCATCGAAGAAGAAAAGAAGAAGAAGAAGAGGAGGAGGAGGAGGAGGAGGAGGAGGAAGAGGAATAAGAGGAGGAGGAAGAAGAGGAAGAAGAAGAAGAAGAGGAGGAGGAGGAAGAAGAGGAAGAAGAGGAGGAAAAGAAGAAGAAGAAGAAGAAGAAAGAAAGAAAGAAGAAAGAAAGAAATTAACTTACAGCAAAATTGACTTTTTAAAAATGTACCGTTTTATGAATTTTAAGCCGTGTGTAGAGTGGTATAGCTATTGCCACAGTTAGGATACAGAAGAGTCTCATCGTTGTCCGAGCTCCCTCATTTCACCCCTTCATCACCAAACCACCTCCACCCCCAACCGTGGATCTGCTCTCCATTCCTCTAGTTTTTCTAGACTTTAATTTAAATGTTATCTTATAATTGGATTAATATTCTTAAAGTTGAAATTTTAAATTTGAGTCCAGTTGATTCCTGTTATTGCCAGATCCCATATTTTCTTTCTAAAATTTAAAATTAAAATTTTTATTTTGAGAGGCAGGGTCCTGCTCTGATGCTCAGGCTAGAGTGCAGTGGTGCGGTCCTAACTCTGCAGCTGCCAACTCTGGAGCATCAACAATCCTCCTGCCTCAGCCTCCTGAGTAGCTGGGACTACAGGCATACACTGCCATGCTCAGCTAATTTTTATTGTTGTTTATTTATTTATTTTTGAGACAGTCTTACTCATTTTGTTGCCCAGGCTGAACTGCAGTGGTGTGATGTGGGCTTACTGCAGCCTCCACCTCCTGGGCTCAAGTGATTCTCCTGCCTCAGCCTCCCTAGTAACTGGGGTTACAGGTGTGCCACCACACTCAGCTAATTTTTTTATTTTTAGTAGAGATGGGGTTTCACCATGTTGGTCAGGCTGGTCTTGAACTCCTGGCTTCAAGTGATCTGCCCACCTCGGCCTCCCAAAGTGCTGGGATTACAGACACGAGCCACCAGGATCAGCCTGATTTTTACATTTTTAGTAAAGATAAGGTCTCAAAATATTGCCCAGGCTGGTCTCGAACTCCTGGCCTCAAGCGATCTTCCCACCTTGATCTCAAGTACTAGGATTACATGCATAGGCCACCATGTCTGGCCCAGAGTGTCTTCCTGCTCATTTCAGGACACTCATGAGTCTCAAATTTTAGGTCAAGTAAGGGGGCACTCCACCTGTTTGCTTCAGCCCTTATGCATCAGAGTCATACAATCTGAACACTGAGGATTGAAACTAGTCCTTTTTGGCCAGGTGCAGTGGCTCATGCTTGTAATCCCAGCACTTTGGGAGGCCGAGGCAGGTGGATCACAAGATCAGGAGATCGAGACCATCCTGGCTAACATGTAATCCCAGCACTTTGGGAGGCTAACGTGGGCAGATCACCTGATGTCAGGAGTTCAAGACCAGCCTGGCCAACATGGAGAAACCCTGTCTCTACTAAAAATACAAACAATTGGCTGGGCGTGGTGGCGGGCACCTGTAATCCCAGCTACTTGGGAGGCTGAGGTAGGAGAATCGCTTGAACCCAGGAGATGGAGATTGCAGTGAGCCAAGATCGTGTCACTGCACTCCAGCCTGGGCCACAAAGTGAGACTTTGTCTCAAAAAAAAAAAAAAATCCCAAACAACAACAACAAACCCAGTCCTTTTAGTGGCTATTTGGTGCCACGCTTTTAGCATTTTTATGTTTTCTGTTGGTGTGGGACGGTCTCAAATGCCCCCCAGAGTGCTGAAGCACTGCTACCTGCTGTTCCTTAGCTTAGGAAGGCCGTGACCACCCTTGTGGAGAAAAGGCAGTGTGTCCGGCATGGTGGCTCACACTTGCAATTCCAGCACTTTGGGAGGCCGAGGCAGGTGGATCACTTGAGGCCAGAGTTCAAGACCAGCCTGGGCAACATGGCGAAACTCTATCTCTACTAAAACTACAAATAATATTACTAAATTATTACATCCTAAATTTACTAAAAATAGCCAGGAGTGACAGCGCATGCCTGTAATTCCAGCTACTTGGGAGACTGAGGCACAAGAATTGCTTGAGTCCGTGGAGGTTGCAGTGAGCTGAGACAGTGCCACTGCACTTAAGCCTGGGCAACAGAGTGAGACCCTGTCTCCAGAAAAACCACAAAAAACAAAACACACACACACACACACACACACACACACACACACACACACACAGGCATGTGTTAAGATAAACCTTTTTAGGCATGAGTTCTACTGCTGTTGGCCATAAGTTCAGTGTTAATGAATGAACATATAGATTCAGTAAAGTGTCTTTCAGCAGAAACACACATAAAACAAGGGTAGGTACTGATTCATGGATAAATGTGTTGTGGTCAGAAGCTCTCAGGTACTCACCCTTGCTTTCTTCTAGGAGCAATGGCTCAGTATTCACTAATTCAACATTCAAGGTAACTTCACAGAGCCAAACTTCCACCAATAACAAGAATTGGCTGCAAGTGTTTTAAAATTGCAGCAGATTCTGTGGCTCATGCCTGTAATGCCTGCACTTTGGGAGGCCAAGGCAGGTGGATCACCTGAGGTCATGAGTTCAAGACCAGCCTGGCCAACATGGTCAAACTCCATCTCTACTAAAAATACAACAATTAGCCGGGTGCAGTGGCTCATGCCTGTAGTCCCAGCTACTTGTGAGGCTGAGGTGGGAGGATCGCAGAAACCCAGGAAGTGGAGGTTGCAGTGAGCCGAGATTGCACTACTGCATTCCAGCCAGGGAAACAGAGCAATACACCATCTTAAAAAAAATTGTGAGTTTGTCATTTTTTGTTTAGAATCCTTTGAATGCAAATGCCCTTTTTCTTGTATTTTCATCTGCATGGAAACTGCTGGGTTGATTACGTTTTGGAAAGTTCATGAGATCTCAAAAAACCCCTGGCCGGTGTTTCAGTGAGGGGATTCCTGCCCTCTGCCAACCCTGGTGACGAGGAGAGGCAGCAGGGGCTCTCAGGATTTTAGTTCATTTATTCATATATATATATATATATATATATATATATATATATATATATATATATTTTTTGAGACAGAGTTTCGCTCTTGTTACCCAGGCTGGAGTGCAATGGTGCGATCTCGGCTCACTGCAACCTCCACCTCCTGGGTTCAGGCAATTCTTCTGACTCAGCCTCCTGAGTAGCTGGGATTACAGGCACGCGCCACCATGCCCAGCTAATTTTTTGTATTTTTAGTAGAGACGGGGTTTCACCATGTTGACCAGGATGGTCTCGATCTCTTGACCTCGTTATCCACCCGCCTTGGCCTCCCAAAGTGCTGGGATTACAGGCTTGAGCCATCACGCCCAGCCCATTTATATTTTTTTGAGGAAGGGTCTTGTTCTCTTGCTCAGGCTGGAGTGCAGTGGCAGGATCATGGGTCACTGCAGCCTTGACCTCCTGGGTTCAAGTGGTCCTCCCACATCAGCCTCCTGAGTAGCTGGGACTACAGGCGTGTGCCACCATGACTGGCTAATTTTTGTATTTTAGTAGAGATGAGGTTTCATCATGTTGCCCAAGTGGGTCTCGAACTTCTGAACTCAAGCCATCTATCTGCCTCAAACTCTCAAAGTGCTGGGATTACTGGTGTGAGGCACCTTGCCCAGCTGGCTTACAGGATTTTAGAAACATATTTTGTTTCCAGCAGAGTAAGATTTGCTATTCTGCGCTGCCACATACAGACTGGGTCTGCGTTCCTGCTGGAGTTCAAAGCAGACTTGTGAGAACGAATGTTTAATTTCAAATCTGGCATTTGCTTCCAGTTCCTTAGAAGTAGGGTGTCTCATCAGGTTTATATAAAAGCTCCCGTCTTATGTTCAGGAAGGGCAGGATGTTATCATAAGATTCTTGTTTCTTTTGACTTTGTGGCAATGTGGAAAACATAGGTACTTTTTTTTTTTTTTTTTTTTTTTTTGAGAAAGAGTCTCCCAGGCTGTAATGTAGTGATGCAGTCTCATCTCACTGCAACTTCTGCCTCCTGGATTCAAGCGATTCTCCTGTCTCAGCCTTCCGAGTAGCTGGGATTACAGGCTTCTGCCACCACGCCCGGCTAATTTTTGTATTTTTAATAGAGATGGTGTTTCACCTTGTTGGTCAGGCTGATCTCAAACTCCTGACCTCAGGTGATCCACCTGTCTCGGCCTCCCAAAGTACTGGGATTACAGACATGAGCCACCTCATCTGGCCAACATAGGTACTTTCTAAAAATTACTCTCGTTATCAATGCAGGCAAAAGTAGACAGGAAGGGACTCGAGAGTAGGGATGCAACTTCTTTTTTATTGATTGATTTTAAAATCTCATTTAATATTATTATTAGAGACAGGGTCTTGCTCTGTCATCCAGGCTGGAATGCAGTGGTGCAATTATGGCTCATTGCAGCTTTGAACTCCTGGCCTCAAATGATTCTCCAGCTTCATCCTCCCAAGTAGCTGGGACTACAGGCATGCATGCACCACCACACTTGGCTAGCTTTTTAATTTTTACTTTTTGAAGACTCGAGTTCTAGCCATGTTGCCCAGACTGGTCTCAAACTCAAGACCTCAAGTGATCGTCCCGCCTCAGCCTCCCAAAGTACCGGGATTACAGATGTTAGCCACTGTGCCTGGTGGGATACAACTGTTTTCTGACTGCTGTGTGTGTGTGTGTGTGTGTGTGTGTGTGTGTGTGTGTGTGTGTTATTGTTGCCATTCTACTCTCAAGAATGTATCCTTTTGTTTCCTTCCAGAAGATCAGAAAAAGGGAGGATCTCATATGTTCCCTCCTAATTGGACTCAGTTACATGGTCTTTATACCACCTGTTACAAAGTGTCTTTCTGGTCTAGCAAGACTTTCTCCTGTTTTTCCTTCTATCTTCTGTAGGCCTGTCTGTCCCTGTCTGTGTAAATTTCAGGACTCCTGAAATAGCAGGGAAGCCCCCTTCTAATTACAGAACTATGTAATAGACTAGAGGAGTCAGGCACTCCAGAGCTCATAGAAGGTGTTGGTATCAGCGTGGCTGTGGCACACAGGTGCCCTTCCTAGTAGTCCCTGGCCTTTCATACTGTGCCCCCAGGAGCCCCTCTTCCTTCCTTCCTTCCTTCCTTCCTTCCTTCCTTCCTTCCTTCCTTCCTTCCTTCCTTCCTTCCTTCCTTCCTTTCTTCCCTCCCTCCCTTCCTTCTCTCCCTCCCTTCCTTCCTTCCTTCCCTCCCTCCCTTCCTTCCCTCCTCCTTCTTTCCTTCCCTCCTCCCTCCCTCCATCCCTCCCTCCTTTCTCTGCTTCCTTCCCTCCCTCCCTTCTCTCCTTCCTTTCTTCCTTCCTCCCTCCCTCCATTCCTCCCTCCTTTCTCTCCCTTCTTCTTTCCTTCCTTCCCTCTCTCTGTCATTCCCTCCCTCCCTCCCTTCCCTCCTTCCTTCTTTCCTTCCTTCCTTCCCTCCTTCCATCCCTACCTCCTTTCTCTCCTTTCTTCCTTCTGTTCCTTCCTCCATCCTTCTTTCCTTCCTTCCCTCCCTCCCTCCCTGTCCCTC
>CM052668.1:5724933-5777341 GCA_028533165.1 Leontopithecus rosalia | reverse complement strand
GAGATACCATCTCATGCCAGTCAGAATGGCGATCATTAAAAAATCTGGAGACAACAGATGCTGGAGAGGATGCAGAGAAATAGGAACACTTTTAACACTGTTGGTGGGAGTATAAATTAGTTCAACCATTGTGGAAGACAGTGTGGTGATTCCTCAAGGACCTAGAAATAGAAATTCCATTTGACCCAGCAATCCCATTACTGGGTATATATCCAAAGGACTATAAATCGTTCTACTATAAGGACACATGCACACGAATGTTTGTTGCAGCACAGTTTACAATAGCAAAGACCTGGAACCAACCCAAACGCCCATCAATGACAGACTGGACAGGGAAAATGTGGCACATATACACCATGGAATATTATGCAGCCATCAAAAACGATGAGTTCATGTCCTTTGTAGGGAAACCATCATTCTCAGCAAACTGACACAAGAACAGAAAATCAAACACCACATGTTCTCACTCATAGGCGGGTGTTGAACAATGAGAACACATGGACACAGAGAGGGGAGCACCACACACTGGGGTCTGTTGGGGGAAAATAGGGGAGGGACAGAGTTGGGTGGGGAGCTGGGGAGAGATAGCATGGGGAGAAATGCCAGACATAGGTGATGGGGAGGACGGCAGCAAACCACACTGCCATATGTGTACCTAAACATTTTGCATGTTCTTCACATGTACCCCAAAACCTAAAATGCAATTTTAAAAAAAGAAGAAGAGAAGAGGCTGGGTGTGGTGGCTCATGCCTGTAATCCCAACACTTTGAGAGGCCAGGGGAGGTAGATCACTTGAGATCAGGAGTTTGAGACCAGCCTGACCAACATGGTGAAACCCCGTCACTACTAAAAATACAACAATTAGCCAGACATGGTGGCTGGTGCCTGTAGTCCCAGCCACTCAGGAGACGGAGACAAGAGAATCGCTGGAAACTGGGAAGTGGAGGTTGCAGTGAGCCGAGATCGCGCCACTGCATTCCAACCGGAGGGACAGAGCGAGACTCAGTCTCAATTAAAGGGGGAAAAATTAGCTACCACTAGCATCCTCTTCCTCATTGCCTTTCTCTACCTGTGGCTAGAGTGGCCATTAACCAGGCACCCCTTATGAAGCCCCTGAAGCACCCTTCACCTCCCACTCAGGGACACTAAAAGCCAGGAGAAGTGCTTGCATCTATTTCTGCGTCATTTCTGATATCCTCTGGGTATATGCTGTCCCGGTGGTAAATTGCTCTATTGTCTTTCCCTAATAGGGACACATATGGCTTTAATGAATTAAGAGTTTGATTCATAGGAGATTTAAAAAGAAGAACAATTCTTTATTGTCCCCTCCAATTAGAGCTGTTTAATCTTTACTCATAACAATTTTACTGAGCTAGAATTCACAGGACATACAATTCACCCACTTTAAGTGTGCAATTAGGTGGTTTTCAGGACATTTACAGGAGTTGTGCAACTATGACCACAGTCAGTTTTAGGACATTTACACCATCCTCAGAGAAACCCTGTACCTTTCAGCTACCTCTTCCCATCTGCCCTGTCTCCGCAGCTCTTGACAACCACCGATCTATTTTCTGTCACTATGGATTTGCCTCTTCTGGATTTTTTTGTATGAATGGAGTTGCACAGCATGTCGCCTTCTCTGTCTGGCTTCTTTGATGGTGAAGGTTCATACCTGGAATCCCAGCACTTTGGAGGCCAAGACTGGAGGATTGCTTGAGAGCAGGCTGGGTGACATAGCAAGACCACTATCTCTACAAAAAAGTTTAAATTGGCCGGGCATGGTGGTGCGTGTCTGTGGTTCCACCTACACTGGAGGCATAGTTTTTTGTTTGTTTGTTTGTTTTGAGATGGAGTTTCACTCTGTCACCCAGGCTGGAGTGCAGTGGTGCCATCTCAGCTCAGTGCAATCTTGGCCTCCTGGGTTCAAGTTATTCTTGGTTCAAGCCATTCTTGAGGCTCAGCCTCCCAAGTAGCTGGGGTTACAGGCACATGCCATCATACCCAGCTAATTTTTGTATTTTTAGTAGGGACGGGGTTTCACTATGTTGGCCAGGCTGGTCTCAAACTCCTGAGCTCAGGTGATCCATCCACCTTGGCCTCCTAGTGTGCTGGGATTATAGGTGTGAACCACTATGGCTGGCCTTGCATTTATTTTATTTTGCTTTATTTTATGTTTTTGAGACAGAGTCTCTTTCTATTGTCTGGCTGGAGTGCAGTAGCGCGATCTTGGTTTACTGCAACCTCCGACTCCCTGGTTCAAGCAATTCTCCTGCCTCATGTGCCACCATGCCCAGCTTTTTTTTTTTTTTTTTTGTATTTTTAGTAGGGACAGGGTTTCTCCATGTTAGCAAGGATGGTCTCAAACTTCTGGACTCAGGTGGTTCCCCCACCTTGGCCTCCCAAAGTGCTGGGATTACAAGCATGAGTCACCACACTCAGCCTGTATTAACTTTTGAGACAAGATCTTGCTCTGTTACCCAGGCTGGAGCTCAGCAGTGGAGATCACTGCAGTCACGACCTCCTAGACTCAAATGATCCTCCTGCCTCAGCCTCCCATATAGCTGGGACCAGAGACACGCAGCAGCACACCCCGCTAATGTTTTAATTTTTGTAGAGATGGGGGTCTCACTATGTTGCCCCACCTGGGCTCAAGGACTCCTTCCATCCCTACCTCTCAAAGTGCTAGGATTACAGGTGTGAACCACTGCACTCAGCCTCAGCTATTACGAATAATGCCGCTATAGACATTTGTGTACACATCTTTATGTGGACATATTGTGTCATTTCTCTTAGGTGGTTACCTAGCAGTGGAATTGCTGGGCCCTATGGCAACTCTTGGTTTAGTATTTTGAGGAACTACGAGTGTTTTCCACAGTGGCTGCACTGTTTTACATCCCATCAGGAATGCTAAAGGATACTAATTTCTCCACATTTTTTTTTTATTCATTGAGATGGAGTCTTCCTCTGTCACCCTGGCTGGAGTGCAGTGATCTTAGCTCACTGCAACCTCTGCCTCCCAGGTTCAAGTGAGTCTCCTGCCTCAGACTCCCAAGTATCTGGGACTACAGGCACCTGCCATCACGCCCAGCTAGTTGTTTTTGTGTTTTTAGTAGAGACGGGGTTTCTCCATGACGGCCAGGCTGGTCTGGAACTCCTGACCTCAGGTGATCTGCTGCCTTGGCCTCCCAAAGTGCTGGGATTGCAGGCATGAGCCACAGTGGCTGGCCCATTTCTCTATATTATTTGACCTTGTAACTGTCAGTCTTTTTGGTTTTAGTCATCCTAGAGGGAATAAAGTGGTATCTCACTGGGATTTGAATTTGTATTTCCCTGATGTCCAATAGCCAGTTAAGCTTTGTTGTTGTTGTTTTTTAATTAACACAAGGTCTCACTGTGTTGCCCAGGCTGGAGTGCAATGGTGTGATCACAGCTCAGTATAACCTCATATTCCTGGACCCAAGCGATCCTCCTATCTCAGCCTCCCAAGTAGCTGGGACTACAGGCACATGCCACCATGCTGGGATATTGATTGATTGATTGATAGAGATGGGGTCTTGCTATGTTGCCCAGACTGGCTTTGAACTCCTGGCTTCAATTGATCCTTCCACCATGGTCTCC
Source organism: Leontopithecus rosalia (assembly GCA_028533165.1). Taxonomy (NCBI): domain Eukaryota; kingdom Metazoa; phylum Chordata; class Mammalia; order Primates; family Cebidae; genus Leontopithecus; species Leontopithecus rosalia. The sequence continues at coordinate 5,773,723 of CM052668.1, read as the reverse complement.
CAAACTGCTGGGATTACAGGGGTGAGCCACTGTGCTTAGCCCTCGTTAACCTTTGAATGCATATTCGTGTCTGATTTTGGTTCTGCCATAGCCTGGGGAGGATGGTGGACAAGTGTTCTTTGTACCTGCAGAGAGTGTGTGTGTGTGTGTGTGTGCGCGTGCGTGTGTGTATGTGCGTGCGCGCGTGTGTTCTTGGCTTAGCCTAATTCACTCGCTGCGTGGAATGTGATCCACTGTCATCCCTATTTTGTTTTTCCCATTTGTTTGCTTTTGCTGTTTTTGTGTGTTAGTTTACTAATTTGTGCTTCTTTTGTGGGTCATTCTCAGGGTGGAGTTTTTGTTTTGTCTTTTTTAAGAAAATTTACTATTCTTCTTTAGAACAATCTGTTTTTCTCAAAGATATTTGTGGAAGGTTTAGTGTTTTGTAACAAAATAAGCAGGGGTTGTCTGAGCCTTATATTCTAGGTGCTATGTGTGTTGGGGCTGTGGTGTGTGTGTGTGTGTGTGTGTGTGTGTGTGTGTGTATCTGTGGAGAGAAGCCATCTAAAGAGTTTGATTCTGAAAAATGTTAACTCAAGTGTAAGGGATACAAAGAGAAGAAATACCCAAATAGGTGTGCCAAGGAAAGGAAATCAGGGATGACTACTTGGAGGAGGAGGCATCATTTGCACTGGATATCTTGAAGCATGTTGGGCTGGATTTAGAAATAAGGAGCTAAGGTACAAAGCACTTTGCCAGCCAAAAGATAGGCTAGCCTACAGATGTCTAGGGATGACTGTTGTATGTTCAGGGGAATAAACAATAGCAACAGCAATAAGAAACAACAAAATAGCTGACATTAATGTAGCACTTACTATATTTCAGGCACTGTTTGAGTACTTGCCCTGAATTATTTCACTTCCTCTATATAAGCTATGTTACAGAGAAAGATAGGAGTCTTGGAGTTGTGCAAGAGTGGTGGGCAGGCTTATTTCGTGGGGTGCAGGGTGGAATCTTGAGGGGAGCGCAGGGAGTTGGGGAGCCATGGAGGGTGTTGGAGCCTGGGACGGACCGCCTTCAGGAGAATGAGAACGCAGGGCATTTGTGCAATGGAGATCAGACTCCCTGGAGAGTGTGAGCACACCACACCCAGGTGAAAGGTAATTAGGTCTTGATTGCAGGCCAGGAGAGCCGTCTGGGAAGGAAAGTCAGCCAGCGAGGTGGGAGGATTGACAAAACAAATACATTCAGCTTTCCTTGCCATATTTCTGACGCGGGCACCTTTATCCCCATAAATCATCTTCTGAATGTCTTCGGTGTTGGCGCACTGGAGACAGTTCCCCTTTCGCCTTCTGCACCTGCTGCATTACCCAATCCCCTGTAATCCTATTGTCACGATTGCATCATTTCAGAGGTGATGGTTTTAAGGATTTTAACAGGTCTTGCCAAAAGAATTATTTTCTTTGCCTTTTGAAAGTAACTACTTAGGCATGGGGACTTTACAGAGAAAGTCACTCATTCCAGCTGGTTGCAGAGTGTACAGGGCCCAGGATGAAAACACAGGGCCCAGGTTTCATGCCCATGAAGCCAGCTCTGCCCCTGATCCTGATCCTTCTGAGGCATCCACCATGCATCCACTCACCTCTCTTGTTTCCCTCTCATTTCTCTTCTAGTGTGCCCTGGCATGGATATCCGGAACAACCTCAGCAGGCTGCATGAGCTGGAGAATTGCTCTGTCATCGAAGGACACTTACAGATACTCTTGATGTTCAAAACGAGGCCTGAAGATTTCCGAGACCTCAGTTTTCCCAAACTCATCATGATCACTGATTACTTGCTGCTCTTCCGGGTCTATGGGCTCGAGAGCCTGAAAGACCTGTTCCCCAACCTCACCGTCATCCGGGGATCGAGACTGTTCTTCAACTATGCGCTGGTCGTCTTCGAGATGGTTCACCTCAAGGAACTCGGCCTCTACAGCCTGATGAACATCACCCGGGGTTCTGTCCGCATTGAGAAGAACAATGAGCTCTGCTACTTGGCCACTATTGACTGGTCCCGTATCCTGGATTCCGTGGAGGACAATTACATCGTGTTGAACAAAGATGACAACGAGGAGTGTGGAGACATCTGTCCAGGTACCTCGAAGGGCAAGACCAACTGCCCCGCCACCGTCATCAATGGGCAGTTTGTCGAACGGTGCTGGACTCACAGTCATTGTCAGAAAGGTATGCTGGGGATACAGGGCTCTAAGCAGCATCTCAGGTTTGTTCTTCTAGAAACCTTAAAAGATTTATCAAATATTTTACGCTTAAAAAGTTAAATGGCCATTAGGTAGGGGACAGGGGACAGTGAGTGGTGGCATTCACTAGCCCAGGGAGTGGCAGACTTTTTCTGTAAAGACTCAGATAGCAGATACTTTCGATTTTGCAGGCCATGTGGTCTCTGTTGCAATGACTCAATTCTGCATTGTAGTGGCAAGCAGCCGCAGGCATGCATAAATGTATGAGTATGGCTGTGTTTCAATAAAACTTTATTTACAAAAACAAGTTGTGGGCTGGATTTCGCCCGAGGACAGCAGTTCGCCACCTCCTGTGCCAGACAGTGAATGTCTTTCTTGCTTGGGAGAGAAAAAGGAGTTGGAAACAATAGATTGGGTTTTTAAAAAATGTAGTTTAGTTCTTAACATTTGGAAAAAGAAATGTGTAAAGGAAAAGAAAAACAAAACATTCATCTTATTCCACAATGCATGTCACTGAGAGTTTATCGGAGTTGTTCTTTCTAGTGGCCTTCAAGAATCTGTTGTGTCTAGTAAAGGTTTCCTTAACCATTTCTGTTACTGGGGATAAATATGATTTCCAGACCGAGTGTGGTGGCTCATGCCTGTTATCCCAGCATTTTGGGAGGCTAAGGCAAGTGGATCATCTGAGGTCAGGTGTTCAAGACCAGCCTGACTGACATGGATAAACCTTGTCTTTACTAAAAATACAAAATTAGCTGGGCATGGTGATGTGTGCCTGTAGTCCCAGCTACTTGGGAGGCTGAGGCAGGAGAATCACTTGAACCCGGTAGGTGGAGATTTCGGTGAGCCGAGATCGCACCACCACACTCCAGCCTGGGGGACAAAAGTGAAACTCTGTTTCAAAAAAAAAAAAAAAGATGATTTATAGTTTTCACAAAGAGAGTGATGAACATTTTGGAATGGAGGCTTTATCTAGCAGTTGTTTCTTTAGGCTTGCTTTCCAGAAGTGAAATTTCTGGGTCAGAGGCTCTTGGTGCAGATTGCCAAATGGTGTTCCGGAAATGTTTTACCAATGGCCTCTCCTCCTAGCTTTGGACGAGAGGGAGCACCTTGGCCAGCCTTTGAGTGTTATTTGAAAAATCTTTCATATTGACTGTGGGAGGGAGGAGCTGACGTGTTGTCATTGTTTCTATTTGCATTTCTTTGATTGCAAATATCGGGGTTAAACCTTTTAAAACACGTTTATTTATCATCTGGGTTTTCTCTTCCTGTTCATATCCTTTGTGCGTTTATCTTTTAGTACCTCAGCAGCTTCTGCAAAATTAATCTCTATGTGGTTTCATCAATGGCTGCTGCTAACCCTTTGCAAATTGAATTTCGTTGTTGTTGTTGCTCCATGGTTAAAATAGCCTGGGATGTGTTTTGCTGGAGAAGCTTAAAATGTTTATGGAGTTCAGAGCTGGATTTCTGTGTGCCACTTCTGTACTTTACACTTAGAAAGTCTTTTTCCACCCATGAAAGAATTTTTTCTCTACATTTTACATTTTAATTACTTTTTCTTTTTGAGACAGAGTTTTACTCTTGTCATTCAGGCTGGAGTGCAGTGGCTCGATCCTGGCTCCCTGTAACCTCCGCTTCCCGGGTTCAAGCAGTTCTCCTGTCTCAGCCTCCAAGTAGCTGGGATTACAGGTGCATACCACCACCACGCCCAGCTAATTTTTGGGTCTTTTTAGTAGAGACGGGGTCTCACCATGTTGGTCAGGCTGGTCTTGAACTTGTGACCTCAGATGATCCACCTGCCTTGGCTCCAAAAGTGCTGGGATTACAGGTGTGAGCTACCACACTTAGCCAACAGCCAGCTAAGTTTTGTATATGTTGTAGAGACAGGATTTGGCCATGTTGGCCAGGCTGGTCTTGAACTTCTGAGCTCAAGTAATCCTCCCACCTTGGCCTCCCAAAGTGCTGCGATTTCACGTGTCGGCCACCGTGCCTGGTTGTGCCTGATGTTTCCAGTGAATTAAACATCCTTTTGCTGTTAAGAACCAGGCTTCTTGTGTCTGGGAGGTTGAGGCTGCACTGAACTGTTTGTGCCACTTGGCTCCAGCCTGGGTGACAAAGTGAGACTCTATCTCAAAAACAAAAGGAAATAAAAACAAAACTGAACACAAAACAAAAAAGGACTTGTTTTTCCAGTACTGGGGGTTTTGTCACCCAGGGAAGGTTCAACTAACGCTTCCTGGGGTCCCGGTTCCTGGCATTTGGTATATATTTCAGCCATCATTAGTAGCCGTATCCCCAGGGGGCCTGCCATGTCCTGATAATAATGTCAAGAAATGATTGTGTTTTATTTTATTTATTTATGAGATGGATTCTCACTCTGCCAGGCTGGAGTGTAATGGTGCAATCTTGGTTCCCTGCAACCTCTGCCTCCCAGGTTCAAGTGATTCTCCTGCCTCAGCCTCCCCAGTAGCTGGGATTACAAGCATGAGCCATCACATCCAGCTAATTTTTGTATTTTTAGTAGAGACGGGGTTTCACCATGTTGGTCAGGCTGGTCTCAAACTACTGACCTCAGGTTATCCACCCACCTCAGCCTCTGAAAGTGCTGAGATTATAGGTGTGAGCCACCATGCCCGGTCAAGAAATGCTTGTTTTTTGAACTGTTGCCCCTGTCTTTGGAGAGCTTCAGCTTTCTTTCCCCTCTTCAGTTTCTTTTATTGTGGTAAAATATACATAGCATAATATTTGCCATCTTAACTTTTTTTTTTTGAGATGGAATCTTGCTCTGTCACCTGGGCTGGAGGGCAGTGGTGCAATCTCAGCTCACTGCAACCTCTGCCTCCTGGATTCAAGTGAGTCTCCTGCCTCAGTCTCCCCTGTGGCTGGGACTACAGGTGCTAGCCACCATGCCCAGCTAATTTTTGTACTTTTAGGAGAGAGGGGCCTTTGCCATGTTGGCCAGGCTGATCTCAAGCTCCTGGCATCAAGCGATACACCCACCTTGGCCTCACAAAGCGCTGGGATTCCAGGTGTGAGCCACTGTGCCCAGCCTCATCTTAACCATTTTAAGTGCACAGTTCAGTGGCCTTAAGCATGTTTACATGATCATGTAGCCATGGCCACCACCATCTCCCAAATGTTCTCGCCCTCCCACACCAAAACTCTGTCCCCATGAAACACTCACTCCCCATCTCCCTCTCCCAGCCCCTGGCACCCACCATCCCACTTCCTGTCTCTATGAATGTGATGACTCTGGGGACCTCCTGTGAGTGGAATCAGACAGGATTTGTCCTTTTGTGCCTGGCTTATTTCACTGAGCCTGATGTCCTCAAGGTTCATCCTTGTGGAAGCCCATGTCAGACACTCTTTCTTTTTTCAGGCTGAGTCATATTCTATTGTATGGAGGGAGCACATTCTGCATGTTCATTCATCCATCCATGGACATTGGGCTGTTTCCACATTTCCGCTGTCGTGAATCACAGTGCTGTGAATACCTGTTTACATTTGTAGCTTTTCAATGCCTGCATTCACCTTGTTGCTGAGGCTTTCGGAAGCTTATTTATTTATTTATTGAGATGGAGTTTCGCTCTTGTCACCCAGGCTGGAGTGTAATGACACAATCTGAGCTCACTGCAACCTCCGTTTCCTCGGTTCAAGCAATTCTCCTGCCTCAGCCTTCCAAGTAGCTGGGATTATAGGTGCCTTCCACCACACCCAGCTATTTTGTTTTTTAATTTTTAGTAGAGACGGGTTTTCACCATGTTGGCCAGGCTGGTCTTGAACTCCTGACCTCAGGTGATCCACCTGCCTTGGCCTCCCAAAGTGCTGAGATTATAGGCGGGAGCCACTGCGCCTGGCCCTACACTTGCAGCTGTTCAATGCCTGCATTAACCTTGTTGCTGAGGCTTTTGGAGGCTTATTTATTTATTTATTGAGATGGAGTTTTGCTCTTGTCGCCCAGGCTGGAGTGCAGCGGCGCAATCTCAGCTCACTGCAAACTTTGTCTCCTGGGTTCAAGCCATTCTCCTGCCTCAGCCTCCTGGGTAGCTGTGATTACAGACATCTGCCACTATGCCTGGCTAATTTTTGTGTTTTTAATAGAGATGGGGTTTTACCATGTTGGCCAGACTGATCTCAAACTCCTGCCCTTAGATGATCTGTCTGCCTTGGCCTCCCAAAGTGCTGGGATTACAGGCATGAGCCACTGCACCCGGACATTATTTAATGTCTGATGGGATTTTTGAATGCAGAATAGATTGAACCTTCAGAGGAGACTCCTCTGTCTTAGGGGACAGGAATAGGCTGGAGAAAGCTATCCATCAACCCCTCTTTTCCCCCAGAATCTTCTCAGACACTTCCGTGAACATCTGTGGTTGTCATTTTTTTCTTCCACGCTTGGCAGCTTCTGGAAGCATCAGGGGAATGGGTAAACATCTGGCATGAAGGTACTTGTTTGTCCTTTGCACCTAGTTTAAGCAATTCTGGGACAAGTCCACGCCTTCTTCTACCTGTCCCTTAAGCAATGATGCTTTCTGCAGAAAGACCAAAGGAAGGCTTTCGGTGGTTAAGGGGCCGGGTGCGGTGGCTCAGTCCCGTAATCCCAGCACTTTGGGAGGCTGAGGTGAGCGGATCACTTGAGGTCAGGAGTTCAAGACAAGCCTGGCCCACATAGTGAAACTCTGTCTCTACTAAAAATCCAAACATTTAGCCAGGCATGGTGGTTGGTGCCTATAATCCCAGCTACTCAGGAGGCTGAGGCAGGAGAATCGCTTGAGCCCAGGAGGCAGAGGTTGCGGTGAGCTAAGATCATGTCATTGGACTCCAGCCTGGGCAACAGAGCGAAACTCCGTTTAAAAAAAAGAGAAAAAAATAGTTAAGGGAATTAAAAGAAAAAGCAACAACAAACCACCATGGCGGGTGCTAATGATCCATAGCCTGGACTCCCTCTCTCCATTATCCTGCTGCGGATTTGGGGAGAAGTTACCAGAAGAGGTCAAATGCAAGAAGCTCTGAATGGGAAGAGTGGAGACAGCGTCTGTGTACTGACTGCCTACTAGGTCATGTTCTGGGGAACTCAGGGCATAGGAAGGGAGCCAGCCTTTGCCTCCTCAGAGCGGCCAGGCTAGTGGCAAATGCAGATGTTGACCATAAAACCAAGTACATTCAGGAGGGGGAGAGTTAGAGGGAGATGGATATTGGTTCTGCCAGCCAGGCCTGGTGGCTCACGCCTGTAATCCCAGCACTTTGGGAGGCCAAGGAGGGCAGATTCCTTGAGCTCAGGAGTTCAGGACCAGCCTGGGCAACCTGGAGATACAATGAAAAAATACAAAAATTACAAACCGTGAAAAAAATACAAAAATTAGTCCAGGCATGGTGGCAGGTGCCTGTGACTCTAGCTACTTGGAAGGCTGAGGTGGGAGGATTGCTTGAGCCCGGCGATGGAGTTTCAGGGAGCTGAGGTTGCACCACTCCACTGCAGCCTGGGTGACAGAGTGTGGTGGTTTGGGGGTTAAATGAGATGGTTCAGGAGGAGGCACTTAACCCAGCCTCTGGTGCTCCGTGAGGGCTCTGAAAGTTTCCAGTAAGTAAGCGCCATGGGCCCACCCTGTCTGGGCAGATCGGCTTCCAGGTGAATATTTACCAGGGTTCAGCCTCATTTCTGACTTTGGCCTTGAGGCAGGCAGAGGAACCTGTATCTTGTGACCCTGCCGATGAGGGGTGGCTGCCCCAGGCGAAAGACCACCCTGACTTTCAGGTGCCAACAGCATGTGATGCTCTGGAAATTCTCACCTCTGGGCATTTCGAGGGCACCCAAAACCACATGGCTTGCCTGACTAGCAGCTTTAGCCAAAGCCACTGGCATTTTCTGGGAGGTCACCCCAGCTGCTCACTGCCGATCAGAGGGGTGGGTGAGGCTGGGACATGCTGGGTGCCAGGGTAAATCAGCCTGAGATGCCACATATGGACGTCGGCACCAAAGCAGGAGGAGGAGGCTGAAAGCAGCAAATCCCTCCTCCCCGCGTCTGAGATTACAGCTTCGAGTCTCTGAAAGTGTGGTATTCTGCCTACCACGTTAAATATCATGTGTTGAAATGCATGAGCCTAAATGCACGCTCTTGAAGGGTTTGACTTTTGGCAGAATTTTTAGCTGCCTATGGAAAGTCTCTGCTTCTTTTTCTTCTTCCACTTAAAAAGTTTGCCTTGATATTTTATTTTTATTTTTTACATTTATATTTAGTTTTTATTTCTTTTTAATTGAGATGGGAGTCTTGCCATGTTGCCCAGGCCGATCTCAAACTCCTGGGCTCAAGGGAATCCTCCAGCTCAGCCTCTCTTTAAAGTGCTGGGATTACAGGTGTGAGCCACCATGCTGGACTTGCCTTGATTTTTTTCTTTTTTTGATATAGAGTCTCGGCCTGTCACCCAGGCCGAAGGGGAGTGGTATGATCTCAGCTCACTGCAACCTCCACCTCTCGGGTTCAAGAGATTCTCCTGCCTCAGCCTCCCGAATAGCTGGGATTACAGGATGTGCCACCATGCCCGGCTAGTTTTTGTATTTTTAGTAGAGCTAGGGTTTCGCCATGTTGCCTAGGCTGGTCTCGAACTCCTGGCCTCAAGTAGTCTGCCTGTCTTGGCCTCCCAAAGTGCTGGGATTACAGGTGTGAGCTACCACGCTGGGCCAGTCGGAACTGTCCTTGCAGCAAATGCTGATTCATGTCCGCTGTGGTTCTAAGTGCTCTGATTAGGATACTGCATCCCATCTTCCCAACAATCTTATTTATGGTTGAGGCCACTAAGGCTCTGAGAGATTAAGCAACTTCCCCATCCCACACCGCTCCGCTCCCACACACACATGGGTAGTAAGTAGCGGAGATGGGATTTGAACCCAGGGATTTTGGCTCAGAATCTAAGTTCCTTATCATTGTGTTTTATGGATATCATTGTGGGAAGTTGGTGAAATGCAGGAAACTGTAAAAAGAAAGGAAGGAAGGAAGGAAGGGGGGAGGGAGGGAAGGGAGGAAGGAGGGAAGAAAAGAAAGGAGGAAGGAAGGAGGGAAGAAAGGAAAGGAAAGGAAGAAAAGAGGGAAGAAAGGAGGGAAGGAGGGAAAGAAGGAGGGAGGAAAGAAAAGAAAGGAAGAAGGAAGGAGGGAAAGAAGGAGGGAAGGAAGGAAAGAGGGAAGAAATAAAAGAAAGGAGAGAAGGAAGGAAAGGAAAGGAAGAAAAGAGAAGAAAGGAGGGAAGGAGGGAGGGAAAGATGAAAGAAAGGAAGGAAGGAAGGAAGAAAAGGAAAGAAGGAGGGAGGGAAGGAAATGAAAGAAGGAAGGAAGCAAGGAAGGAAGGAGGGAAGGAAAGGAGGAAAGAAGGAAAGGAAACCAGAGGAAATACAGAATTTGCCCCTGCCAACATGCCTGTTCTTATCAGCCTTCTCATCCTGTCTGGACTCAGCTGCCTCTCCCACCAGCCAAAGCTCCCCTGAAGGCAGGGACTTGGTGTATTCCAAGCACCTGTCATGGCACCTGGCTTACAGTTGACAAACAATGACATCCTTAACGCCCATCAGTAGCTAGTGTTTATTGAACACTTACTATGTGCTAAGCAATGCCTTAGGGGATCCCACCACAGCCTGTAAGGGTTTGTTATCCTCATTTTACGAAGAGGGAAGGGAGGCATGGCTAGGAATGAAGAGACTTGCTCCAGGAGACCTAGCTCAGGAATGGTTTGACTTCAGACTTGTCTGACATAAGGCCTTCACCCACAGATCAGCAAACTATGACCCGTGGGCCAAATCCAGTCCGCCAGCTGCTGTTTTTGTATGCTCTATGAGCTAAGAATTTTTAATTTTAATTTTATTTTTAGAGATGGGGTCTCACTCTGTCGCCCAGGCTGGAGTGCAGTGGGGTGATCATAGGTCACTGCAACCCCAGCCTCCTGAGTAGCTGGAGCCACAGGCTTGCGCCACCATGCCCAGCTAGTTTCTTTTTATTTGTTTGGTAGAGATGGGATCTCAATGTGTTGTCCAGGCTGGTCTCAAACAACTGGGCTCAAGCAATCCTCCTGCCTTGGCCTCCCAAAGTGCTGGGACTATAGGCGTGAGCCACTGTGCTTGCTCTGCTTAAGAATGCTTTTTTCACATTTTTGGCTGGGCACAGTGGCTCATGCCTGTAATTCCAGCACCTTGGAGGCCGAAGCAGGGCGATTACTTGAGACGAGGAGTTCAAGACCAGCCTGTCCAACAACAAGAAATGCCATCTCTACTAAAAAAAGTACAAAAAGGGACCAGGCGCAGTGGCTCATGCCTGTAATCCCAGCACTTTGGGAGGCCGAGGTAGGCAGATCATCTGAGGTCAGGAGTTCAAAACCAGCCTGGCCAACATGGCAAAACCCTGTCTCTACTAAAAATACAAAAATTAGCCAGGCGTAGTGGCAGGCACCTGTAATCCCAGCAATCCCAGCCACTCTGGGGGCAGGGGCGGGGTTGGCTGTGGCAGGAGAATCACTTGAACCTGGGAGGAGGAGGTTGCAGTGAGCCAAGATAGCACCACTGCACTCCAGCCTGGGCGACAGAGCGAGACTCCATCTCAGAAAAGAAAAAAAAGTACAAAAATTAACCAGGCATGGTGGCAGGTGCCTGTGATCCTAGCTACCCGGGAGGCTGAGAAAGGAGAATCTCGGTTGCAGTAAGCAGAGATTGCACTGCTGCACCCCAGCCTGGATGACAGAGCAAGCCTCTGTCTCTCTCTATATGAGCAGGACATTCAGCATTCAGGGAGAGAAGCTATTGCAGTGGAACTTGCGGGCACACAGCCTCAGGCCGACGCAGCCCTGCTGCCCCTTGCTGGTTCTGAGGGGAGGGGGCTGCATGACATCAGATGCCACCCTTGCCCCTTTTGGAGCTCTCTGTTTGGGTGGGGGAGTGCAGTAACTGTACAATACAAGGCCCCCCTCCATCCTCCTCCCTCCTCCCACCCCCGCCTTTCCCTTTCTAGTGAGTCATGAACCGGTGCCTCTAGATGCCTTCAGAGCAGAGCACCTGCAAATCATGATGTTCTCCAGATAACAGAGGAAACTGATAAATTTCCTTGTGGCAATGTCACTACAGTCCGTGAAGAAGACAAGAAAGTGTAATGCCTGCGCATGGGGATCCAACAACAAAAAAGATGAAGTGGGGGAGGCCGGGCGCGGAGGCTCACACCTGTCATCCCAGCATTTTGGGAGGCCGAGGCAGGCAGATCACCTGAGGTTGGGAGTTCAAGACCAGCCTGGCCAACATGGTGAAACCCCATCTCTACAAAAAAATACAAAAATTAGCCAAGCATGATGGCGGGTGCCTGTAATCCCAGCGGGAGGCTGAGGCAGGAGAATGGCTTTAACCCAAGGGGCGGAGGTTGCAGTGAGCTGAGATTGCGCCACTGCACTCCAGCCTGAGTGACAGAGCAAGACTCTGTCTTAAAAACATAAATAAATAAATATGGTGGGGCATGTCATGTGAATGATGGCCCACTTGAATTTCTCATTCATTTTTCTTTCCTTTTATGTTGTCAAAGATCTTTAAAAAAAAAATCTAGGAGAGAATCAAACATAAAAAAGCACCGTGCTGAAAATATTCCATAGTCGCTGTAATTCAATTTTTACTTGGATGATTAGAATTTTTTTTTTTAATAACAAAGGTCTCAATTCTGTCCTGCAGGCAGGAGTGCATTGGGGAGGGGTGGGGAGGGGAGAGGGTGAGACTGGAGGATATTCAGGTGGATGCAGTGGCAGACAAGGCCAAGGGGCATTGTGTGGGAAGGCAAAGAAGGTGCTCATGTCAGGAAGGGAGGCTGGGACCAGCACAGGGTCATCACGTGCTCCAGTGCCATCATGAAGGTCACACAGGGGCCATGTTTAGGAGGGGCTCTTTCCACCAGTACTCAGTGGACAGCCTTGCTGAGCCAGGCTTTTTGTTGGGGCCCTGGAATCCTTGCTGAGTCAGGGAGGAAGTCAAAGTAATTCTAAGAGCCGGGCACGGTGGCTCACACTTGTAATCCCAGCACTTTGGGAGGCTGAGGCAGGCAGATCACGAGGTCAAGAGATCGAGACCATTCTGGCTAACATAGTGAAACCCCATCTCTACTAAAAAATACAAAAATTAGCTGGGCATGGTGGCATGCACCTGAAGTCCCAATTACTCAGGAGGCTGAGGCAGGAGAATCTCTTGAACCCGGGAAGCGGAGGTTGCAGTGAGCCGAGATCTTGCCACTGCACTCCAGCCTGGCGCCTGGCAACAGAGCAAGACTCTGTCTCAAAAAGAGAAAAAAATTCACTCTAAGGTTGTATAAGCTGAGTGGGCAGAAAGCCCTTTGGTGGGTGCAAGGCTGCACTGAAAGATGGTAGACCAGCTGGCTGTGTGGTCACTCTGCTGCCCCAAAGATGATGAAGATGACTTTGTCTAAATCTGTAATGGTGAAGATAACAAATTTACAATTCCCACGGTTGCCTGGCTTCCTGGAGCCGGTGGGCGGGAGGCTCCGCTATCCTGGGAGGCAGGGCTATCATTTGAAATGTAACCTTTTGGCCCACTCCTTTTGGGAGGAAGGTTGGGGGAGTTAAAATCCACGGTCATGGAAAGGCTGCTCTCTCTGCTCTAGTTGGCTGCCTGCTAACTTGGTAACTGGTCTGACAAGTTTTTCTTTTTCTCCCTCCTACCTGATGATATTCATTGACCAGTTATTTCCCATGTCACCCAACTCCATCAGAATTAAAATCTGTTCTTTGTGACTGAACACCCGAAATGCCCCAGGGAGTACCCAGGGATGGCAGCGAGGGAGGGAGTGCACATCGGGCCAGGATTCCAGGCCTCTCTGAATGTGCCTGTGTTGGATAGAACTGTCCATTTCCCAGTAAAGGGAGGGGATGTGTGTGCTGGAGTCTCAAAGTTGTGCCCTTATCCGATCTCCTTCCTCTAGGAGAGAATCAAACACAAATCCTCTGTCTTCCCTCTCTGTTTTTGTTTGTTTTTGAAATGGGATCTCGCTTGTTGTCCAGTCTGCAGTGCAGTGGTGTGATCACAGCTCACTGCAGCCTCAGCCTTCGAGGTTCAAGCAGTCCTCCAGTCTCAGCCTCTCCAGTAGCTGGAACTACAGGAAGAGAAGGGGAGGGAAGGGGAGGGGAGAGGAGGGAAGGGCAGGGGAGGGGAGGGGGAAAGGGAAGGGAGGGAAGGGGGAAAGGGAGGGAGGGAAAGGGGGAAAGGGAAGGGAGGGGAAGGTGCACACCACCACGCCCAGCTAATTTTTTTGATTTTCTTTTTTTAAGAGATGGAGTCTTGCTGTTTCCCAGGCTAGAACTCCTATCCTCAAGTGACCCTCTCACTTCAGCCTCCCCGTTAGCTAAGACTACAGGTGTGCACCACCATGCCTGGCTAATTTTTATTTTTGTAGAGATGGGGATTTTGCTATGTTGCCCAGGCTGGTCTTGAACTCTTAGACTCAAGCAATCTTCCCACCTCGGGCCTCCTGAAGTGTTGGGATTACAGGTGTGAGCCACCATGCCTGATCTATATGCTCATTCTTTTTTTTTTTTTGAGATGGAGTCTTGCTCTGTCACCTAGGCTGGAGTGCAGTGGCGTGATCTTAGCTCACCACAACCTCTGCCTCCCGAGTTCAAGCAGTTCTCCTGCCTCAGCCTCCTGAGTGCTGGGATTACAGGTGCATGCCAGCACACCTGGCTAATTTTTGTATTTTTAGTAGTGATGGGATTTCTCCATGTTGGCCAGGCTGATCTCGAACTCCCGACCTCAGGTGCTGGGATTACAGGTGTGAGTCACCGCGCCGGTCCAGGTCTTGGATCTTTAATGAAGACTCCACGGCTTATTGACTGCAGCCTAGAAAGAATGGCTGTTTAATAGGCTTTATTATGGAGTGTTTCCAAGGGCTCACCTGGGGAAGGAAAGCATTCCTATTAGAAGATCTGATCAGAATGGGCTTTACAGTGCTGGCACCTAGTCATGTTGGCATGCGGTGTGCAAAGCACCGCGTTATTTACTGACCACTGACCACCTGCTGGAGACCAGCCTGGGCAACATACCGAGACCCCATCTCTACTATAAATACAATTAAAAATTAGCTGAGCATGGTGGTGTGCACCTGTATTCCCAGCTACTTGGGAGGCTGAGATGGGAGGATCACTTGCGCATGGAAGGTTGAGGCTGCAGTGAGCCGAGATCGCATATTGCCCTGTAGCCTGCATGACAGAGCAAGACCTTGGCTTGGAAATAAATAAATGGGTTGGTTTGTTTGGGTCTCTAGAGTGGTTTTCGTCTCCCAGGGGACATTTGGCCATGTCTGGAGACATTTTTGGTTGTCACAACTCCAGGGAATGTGTGTGTGCTGCTTTCATTGAGCAGATGGAGGCCAGGGATGCTTCCTCCATCCCTGTATCCGGCGATGCAGAGACAGCCCAGCCACAAAGAGCGATTCAGCCCCAAGTGTCAATAGTGCTGAGGGTGAGAAACCCTGGTCTACAGGCTCTCCCTCCACCCGTTTCTGTTCCTTACCTTCTCTCTGTTAAAGAGCTGGGCTCTGGCTTGGGGTGAGTTCCACAGTCTGGGTGTTGCTAATCGTATGTTCCTGGGACGGTTCCGCTTGCCCCTCTGAGCTCCAGACTCAGAGCTACAGTACGCTCAGGTTCTACCTCCTGGACTGACTTTATTTAATGAGTACCACTCCCATTCAGCACTCTCTGGAGTCAGCTGTTTTCAAAGGCAATCATGCTTGATGCTGTTCTTTTGCACATGGGTCTGAGTGGTGATGTGTTCTTCGATTTAAATTTTTTTTGTTTGTTTACACATGTTTCCTTCTTTCCTTCCTTCTTCCCTTCCCTTTCCTCTTTTCTTCCTTTGTCTCTTTCTTTCATTCTTTCTCTTTATTTCCTCCCGTCCTTCCATCTCTCCCTCCCTCCCTTTCTCCCCCTTTCTCTCTTTTCTTTTCTTCCTTTTTTCATTTCTTACCTCCCTTCTTTCCCTCTCTTCCTCTTTCCTTTTCTCCCCCTCTCTTTCTCTCTCTTCCTTTCCTTTCCTTTCCATCCCCTCCCCTCCCTTTCCCTTCCCTCCCTTTTCCTCCTTTCCTCCCTCTTCCTTCCCCTTTCCTACCCCTTCCCTTCCTTTTCTTCTTTTCTCTTTTCCCTTCTTTTCTTTTCTTGACAGGGTCTTGCTCTATCACCCAGGCTGGAGTACAGTAGCATGATCATAGCTCATGGCAGTCTTGAACTCCTGGCCTTAAGCTATCCTCCTACCTCAGCCTCCTGAGTAGTTGGAACTACAGGTGTCTGCTACCATGCCCAGTTAAATTTTTGTTTGTTTGCTTTAGATGGAGTCTCACTCTGTTGACCAGGTTGGAGGGCAGTGGCGTGATCTCAGCTCACTGCAGCCTCCACCTTCTGGGTGCAAATGATTCTCCTGCTTCAGCCTCCTGAGTAGCTGGAATTATAGGCACATGCCACCATGCCCCCCTAATTTTTGTACTTCTATTAGAGACGGGTTTTGCCATGTTGGTCAGGCTGGTCTTGAACATCTGACCTCAAGTGATCTGCCTGCCTCAGCCTCCCAAAGTGCTGGGATTATAGGCATGAGCCACTGTGCCTAATCCCAGCTAATTTTTTTTAATTTATTTTTTGTACAGATAGGGTCTCATTATATTGGCCAGGCTGGTTTTGAACTCCCGGGCTCAAGCAGTTCTAGCACCCTACTCTCCCCCAATTCACTGGGATTACAGGTGTACCCTTTTTTTTTAATGGACAAGACTAAAATATTTGTCTAGAGTTCATACTTAAGTGATAAAGCTACACAGGGATTTCATCTGAGAATTTTGTTCTGCCGTGAAATGGTGCTGTTGGGCCTCCCTTTTTTTAATGTCTGACAAACAGGGCACAGACCAAACCTCATAACAAAACTTTGTGTTCCTGACGAAGGCAAGTTTTGCTAAGAAAATTCTTTTTATAAGCAAGAAAGGTATGAAGGCTATTTGCAAAGGAATTTTATTAGGGTGAGAAAAAAGTAAGAGGTTTATCTTAGGATTACTGGTGGTACAGAAGATGGAATGGGCAGAAGACGTCACCACAGATGCACCGGGAAAGTAATGGCTGAACCTCTGAAAGGAAAGAGCTTCCCAGGAGGGATGAATTTGATGCAGTAAAAAAAGCTAGAGGATGCTGTTAAGTTTGCCAGTGTAGTTCAGAGGAAGGTGAAGTTCTTCACAGACTTGGTTCTGAAAGGGTGGCTTCAAAAGATACCTGGGTGTTGTGGGGTGGGGGGTAATGGGCATGGTAGGTCATGCCTATAATCCCAGCAGTTTGGGAGGCCAAGGCAGGTGGATCACTTGAGGTCAGGAGTTCAAGACCAGCCTGGCCAATCTGGTGAGACCCCGTCTCTACTGAAAATACAAAAATTATCCAGGCGTGGTGGTGCACGTCTATAGTCCCATAGTCCCAGCTACACGGAGGCTGAGGCAGGAGACTCACTTGAACCCTGGAGGGGTGGAGGTTGCAGTGAGTTGAGATCGCGCCACTGCACTCCAGTCTGGGTGACAGAGCAAGCAAGAGTCTATCTCAAAAGAGAGAGAGAGAGAGAGAGAGAGAGAGAGAGAGAGAGAGAGAGAGAGAGAGAGAAGAGAGACTGGGGTGCGGTTTGACTTGAATTGGGGGCATCTGGCCATGGGAACATCATATGTCTAAGTGTCTTCTGTTGGAAATTGCAGATATCAGCAGTGGGCATTGGATATCATGAAAAATAAGCATCGCGTGACATGATAAAGTGAAGGACATGTCGTCATGTTGACACTGATTCTTGGGAGGAGAGATCCAGGTGGCTAAAGTAGACCCAGATCATAAGAGCTACAAACTCGGAATCAAATAAGTCAGAAAATGACTTGGATGTTTTTTCTTTCTCCTTCTCCTTCTCCTTCTCCTTCTCCTTCTCCTCCTTCTCCTCCTCCTCTTTCTCCTTTTCTCCTTCTCCTCCTCCTCCTCTTTTTCCTTTTCTCCTTCTCCTCCTCCTCCTCCTCTTTCTCCTCCTCCTCCTCCTCCTCCTCCTCCTCCTCCTCCTCCTTCTTCGTCTTCTTCTTCTTTTTGAGATAGAGTCTTGCTTTGTTGCCCAGGCTGGAGTGCAGTGGTGTAATCTTGGCTCACTGCAACCTCCGCCTCCCGTGTTCAAGCCATTCTCCTACCTCAGCCTCCTGAGTAGCTGGGGTTATAGGTGTGCACCACCACGCCTGGCTAATTTTTGTATTTTTAGTAGAGACAGTGTTTCGCCATGTTGGCCAGGATGGTCTCGAACTCCTGACCTAATGATCCGCCCCTTCGGCCTCCCAAAGTGCTGGGATTGCAGGCGTGAACCACTGCATCTGGCCTGGTGAACACATTTCTAAGTTTTTCCCAGGTTGACAAAGACCTTGAAAAAAATCTGGCAAGCCAGGAATAGTCAAGGGTAATCCATTCTTCAGAACTTGTTCTTGCTAACTCAGTAAATGTCGAATGGCATGGGTTGTTTGTTGTATTTTAGAGGACATTAGAATATTTACAAAGGGCTTTCCCGGGTTTGGTCATAACTTTATTTTCCTCGCGCTATTTGCCCCTTAAGGTCTTAAATCTTTCAGTTGCCACTTCTGGGTGGGTGGGTATGTATATTGAGGGTTGTACTTTTTTTCTTTTTTGGACAGGGTCTCCCTCTGTTGCCCAGGCTGGAGTGCAGTGATGCAATCACAGGTCACTGCAGCCTCAACCTTTCAGGCTTAAGCAATCCTCATACCTCAGCCTCCCAAAGAGCTGGTACTACAGGCATGAACCATTGTGTCTGGCTAATTTTAAAAAACATGTTTTTGCAAAATGAGCCAGGTGTGGTTGTGCATGCCTGTAGTCCCAGCTGCTTGGAAGGATGAGGTGGGAGGATAGCTTGAGCCTGGGAGGTTGAGGCTGCAGTGAGCAAAGATTATGTCACTGCACTCCAGCCTGGGTAACAGAGAGAGACCCTGACTCAAAACTAAAAAATAAAAGATGGAAACTTGCTATGTTGCCCAAGCTGGTCTTGAACTCCTGGGCTCAAGTGATCCTCCTGTCTTGGCCCAAAATTCTGGAATTATAGGCACAAACCACTTCATCTGTCTGGGTCCTGCTCTTGATAGTGATATAGAACCAACCTAGTGACATTCTAGAATTACCCTGTCAGCCACAGCCACATGTGGCAATTTAAGTAGAAATTCATTAAAATTAGATATTTGGACCTGAGTTGTACAGACCATATTTAGACATTGCAGACATAGAATGTTACTATCACTGCAGAAAGTTGTGTTGGGTATCTATGCCTTAGAACACTTCATTCCGTGATTAAAGATAGTTCTGGAGTCAGACAGGCCTGCATTTGAATCCCGTATCTGTTTTGTGACCTTGATCAAGTTGTCTAGCTTTTCTGAAAGTCTGTTTTCTCTTCTATCATGAGGACACAATTAAGGGAGCCCGTCTCCAAGGTTTTCCTCAACTTCGAACTAGTATATCACCTCTTTTGATAAAAATTAAAAATCCAACTTCTCTTCCCTACTTGGAGTTTGTTCTTTTTCTTTTTCCTCTAAATATAAAATATATCATTGGATGTTTTTTCAACCTCTCTACCCCTTGAGAGTCCCTGGAATAGACGAAGGAGTGTCCTGGGAAAGTTGATCACAACAAAGAGGCCATTATAGGCACATCTAAGCAAGAAGAGGAAGAAGGAAGGAGGAGGTGTGTTGACCGAGGCTCAGAGTGTCTTGTCTATGGGTGACCAAGAATGAGGAATGTGTCAGTTCCTTCCTGGCTTCTCTCTGGGAACAGAGAACAGTACATTTCAGCTTAAGTGGAGTAAAATCGTGGGTATTGAGGAAGTGGATTAAGGATGGGGAAAGGGCTGGGGGATAGAACCCCAGTCTGCGTTTGTCTTCCTGGCTCAGGACTGAGTGTCTCAGTCAACACATGATTGCCAGTAATGGAAATCTATTTGGACTCACTTTAACAATGAGGTGGGGGTAGGGTGTTAATTGGGACAACACAGGGCTTTGAGTTTGTATCAGCTAGCTTTTGCTGTGTAACAAACTACTCTGAAACATAATGGCTTAATCAACATTCATATATTTAGCTCATGATTCTGTGAGGTGGCTGGGCAAGTTTTCTTGTGTAGACCCACCAGCTGACCATAAACAGACAGACCCTGTTCTCACTAATGTCTGGGATCAAACAGTGGGTTGTCTGGTAAATGGTTTAGCATGGCCTCACTCACATGTCTGGTGGTTGGTGCTGGCTGTCAGCTGGGAGGCCTTGGTTTTCCTCCCTGGAGCTGCTCATCTTCTAGTTGGCTAGTTTGGGCTTAGATTACATGATGGTCTCAGCATTCCAAGAGTGGCAAGAGATCAATTTCCAGTGCACAGTGCCTTTCAAGTTTCTGTTTGCATCTTGTGTGCTAACGTCCCATTGGCTAAGGTGAGCTGGGAGGGGAAGGGAGAATATAGTCTTTACCTGTTGATGGGAGGGGAAGAATTTGTGGCCATCTGCCAAAGAACCCTGGGGTGGGAAACACAGTGGGACTCATAAAACATTTTTTTAAAATCTTGATTTCAGGTTCATGGGTACAAGAACATTTTAACCAGGATTTGGAGCTCAATTGCACATCAGGACTCTGTATGGTGTGACTGAAGACATTAAACGATTTTTTTGAGTAGTAATTTAATTTTTATGAATTCCAATGATTGAATAATGAATTCCTTCCTCAGTAATTCTTGATGTTTTCCTCATCAGGTATTACATTCAACCAAAACCATGAATTTGCTTTTGGGATATCAATTCTATTTCAAGTCCTCGGTGCCTTAATCTTACCCGGGTGCCATCATGTTTATAGATTCAGAACATGTGGCTTTTACTTTTTGTTTTTTTAAGACATTGAGCTCTGCTGAACGCAGTGGCTCACGCCTGTAATCCCAGCACTTTGGAAGGCCGAGGTGGATGGATCACTTGAAGTCAGGAGTTTGAGACCAGCCTGGCCAAAATGGAGAAACCCCCACTAGTATAAATACAGAAATTAGCTAGGTGTGATGGTGTGTGCCTGTAGTCCCAGCTACTTGGGAGCCTAAGGCAGGAGGATTGCATGAACCCAGGAGTTGGAGGTTGCAGTGAGCTGAGATCGTGCCACTGTACTCGAGCCTGGGTGACAGAGTGAGACTCCATCTCTGAAGAAAAGAATGGGGGTCACTTGTGTTGCCCAGACTGGACTCAGACTCCTGGGTGCAAGTGATCCTCCTGCCTTAGCCTCCAGGTAGCTGGGACTACAAGCTCATGCCTGATAAGAACATGCTTTATGAAGTGGCAAATCTAGGTTTTTTTTCCCTATTACACATTTTTAGAAAAGCGTTTCCTTTTCTGGATGAACTAAATCTCTCCCTGCTCTCGTCCTCATATAAAACTCATTGAGATATTGATTTAAAAATTTAATTTAAAATGTAACCCATTTTCCACAGAAAAAAAAGTGCAACTCACTGCCAGCGCTCATTTAATTTCACATAAACATGTTCTTCGAAGCTGAAGCAAATCTGCCTGATTTTCAATGTGAGAAAATATAAAAAATGATTCTTGGAGTTATTTCTAAACAGAACTTGTCTCTACTCTTAATGTAACAGAAATGTCTATAATTAGGGTTATACATTAGGGTTAGTGGACCTCTGTCCACTATTCTTGGGACTAATGGAAAATGGGTTAAAATTCATAAATTAAGAAATACCTTTGTATTTTTCCTTTCCAGGCAGGTATGGGACGTCCTTTTCCATCTGTTCAAATATTTCTTTTTTTTTTCTTTGAGATGGAGTCTCACTCTGCCACCCAGGCTGGAGTACAGTGGTGTGATCTCAGCTCACTGCAACCTCTGCCTCTCGAATTCAAGCAATTCTCACACCTCAGACTCCGAAGTAGCTGGGATTACAGGTGCCCACCACCACACCTGGCTAATTTTTGTATTTTTAGTAGAGATCGGGTTTCACCATGTTGACCAGGCTGGTCTCGAACTCCTGGTCTCAAGTGATCTGTCCACCTCAGCCTCCCAAAGTGCTGGGATTACAGGCATGAGCCACTGCACCCAGCCCATCTGTTCAAATCTTTTATATTGTCTCTTTTTTGTCTTTATCCTGTATATTTTTGTTATGGTGATTCCTGATTTCTGTATCACAGAGTTTTCTTGTGTTAGTTAGGGCTACTGTGAATAGCATATTTACACTGAATCCAGGCCCTTTAGTGAAATTGATTGGTAGGTTTTTTAATTGTTTTATCTATTGTATGCAATTTTGTCCTCTACAAATTACAGTCATTTAAAAAAGTTATGTCTGCTCAGATATGGAGGCATAAGAAAACGATGTCTAAAAGTCATCCCTCTTATTTCAGTTTTAAATCTTGTTTTATTGACCAGGGTTTCTAGACTAATATTAAATATTTAACAATGGTATTATCTGACATCCATGTTTAATAGACTTCCTAATAGAAAATCATCCTTGCTTTCCTGCGGTAAACCCTACTTGGTGGTAATGAATTATTCTTTCAGTGTAATGTTGAATTCGATTTGCTAGGTTTGCTTTGTTTCATTTGTTGAATTCTTGCCGTCTGTGTTCATGCGTGAAACTGGGCTGTTCTTGGTTGTTTTACTTTGCAACCTCTTTATCCGTTTTGATTATTTATTATGTTCTAGCCATATAAAATGAAATAGCAGGTAACTGAGTATTCATTGACAAATTTTATGGTGCCATTTTTTGGGGAAGGTAATTCTTTGGTAACTTAAAAAAAATGTAGGCAGAGTGCAGTGGCTCACACCTGTCACCCCAGCTCTCTGGGAGGCCAAGGTGGGTCACTAGAGGTCTGGAGTTTGAGACCAGCCTGGCCAACATGGTGAAACCCCGTCTCTACTAAAACAAAACTTAGCTGGGTGTGGTGGTGGGCGCCTGTAATCCCAGCTACTTGGGAGACTGAGGCAGGAGAATTGCTTGAATCCACGGTTGGGGACGGAGGTTGCAGTGAGCTGAGATTGTGCCACTGAACTCCAGCCTGAGCAATGGAGCTAAACTCTGTCTCAAAAAAAAATAAATAAATAAATAAGAAAACAATGTGTGACTGGCTGTGACGTAAGGCAGTCAGACCTTTCCTTCCAAATGGGCCATGATTCATCTTTATTTTTATAGGACTGTATCACATTAGAAGCACTACAGCAGAAGTTTTCATTGGAAATCTAATAATGTTTTTAAATCTGCCATCTGGAGTCTGTGTTCCTTGCATGTCTTATTGCTCATGACTAGGAGTGGTGTGTGTCTGTGCTGGCGGGGGGGTTGGCTTGGTAATATTGCTAACATTGGCCCAAAGGATCTGTCCCACTTCCCAAGACCTCATTTTTCTCTGCTTTAGCAGTAGACTAACGCAGAAAACAGGGTGCTGCTTTTTAGATTGGTCCTGATTTGAATTCTTTTTCTTTCTTTCCTTAAGCCAAAATTTACATTTATAAATAGCTTCTGTGGTATACAACATGCAAATATTTTTGGTTTCACATATTACACCATAGATATAGGTTTTGTTTTGTTTGTTTTGTTTTGTTTTGTTTTTGACAGACTGTCGCTCTGTCATTCAGGCTGGAGTGCAGTGGTGCAATCTCGGCTCTCTGTAACCTCCACCTTCCGAGTTCAAGCGATTCTCCTGTCTCAGCCTCCTAAGTAGCTGGGATTATAGGCAAGCACCACCACACCTGGTTAATTTTGTATTTTTAGTAGAGATGAGGTTTCACCATGTTGGCCAGGCTGGTCTCAAACTCCTGACCTCAAGTGATCCACCTGCCCCAGCCTCTCAAAGTGCTGGGTTTACAGGCATAAGCCACCACACCATCCGAACTTTTATTATTATTATTATTATTTATTTTATTATTATTATTTTTATAAGACGGAGTTTCGCACTTGTTACCCAGGCTGGAGTTCGATGGCACGATCTCGGCTCACCGCAACCTCCGCCTCCTGGGTTCAGGCAATTCTCCTGCCTCAGCCTCCTGAGTAGCTGGGATTACAGGCTCGCGCCACCATGCCCAGCTAATTTTTTGTATTTTTAGTAGAGAGGGGGTACTTTTATTATTTTTAAAACATTTTTATTTATGGTAAAAGTCACACATAACATAAAATTTGCCGTTTTTAGAAAGAATGTTTGAAAAGATATGTACCATGTTGCCCAGTACAGAGGCTATTCAGAAACACAGCCATAGTGCACCACAGCCTCAAACTCCTGGGCTGAAGGGATCCTCATGCTTCAGCCTCCCAAGTAGCTGGGACTACAGCAACATGCCAGCACACCCGGCTTGTTTTCTTTTTCGTCTCCTCCCTCTCCTTCTCCTTCTTCTTCTTCTCCTCCCTCTCCTCCTTATTCTTCTTCTCCTTCTCCTTCTTCCTCCTTCCTCCTTCCTCCTTCTCCTTCCTCTTCTTCCTTCTTTCTTCGATTTGCTGTTGCTCACGCATGGACCTCCATGGACCACATTGCAGTCCCAGCCCTTTTCTTCCCCTAAACTAACCACTGCTCTCACTTTTATAGTAATCACTGCCTTGCGTTACTGTATAGTTGACAACCCAAGTTCCATTCCTAGATACTACAGTTTGATCTTGCACCTTCAAAAAAACATTTAAATGTGCCCGTAGTCCCAGCTACTCAGGAGGCTGAGGTGGGAGGATGGCTTGAGCCCAGAAGTTAGAGGCTGCAGTCACCTATGATCGTACCACTGCTCTCTAGCCTGGGCAACAGAGCGAGACCCTGTCTTTAAAAAAACAATAAATTGGCTGGGCACAGTGGCTCACATCTGATATCCCAGCACTTTGGGAGGCCAAGGCAGGCAGATCACAAGGTCAAGAGATCAAGACCATCCTGGCCAACATGGTGAAACCCTGTCTCTACTAAAAATATAAAAAATGAGCTGGGCGTGGTGGAGCCCACCTGTAGTCCCAGCTACTTGGGAGGCTGAGGCAGGAGAAACCCTTGAACCCAGGAGCTGGAGGTTGCAGTGAGCCGAGATCATGCCACTGCACTCCAGCCTGGGTGACAGAACGAGACTCCATCTCAAAAAATACAAAATGAAATAAAACAAGGAAAATGAAGCTCTGTGATACTCAATATGCCTATGTTGAATCTGCCCTTTCCTCTTAAATCTATTAACCCTCTCTTTTGGCTGAGCGTGGTGGCTCATGCCTGTAATCCCAGCACTTTGGGAGGCTGAGGCGTGCAGATCACTTGAGGCCAGGAGTTCGAGACCAGCCTGGCCAGCTTAGCAAAACCCCATCTCTACCAAAAAATACAAAAATTAGCCAGGCGTGGCGGAGCATGCCTGTATTTCCAGCTACTCAGGAGGCTGAGGCAAGAGAATCTCTTGAACCCAGGAGGCGGAGGCTGCAATGAGCCGAGATTGGGCTCACAATATCTTGGGTGGCAGAGCAAGACTCTGCTGAAAGAAAGAGAAGAAGGGAGGAAGGGAGGGAGGGAGGGAGGGAGGGAAACAGCTGAGCACCTTGGCTGCTTGGCTGCCTGTGACTGACTTGCACGTACCAACAGGGCGGTCATGGGAATCCACTGAGATGTGGAGCGTGAAGCTCTTTTGTCAGCTTTGTGAAATCCTGTGCAAATATAAGCTGAAACCAGCAGGGCTCTGGTCCTCCTCCTTCATTCGTTTTCTTCTCAATAGCACTAAGTACGGATTGCATAAGTCTTGGAGATGGAGGTGACAGACTCTGAAAGCAGATGTTTGGGATGTCACCTGGTAGCAGGGCCCAGTTACCAATGACCTGGGCTTTCGGGATGGACTTCCAGAGCCTGCATTTGGGTTCACTTGCCTTGCTCTCTGTATGCCGGGGGGGGGGGGTCCTTGCTGGAAAAATGCAGAGCAACAGGCCTGGGGGCTGGGAGCAGGGTGCTTATTGGGTGTGTGACAGGCATTTTGGGTAAACTGAGTCAGGATTTTTCACGGACACAGTGCCTGCATGAGTCTGGGCAGGTGACTCATTTGGAGAGCAGATGTCAGGGGACCAGGATAAACACCCAAGTCACATGCCTTTTTATCAGACCTGTGTCTCATATAAAGAAAAAGCCAGTCATGGTGGTGCACACCTGTACTCAACAGCGATTCAGGAGGCTAAAGTGGGAGGATTGGCCGGGCGCAGTGGCTTATGCCTGTAGTCCCAACACTTTGGGAGGTGGAGGTGGGCAGATCACTTGAGACAAGGAGTTCGAGGCCAGCCTGGCCAATGTGGTGAAACCCTGTATCTACAAACATACAAAAATTAGCCAGGCATGATGGTGTGTGTAATCCCAGGTACTTGGGAGGCTGAGGCAGGAAAGTCGCTTGAACCTTTGAGGCAGAGGTTGCAGTGAGCCAAGATTGTGCCATTGCACTCCAGTCTGTCTCAAATAATAATAATAAATAAACAATAAAATAAAATGAAACGAAATCATAAGTAAATAAGTGAAAGTAATAAAATGTAAGATACTGTTGCTCTCTGTCATCTTCCCTTGCCATATTCTCCTCCCTTCTTCCCAGAGGTAACAATTGTCTTAACTTTGGTGCATAAACCTCCAGCCCTGCGTGTATTTTTGACACATAAGCTTGTACGCATCAATACCGTACACGGGTTCAGTATCCCTTATCCAAAATGCTTGGGACTAGCAGTGTTTCCAACTTGGGATTTTATTTCAGGTTTTGGAATATTTGCCTATATGTAATGAGGTCCTGTGGGGCTGAGGCCCAGGTCCAAACATCAAATTCATTTATGTTTCGTATACACCTTATATACATAGCTTGGAGGTAATTCTATGCAATATTTTGAGTAACTTTGTGCAGGAAGCATGGTTTTGACTGTGCTGACTGTGTCCTGTCACATGAGGTCACATATGGCATTTTCTTCCCTTCTGCCATGTCAGCACTCAAGAAGTTTTGAATTTTGGAGCATTTAGGATTCTGGATTTCTGGATCAGGAAATTTTGGAGCATTTAGGGTTCTAGATTTTGCGATATCTTTGGTTGTTCTTTACATCTTTATAATTATTGATTGATTGACAAGGAGTTTTGCTCTTGTCACCCAGGCTGGAGTGCAGTGATGCAATCTCGGCTCACTGCAGCCTCCACCTCCCAGGTTCAAGCAATTCTCCTGCCTCAGCCTCCCGAGTAGCTGGGATTACAGGGGTCCACCACCACGCTCAGCTAATTTTTGTATTTTTGTAGAGACAGGGTTTCACTATGTTGGCCAGGATGGTCTCAAACTCCTCATTTCAGGTAATCCACCTGCCTCAGCCTCCTAAAGTGTTGGGATTACAGGCATGAGCCACAGCTCCTGGCATAAATCTTTCTTCAAATCGTTTGTTGTTGTAATAAAATATACATCATAAAATGTGCCATCCTAACCCTTTTTAAGTATACAGTTCACTGGCATTAAACGCTGCGATTTATATTGGAATACACTTTTGAGTATTCTCAAGATCTGCACATATTGAAGCTAAGCAATATGATCCCTTGGGGGGCCACTGTATATTTTGCACTTAAAGCACATTTCAGTTCTGACTGACCACACATGGCTGGTCCTACCGTAATGGATCTAGTCTTTAAAAATACTCAGCGAACCCCCTCACCATGCACACATACGATTTTTTGTGTGTGTGTAATTCAGATTTCTACACCTGCTGCATGAATTCTTAAGCCAGATGCTTTTTTTTCCTCTCAGTCAATATGTTCCTTAAGTTTATACTTCTTGATTTGGTAGTGCCAGTTCATTCATTTAAGTGCTATGTAGTATCTTGTATGAATAAGCCACATGCTACTCACCTCCCTAGTGGAAGAAGGCATTGAGATTGTTTCCAGTTTGTTTCTTTTATAAACAATGCTGAAATGAACATCTTGGTGTCAGTCTCCTCCTACCCATTTGTGAATGGTTTTCTAGGATTGATGTTCAGAATTGAAGTGACTGGGAGATGGGGTATGTGCATTTTTAGGCCTAGGATATACTTCCCAAATGATCACCAAGGTGGCTGTAACAGCGTACAGTTTCACCAGTGGTGCATTAAAGTATAGGCCAAATGTAGGCAAAGCTGCAGGGAAATTATTTTAATTCCAGTGCATGGAAATTGGTATGCCGCGGCTTTCTCTTGCATCTCCTTGATTCCTGGTAAGACTGAGAATCTCTCTGATGGTTCTTAGCCATATCTTCCCACATCTTCCTCCTCTTTCCCTGGGAGCTGTTTTGGGGTGGGGGCTGGGCCTTTTTCTTCAGGGACCCTGCATTGGCAACTGTCACAAAGAGGTGCACAGGGGATTGAAATGTTGGAAACACTTTGCTGCTGTCATTGAATTTTTTCATTTTTGAGATGAAGTCTCACTCTGTTGCCTAGGCTGGAGTGCAGCAGTATGATCTTGGCTCTCTGCAACCTCCACTTCCCGGGTTCAAGCGATTCTCCTGCCTCAGCCTCCCAAGTAGCTGGAACTACAGGCACACACCACCATGCCTGTCTAATATTTTTGCATTTTTTTTTTTAGTAGAGACCGGGTTTTACTAGTTGGCCAAGCTGGTCTTGAACTCCTGACCTTGTGATCCGCCCACCTTGGCCTCTGAAAGTGCCAGGATTACAGGCATGAGCCACCATGTCTGGCCTGTCATTACATTTCTTTACCCAGCATTTCAATGTGTACTTTGCTTTTCTCACTTGAAAGAGTGACTAGATAGAAACCCAGTTAGATCAATGGGTGTCCATTTTTTTTTTTAGATGCTGATATTTGAATATCTTCAGTGGCTCTTCTTTAAATCTCTAAGTGGTTTTTTCTTTGTTGTTGTAATAGAACATGCATCATAAAATTGTCCATCTTAACCTTTTTCTTTTTTCTTTCTTTTTTTGATAATTCATCTATTAATGCACATTTGAGTTGTTTCCACCTTCTGGCCGTTGTGACTCATGCCAGGACACACAGGGGAGCACTACGGTTTAACCATTAGTAGCCTTGGGACCCTGAGCAAATTCACTGGAGTTCTCTGGGATCACTGTTTCCTCTTCCGTAAAATGGGAACTAAAAGGTATCACAGGCCAGGCGTGGTGGCTCATACCTGTAATCCCAGCACTTTGGGAAGCCGAGGCCGGTGGATCACTTGAGTCAGGAGTTAGAGACCAGCCTAGCCAACACCTACTAAAAATACAAAAATTAGCCAGGCATGGCACCTGTAATCCCAGCTACTCTGGAGACTGAGGCAGGAGAATCGCTTGAAACCAGGAAGTAGAGGTTGCAGTGAGCTGAGATCCCACCACTGCACTCCAGCCTGGGTGACAGAGGGAGGCTGTTTCAAAAAAACCACAACCAAACAAAACGCAAAATGTTTCACAAGCTTGTGAGGATTGGAGAAGAGGTTGGGAGTGAGACACAGAGTAGTTATATTGTTGCTAGTATTGATACACATGGCAGTGACGTTGTTGCTAGTTATACATTGTGATACTATTGTATCTGCTGTTATTCCTTTGGTTATGTTTAACAAGTTACATTGTTGCTAGTAATGTAGCTACATTGTAATTATACATTGTGATCCTGTTGTAGCTGCTGCTATTGTTTATTTTTATTTATTTATGCGAGAGGGAGTTTCGCTCTTGTTACCCAGGCTGGAGTGCAATGGTGCGATCTCGGCTCACCGCAACCTCCGCCTCCTGGGTTCAGACAATTCTCCTGCCTCAGCCTCCTGAGTAGCTGGGATTACAGGCACGCGCCACCATGCCCAGCTAGTTTTTTGTATTTTTAGTAGAGACGAGGTTTCACCATGTTGACCAGAATGGTCTCGATCTCTTGACCTCATGATCCACCTGCCTCAGCCTCCCAAAGTGCTGAAATATTTGACTTTTGATAAAATGCCCATGGCGGGCCTTGGTGGCTCATGCCTGTAATCGCAGCACTTTGGGAGGCCGAGGCAGGAGGATCACTTGAGGTCGGGAGTTTGAGACCAGCCTGGCCAACATGGTGAAACCCCTTCTCTACTAAAAATACAAAAGTTAGCTGGATGTGATGGCGCATGCTTGTTATCCCAGCTACTTGGGAGGTTGAGACAGGAGAATCACTTCAACCCAGGAGGCAGAGGTTGCAGTGAGCTGAGATCAGGCCACTGTACTCCAGCCAGGGCGGCAGAGGGACTCTGTCTCAAAATAAAATAAAATAAAATAAAATAAATGCACAGATCTTAAGCATTCAGTTCAATGAATTTTGACAAGAATTATATGCACATGTGTAACCACCACTGAAAACAAAATGGAGAACATCTCCTCATCCCAGCTCTTTCCAGTGAATTCCCAATACCCCTAGGAATGACGTCTTACTATGATTATTAACACCATTATTGATAATTATTGTTTAGTTTGGTTTTATTGAAGAAGAGAGTAGAGAAAGAAATCATTAGCTTCATTCAAAAGGTAGGGCACATGAGAATGTGAGACGTGGCTTAAGAAGAGTATTGTTTGAAAAGTGTGGCTGGGTGCAGTGGCTCATGCCTGTAATCCAAGCACTTTGGGAGGCCGAGGTGGGAGAATTTTGTCTCTATTACAAAAAAAAAGAGAGAGAGAGACAGAGAAAAAAAAAGTTTAGGGGATGCCGGCAGGTAGTCCTAGATGGGGTTTATTGCCAGGAGGAGTTAAGATTCAAAAAGCAATGGGTAAAGGATGCATGGCAGTTTGTTGGGTGGTGGATATACAGCCTCAACATCCAGTGACTTTGAACTCTGTCAAGACAACACAGGGCTGGGTGCCGTGGCTCACATCTGCAATCCCAGCACTAGGGGATGCCAAGGTGGGCAGATCACTTGAGGTCAGGAGTTTGAGACCAGCCTGACCAACACGGTGAAACCCCGTCTCTACTATAAATACAAAAATTAGCCAGGTGTGGTGGTGCATGCCTGTAATCCCAGCTACTGGGGAGGCTGAGGCAGGAGAATCACTTGAACTTGGGAGGTGGAGGTTGCAGTGAGACGAGATTGCACCACTGCACTCCAGCCTGGGGGACAGAGTAAGACTCCATCTCAAAAAAGACAAAGAAAAAGAAAGGGGTGGGGGAGAGAGAGAGAGAGAGAGAGAGAGAGAGAGAGAGAGAGAGAGAGAGAGAGAGAGAACACAAAGTGTTTGAACAGAAACAGCATTCACATATGCAAATTCAGGATCTGAAACTCATTTTCCCTCCCTCTTTCCTGAGCTGCCAGAATGTTCCGGGGATATCCCTCCTTTCCAGCTTCCTCAGTGGCATGCAGGTTGTACCGAGTAAGTGGGCAATTGTGAGTTTCTGGAAATCGGTGAGCTGGTGTGGCTCCTGGCTCCTGGCTCTGGCCAAGGGAGTAGACTTCCCTGTGTATGCGCCAGGAGGGGAGGCTGGAGGCTTTTAAAGGCCGCAGCTCCGCTGTAGACACGTGCCTCCTTGGCACTTGCTTTGTGGAAAACGCTTTCCCTAGATAGTCTGTCTTCTGCACAAACCTCTGAAGTTCTTCCTCATGCTGGAGGGCCTTGCTGCAGGAGGAACGGTCTGACCTCATCTCTCCTAGAGGAGGCCTTGAACTAATCTATCTATCTATCTATCTATCTATCTATCTATCTATCTATCTATCTATCTTTCTTTCTTTCTTTCTTTTGTTTGAGCTCAGGAGTTTGAGAATAGCCTGGGCAACATAGTGAGACCCTGTCTCTATTACAGAAAGAGAGAGAGAGAGAGAAGTTTTAGAGATGTTGGCAGGTTGTCCTAGATAGGGCATACTGCCAGGAGCAGTTCTCCTGGGGAGAACAATTCTCCCACCTTGGCCTCCCAAAGTGCTGGGGTTACTCTGGTGCCCAGGCTGGAGTGCAGTGGTGCAATCTCGGTTCACTGCAATCTCCACCTCCTGGGTTCAAGCAATTAATTATCTTGCCTCAACCTCCCAAGTAGCTGGGATTGCAGTTGCCTGCCACCACACCCAGCTAATTTTTGTATCTTTAGTAGAGATGGGATTTCTCTGTGTTGAGAGGAGGCCAGGCTGGTCTTGAACTCCTGACCTCAGGTGATCCACCTGCCTTGGTCTCCCAAAGTGCTGGGATTACAGGCGTGAGCCACCTCGTCTGGCCAAACTAATGTTTCTGAAAGGTGGAGTACCATGCTGTGAGCTAGATGCTTGGTGTGGTTTGAACGGCCATCTCCTCAGTGACCCCATCAGATGAACACTGTTAGGATTCCTAATTTGCAGAGAGAGAAACTGAGGCTGACAGAAAGGTCAGCACTGTGTTTACAGCGATGCAGTTGCTCCCAGGATGAACTGCAGCCTTTGCTCTGAGCTCACAGCCTGACCTCAGTAGAGCTGGGAAGCTTTCTCTCTCTCATTGCTACACCTGATCAATGACTGAGTCCCATCCCTTTAACTCCTTACATGGCCTTCAAATCCATCTTCCTTATCTAAGCTGCCCATTCACTGACTTCCGAATGCATTCTGTCCATCTCCTAAGAGCCAGGTGCTGTGCTGGGCTCTGAGAATGTGACTGAGATAAAACTTTTATCCAAAAAAATACAGATAAAAGTTCTCAGCCAGGTTTGGTGGCTCATGTCTATAAACCCAGAGCTTTGGGAGGTTGACGCAGAAGACTTGCTTGAAGCCAGGAGTTAGAGGCCAGCATGGGCAACAGAGCCTGTCTTTACCAAAAAAAAAAAAAAAGAAAAAGAAAAATTGGCTGGGCATGGTGGCACTCACTTGTAGTCCCAGTGACTTGGGAGGCTGAGGTGGCAGCATCACTTGACCCCAGGAGTTCGAGAATGCAGTGAGCCATGATTGTGCCACTGCACTCCAGCTTGGGCAAGAGCAAGACCCTGTCTCAAAAAAAGAACAAACCAAGACTGTAACTATATCCTCCAGAGTAATTCTTCTTTTCCATTTTTCAAAAGTACTCTTGCTTTGTTTACTCCTCCAAAAGTTCAAAAACTGTAGCCAAGTTCCAAGAAAGAAAAAGGGAAGCAGAGGGGAAGGAAAACACAGACCTGGAGGCCCTTGTGGGTTGTATTTCATGTGAAGTCTGTAAACTGATCTGGAGGGAAGGAGCGTCTTGACGGCATTTACTTGACTGTATTTACCATCTTATGTCAGGGATTTCCTCCCCCATTTTCCCAAGGGTTCCTTCCTATTAGAATGTTTTGTGATTTTGCTTCAGGCACAGTTTGTCCACTTCCTGTAAGGTTTGTTCTTAGATTGCTGACTTTATATTTATCTCTCCCTCCCTCCATCCACTCACTCATCTCCCCATCCATCCACCCAATCCATCCATCCCTCCATCCACTCACTCATCTCCCCATCCATCCATCCAATCCATCCATCCACCCACCCACCTATCATCCACCCATCCATCCATCCCTCCATCTACTCGCTCATCTGTCAATTCATCCATCTATTTATCCATTCATCTAGTCCATCCATCCACCCACCCATCTATCATCCATCCATCCATCCATCCCTCCATCCACTCGCTTATCTGTCCATCCATTCATCTATCCATCCATTCATCTATTCCATCCATCCACCCACCCATCTATCATCCATCCCTCCATCCACTCGCCCATCTGTCCATCCATCCATCCATCCATCCCTCCCTCCCTCCATCTACTCACTCATCTGCCCATCCATCTATTTATCCAGTCCACCCATCCACCCACCATCGATCATCCATCCATCCATTCCTCCATCTGTTCATCCACTCACCCATCTGTCAATCCATCCCTCTATCCACTCACTCATATGCCCATTTATCCATCCATCCATCCAACCGTTCCATCCATCCACCCACCCACCCATCAGCCATCCATCCATCCATTCCTTCATTCCTCCCTCACCCACCCATCCATCCATCCCTCCATCCACTTGCTCATCTGCCCATTTATCCATCCATCCATCCCTCGTCATCCATCCCCCCACCCATCTATCATCCATCCATTCATCCATCCATCCATCTATCCATTCATCCACTCACCCATCCCTCCATCCACTCACTTATTCATCCACTCACCCTTCCCTCCATCCACTCATCCATCCATCCATCCATCCATTCACCCATCCATCCTTCTATCTACTCTCCCAATAATCCACACACCTGTCCCTCCATCGCTTCCAACCACTCATCCACCAATCTTTTTCATCCATCTACGCACTTATTCATTCATCCATCCCTCTACTCATCCATCCACTCTTCCACCCATCTCCATGTTTCCATTTCTCTCTCCATCTATCCATGTGTCTATCTAATATGAGGGAGATGTTTTGAAGCATTAAAAGTGATTATTTTGTAGAATAAGAGACAGGAATTGTGTTTTCTTTACACACTGCCACCGTATTAAATGCTTACTAGTTCTAAAAGCCCAGCAATTGAGTACCTTCAATTTTCCAACTCTATAATTGCAGCATCTGCAGATAATGATGATTTGTTTCCTTTTGCCAATAATTAGACCAGTTATTGCTGTTAACCGTTTTACGACAGGAATTTCCAGAACAGTGTTTGGTGACACAGCTGAATGTGGTCAGTGCAGTCTCGTTTCTGATTTGAGTGGAATGCATCCGTTGTTTTACTGCAAGGATAATTATATAATTGTTAATACTCTTGACCGTCCTGTCTAGCCTTACTGAGTAAATGGGGTGCGATCATGAAATCTTGATTGTCTCACAGATGCAAGAGACACAAATGACATTTGTCTGTTTATAAAGATGGCAGATTTATTTTGTTAAGCTGTTAAATAAGCCTTTAAGCCCCCGCCTCGATTTTCAAGTGGAGTGGAATATTGTTTTTTTGCCTCTGGCCAAATGTCGATATTCGTTTTAGGAATGAATGGACTCCAGACCCTATGTCGTCACTAAAGTGAGGATGGGTTTCAGAACCATTCAGCACCACAGTGAACAGAGACAAAGGGCCTTAGTGAGCAGTACCCATGGGGGCCCGCTGGGGCTATTTCTTGTGCCCTGAGAGAGGTCCTAGATTTGGGACGGTCTGATTTATCTCTTGTTTTTTATTTTTTTCTTGGTGATGCTACCCCGATTTCTGGGTTGAAATATGACCTCAGTGTGAAGGTCCCAATCTCAGACCGTCTTGTTTCTGGTATGTTAAGAAACAAAAAAACACCTTTTAGAACGCAATGTTGACCATTGGGAATACATATCAGTGTTCTGGAAAAAAGAAAAACAAAACAATTTGTACCACGACTGTGGTTTTCATCAGGGTGGTCTGCCTCTCCGATCTGTAACCCTATGTGGCTTGATAGAGAACTGGTTTTGTAATTTGCAAGGTCATCTGCAATAGCTGCCGGTCCTCTTGGTGAAAGCGGAGGACCTGCATTAGGTCTAAGCTGGCTGGAGTTGATGCAAAACTCTCATGCTTTGGGAAAAGCAAGTGATCTTCAGGCAAGAATGCAAATGTTGACCCAGAGCAGTGGTTCATGCCTGTCATCACAGCATTTGGGGAGACTGAGGCAAGCTGATTGCTTGAGTCCAGGAGATCGAGACCAGACTGGGCAACTTGGTGAAATCTGTCTCTACAAAATATACAAAAACTAGCCAGGTGTGGTAGTGCATGCTTGTAGTCCCAGCTACTTAAGAGGCTGAGGTGAGAGGATTGCTTGAGTCCAGGAGGTCGAGGCTGCAGTGAGCTGTGATTGTGCCACTGCACTCCAGCCTGGGCTACAGAACCAAACCATGTCTCTCCATCCCCCCTCCAAAACAAAAGAATGTAAATGCTTGCTCAATTATTCAACTGGTATTTGTTTGCGTGATTACTCAGCTGGTATTTTTCTTTCTTTCTTTCTTTCTTTCTTTCTTTCTTTTTTTTTTTTTTTTGAGATGGACTCTCACTTTGTCGCTCAACCTGGAGTGCAGTGGCATGATCTCGGCTCACTGCAACCTCTGCATCCCGGGTTCAAGCAATTCTCCTGCCTCAGCCTCCCAAGTAGCTGGGACCACAGCCATGCACCACCATGCCTGGCTAATTTTTGTATTTTCAGTAGAGACGGAGTTTCACCATGTTGGTCAGGCTAGTCTCGAACTGCTGACCTCATGATCCGCCCGCCTCAGCTTCCCAAAGTGCTGGGATTACAGGTATGAGCCACCATGCCTGGTCTTTATTCAGCTGGTATTTAACACACAGTTCTTTTTTCCAGAGCGGCTGTCTGACAACAAATAGTGAATTTGTTAATTTTTTACACCAAACCTCTTGAAAATAATCAGAAAAGGTACATGCTGGAAAACTGAATGTTCTAGAAACATTTGTGTTTGCCACCCCAAGAGCAAAAGTCACAGAATGGCTGGTGTTTAGTGTTAAGAGGAAGAAATTCGACACAGCCTGTGGCTAGCTATTCTTATTTCATTGGTTTCCAAGGTAAGATTTGAACTGTTTACTACAGGAAATTAGCGTAATAAGTCTCCTCTGGCATATATTTCCAGCATCCAAGTGGAGTTGCTGAGATCTTGCTCAAGAGTAGCAAAATTGGCCAGGGGAGAAGGGCATTGGATTTGCATCCAGGAGTATTTGCAGGCAGCAAATACTAAGAGGATAATGGGTATTACAGATGCTGGAGTGAAATGTATATTTAAAAGTCATGAGAGTAATTATAAGAAATGTTGATTATATATATATATGTATAATAAAAGTA
This sequence comes from Leontopithecus rosalia, assembly GCA_028533165.1. Lineage (NCBI taxonomy): Eukaryota > Metazoa > Chordata > Mammalia > Primates > Cebidae > Leontopithecus > Leontopithecus rosalia. The sequence continues at coordinate 5,737,824 of CM052668.1, read as the reverse complement.
TTATGCCTTCTAGGCATAATAGGGATAATATTAGGTGGGATTGATAGACACATTCTTTAATCAAATTATTTTGATTTGATTTTTTTTAATCAAATCAATTATAGGCAATTTGACATGTGTCCCCCAACCCCAGCACCCATAGGCAATTTTTAAGAGACAGGGTCTTGCTCCGTTTATAGGCAATTTTTGCAATTTGGAAACCTGTTTGGAGCAGGGGTGTATGGAGATGGGATTGGGCTATTTCTAGGACCCATCTCCTCCTTTGGGCATTTTTTTTTTTGAAATAGGGGCTGGCTATGTTGCCCAGGCTGGAGTGCAGTGGTGTGATCATGGCTTACTGTAGCCTTGACCTCCTGGACTCAAGTCATTCTCCAACTTCAACTTCCCAAGCAGCTGGGACTATGGCACCCACCACCTTGCCTGGCTAATTTTTTGTAATTTTAGTAGAGACAGGGTTTCATCATGTTGGCCAGGATGACCTCAGACACTTCTTAATTTTCCTGTTTTAGTGTTATAGCCAGCCATTTGAAAAATGAGACTTCCCTCTCACTTTGCGTCAAAGGCAGAGACATTGTCATCTTGGGTTTCATGTGGTAGAGAAGAGAGACTTCCCATTCTGGGACAGGGTTTTTCCACCCTGGGTCCTGTGGACATTGGGGCTGGATTGGCCTTCGGGGTGGGGCTGTCCTGGGCACTGCAGGGTGCTGAGAAGCATCCCCTGGCTTCCACCCATTCCATGCCAGGCGCGCCCCCCAGGCGTGGCAAACACAAATGTCTCCAGACACTGCCAGCTCTCTCCTAGCGAGCACAATTGCCTCCATTTGAGGATCCCTGGACCAGGGTGCTGGAATGGGGGTGATGGGTAGTCCTAGCTATGCTGGAGGATGAAGCAGGAGGATTGATTGATTCCAGGAGTTCGATGCTGCGGTGAGCTATGGTCACACCACCACACACCAGCCTGGACAACAGAGCAAGACCCTGTCTCTTAAAAAGAAAAAAATAGGGAAGCCAGATGGGTGCTGGGGTTGGGGAACACATGTCAAATGTCAGAGGGGTACTCTGCAATTATTCCCTGCTCTTTTTGGGGGGGCAAAAATGGAAACCAAGAGCCCGTCATCAGCCACGTGGCTCGGTTGGCTCGACTCTGTAGTGCCACCGACAAGAACCACGTCCCTAGTCTTGGGGGACCAAGGAATCTGGGGAACTATGATTTAGGCATTTTTAAAAAATTATTTATTTATTTATTTTTTGAGACGGAGTTTTGATCTGTTGCCCAAGCTGGAGTGCAATGGCGAAATCTCAGCTCACTGTGACCTCCGCCTTCCGGGTTCAAGCGATTCTCCTGCCTCAGCCTCCCGAGTAGCTGAGATTACAGGCATCCGCCACTACGCCTGGCTAATTCTGTATTTTTAGTAGAGTCGGGGTTTCTCCATGTTGGTCAGGCTGGTCTTGAACTCCTGACCTCAGGTGATCCGCCCACCTCGGCCTCCCAAAGTGCTGAGATTACAGTTGTGAGCCACCATGCCCGGCCTCTCATCCCCTTTTCTTTACTCTGTTCCACCACCCCTACCACTGACACAGTTTCGACCAAGCTTTCTTCAGCCAGCTAATTGAGAGACAAGCAGAACCCAGCTATTTAATGGGGGCTTGGGGAGCATCCTTACAGTCCCAGGTCTCTATGAAAAGTACCCTGGATTATCTCTGCAAAAGCCCACCTGCCACTGGTTAGCCAGGATCATCTCTAATTTCAGACACCAGCTCCGTCAAAACACTCTTTGCTTGTATTTATAACCACGGTGCATTTCCTCGGGACACAAGTCTTATGGCTTCTTGGCCCCTTTGCCAGGGTGCACTGCCTGGCCCATCGCCCTCCGGCAGAGACAGTGTATGTCTTTGTGTGTTCTCCTTCCTCTGGTCGAGATGTGGCTTGGTCACCTGGAGTGGGGCCGTCAGCAAGTCGCCTCGGCTTCATGTCCCCACGGTGGAAGGCTTGGCCACACACCCTGACGTCTCGACACCTTTGAGCTGCCCGTGAATGGGTTTTCAGAGCTTCCCGTGTTTACTTCGAGGCACGCCTCTGTTTGGGCTCTGGGGAAATTCTTGGCAGAGGAAAAGCCAAGTGGGAAACAGCCCTGCTTGGTGTCAGGGCTTGAGGTGGAGGGAGAGAGACTGAAATGGAGATTTGCATGAACTGGTTTGCACATGTGACAAGACTTGGTAAAAAAAAAAATTGTGTTCCAGTCTGTTCTGGTGGCTTACAGGAGGGCAGATGGGAAATTTTGGGTGTAATAGAGTAATGTACATCTGGTTAAGGGCTTTGAAGCACCTGAGAACATCTACGAGTCACTATTTATTGAGCACCATCTGTATGCAGTTATTGAGCATGTATTGTTTCCCAGGCACATGGTCCTCATGATAATCTTTTCACAGAGCTAAGATTTGAACCCACAGTCTCTCTGGCTTCAGAATGCTAGTTTTTCCTGCTATACTCCGCCTTACAGAGGAAGGGAACTTTTCTACTGGGTTTCGAAGGGTGAATAGGAGTTCAATGAAGAAAAAGCACACTCTGTGCTAACCTTGGCTTCCTGCTCCTCTTAGAATTGGCCAGAAGCTGATATCTGGAGGCCAAAATTGGGTTACTAGGATAACCAACTCATCACAGTGTGTCCAGGTCACCTTACATTTCACCCAGAAGCAGAATTTTATACCGGAGCCTGGACACCGATTGAATTCTCTTTAACTCATTCTGTCAGGGGTACCTCCCTGAGGTAAAGATGTCGATGCTCTCTTGCATCTTTATGCTGGGCTCGTTTCTCTAAATACTTCCATTTCTTGGTTTGGGTAAAAATCTAATGAGGTAATTAATGCTTGTGACATGTGAAGTGTGGTGCGTGGCACATGTAACCTCTTTAGTTTTAGCGCCCCCCCCCCTTTTTTTGGAGACAGAGTCTCATTCTATCACCCAGGCTGGAGTGCAGTGGCCTGATCTCAGCTCACTGCAACCTCTGCCTCCCAGGTTCAACTGATTCTCCTGCCTCAGCCTCCTGAGTAGCTGGGATTATAGGCACCCGCCACAATGCTCAGCCAATTTTTGTATTTTTAGTAGAGATGGCATTTTACCACGCTGGCCAGTCTGGTCTCAAACTCCTGACCTCAGGTGGTCCGCCCGCCTCGGCCTCCCAAGTGCTGGGATTACAGGCATGAGCCACAGCACCCAGCCAGTTTTAGCCAGTTTTCATTGGCTTCCTCCTTTGCCTTTTTTGCAAGGGAGCTGGCCTCCCTGTCCCTGGAGTAAGCAGGCTTCCTCATACCTATCGCCTCCTCTAAGGAAGCGCAGTTACCTTTAGCCTGGCCCTCCCCAAGGACATAGCTAGGTCCCCCAGCAAGAGCAAGGAGCGGACATAATGACTGCCAAAAAATAGGGAAGCCAGACTGGGTACAGTGGCTCATGCCCGTAATCCCAGGACTTTGAGGGGTCCCAGGACAAGGTGGGAGGATTGCTTGTGTCCAGGATTTCAAGACCAACCTGGGCAATGTAGCAAGACCCTGGCTCTAAACAAATAAAAAACTTAGTCAGCTGGAGTGGCCCATGCCTGTAGTCCCAGCTACTTGGGAGGCTGAGGCAGGAGGATCGCTTGAGCCCAGGAGTTTGATGCTGCAGTCAGCTATGGCCACACCACTGCACACCAGCCAGGACAACAGCGCAAGACCCTGTCTCTTAAAAAAAAAAAAATAGGGAAGCCAGATGGGTGCTGGGGTGGGGGATGCATGTCAAATGTCAGACCTCTCTGAGTAAGGAAACAGGTTCAGAGTTGGGAGTCAGGGCCAAGACAGCTTGAGGTCACCAGAGGCCAGGGATTTGCATACCGGCTGCAGTCCAAAGTGCCAAGCTGGGCTAGATAGATGTTGGCAGAGTCTTCTGTGCACTGCCGCCCTCTTTCCTTCCCCGTGAATGCTGTCAGCTAAGCATGGGTCACTCCTGCTCATTTACTGAGGACATAGGCTCAGAGTGTCTTCTAGCTTTCAACCCACCCCAGACTCTGACCTAGCCTTTCCCAAATGGTGTTCTGCAGAAAAATGAAAAGATTGGCCAGCACTTTGGGAGGCCGAGGCGGGCAGATCACAAGGTCAGGAGTTCCAGGCCAGCCTGGTCAATATGGTGAAACTCTGTCTCTACTAAAAATACAAAAATTAGCCCGGCATGGTGGGAGGTGCCTGTAGTCCCAGCTCCTTGGGGTGGGGTTTGAGGCAGGAGAACCGCTTGAACCTAGAAGGCAGAGGTTGCAATGAGCCAAGATCATGCCACTGCACTCCACCCTCAGTGACAGAGCGAGACACCATCTCAAAAAAAAGAAAAAGAAAAAAATGGAGATAGTTACAAGGATCATGTGTCTGCTGAATTGTGCATACTTGATAAATGTAAACAAAACAGTTGGTGCTCAATAAATCGTGGGTTTATGAGGATCTTCCCAGCTGCTTCCCAGCCCCGAGTTTGCTGTATAATTGCTTTTGATCTCTACAACAGACCCATCAGGTGGATGTTGCTATGATTCTCGTGTCCTGGCAAGTCAACAGGGGGGTCTGGAGTAGCTGAATTGCCTAGAGAGAGGGACATAGCTAGGAAGGAAGAGTTGAAACTCAGTGCGATACCACAGCCATGCGAACTTTACCTTGCCAAGTCAGATCGTGTTTTTGGCTTTGCAGGCTGTGGGATCTCTGTGGTTTCTTTTTTCTTTTTTTTTCTTTTTTTTTTTGAGATGGAGTCTTGCTCTGTCACCCAGGCTGGAGTGCAGTGGTGCTATCTTGGCTCACTGCAACCTCTGCCTCTCAAGCGATTCTCCTGCCTCAACTTCCCAAGTAGCTGGGATTACAGATGTGTGACACCACGCTCAGCTAATTTTTGTTTGTTTGAGATGGAGTCTCACTCTGTCACCAGGCTGGAGTGCAGTGACGCAGTCTCAGCTCACTCCAACCTGCACCTCCCAGGTTCAGGAGATTCTTCTGTCTCAGCCTCCTGAGTAGCTGAGATTACAGGCGTGAGCCACCACACATGGCCAATTTTTGTATTTTTAGTAGAGATGGGTTTCCACCATGTTGGCCAGAATAGTCTTGATCTCTTGACCTCATGATCCACCCAACTCATCCTCGAAAAGTGCTGGGATTACAGGCATGAGCCACTGTGACTAGCCAATTTTTGTACTTTTAGCAGAGACAGTTTCACCATGCTGGCCAGGCTGGTCTCGAACTCCTGACCCCAGGTGATCCGCCCACTTTGGCTCGCCAAAATGCTGGGATTACAGGCACAAGCCACCACGCCGAGCCCAGGATCTCTATCTTGACTTCACTACTCTGCTGCTGTAGCACAAATGCAGCTATAGACAGGAAAATGAATGGTGTCCCCGTGTTCCAATAAAACTTTACTAAACAGGCAAAGGGCTGGAGTTTGCTCACCACATCCAGGCTAAAGAAAGAACCAAACCAGCGGCCTCAGGACTTAATGTTATTCCTTTTATATCTAATATTTTTAACATTTTTTAAGTTACTGCATAACGTATGCTCTGTCAGTCTCAGTTTTTTGAATGAGCATAGCAGGACTGAACCTACTTAGAGTTGATACAAGCTGTAAAAATAGGTTCACGGCTGGGCGTGGGGCTCATGCTTGCAATCCCACACTTTGGGAGGCTGAGAAGAGAGGATCACCTGAAGTCAGGAGTTTGAGACCAGCCTGGTCAACATACTGAAACCCCATCTCTAGTAAAAATACACAAATTAGCCAGGTGTGGTGGTAGGCGCCTGTAATCCCAGCTACTCAGGAGACTGAGACAGGAGAATCACTTGAACCCAGGAGGCAGCAGTTGCAATGAGCTGAGATGGGGTCACTGCACTGCAGCCTGGGCGACAGAGTGAGACTTTGGTCTCAAAAAAAAAAAAATAGGATTTACTTTTGCCACCAACTTGAAAAGGAGGCAAACACAAGACTACCCATCTCTGGAGAGGAGACATTCAGTTTTGCCTATTCGGCATTCCTGGAGATAGAAGCATATTTGCATGGGTTAGAACCATATTTTGCATGGGAAGGCATTCAGACCACGTTGTGTGGACTCTATTTCCAGAACCAGCTTCCTTTATTCCTTCAGACTCTATGATTGGCTCAGGGGAAGGCACATGACTCAGGCTGGGCCAATCAGTTTTCCCTCATCCCTCCAGCCTCTATGACTGGGTCAGGGGTGGGCATGTGACCCCAGAGGGTTTCATAAGATTCAGTTCTGAGACTTTGGTGGGAGTGATTGAAAGAGAGATTTTTCCTTGCTAGGTCTTTCTTGCTGTGAAGCTATAATCCAGGTGCTACCATGTGGAGACCACCTGTCTCAGACTTCTGACACCACAGAGGGAAGGAGGACTGAGAAAAGGAGAGGGAGAGAGACAGGGTCCCCATTACATCATTTGACACCTGGATCTAGCTGTACCTGAAAGCATCCTTCTCCTATGACTTGTTAGTTACAAGAACCAGAACCTAACCTTACCTTTCCTTCCTTTTTTCTTTCTTCTTTCTTTTCTCTCTCTCTCTCCCTCCGTCCCTTGTTTCCCTCCCTCCCACTCTCCCTTCTCTCTCTCTCTTTCTCTTGCTTTCTTTTTGTATAACTGAGCTTTCTGTTTGTTCTCACAAACTGAGAGAGATCTTGCTAATCCAAGGCATGACAATCAAAGTAACGTGAAGCCCAAAGAGCTGCAGAACTGCCTTGCATGGCTTCCAGCCCCTGGGGTGGTCAGTGGAAATAACTGGAGCCCAGAGCTTCAGACGCCAGTGTAGAGGTTGGGAAGGTTGTGGTTGGGAGACAGTGATATATCTGGTCCCTGCAACCGACACCCCAGCAGTTTTATCCTAGATTCTGGGTAATATCTTCAGGTCCTGGGAAGCCTAACAAAGCCCTTACTCAGATGTTGGATTGCAGGTCTTTTTTTTTTTCAAATCCACTTTAAATGTGTCTGAAAACCACACACAGAGTGATTGCTGCACAGAAGAGTGAATGGTTCATGCCTCCTTCTTTGCTGCCACCAACAAGCCAGTTGCCTGTTTCTCTGTCGTGGGACTCTTGGCTGGAGTTCACTGACTGATTTCCTGCTGCCTCTGAGCCTCTGCACTTGCTGTTCCCTCTACCTACATGCTTTTCCCCGTGATCCTTCCTCACATGATTTCCTCAGATTGTCTTTGCTCAAACAACAGGCAAGGGCTGGGCACGGTGGCTCATGCCTATAATCCCAGCACTTTGGGCAGCCAAGGCAAGTGGATCACTTGGGATCAGGAGTTTGAGACAAGCCTGGCCAACATGGAGAAACCCCATTGCTACAAAAAATACACACACACAAATAGCTAGCTGTGGTGGCGGGTGCCTGTAATCCCTGGTACACTTGGGTGGCTGAGGCAGGAGAATCACTTAAACCCAAGAGGTGGAGGTTGCAGTGAGCTGAGATCGTGCCATTGCACTCCAGCCTGGGTAGCAGAAAGACTCCGTCTAAACAAAACAAACAGACAACAAGAGGCAAGACGTTCAGTGTGCCCAATCTCTGAGAAAAACCCATGGTCGTTAACCCCAGGTCTGCCCCTTTTGAGCAGGGTGACGTTAGGTAACTGATTTGATTTCTCTTAGATGAAATTTCCTCACTTGTAAAATAGTAGAGTCTACTCCGTGCTTATTCAACCACAGTACTGAGGAAGTCTCAAGCTGGATTAGTCTTCTGGTGGGGGATGTCCTGGGCATTTCAGGGTGTTTAGTTGCATCCCTGGACTCTCCTTACTAGATGCCAGTTGCACTTCCACCCCACACCAGTTGTGACAACCAGAAATGTCTCCCAGACACTGCCAAGTGACCCCCAGGGCGGGGTGGGGGTGAATCAGAATTTCTCCCCCTTCTCCCTGTGTTTCCTTACGGAGATGCAATGTGTTTATTTCTTTGCTGACCGTTTTTGCAATCTCTCTTGCCTCACTGCAAGTCTGGGGCTCTCCTAACTCCGTCACCATCCCATCCTCCGACGGTGAAGAGAGCTTTCAGGACTATCCCAAGCAACAGATTCTAGGGTGCAGGGTTCTGTTTCCTTCCAGGGGTTGTATCTCTGCTGAGTGATGGGTACATGAGAATGCTCTGTCTCAACCTTGCATCTTTTCTGTTTTGTTTTTACAAAGAAAAAAGGAAAAGGCGAGAGATGTCACTCGATGTCTGCTACCAAAACGTTCTGTGGCTGGGAGAGGAAATACTGGGAAGGGTGAATGTAGCCGGTGGAATGATGCCCCTCCTGCCCCCAGAGATGACCACGTTGTAATCTCTGTCACCTGTGAATTCGGTGCCTCACTTGGCACAAGGCTCTTTGCAGATGTTGTGATTAAGTTGAGGCTCTTGAGATAGAGGATGATCCTAGATTATCTGGTGCACCAGATGCCATCACAGGAATTTTTTCAGGTAAAGAGGGAGGCAAGAGTCGAGTGCTATCACGAAGAAAAAGGGGCTGCCTTAAAAGCTGGATTCTTTCTGGAGCCTCCAGAAGGAATCAGCCTTTGTGACACCTTGATTTTAGCCCTCTAAAACTCATTTTGGGCTGTGTGTGTGGGCGTGTGTGTGAGATGGAGTCATGCTTTGTTGCTAAGGCTGGAGTGCAGTGGTGTGATCTCAGCTCACTGCAACCTCTGCCTCCTGGGTTCAAGTAATTCTTCTGCCTCAGCCTCCCAAGTAGCCGGGACTACAGGTGTGCACCACCATGCCTGGCTATTTTTTTTTTTTTTTTAGCAGAGACAGGTTTTCACCATATTATCCAGGCTAGTCTCAAACTCCTGACCTCTTGATCTGCCTGCCTCGGTCTCCCAAAGTGCTAGGATTACAGGCATGAGCCACTGCGCCTGGCCTCATTTTGGGCTTTTTAACCACCCAAACTGTAAGAAAATAGGCAGGGCATGGTGGCTTATGCCTGTAATGCCAGTGCTTTGGGAGGCCAAGGTGGGATGAGTTTTTCAGGCTATGAGTTTGAGACTAGTCTGGGCAATATAGCAAGACCCTATTTCTACCAAAAAAAAAAAAAATAAATAAATAAATAAAAAGAAAAATCGGTCAGGCTTGGTGGCACACATCTATATTCCCATCTACTTGGGAGATTGAGGTGGGAGGATTGCTTGAGCCTGGGAGTTCGAGGCTGCAGTGAGCCATGATTGCATGACTGCACTCCAGCCTGGGCAACAGAGTAAGATCCCGAGGCAAGAGAAAATAGCAAATGTGTGTCGTTTTACATTTGCAGGCATTTGTTACAGCAGAAATGGGGAATAGATACAGTGAGAAACCCATCATCTGGGCCTGGAAAACCCCTCTGGGCAGGTCTCCAGCCTGGGGCCAACAGGAGTTGGAGCAGGGGCTCCTCTCAGGGGGAGGTCAAAGGGGAATTACCTGTTAATGGTGTTTACTCTGGGCCCTGGTACCTAAAGCTTTTATCATTCGTAAACCCACTCTTTTGTTTGTTTTTTGAGATGGAGTTTCACTCTTGTTGCCCAGGCTGGAGTGCAATGGTGTGATCTGGGCTCACCCTCCACCTCCCGGGTCCAAGCAATTCTGCCTCAGCTTCCCGAGTAGCTGGGATTGCAGGCATGTACCACCATGCCCAGGTAATTTTGTATTTTTAGTAAAGACAGGGGTTTCTGCATATTGGTCAAGCTGGTCTCGAACTCCTGATCTCAGGTGATCCGCCCACCTCAGCCTCCTAAAGTGTTGGGATGATAGATGTGAGCCACCTCGCCCAGCTGTAAAACCACTCTTTCAACCATGTTAATTATCCACAAGTGTGCTGACTTAGAACCTCTGTTATTAGATCTATATAGAATAAATGTGAGGACGTACAGGGAGTTATGATCAGTTGGCTGTAACTGCCCTCTGAAAGCAGCTGACAACCATTCCTAGCCCACTCAGATCCGTACATGTGAGTGCATTCATTCATCCGCCACTGAGTCAGGGTCTGCAGTCTGCAGGTGGTGATCAGCGTCTCAGGTGAGAACTCTGACATGATCGAGATCTCTGTTCTCTTAGATCGTGGCACTTTGTTCCTTCCTAGACCTCCTGGATACAAGGGGCCTGCACTTTAGAACCTAGAGCCCAGGTTCCCTGTTACCCTCTGGATGTCAGTCCTGCTACTGTGCACCTCTCCCCAACTCTTGGTACACAGTAGGAGTTCAGGGGCCAAGTCCTTTGTACCACATAACAACACGGGGGTCCAAGAGCCCAAGAGTTTATGCAATATTCTCTTTAGGATTTCAGAGTCACAGTCAGTACTTCCATCTTTTTTTTTTTTGAGACAGAATCTTGCTCTGTCGCCCAGGCTGGAGTGCAATGGCACAATCTCAGTTCACTGCAACCTCTGCCTCCCAGGTTTAAGTGATTCTCCTGACTCAGCCTCCTGAGTAGCTGGGATTACAGGCCCCTGCCACCATACCTGGCTTTTTTTTTTTTTTTCTGTATTTTTAGTAGGGATGGGGTTTCTCCATGTTGGCCAGGCTGGTCTCGATCTCCTGACCTCAGGTGATCCTCCCACCTCAGCCTCCCAAAGTGCTGGGATGCCAGGCGTGAGCCACGGCACCGGGCCTACTTCCATCTTCTCAGCCACTTTACCCTGAAGTGAGACCATGAGATTAGGAACCTGTTTCCATTCCTATTGAAATTTCCCCACAGAGCTGGGGCTTTGTGATTCAAATATTTTCAAAGAAGGAAGCGGAAATGAGGGATGGTATCAAAAAAGGAGGCTCGAGGCCAGGTGCGGTGACTCATGCCTGTAATCCCAGCACTTTGGGAGGCCGAGGTGGGCAGATCGCCTGAGGCCAGGAGTTGGAGACCAGCCTGGCCAATATGGTGAAACCTCATCTCTACTAAAAAATAAAAATATTGACCAGACATGGTGGTGCATGCCTGTAATCCCAGCTACTCGGGAGGCTGAGGCAGGAGAACCACTGGAACCCAGGAGGCAGAGGTTGCAGTGAGCTGAGATTGTACCACTGCACTCCAGCCTGGGTGACAGAATGAGATTCTATCTCAAAAAAAAGGAGGCTCAGTAGTTTTTAGGGACTGCTGGCATTTCCAAGCTATAGGCATTTTGCTTTGAGTCTTTTTCCGTCTTCAGAGTCATCCTGAAGTGGAACCGGGAGGGGACTGAGTGGGTGGAGGGGTGCTGGCGGGGACGGCTGTCTGCTCTGCTGGAAATGAGAGTCTGGGAGATCACTGTGGTGTTTCTGGAGTGATTCTTAACCCCAGATATAGAGAGTGACACAAGGGGCATAAATACGAGGAACAATAACCTTCCCTGGTGTCCTTGTGTGAAGCATTTGACCATCTGGGCGAGGACTGGGAGCGCCTGAGCTGACTGGTGCTTCCGTGAACAACACAGACTCAGAGCCTGTGGTCCTGCGTTCGAATCCTGGTTCTTCCACTTCTTTGCTGTGTGACCTTTGCCTACAAAAAATAAAAAAATTAGCTGGGCACAGTGGCATGTGCCTGTAGCCCCAGCTACTTGGGAGGCTGAGGCAGGAAGATCCCATGAGCCCAGGGGTCAAGGCTGCAGTGAGCTATGATTGCACCACTGCACTCCAGCCTAGGCAACAGAGCCAGACCCTGAAGAAAGAAAGGAAAGGCAGGAGGGAAGAAAGAAGAAAGGAGGAAGGGAAGGAAGTGGGAGGGAAAGGAGTGGGGACAGAAGGAAGAAAGGAAGGAAGGAGGGAAGGAGGGAGAAAGGGAGGAAGGAGTGGGGAAGGAAGGAGTGAAGGAAGGCAGAAGGGAGGAAGGAAGGAAAGAGGGAAGGAGGGAGAGAGGGATGAGGGAGGGAGGCAGGAGGGAGGGAGTGGGGCGGGAGGGAAGGAAGAAGGAAAAATGGAGGGAGGGAAGGAGAGAACAAGAAAGGAAGAAGGGAGGGAAGGAAGAAGGAAAGAGGTAGGGAGGGAGAAAGGGAGGAAAGGGAGTGGTGAAGGAAGGAGTGAAGGAGGGAGGGAGGAAGGAAGGGAGAGAAAGGATAGGAAGGAAAGGACCTTCAGAACTACTAAACATCTCTTTCCTCATTATAAAAAGAGAGATAAATCATCATAGTACCTTCCTCTGTGGTCACGGAGTGGATTAAATTAGAACGTTTGCAAATCCCCTCACGCATACCTGGCCCCCGATTTAGTTCCTTGGGCTGTAGCTGACAGAGGTTTGTCTCTCACGTGGACAACCAGCCCACCGGCAGAGAAAGTCATTTTTCCATCCTGGGTAAACAAAGAAGAATGAGGACCTGAGGCCAGGTTAGAGAGACCTCGATCTGTGACCTTGGGAAGGCTTGTAACTTTTAACTTGAATGCTAACGTCTGGTTCCCTCCGGTTAGGCGGTCGGTCAGAGGCCCAGCCGTCTTGAAGTTTCTGTTACCTTCAGTCGTTGGTTTATTTGTTCAGCAAATGTTTACGGAGGGCCAGCACCGGGGGAGGGATAAGAGCTGGAGTTCTGGGAGGACGTGCAAAGAAACAAGTTCTGAGCTCCAGGGAAGAAAGAGGTCATTGCCTCTCTCCGGGAAAACGCTTCTTCTCATACCGGGTTCACTTCTTAAATGGAATTGCCCCCTTCACATGAGTAGGGAGTTTAGTTACAAAGAGAAAACGCCTTCATCATGTTGCCACCCTTAAAAGACATTTATTGAGAAGCTGGTTCATAGACTTCTCACCCAGATTGTTAATAGGCAACCCACCTGGGTTTTGGGAAGTTCAAGTGTCTATATTCCTTTTCCCTTCCTTCCTTCCTTCCTTCCTTCCTTCCTTCCTTCCTTCCTTCCTTCCTTCCTTCCTTCCTTTCCTTCCTTCCTTCCTTCCTTCCTTCCTTCCTTCCTTCCTTCCTTCCTTCCTTCCT
>CM052668.1:5630645-5724833 GCA_028533165.1 Leontopithecus rosalia | reverse complement strand
GGTAATTTTTTGTATTTTAGTAGAGATGGGCTTTCACCACGTTGGCCAGGCTGGTCTTGAACTTCTGTCCTCAGATGACCTGCCCACCTCAGCCTCCCAAAGTGCTGGGATGACAGGCGTGAACCACCACACCCAGCCAGTTCTGACTTTGTAACTTGTGATTTGACTTTTCCCGTCTGAAGTCTTTCCCTGCTGATCTTGAGTTGTTGAAGGTGTTGCTTTTCTTCATAGACAATTAGAGCAGCGCATGCACTGGGCTGTGGATGATGATACTTTGAAGATGTGCAAATGATTTGCAACCTCTGCTGCAGAAATCATCCTTCTGAGATGGTCTTCGGTTCGATGAATAAAGGACCTGCAAGAGAGAATTTATCTTGAGTATTCCTTGGGGAGAGAAGCAAAGGGAAGATGAATGCTGCATAACCATTCTTTGCACACTTTGTGGAGGGTGGGCTCTCGCAGTGCCCTGTGGGGGCTTAAAGCATCTTCACTGTTGCTGTAAGCCTCACATTTTAAACAGAGCCGAAAAGGGACCCTGATTGCTGGCCTGGGATCCTTGTGTGCCGTAGGAATTCACTGAGGGGCCGAGGCTGAAGAGGTCTGCTAGATGGTGGCACAGAAGCAGATGGAAATTTCTCTCTGGCTGGGCACAGTGGCTCACACCTGTAATCCCAGCACTTTGGGAGGCTGAAGTGGGTGAATCACCTGGGTCAGGAGTTCAAGACCAGCCTGGGCAACATGATGAAACCCCGTCTCTGCTAAAAATACAAAAAATTAGTGGGGCATGGTGGCAGGCACCTGTAATCCCAGCTACTTGGGAGGCTGAGGCAGGAGAATTGCTTGAACCCGGGAGGTGGAGGTTGCAGTGAGCCGAGATCGTGCCATTGCACTCCAGCCTGGACAACAAGAGTAAAACTCCGTCTCAGAAAAAAAATATATATGTATATATATGGTCAGGCGTGGTGGCTCATGCCTGTAATCCCAGCACTTTGGGAGGCTGAGGTGGGCAGATCACCTGAGGTCAGGAATTTGAGACCAGCCTGGCCAACATGGCGAAACCCTGTCTCTACTAAAAATACAAAAATTAGCCAGGCATGGCAGTGCATGCCTGTACTCCCAGCTATTTGGGAGGCTGAGGCAGGAGAATCCCTTGAACCTGGGAGGTGGAGGTTGCAGTGAACCGAGATTGCACCATTGCACTCCAGCCTGGGCAGCAAAGAGCGAAACTCTGTCTCAAAAAACAGAAATCCAAAAATAAATTAAAAAAAATTATCTCTGATTCTGCCTGCCTGCCAGGCTGGAAGCACCATGAGGTCAATATCTACGATGCCTTGTTGCTATTGAAGTGGCCCCCAAAACATGGCAGACCCTCAGCAAACCTTGGACAGGTGGATGTGCATTCAATTCAATGTGTCTGCAAGGTGGGAGCTGAGTGGGAATCACAGGGCTTGGGTCTCAGGGATGATGGGAAACGGCAGGGTGACTGAGGGGAAGCCAGAGCAGTGGGGTGCTGGAGTCCCCAAAGCTGTAAATCAGGGTCTGATGGACAGACAGACGGATGGGTCAACTCAACCATTTCAGCGCCATCCTCTCTGATGATTTCCCTCTGGCTTTGGGAAGGGTCTCGTTCACCAAGTGGCTTTCACCCTAGGGTGGGTCTGGATATTTCTGGGGACATCCGTGGTTGTCCCACCTTGAGGTGGGGGTTGCTTGGCATGGAGTGGGTGGATGCCAGGGATGCTCCTGAGCACTGCTGTGTGCAAGACAGCCCCACCCCAGACAAAGATCCGACTTCGAATACCACCAGTCCTGAGGCTGAGAAACCCTACTTTAAGATAACAGCGGCCGGGTATGGTGGCTCATGCTTGTAATCCCAGCACTGTGGGAGTCCGAGGCGTGTTGAGCACCTGGGGTCAGGAGTTCCAAGAGCAGCCTGGCCAACATGGAAAAACCCTGTCTGTACTAAAAATACAGAAAAATTAGCCGGGCATTGTGGTGGTCACCTGTAATTCCAGCTACTTGGGAGGCTGAGGCAAGAGAACTGCTTGAACCTGGGAGTCGGAGGTTGCAGTGAGCCGAGACTGTGCCACTGCACTCCAGCCTGGGTGACAGAGCGGGACTCTGTCTCAAAAAAGAAACAAACAAATAAACAAACAGAGATAACAGTGATGGGGGAATTTTCCAACCCAGTGGCTGAGTCCGTGACTTAGAAAACGGTCCCGGCATTAACAGGCACCGGATTCATGAGAATAAAGGGACAAGGGGTGTCGCCTGTGACCCCATCCTGCCCCAGACAAACCGATCTTCCCGCCAAAGCTCTATTTGGCACAAGAAGTGTTTTTGTTGTCTCTTGCCCGGGGTAGCTCCCTGATAAGCCTGTGGATTGTTCCAGAATGCTTGTGGATTGTTCCAGATCGCGTGGATGGGGACAGCTTCCTACTCCGCGGCTGCCTGCCCTGACCCGGCGGCTTTCAGTCTGTGGGAGCGGAGGCAGCTGTTTTGCAGTTGACTCTGCCCTGTGTAAATGAGGTTATGCATGTTTTGGTTCATGAGGGGTCACTGATTGTGCACTTTTCTTTTGTTGTTAGTCAATTTAATTTGTTACTAATAATAAAATCCGGAACTTACCTGGCCCTGGAGTTCCAGGTCATTTAGAATGCTTGGTGGCATGCGTGTCCTTTTCAAACACCAGCTCCTTCGGAAAACACAAGGGATGGAGTGAAATCCTCACCTGGATTTGACTGGCAGTTGGATGACAGCATCATCTCCTGAAAACTGAATTTAGCTTATAGCTAAATAAGACAGCACAGGCTGGGTGCGGTGGCTCACACCTGTAATCCTAGCACTTTGGGAGGCCAAGGCAGGTGGATCATGAGGTCAGGAGTTTGAGACCAGCCTGACCAACAGAGTGAAACCCTGTCTCTACTAAAAATCCAAAAATTAGCCGGGAGTGGTGGCAGGCACCTGTAATTCCAGCTACTCCAGAGGATGAGGCACTAGAATTGCTTGAACCTGGGAGGCGGAGGTTGCAGTGAACCAAGATTGTGCCACTGCACTCCAACCTGGGTGACAGAGCACGACCCTGTCTCAAAACAAAACAAAACAAAACATGATTTTTATGGAGTTGAGCTCAACGTTTGCATACACATAAAGAGCCAAAGCTGGAGATTTCAAATAAATACCCGGCTTCTGCAGGCTGCCTGGAGTGAAGTGAGAGTGAGGCATCGGTCACCCAGCCTGGAGCGCAGTGGTGTGATCACAGCTTGCTACAGCCTTGACCTCCTGGGCACAAGCAGTCCTCCCACCTCAGCTTCCTGAGTCGCTGGGACCACTGGCGTGTGCCGCTATGTCCACCTAGTTTTACTTATTTATTTATTTAATTGTTTGTTCATTTATTTAGAGATGGAGTCTCTGTTGCCCAGGCTGGACTGCAGTGGCACAATCTTGGTTCACTGCAACCTCCGCCTCCGAGGTTCAAGCAATTCCAGTGCCTCAGCCTCCTGAGTAGCTGGATCACAGGCATGTGCCACCATGCCTGGCTAATTTTTGTATCCCTAGGGAAGATGGGGTTTTGCCATGTTATCTAGGCTGGCCTCAAGCTCCTGGGCTCAAGCGACCCACCCGCGTGGGCCTCCCAAAGTGCTGGGATTATAGGTTCGAGCCACTGTACCCAGCTACAGCTGTTGTTTTCTCACTGGCTTGAGAACTGTTTCTCTCAGGCTGGTCAAGGTTATGACAATGTGTGTGCTGTGTGCACGTGTGTGCGGTCAGATTCCATTTTTCTAATGCAAAGTTTCTATTTGGGTATCTGCTGTTTAATTTTTCAAGGATTTTTTTTTCCCGGTTGCTAAGGAAAGTGCATTAAATTTTATCTTTGCATCCTGTAGAACTGTTTGTGAATAATACACAGCCAGAGGGATGACTGGCTGAGAAAACAGATAGGAAGGAAGTTGCGGGGGGGGGGTGCGGGGATTTCTATGTGAGACCCAAGAAACACCTTTGATCTTTAGATTTCAAAGTGGGAAACTCAAGGTGAGGTGGGAGTGGAATTAGGAGTAAACCCAAGACCGACTGGGCAGTTCCTCCTGGCAGCCACAGAATGGTAACGTGGCATGAGATCAGTGATCTCTCAGAGGGGGATGTTGTCTTTGACTTAGACGAGTTCCAAGAAGCAGAAGTTCACGAGCCAAACACAAGGTGGTTTTCTGGGAGGTGCAAGGGCTGGAAGGGGGGCCAGTTCTTAACCATAAATCCCTTTCCATGCCCAAGGCCAAGCTCCTGTAAGTAACTCTTCTTTATTTTCCTTCCTTCCTTCCTCCCTCCATCCCTCCTTCCCTCCTTTCTTTCTCTTTTTCCCTTTCTTCCTCTTTCTCTTCCTTTCCCTCCCTCCCTCCTTTCTTTGTCTCTCACTCTTTTTCTTCCTTCCTTCTTCCTTCCTTTTTTTCATTCCTCTTTCTTCTCCTTCCTTCCATCCTTCATCAGACAAGGTCTCACTCTGACACCCAGGCTAGAGTGCAATGGCACAATCATAGCTCACTGCAGCCTCAAACCCTGTGCTCAAGTGGTCCTCCCACCTCAGTCCCTCAAGTCATTTTTAAACTTGTTTGTAGAGATGGGTCTCGCTATATTGCCCAGGCTTGCCTCAAACTTCTGGTCTCAAGGGATTCTCCTGACTCAGCCTCCCAAAGTGCTGGGATTACAGGCATGAGCCTCTGCCCTGGCCTGCTCTCCTTTGTTTAGCCAGGCTAGGGGGACATAAGTGGAGAGACTCAGATTTATTTGAGTTGCTTGCTTTATTCTCTATGTGATAATTTCCTTCTTTCCAACTTCCTCATGCCCTCTTCAGCCTCCTTTTGGCTTCTATGTGTGGGTAAAGGTGCTTCACTACACCTTATGCTTTGGGTGTCATTCATCTTATTTTTTTGTTTTGTTTTGAGATGGAGTCTCACTCTCTTGCCCAGGCAACAGAGTACAGTGGCACCATCTCAACTCACTGCAACCTCCTCCTCCCAGGTTCAAGCGATTCTCCTGCCTCAGCCTTCCGAGTAACTGGGATTACAGGTGCCTGCCACCATGCTCTGCTAATGTTTGTATTTTTAGTAGAGATCGGGTTTCACCATGCTGGCCAGTCTGGTCTCCAGCTCCCAACCTCAGGTGATCTGCCCGCCTCGGCCTCCCAAAGTGCTGGGGTGACAGGTATGAGCCACCATGCCCAGCTGTGGGTCTCATTCATTACTTGGATCCCATATCCACTGGTGATTCGGGTTCCCAATCATTCTCAGCGTTCTATGATCACAGGCCTCAGAGAGCAGTGCACCCAGTGGCCCTCAAATTATGGTTTCCGTAGGAGGCTATTAAAACTTGATTTCTGAGAGGAAAATTGGGGATTTTGTGTTTTCCCTTTTAGATTTGAGTGTTCTGTTACCGTGGGTGAGCTCTTCTAGAAACTTCCAAGCGGTTTCAAAGGGCATTTAGGTGTCATCAGGAAGTGTGGTTATTTGATGACATTACATTTGGGCTTTAGAAAAACAGTGTGTCACCTGTTTTATTTATTCCTTGATGGCTTTTTTTTTTTTTTTTTTTGAGATGGAGTCTCACTCAGCTGCCCAGGCTGGAGTGCAGTGGCACAATATTTGCTCATTGAAACCTCCTCCTTCCGGTTTCAAGCAATTCTCGTGCCTCTGCCTCCCCAGTAGCTGGGATTACAGGCGCCCGCCACAGTGGGGACAAACACCGTTTTCCCAAGAATGCATCAAAGGGCGGGGGGAACTACAGTTGCTTGGTGCTCGCTTTGAATTCCATCGTTTAATCCTGAGGTCAGCAACCTTTTTGACACCAAAGGGCTAGTTTCGTGGAATGGAAGACTGTCTCCAGAGACTGAGCGCAGTGGGGGTGGGGGGGACGGTTTCTAGATGATTCCGATGCGTTACATTTACTCTGCGCTTTTTATTTCTATTATTATTACATTGTAATATACAGTGAAATAATTATACAGCTCACCATAATGTAGCATCCGTGGGAGCCCTCAGCTTGTTTTCCTGCAAATAGACGGTCCCATCTGGCGATGGTGGGAGACAGTGACAGATCATCAGGCATTAGAGTCTCATAAGGAGGGCACAACCTGGATCTCTCGCGTGCGCAGTTCACAGTACGGTTCACGCATGCGCAGTTCACAATAGGGTTCACGCTCCTACGCTGTTGATCTGACAGGAGGCAGAGCTCAGGTGGTGACGTGAACAATGTGAACAATGAGCAATGTAGATACAGAGGAAGCCTCGATCGCTCCCCTGCTGCTCACCTGCGGCCCGGTTCCTGACTGCCTGGTTTGAAACTAGACTGGGCAACATGGCAAAACCCCATCTGCACAACAAATCCAAGAATTAGCTGAGTGTGGATCACAGGTGTGTGCCTGTAGTCCCAGCTACTTGATAGTCTAAGGTGGGAGGAGGGAGTGAGCCCAAAAGGTTTATTCTTTGATGACTTTTTTTTTTTTTAAGATGGAGTCTCACTCTGCTGCCCAGGCTGGAGTGCAGTGGTGCAATCTCTGTTCACTGAAACCTCCTCCTCCCGGGTTCAAGCAATTCTCCTGCCTCAGCTTCCCAAGTAGCAGGGATTACAGTGTTCCACCACACCCAGCTAATGTTTGTATTTTTTAGTAGAGACGGGGTTTCACCATGTTGGCCAGGCTGGTCTTGAACTGCTGATCACAAGTGATCCACCCGCATTGGCCTCCCAAAGTGCTGGGATGACAGGCGTGAGCCACCGCACTCGGCCTTCCTTGACGACTCTTGGAGTTGTTTCCTTTTGGGAAAGAGGTGAATGCGGGGTTGATGGGAATGTGGAGAGATTGGATTCAGATGCAAATGCACGCATACCGGTGTCTGGCCATGATCTTCCTGGACTCAGCTGTGGGATCCTGGAGGGCAGGTTCTGCCTCCTGTGCAGCTGCAGTGAGTTATGATCGCACCCACTACACTCCAGCCTGGGTTACAGAATGAGACTCTGCCTCTCAATTCCCTGGGTGGGAGGGGGAGGTGTGGGGAACCCCTGGTTGAATCCATCCAACCCTGTCTTCCCCATGAAATATAGAAAGTTGTGAGTGATGTTTTGTGCATCATCCCCTCCAGAACTCAAGTCAGCCCAAGGGGCCGCAACGGTTCCCTTCTGCTTATGGGGAAACTGAGGCACATAAAGCCGAGTCACGTGACCAGGAAGTAACTGTATCTGCTTGAAACTCAGGTCTGTCTGATGCCATGGTTTTTTTTTGCACTCCACATGCTGATGATTGAAGCTGTGGCTCGCAGGTCTGATGGGAGAGTCTCAGGCAGTGTCTCACTCTGTCACCCAGGCTGCAGTGCTGTCATGGGATCATAGCTCACCGCAACTTTGACTAATCCATCCTCCTACCTCAGACTCCCGAGTAGCTGGGACTACAGGTGTGCACCACAATGCCCTCCTAACTTTTGTATTATTTGTAGAGATGGGGAGGTCTTGCCATGTTGCCCAGGCTGGTCTTGAACTCCTGACATCAAGTGATCCTCTGGCCTCAGTGTCCCAAAGTGCTGGGATTACTGGCATGAGACAGCCACTGCAGGAGGCCAAGAGAGCAGATTTGGACAATGTAAAATTTCTCTGGACTCCTCCTACCGTCCCCATCTTAGGCCTGGCTGCTGTGGGACTGACAGGCATTGCGGGCTGTCCATCTCTTCCTTAGCTTGATTGCATAACAGAGATGAGAAAGGAAGGTGAGAACTCAGAAAGTTGGCATTTGGCTCTCTGGTTGTTCAATGCAAGAAAGTAACACGTTGGCTTTTATAGAATAACCTTCTGAGGAAATTAACAACCCAGGCATTTCAGCCCCCTGTGAACTTGCTTCTCACATGGTAGCAATTTGTAACAAAATGTTCTTGCAGGCCCAGTGCTGAGATCTCTCCGTCTACCCTTTAGGCTGTGGAACAGTCTGTTCTAACCATCAGGTTGTATCTGGAGCTCAGATACTGCCCAACACTCCGTAGGAGCTCAGATCTTTTGACAGAGGCCACTAGAGGATTCTAGAGGATGGGACTAGCAACCGGAGGTGTTTTGCTGTCTAGTAAACTTTTTCTTTTCTTTTCTTTTCTTTTTTTTGAGATGGAGTTTCACTTTTGTCACCCAGGCTGGAGTGCAGTGGTACAATCTCGGCTCACTGTAACCTCCGTCTCCTGGGTTCAAGTGATTCTCCTGCCTCAGCCTCCCAAGTAGCCAGGATTACATGCAACTCCCATCACACCTAGATAATTTTTGTATTTTCAGTAGAGATGGAGTTTTATCGTGTTGGCCAGGCTGGTCTTGAACTCCTGACCTCAACTGATCTGCCCACCTTGACCTCCCAAAGTGCTAGGATTACAGGTGTGAGCCACCATGCCCGGCTCTACCCATCTTTCTTACACGATGATATCCAGCAGCCAGTTTGATAGGGAAGCATCGTTTATCTTTATTTTCCTTCTTGCATTTTCCCTGCAGAGGTGCCCGGCCTCAGTAGCATAAATCCAGGTGGAGCCGGGACGTTCCAGGTGTCTGGGCTGTTTGCTCCCATGGACAAAGAGCTGCAAAGTGGGGCTGATTGGCCAGTGAAGTCTGAGGATCCAGAGGAAAACTTACTCCTTTCTCTTGCTGAAATACACATGGGCAAGAAATGGACCTCACCCCCAATCAGAGAACTTCACACTTTTTTCTAATAGAATAGCAGTGTCTGAAGTGTATACACAGGGAGTGCCTGCCCTGGGTAAAGAAGGCCATGAGGCTCCTGGTATGGAGATGACACACAGAGCCTCTCCTAACTTCTAGAGTGGAAAATAAAGCAGTCATTCCAGGCCACGTGCTGTGGCTCACAGCTGTAAACCCAGCAGATTGGGAGGCCGAGGCGGGTCTATCACCTGAAGTCAAGACTTCAAGTCCAGCCTGGCCAACATGGTGAAACCCTGTCTTTTCTAAAAATACAAAATAAAGTAAAATTAGCTGAGCTTGGTGGTGGGCACCTGTAATCCCTGCTACTCAGGAGGCTAAGGCAGGAGAATTGTTGAACCTGGGAGGCGGAGGTTGCAGTGAGCAAGGAGCCTATAATCCCAGCTACTTGGGAGGCTGAGGCAGAAGAATTCCTTGAACCAGGGAGGCAGAGGTTGTAGTGAGCCAAGATTGCACCACTGCACTCCAGCTTGGGTGACAAGAACAAAACTCTGTACCCCCCCCAAAAAAAAGAAAAGAAAAAAGAAATTAGAGCAGACATTCTGGCTTTTAGGAACCCACAGAATCAGGAAATAAGCTACAAGTTGTCTCCCTTTTGTCACAATGGCATTTGAAATAGGTGCATTTCTGTCTGACTTGCGATTCTGTTTCATGGTGCCCCTGCAGACATTCAGTACGTCCTCAGGAGTTGAGGAAATTTTCTCCATTCCCTGTCTCTGTTCCTAGACTCTGCCAGCTCATGCACACAGCAGCTCCCAGGAAACCGTCAACCTGTGCATGTTCAAAACCACCATATCCTTGTTATTGAAAAGCCATCAGTCATGTGAGCTGAACTTTCTTATGGTTAAGACTGTCCCCAGGGAAACCCGCCTTGCAATTCAGACCCTCCTCGGAGATCAATTCCAAACTCTCTCATCCTGTTCCCACTTCCTTGTTTCCAAGGAGGCTGTGGTTCTCTCTCTCTCTGCCACTTGGAAATTGTCAAATTGTCATGCCTAATTCCAAAAATGACACAGAAAACTTAAACATGTGACTAAATTTAAACAGAAAAATAAGCCAAGAATTCAAAGGCACAAGGCATTTTCAGGGAGAGAGGGAGAGCTTTAGCATTGTTTGAAGGGATGATCTTTTTTTTCTTTTTAATTATACTTTAAGTTCTGGGGTACATGTGCAGATCATGTAGGTTTGTTCCATAGGTATACACGTGCTATGGTGGTTTGCTGCATCCATCCCCCCATCATCCATATTAGGTATTGCTCCTAATGTAGCCCTCCTCAATGCCTCCAACCCCTGCTATTTCTCCCATAGCCCCCCACCCCCAGACTGGCCCTGGCGTGTGAGGTTCCCCTCCCTGCATCTATTTGTTCTCATTGTTCAACACCCACTTATGAGTGAGAACATACTGTGTTTGCTTTTCTGTTCTTGTGTCAATTTGCTGAGAAGGATGGTTCCAGCTTCATCCATGTCCCTGCAAAAAACATGAACTCATCCTTTTTTGTGGCTGCATAGTATTCCATGGTGTATATATACCACAATTTTCTTTCTTTAGCCTATCTTTGGTGGGCATTTGGGTTGGTTCCAAGTCTTTGCTATTGTGAACAGTGCTGCAATAAACATACGTGTGCATGTGTCTTTATAATTGAATGTTTTAGAATCCTTTGAGTATATACTCAGTAATGGGATTGCTGGGTCAAATGGTATGTCTAGTTCTAGATCTGAAGGGATGGTCTTTTTTTTTTTTTTTTGAGACGGAGTTTCGCTCTTGTTACCCAGGCTGGAGTGCAATGGCCCGATCTCGGCTCACTGCAACCTCCGCCTCCTGGGTTCAGGCAATTCTCCTGCCTCAGCCTCCCGACTAGCTGGGATTACAGGCACGCGCCACCGGGCCCAGCTAATTTTTTGTATCTTTAGTAGAGACAGGGTTTCACTATGTTGACCAGGATGGTCTCGATCTGTTGACCTCGTGATCCACCCGCCTTGGCCTCCCAAAGTGCTGGGATTACAGGCTTGAGCCACTGCGCCCGGCCCAGGGATGGTCTTTAACGAGTTGAGGGTCACCTAGAATAGAATTAAACTGTGGAGAGCAAATTGTTGGAAACGCAAGGAGAAACCTCGGAGAAGATGCCAGCACAGCCTTGATCTTGTAGATAAGACGCATATAAGAAAAAGTTTGGATAACTGGTTAAGATGATTGTGGTAACAGATAGGACTGAACTTTGCACTCTGCAAACAACGTACATTTTAAAGTGCTCTTGGAATATTTAGAAAAATTAATCATCTGTTAAATCTGAGAAGAAAAAAAAAACCCAAACCAATTCATTCCAAAACAGCCGACGTTGTACTGGCTGTGATCTCTGGCTTCAAGTAAGCATAACTGAAAATTAATGTTTAAAAGCTTAACTGAACAAGCATGCACGAGAGACTCCTACCACTTGATAACTAAAAAGAAAATAAAAACCAGAAAAACAAAAACAAAAAACCCCAAAAGGGCTGGGAATGGTGGTTCACATCTGTAATCCCAGCACTTTGGGAGGCCAAGGAGGGCAGATCACCTGAGATCAGGAGTTTGAGACCAGCCTGGCCAACATGGTGAAACCCCGTCTCTACCAAAAACACAAAAATTAGCCAAGCGTGGTGGTGCTTGGCTACTTGGAGGCTGAGGCAGGAGTATCACTTGAGTCCAGGAGGCGGAGGTTGCAGTGAGCTGTGATCACACCATTGCACTCTAGCCTGGGCGACAAGAACTCAACTCTATCCAAGAAAAGGAAAAACAAAACCAAAACACCAACCCGTAAGTCTTAAGTTGGAGTGCTGCAAGAATACACTATTTTAAGATGACAACGATGTGGTCATGGAGAGAAAGGCAGAAGTTTAAATGATTACCAAGAAATGTTGCTTGACATTTTATTATAAAAATATATAGAGAAATCACAGAAATGAGATGATGAATATTGGAAACAATAAATTAGCACAGACAAACTGAGTAGAAAACAAAAAGAACTGACAAGTAAGTAAAACAGCTGGATCTTTTAGAGCTATGCTGCTCACTAGGGTGGCCCCAACCCATGTGAAAATTAAATTAGAAATTCATTTTCTCAGTCACAGGAGCCAAGTTCCCAGTGTTCAGTGGATGGTTAGTAACTACTGAATTGGACAATATAGATACAAAACTTTTCCATCACTGGGCTAGGCGTGGTGGCTCATACTAGGTAATCCTAGCATGTGCTAGGTAATCCTAGTGCTAGGTAGCATAGTGCTAGGTAATCCTAGCACTATGAAGCTGAGGCAGGCAGATCATGAGGTCAGGAGTTCAAGACCAGCCTGGCTAACATGGTGAAACCCCATCTCTACTAAAAATACAAAAATTAGCCAGGCCTAGTGGTGGGTGCCTGTAATCCCAGCTACTTGGGTGGCTGAGGCAGGAGAATTGCTCTTGAACCTGGGAGGAAGAGGTTGTAGTGAGTGAGATCATGCCATTGCACTCTAGCCAGCCTAGGCAACAAGAGCAAGACTCCGTCTCAAAAAAAAAAAAAAAAAAAGAACTCTTCTATCACTGTATATCACTGCTGTAAGTTTGTTGGGCCGTGCTGTTTTAGAGGGAAGAATCAATAAAATAGAATAACCAAGACAAAGGAGGAGGAGAGAACAAATATTGTATATAAAATTAAGAATGAAAACAGGTATAATTTATTTATTATTGATTGATTGAGACAGAGTCTTACTTGGTTGCCCAGGCCAGAGTGCAGTGGTGTGAGCCAGCTCACTGCAACGTCCGTCTCCTGTGGTCAAGTAATTCTCCTGCCTCAGCCTTCAGAGTAGCTAGGATTACAGGCACGCGCCATCATGCCTGGCTAATTGTTGTATTTTTAATAGAAAAGGGGTTTCACCCTGTTGGCCAGGCTGGTCTGGAACTCCTGACTTCAGGTGATCTGCCCGCCTTGGCCTCCCAAAGTTCTGAGATTAAAAACAGATGTCATTTAAATCCACAGAAAATTGTAAAGACAGCTCTACTAACAATTTTGGAAATATTAAAAATAACTTCATTTACTGATTTAAGTTTAACTTTTATTTAGATTGTTTCTCTTTACCAGAAATTGAGGCTCTGAATTTGCCTCAGAGAACAGCTATTCCTATCTCTCATACGCTGCACTCTCTCATTATCAGTAATTTCTAAATAGCCTATAAAATGTATATGGACTCAAAAAGCAGGAAACATAAGTAAGTTAAAACTCAACAACCTTAAAAAAGTTACTCCTGTACTAAATTGCATAAAATGTGTATTACCTACATGAATGAGAAAAACAAACAAAAAAAAACCACTTCCAAAATGTCCCCAACAAGCAGGGTTTTTTGCACCTTACCACGAAAAGCTTTCTGGAGCAAGCTGGGGTGGTTTGACGTAATCACAATCATTTTTTATGTAGAAGTGTTTTTTTTGTTTTTGTTTTTGTTTTTTGTTGAGACAAGGTCTCATTGTGTTACCCAGGCTGGAGTACAGTGGCACAATCCTAGCTCACTGCAGCCTCAACTTCCTAGGCTCAAGCAATCCTCCTGCCTCAGCCTCCCAAGTAGCTGGAACTACACTCGTGTGTCATTATGCCCAGCGAATTATTAATTATTATTATTTTTAAAGAGATGAGGTCTTGCTATGTTGTCCAAGATGGTCTTGAACTCCTAGGCTCAAGCAGTCCTCCCACCTCAGCCTCCAAAGAGCAGCCTCTATATCTTGAACTCCACACCTCAAACCCAGACTGTCCACATCTGAGCACCTGTCTTCTCAGTTTGCTGTTTCTATCACGAGTGTATCCAGTTGCCCCAGGTGGAAACTTGGGCATGATCCAGTAGATAAGTCCCGACAATTCCACCTCCCTGATGGCTTCAGAAGCCAGCCTCTTCTTTTCTGTTTCCTCTGCCTCTCACCTTCCTCATCCATCTGCCATAAGCCAGAAAAGTGACCCCCAAGTATGTATCTGATGATGTTCTTTCTGCCTGGCATCTTTCTATGGCATCTCTGTTGGGGTAAAGTCCAAGCCCCTTGGCTCCCTGTCTTTCCTCTCTGGTCTAATCTTCTGTTCCTCTCACCCTGTACTTTGCCCTTCATCAACTCTGAACTGTTTATAGTTCTCTGAACGCAGCCTGAGTGATTCACACATTTGCACGTACTGTTCCTCCCCTGCTGTGATAAAGCAACAGTCACCTAACCCCCCCCACCCCATTGCATTTTTTTTTCTATAAGATTTATTATGCACCTACTGTGTGTATGGCTCTGGGATGTTGTAATAAGCAAGACAGACACCATCCTTCCCTTCATGGGAGGTACGTGTCTTGTGCATACTGGAAGGGCAGGGAGGGTCTCCATCCATTTCTGCATTCCAATGCCAAGAGGGTGCCAGATCTGGGTGGCCTGGGGTAGGGAACAGGTAAACATAACTCACAGTGTAACACCATGTGTGCTGCAGACAGAATACACATTTTAAAGTGTATTGAGGCTGGGGCAGAGGCTCATGCCTGTAATCCCAGCACTTTGGGAGGCTAAGGCAGGAGACCACTTGAGGCCAGGAGTTCTAGACCAGCCTGTGCAGCATAGTGAGTCCCCATGTCTACAAAAAAATAGAAAAAATTAGCCAGGCATAGTGATGCACACCAGTAGTCCCAGCTACTCTGGGAGGATGGCTCCAGCCCAGGAGTTTGAGGCTGCAGTGAGGGATGATCACACCACTGCACTTCAACCTGGGGCGACAGTGAGAACCCCTGCCCCCACCAAAAAAACTGTATTTATGGGGCGGGGGGGTGGTGAATGTTAAATGAGAATGTGCATTTGCTGCCTTGGTTTACTGGAACTGCAAATTCACTGGGGACACAGAGTTTTCAAATGCATGGGGAACACTGGGCTGGAGGTCACCCCAAAAACGTAGCCAGCCTGTGGATTTTAAGAATGTATTTGTGAGTATGTTTCTCGTTTTTCTGGGCGAGTGGTGGGTGAGAATACAGGATGCACTGGCCTGGGGGAGTCCAGAGATGCGGACCCTCCCCCTTGCAATGCGGGGAATTTTGCTGTGTGACTCTCGTGAGCCGCTGCCCCTTTGTGGGCTCCTCCCGAGGGAGGCCTGAGGTCAGGGCGCCCCTCGGCCGTCCCGGGCGCTGCCACGCAGTGACCCGATCTCCTCCCGGGCACACGCCCAGCGCCGCGTGCAGCCTCAGCCACCCCGGTGCATGCTTGATGCGCCCTTGCACGCTCGGTTTCTCCTTTTCCCTAGCTTTTTCCAAAGGTCCAACCGTGGCAGGCTCGCCCTTCAGGGTCTGCGGCCGCGAGGGGCCCTCCCAGGGCGCCCCCTCCTCTGGTCTCAACCGCCTAAAGGCGGCCACTGCCAGATAGCGAGTCCGGGTAGCTGGGCCCCCAGACCCTGCACACCCGGGGGGCGGGGCCAGCGCAGCGGCAGCACGCCCGCCCATTGGCTGAGCGCGAGGGCGGCTCTGTGGCCGCCGCCACTGCCTGGCCTGGATTCCCCGGAGCGGAGCGCGCCCCGGTCCTTGTGCTGCGCCAAGGCCTCTAGCTCGAGAGGGCGGAGCCTTGACTGCCCAGGGTTCCCTCCCCCGCCCCCGTGGACACACACACACACACACATACACACACACACACACACACACACACACTTGCAGACACACACGCCCATCATGGACACACACACTCCCACTCCCACTCCCACACTCCCACCATGGGGACACACACACACACACACACACACACACACACAGACCCACTCCCACATTCCTACTCTGGAACCGACCAATCCTGGGGCTGTTCTAGCGAGGTAGCTCAGAGGCCCCTGGGACCCCGTCTCTTTCCGGGCCTCTACGTGCGCGGTATTTCTCCGAAGACATCCGCAGCATGCAGAGGGTCCACCGGGACTCACTCTCGCCCCACTCACTCATTCGCTGGCTTACTCACTCATTCTCTCTTGGAAAGAGCAAGCCTGCGGCTCCCAAAGTGGGAAGGCCCCCGGGACTGCGTTCTCTTTGTAGCCTCTGCACGCGCCGTATGTCTCCAAAGAGCTGCGCGGTTGGATTCCAAAGGCGTCCGCGCGCGTTGGGCGATATCGTCAGGTAAGGAAAAGGGGCGCTTCCTTTTTTCAAGGACAAGCGCTCCTGCGGTCGTGGCTGCTGACCACCCAGCTGTCAAAAGTTCACCCCTTTGCCTGCCCCCAACCCCTGCCCCTCCGCCATTAAATCATTTACTAGATTCCAAGGAGTGGAATTTGGCTCCGGGGACTCGAACCTCTGAGGTCAGGGTCTGGGGCAAGTGTGAGAGAGAAAGGCCTTGAATGGAAACAAAATAAATTACTTTAAGGAGTTTATAAAATTCACACTCATAGGGAGAGCCGCGGGGCCCTGTGGTGAATGTACCAGCAGGCCCATGACGCAACTGTTCCTTTTGGAAATTTCTGGAAAGCAGTAATTTTTGAATCATAAATCTTGAGTGTTTTTTCTTTCTTTCTTTTTTTTTTTTTAAAAAAAACAGGCTCTGGAAACAATGTAACAAAATGTTATTAACATGTGGGACTATGGAATCATTTAATGGTGGTTTCTGTGTTTTCTGTTTTGTTTTTAACACATACCTTCTTAATTAAGGAAAACCCCAGCTGATTTCAACTTAAAAAGGGAGGCAAAGAAAAAAGTGTCGAGTGACTGCATTTTTTTCGCAAGTCATTTAACAACACAGCACTGCATCTCATCTGCTATTTTTCTGGCTTTTAACCTTGCTTTGGATAAATCGGTCGCTTTTCGTTTTTGATGTAGTTTCAACCTTACAGAAAAATTGCAAGATTAGATCGATCAATTGGTTACCTTTTATCCTAGTTGTTCTATTACCTCTCTAATATATATGCACACACCTTATATACATTTATTTCCCTGAACTATTTGAGTCAGTTGCAGGCATGATACATATAGCTTAATTCTTCAGTGGATATTTTCTAAGAAAGTTCTCAGGCCGGGCGCAGTGGTTCATGTCTGTAATCCCAGGACTTTGGGAGGCCGAGGCAGGCGGATGAACTGAGGTCGGGAGTTCAAGACCAGCCTGGCCAACATGGAGAAACCCCGTCTCTACAAAAAATAAAAAATTACCCGGGTTTGGTGGTGTGGGCCTGTTATCCCAGCTACTCAGGAGGCTGAGGCTGGAGAATCTCTTGGACCTGGCAGGTGGACGTTGCAGTGAGCCAAGATCACGCAATTGCACTCCAGCCTGGGCAAGAAGAGCGAGACTTAGTCTCAAAAAAGAAAACAAAGTTAGTTCTCTTATACAGTGAGGGGACTGGTACCATAGTCAAAATCAGGGAATTAATATTGATAGTCTTTTGATCCAATGTCTTCTATAATTATCAGTTGTCTCAATATTGCCTTACGTAGATTTTTTTTTTTCCTAGTTGAAGGTTCCAATCTAGGATCATGCTTTGCTCTTGAATGCTGCTGACTCCTTAGTCTGCACAGTTCCTCAGTTTTCTATGTCTTTCACAACTTTGGGATTTTTTTTCTTTAGCAGGCTCACTCTCTGTCACCCAGGCTAGAGTGCAGTGGCACCATCTTCGCTGACTGCAGCCTCCACCTCCTGGGTTCAAGCGATTCTCCTGCCTCAGCCTCCCGAGTAGCTGGGATTAACGCCTGGCTAATTTTTGTATTTTTAGTAGAGACGGGGTTTCACCATGTTGGCCAGGCTGGTCTCAAACGCCTGACATCAAGTGATCTGCCTGCCTCAGCCTCCCAAAGTGCTGGGATTATGGGCATGAGCCACCACGCCCAGTTGGCAAAGATAAGCTTTGTAAAAGCTCTCACTGATGGCTGTCAGCTGTTTTATGTGGTCATTATTAGAATATTTGGGAGTCGAATCATGTAACTGATCAATAAGATTGTTTATTGTCTAGCAAAGGCTTTAAAAAAATGTATTTCCAGGCTGGGCATTACAGCTTATACCTATGATCCAAGCAGTTTGGGAGCTTGGGGAGAGCAGATCACTTGAGCCTAGGAGTTCAAGACCAGCCTGGGCATTATTGTGAGACCTCATCTCTACCAAGTATGTATGTATATACATACCAAAATTAGTCGAGCATGGTGGTGGGCGCCTGTAATCCCAGCTATTCAGGAGGCTGAGGCAGGAGAATTGCTGGAACCCAGGAGGCAGAGGTTGCAATGAGCTGAAATTGTACTGTTTCACTACAGCCTGGGTGACAGTGAGATTCCATATTAAAAAGAAAAATAATCCATGCTGTTATGGGATGAGCATTTAATTTCTTTTTATTGCTGAGTGGTGTTTCCTTGTATGGATGTGTCAGTTTATCCATTCCCAGCTGAGGGACATTTGAATTGTTTCTAGTTCTGAGTGATTATGAATGCAGCCATTATCAGCATTCAAGTACAGGTTTTTGCATGAACACGTTTCCATTTTACCTGGGTAAAACCCTCGGAATGAGATTTCCAGGTTGTGTGGTAAGGATAAGAAGCATATGCTTAACTTTATTTTTATTTTATTTACTTATTTTTGAGACCGAGTCTCTCTCTTTTGCCCAGGCTGGAGTGCAGTGGTGCAATCTCAGCTCACTGCAACCTCTGCCTCCCGAGTTCAAGCGATTCCCCTGCCTCGGGCTCCAAACTAGCTGGCGTTACAGGAGTGCACCACCACGCCTGGCTATGTGTTGCATTTGTAGTAGAGACTCCTGAACTCATATGATCCTCTGGCCTCTGCCTCCCAGCATGCTGGAATTACACATGTGAGCCACCATGCTGGCCCATATGCTTATTTTTATTTTATTATTACCATTATTTTGAGATCAAGTTTCGATCTTGTTGCCCAGGCTGGAATGCAATAGCACCCAGCGATCTGTGCTCACAGCAATCTCGACCTCCTGGGTTCAAGAGATTTACAGCTTCAGCCTCCTGAGTAGCTGGGACTACCCACCACCATGCCCAGCTAATTTTATATTTTTAGTAGAGAGGGGGTTTCACCATGTTGGCCAGGCTGGGCTTGAACTCTTGACCTTTGGTGATCTGGCCGCCTTGCCCTCCCACAGTGCTGGATTACAGGCGTGAGCCACCGTGCCTGGCCCATATGCTTAACTTTATAAGAAACTGCCTGGCACAGTGATTGACACCTGTGAGCACAATGTGAGGCCAAGGTGGGAGGATCGCATGAGGTCAGGTTCAAGACTAGCCTGGGCACCAAGCGAGACTCCATCCCTACAAAAAATTACAAAAATGTGAGCGGAGTGGGCTGGCTCATCCCTGTAATCCAGCTACTTTAGAGCTGGGGCCACACAAGGAGAAAGAGAGAGAAAGAGAGAAGGAAAGAAAGAATGGACTGCTGGGGCAACACATGAGAAAGGAAGGAAGGAGGGAAGGAAGGAAGGAATCACCAGAGAAAGAAAGAGAGAAGAAAGAAAGATAAAAATCATCAAAGAAAGAGAAAGAATGAAAGAAAGGAGAGAGAAATACAAACTGCCAAAGAAAGAAAGAGAAAGAGAGATTGCCAAACTGTTTTCCAAAGAAAGAAAGAAAGAAAGAGAGAAATGGCCAAACTGTTTTCCAAAGCAGCCATCCCATTTGTATTCCCACTATATATGTCTCTTTCCCTTCTCCGCAAATGAATTAGACTCTTTAGACAGCGCGGTTCACCTTGATGTTTTTCAAGTGAATGCTGAGTAGCGATTCCAGCTTCACAGTGCACAGAGCAATCTCCGTTTCCACAGCTGCATCTGATTCCTCCTCCCTGACCCACAGGAATTTATTTACCCAGTCTTCTATGTTGAATCTTTAAGTTGTTTTCTGTCTTTTGCTCTTGTAAACACAAATAGCTCAGGTCTGACAGGGCAAAGAATATCCCTGTCCAGGCATCAACATGTACATTGCTTCTGTTGTCTGCAGGGAAATTCCAAGGAGCAGAAATACTGCTTCAAATTGCACTTGCCTCTCAGTGCCACGTTCCTTCCTTTGCTTTGAACCGAAAAGCAAAGGAAGATTTGCTCCCTGAAGCAAACTGGTGTTTCTGTGGATCCTGTCTGGGGAAGGTGTCTTTTAGTGGCGATATGCCTTGGGCGGGTCCACCAGAGGACTCTGACAGCAATCTCCTTTTCCCTCCATTGATTTATTTAGCTTTGAGTCTCTGATCTCTCAGCAGTGTATACTGAAAAAGCCACCGGCAGGTGAATGTTTCAGGAAGGTGATGGTCACTTCTATTTGCTCACCCAGGAACTTTTGGGACGTTTAGGGAGAATTGGGGGGAAATTGGGACCAGCAGCTCAAGGTGGCTCTGAAGGGGAGAAGACGGATGGACACAGAACTTGCATTTTTGGAGAGAGGAGGTCTGGGGAGATGTTCCCTACACACACAGCATGCAGGTGCATGCAGGTGTGAAGTGGTGACAGCTCCCGGGTGGCTTGGCATTTTCCTGAAAGTCTGCCGTCTTCCTGGGCAGACACAGCCTGGGCTGCTGACTGTCCCTATCCCAAACCAGAATCTGGGCAGGAACCGACACTCGGGCTTGATAAGTGTCAATGTGGGGGATCAGGTCAGGGACACAGTTAGAGGAAAGTCAACCCCGTCCTCCTCTGGAGCTGGCTCATATCTTGCATGACACATGCCTCTCATACTGCCTTCACTCTGCAGTGTGTCTCACTAGGAGAGGAGAAGCCGCCGGTTTGTGGCTATGACCTGGGCTGGTGTCATGACCTGGGAGGCTTGTGACTTTCCCCTTCTTTCCTTCTTTCTTTTCTTGCTTCTTTCTCTCTTTCTTACTTCTTTCTTTCTCTGGTCTCTCTTTTCTGCTATCTTTTCTTCTTTTTCTCTCTTTTCTTTCTCTTTCTCTCTTCTTTCTCTCTCTTTCCTTTCTTTCTGTTTCTTTGTCTTGTTTTTCTCTATCTTTTCTCTCTTCTTTCTTTCTCTTTGTCTGTCTCTCTTTTTCTTCTTTCTTTCCTTCTATTTCTTTCCCTCTCCTTTTTTCTTTTTTCTGTCTCTTTCTTCCTTTTTTCTTTATCTCCTTTCTTTCATTCTTGTCTCTTCTTTCTTTAATTTCTTTTTCTTTCACTCTCTTTTCTTCTTTATCTTTCCTTATTTCTTTCCTTCTCTTTCTTTCTCTCCCTCCTTCTTTCTTTTCTGTCTCTCTCTCCTTCCTTCCCTTCTTTCTTTTCTTTCTCTTTTCTTCCTTCCTTTCCTCCTTCTTTCTCTCTCTTTCCTTTCTCTCTCTTTCTTCTTTTTAGAGATAGTGTCTTTCTCTGTTACCCAGGCTGGAGTGCAGTGGCAGAGTCACAGCTCACTGCAGCCTCAAACTCCTGGGCTCAAGCCATCCTTCCATCTCAGTCTCCCAAGTAGCTGGGACTACTGGCGTGCGCCATCACACCTGGTTATTTTTTTTTTATTTTTGTAGAGACAGGGTCTGGCCATTTTTGCCCAGACAGATTTTGAACTACTGAACTTAAGTGATCCTCCCACGATTGCCTCCCAAAGTGCCATGATATGCTCAAGCCACTGCACCTGATAGGCTTGTGATTTTCACATGGAGTTTTTCACGTTCTCTCCAACAATTCATTTTCAGAGGAACCAGCATGGGGAACAAGAGTACTTGGGAACATCCAGCGCCAGTTTAGAGGGCTCCTGCTCAGCTAGGAGGTGCAGTGTATTGGAAAGACCAGCTCCCAACATATCAACGTGGGTGGGTTTAAGATCTCTCAAAGTGCCAGGTGTGGTGAATCAAGCCTGTAATCCCAGCACTTTGGGAGGCCAAGGCGGGTGGATCACGAGGTCAACAGATCGAGACCAAATGGTCAACATGGTGAAACCCCGTCTCTACTAAAAATACAAAAAATTAGCTGGGCACAGTGGCGCGTGCCTGTAATCCCAGCTACTCAGGAGGCTGAGGCGGGAGAATTGCCTGAACCCAGGAGGCGGAGGTTGCGGTGAGCCGCGATCGCGACATTGCACTCCAGCCTGGGTAACAAGAGCGAAACTCCGTCTCAAAAAAAAAAAAAAGATCTCTCAAAGTGATCGTGTGGTCGGTCAAAAAGAAAGACAAGGAAAGTTTTTCTTAAAGCTGGGCCAGGGAAGACACCACATAAAGCTGCTCCATGGATGTCTAAAGTTCCCCTGAAAACCTCAGTTTTTTATTATGCTCTTTCAGTAGGGGAGGGGGAGCGAGGTTACACAACATTTCAGTGATAATTATGCAAAAAGAATACATTTGCCAAAACTGGGCACAAAAATCACGTGATATTATAAAAGCAGAACAATATAAAGATAACTTTCTGTGTGTCAGCATAGAAATCATACACCTTAGCAAGATCGTAGGTTAAACATAAACTTACGATTGTCAGCAAGAACATATTGGGCTCACAGCTGCAGGGGGAACAGGATCTGACACAGGACAACCAGCCTGACCACAAAGCTGCAAGAGGAGGGGCCTCCATGCAGGCCTGGAGGAGCAGTGGGAGAAGAAAGACTTTTACATCCTTATCTCCACCACAGAGACAGACGCCCCTCATGTGTCCATTTATAGGCTCTCCATAAGGCTCGCATTCCGTTCCAGGGCCCCCCCTAATCAATATGCCTTTCCTGGGAACGGCATCTGGGTAATTAGCCTCTCCATGACACGTCCGTGTATAGGCTTTCTGCGATGAGAAGCCCATTACACGCTGTCATCTCTCTCTGGCAGTCAAGCTGTGTAGTTAGTACCTTCACAGAGTTCCTGTTTCCACCAGAACAGCTCAGCAGAGCCAAAGTTACAAGTTGCAGCTCAGCAGAGCCAGAGTTACAAGTGACATCTCAGCATTTCACGTTATTCTTCATTTTCTCAAATATAATCGATAGAGTAAGTAACAAGCATCGCAAAGCAAATAACTCATTTCGGGGAAACCAAATTCTAAGAGAATTTACAGGTTAAAAATCAACAACAATTTCTTCTTCTTATTTCAGATAGCTAGGGTTTTGCTGAGCTATTC
The DNA here is from genome assembly GCA_028533165.1 of Leontopithecus rosalia. Taxonomy (NCBI): domain Eukaryota; kingdom Metazoa; phylum Chordata; class Mammalia; order Primates; family Cebidae; genus Leontopithecus; species Leontopithecus rosalia. Next base: position 5,702,133 of record CM052668.1, on the reverse strand, counting down.
TTCCAGAAGGCTGGGGTCACTCAGTCACCACCAAGGGGTCCACGGTATTCCCAGCAGCAGTGGCCACCCCGAGTGGCTTTTTTTTCTCTTTCTTTCCTGTGTCACTCTTTCTTTCTTTTTCTTTTCTTTTTTTTTTTTTTGAGATGGAGTCTCACTCTGCCTCTCAGGCTGGAGTGCGGTGGCACAGTCTTGGCTCATTGTAAACCCCACCTCCTGGGTTCAAGAGATTCTCCTGCCTCAGCCTCCTGAGTAGCTGAGATTATAGGCACACGCCACCACACCCAGCTAATTTTTATTTTTCGTAGGGACGGGGTTTCTCCATGTTGGTCAGGCTGGTCTCGAACTCCCAATATCAAGTGATCTGCTCGCCTCAGCCTCCTAAAGTTCTGGGATTACAGGCATGTGCCATCATGCCCAGCTGAGATTATCTTTTCTCTGAGATGAAAATAATTTGCAGCATATCTGTCTGTAGGTTAGCACTAATTTCCATGAGTCTAGGCCCTAATAGAAATAGTAAAATCAGCCAGGTGTAGTCGGTCACGCCTATAATCTCATCACTTTGAGAGAGGCCAAGGTGGGCAGATCACTTGAAGTCAGACCAGCCTGGCCAACACAGGGAAACCCCATCTCTACTAAAAATCCAAAAATTATCCTGGCATGGTGACAGGTACCTGTAATCCCAGCTATTCAGGAGGCTGAGGCAGAAGAATCACTTGAACCCCCGGACGCAGAGGTTGCAGTGAGCGGAGATTGTACCACCATACTCCAGCCTGGGCAACAGAGCAAGACTCTGTCTCAAAAAATAAATAAATAAATAAATAAATAAAATTACAGGTACATTTCACCAGAGCAGGTTGGTAAACTATCTGGCCTATTGCTGGCTTTCGTTTATTTTTTATTATTATATTTTAAGTTGTGGGATACATGTGCAGAACGTGCAGGTTTGTTACATAGGTACACACGTGCCATGGTGGTTTGCTGCACCTGTCAACCCGTCATCTACATTAGGTATTTCTCCTAATGCTATCCCTCTCCTAGCCCCTCACCCCACGAAAAGCCCCAGTGTGTGATGTTCCCCTCCTGTGTCCATGTGTTCTCATTGTTCAACCCCCCCACTTATGAGTGAGAACATGTGGTGTTTGGTTTTCAGTTTCTGTGTTAGTTTGCTAAGAATGATGGTTTTCAGCTTCATCCATGTCCCTGCAAAAGATATGAATTCATCCCTTTTTTATATATATAAATAAACTTTTATTAGACTCAGCCATCCCTCTTCATGTACGTACGTCTGTAGCTGCTATCATGCATCGTGGCGGAGTTGAGTAGTTTCAACAGACACCATGTATCCTGCAAAGCCTCAAGTATTTGCTTGTGGTCCTTTACAGAAAAAGTTGACCAACTCCTATCCTGGAGAATGAAGGAGCTCAGACGGACCTGCCAGACAGGGCTGTAACACAGGATCGCTGTCTCACAGGATGGCAGTCTTGCAGCCTCTGGCCTTGTTTGCAATGGTTGGGTAATTTTTCTTCTTCGCATTGTCTAGGCCGGAAGGCTTATGTGTTTGAGAGGTTTTGTCAAGGCCATTGATGACCCTCTGAAGTGGCTCCAGCCCAGGAAACAAGCCCCTTCCTGTCCTAGTGTGTGTCCTTGCCAGAGCGCTGGGACTCCATGGGCCCCAGATAATTGTTGTCTGCTTTGTAGATTGCTTCCTTCAATTGAATTTCAACCAGAAGGTTCCCACAGACAGACCAGTGCTAACGATGTTGATAGTTATGATAATTATAGGTACCCCCTGTTGCTAATTTCTATCAAGCCTAAAAATGTCTGTATCAAAGAATCTGATGTGTTACTGACATCCTGTTTATTTTTTGCAACACTGTAAGAAGGAAACAAGGGACTCTTATTAACAATCCTCCGCTTTCTTTGGGAGATGGAGTCTCGCTCTGTCTCTCAGGCTGGAGTGCAGTGGCACAATCTCGACTCACTGCAACCTTTGCCTCCTAGGTTCAAGCAATTCTGCTGCCTCAGCCTCCTGAGTAGCTGGGATTACAGGTGTGCACCACCACACCTGACTAATTTTTGTATTTTTAGTAGAGATGGGGTTTCACCATGTTGTCCAGGCTGGTCTCGAACTCCTGACCTCAAGTAATTGCCCACCTCAGCTTCCCAGAGTGCTGGGATTATAGGCGTGAGCCACTGCTCCCAGCCCCAAGATAATTTTCAAGAGTGGTCTGTGCCATAAGGAAAATGTAATGAGATAATGTGTTAGCTCATGAATTGAGAAGGAGGGGCAACTTCTGCTGGAGAGGTCAGGGAAGGTCTGTGTAAGGTGTCGAGACTTGAAGGGTGCAAAGGAGCCAGTCATGAGTGGACAAGGGACCAGGGTGCTCCAGCCAGGACAGCTTATGCAAGGTCCTAAGGCAGGGCTTAGCCTGGGTGTATGTGGGTATCGGGAGCAGGAAGGAGGCCAGCATGGCTGCTGCCTGGGGTTGGGAGAAGGATTTAGCAAGACTGGCAGGGATTAGACCCACAAAGCCTATAGGGAGTCTGGTTTTATTCTCTATGCCTGTGCTGTCTAGTGTGGGCGAAGGTAGTCATCTGTGGCTAATTAATATTGGAACTGTGCCAGGCACGGTGGCTCATGCCTGTAATCCAGCACTTTGGGAAGATCGCTGGAGCTAGGAGTTCAAGACCAGCCTGGGCAACATAGGGAGACTCCGTTTCTACAAAAAATTAAAAACTTAGCTGGAGATGGTGGTGCATGTCCATAGTTTAGCTACTCAGGAGGCCAAGGTGGGAGGCTCACCTGAGCCCAGGAGACTGAGGATAGTAATCGTGTCACTGCATCCCAGAGCCTGGGCGACAGAGCCAGATCCCATCACACACACACAAAAGAAATCGTTACACATTTTATCCATGTGACAAAATATCACATATGCCCCATAAATAGGTAAAATATTATTGTATCAATTTAAAACATTTTTAAAATTTTAAACTAAAATTAAAATGAAATGCGGTTAAAAGTTTGGTTCCTTGATAAAAATTGTAACCCTGGTACACTGTTGATGGGAATGTAAAATTGTATAGCTAGGCCAGGCATGGTGGCTCACATTGGTAATCCCAGCAATTTGGGAGGCCGAAGCCGGCGGATCACCTGAGGTCAGGAGTTCGAGACCAGCCTGGCCAACGTGGTGAAACCCTGTCTCTACTAAAAATACAACAAAATTAGCCAGGCGTGATGGTGAACACCTGTAATCCCAGCTACTCAGAAGCTGAGGCACAAGAATTCCTTGAACCCGGGAGGTGCAGGTTGCAATAAGCTGATATCTAACTACTGCCCTCTAGCCTGAGTGACAGAGTGAGACTCCATCTCAAAATAAATAAATAACAAAGAATAAATCCCATATTATTCCAGTTACAGGAGGTCCCTAGAGTCGTTAGATTCACAGAGACAGAAAGTAGAATGGGAGGTGCCAGGAGCTGGGGAGGAGGGTGTGTGTGAGTGTTTCAGGGGGACAGAGCTTCTCTCTGGGAAGATGAGAAAGTTCTGGAGATGGGTGGTGGCGGTGATTGCACAGCCATGTGAAAGTGTGTAATGCCACTGAACTGTGCACATACACATGATTACAGGAGTGAATTGTATGCTATGTGTGTTTTACCACAATTAAAAAAAATTGGATTTCCTAGTTGTACTGACCACATTCAGTAACCACAGGGGAGAAGTGGCTACTGTGTCGGATGGCCAGATAGAGAACTTTTCTGTCATTGCAGAAAGTTCCATCGGACCGTGCTGCTCATATATGGATGTAGCTTCTGGGGCCGCTTCTGTTCCCTGAGTCTGGCCAGTGGGATCCATTGTGCTGAGACTCACAGTCTGAGGATTTGGGGTAAAGAACACTCCCCAGCTTTCTTTCTTTTGTTTTGGTTTTGTTTTGTTTTTGTTTTAAGACAGAGTCTGGCTCTGTCACCCAGGCTGGAGTGCAGTGGCATGATCTCGGCTCTTCCTGCAACCTCCACCTCCAGGGTTCAAGTGATTCTCATGCCTCAGCCTCCCGAGCAGCTGGGATTACAGGCGCGCACTACCATATCTAGCTAATTTTTGTATTTTTGGTTGAGACGGGGTTTCACCATGTTGGCCAGGCTGGTCTCAAACTCCTGACCTCGGGTGATCCACCCGCCTCGACCTCCCAAAGTGCTGGGATGACAGGCATGAGCCACCGCATCCGGCCACATTTGCATGTTTTAGTAATTCACAGATCTCCATTAGACCTTGTGCTCCCAAAGGCAGGGTCTGCGGCCACCTCTTCCCCCATAGTGGCTGCAGTGTCTAGTTTAATGCAAGCAAATATCTGTCAAAGCAATCAGTGGTTTGGGGGCAAGTTACTTAAGCTCCCTGTGCCTCAGTTTCCCTTTTTGTAAATTTTTTTTAAATGAGATAACAATATATCTACTTCATATGTGGGGTACAGCAGCATGCTGGAGTTGGCTTGCTAGAGCCAATGGTGAAATTTCCAGGCCATTTTTGAGCTACTTGTTAAACATAGATATTCATAAAAATTACATAAACCTACAATTAAACAAATTACATTAATATCAAAGGTTTTAAAATTAAAGGTGTTTAAAGGTTTAAAAAATGATAAATACTCAACTTACCACCTCCTAATATCATAGGATGCTTTCCTGTCATTCATGCTGTTGAGGTTATTTACTACTTTTGTGTCAATAGTAGGCATACTTTGTATATACTTACATATACTATTTAGAAGAATGCTACTCTGTATCTCTTGCCAGCTCTGTGTTTAGTAACATGTTGGTAGCCTGAAATCCACCACTGGCAGGAATATTTACACCATGGAAATTGGCAAATGCTATATAAATCTGGGCCCCTCTGTCCCCCTCCCCCAGGCAGCAGTTAAACATTTACAGGCACCCCAATCGTTTGGAGGCTTAAACCAGTGAATAGATGGCTCTGGCACGTGGCTAATGATGTAGAAGAGCCGTTTTTATTGTTAGTATTTTGCTTGGCTTTCACTGTCTGATTTAGAACTGCTGCATAGGCAGACAGGAATTAGACAAAGCCACTGACCAGCTGTTTTATTTTTTCTTCCTCCCTCTCTCTCTCCAGTTTGCCCGACCATCTGTAAGTCACACGGCTGCACTGCGGAAGGCCTCTGTTGCCATAGTGAGTGCTTGGGCAACTGTTCTGAGCCGGGCGACCCCACCAAGTGCGTGGCCTGCCGCAACTACTACCTGGACGGCAGGTGTGTGGACTCCTGCCCGCCCCCGTACTACCAGTTCCAGGACTGGCGCTGCGTGAACTTCAGCTTCTGCCAGGACCTGCACTACAAATGCAAGAATTCGCGGAGGCAGAGCTGCTACCAGTACGTCATTCACAACAACAAGTGCCTCCCCGAATGTCCCTCTGGGTACACGATGAATTCCAGCAAGTGAGTCCTGCATGTGGGTCTTGGGGGGCAGCCAAGAGAAGAAGGAACATGTGGTTGGTTGTGATGGTACTGCCTGTTAAAACTGTGCAGGCCGGGCGTGGTGGCTCATGCCTATAATCCCAGCACTTTGGGAGGCCAAGGTGGGTGGATCACCTGAGGTCAGGAGCTCGAGACCAGCCTGACCAACATGGGGAAACCTCATCTCTACTAAAAAAAATTAAAACTTAGCCAGGTGTGGTGGCACATGCCTGTAATCCCAGCTACTCGGGAGGCTGAAGCAGGAGAATCGCTTGAACTCGGGAGGCGGAGGTTGCTGTGAGCTGAAATCACACCATTGCACTCCAGCATGGGCAACAAGAGTGAAACTCTGTCTCAAAACAAAAACAAAAAGACTGCGTGCAAACCCAGGATTCATTGGCTGTGAGTGAGGTCTCCGCTTTCAGATGTTATTTTTGCGCTCTGTTTTGGTCCTGGGCTTGGGAGCAGGAATTGACTACCTTTTTCTCTAAAAGGCCAGATAGTATATATTTCTGGCATTGTACATACCATTCTTTTTTTTTTTTTTTTTTTGAGATGAAATCTTGCTCTGTCGCCCAAGCCGAAGTGCAGTGGCATGATCCTGGCTCACGGCAACCTCTGCCTCCTGGATCAAGTGATTTTCCTGCCTCAGCCTCCCAAGCAGCTGGGACTACAGGTGCCTGCCATCAGGCCTGGCTAATTTTTGGTATTTTTAATAGAGACAGAGTTTTGCCATGTTAGCTAGGCTGGTCTCGAACTCCTGACCTTAGGTGATCTGCCGGCCTCGGCCTCCCAGAATGCTTGGATTATAGGTGTGAGCCACCGCACCCAGCCTGGCATTGTGCATCCCAGTTCTAAGCTTTCTGTGCTTAGCTTCAGAACAAGAAAAAAGCATAAGATCAGAGTCCTTGGTTTTCCCTAAAGTCCTCCACGTGGCCTGTCCTCACTGAGGTCTCTTCATCATTGTCACATCAAGGATATTACCAAGGTCTTTCGTGTCTTCCCTGACCTGTAGCCTGATAGTGTGCCAAGATTAACCCAGAACATGCCGTCTCCAGGAGGAAGAGACTCACTTCTGCATAATTGTCAGGCTTTGCTGTTCTCTGAAGGGCAGTATAATCAACCATTTCCTGCCTCTTGGGTGAGAAATAGCAGGATTTTCTCTCTTCAGCAGTGAGTCAGATTTTCTACGCACATAGCAGACTTTCTGTTCGTGTTGTTAGCTTCTTCCATTAGCTATTTTGGGGCCATAACTGAGTTTCAAAAATCTGTTTCCTGGTTTTCGTATTGAGGCTTTTTGTTTTGTTTTAAACACACACATACAAACATATACCACAAAACAACACAAAAACAAATCAGAAACAGACACACACCAAAAGGCCTTGAGCTGACCTGCTTACGTAAAATAATCTTCCTCTTCAGACTTGAAAATTGGCCAAGCGAGAGTGTTGTGGTGGGAAGTTTTATTTCCCTGGGTGGAGAGGGTGGGAAGGAAAACAAGTTTTCATTTCGGTTCTTATGACTCTTTCTCCTGGTGTTTGCGAAAACTTCAAGTACAATATGTTTTGTTTTGCTCATTTTTGATACAAATCCTACTAACAAAAATCTTTTGGCTTTATTGACCAAAAGTGTCTATAAATCACCTTTTGCATACCAGACAGAACTTTTTTTTTTTTTTTTTGGCCAGTGTCTTCCCAAGATTGGGAAAATGGCTATATTCCTTTTGATTCATTTCTTTCTTTCTTTTTTTGAGACGGAGTCTTGCTCTGTCACCCAGGCTGGAGTGCAGCAGCATGATCTCAGCTCACTGCAACCTCCACCTCCCCAGTTTAAGTGATTCTCCTGCCTCAGCCTCCTGAGTAGCTGGGATTACAGGTGCCCGCCACCATGCCCGGCTAATTTTTGTATTTTTAGTAAAGATGAGGTTTCACCATGTTGGTCAGGCTGGTCTCGAACTCCTGACCTTGTGATCCGCCCACCTCAGCCTCCCAAAATACTGGGATTACAGGCGGGAGCCACCATGCCTGGCCTCTTTCTTTGTTTTTAAAATCACATTTGAAAAATTTTTAAAACATGGGTTAATAACCCCTGGCAAGATGTTTAAGACATTGGCCTTATGTAAAAGGTGTTTTTCCTGTAATCCCAGCACTTTGGAGGCCAAGGCGGGTGGATCACGAGGTCAAGAGATCGAGACCATCCTGGTCAACATGGTGAAACCCCGTCTCTACCAAAAATACAAAAAATTAGCTGGGCACGGTGGCGTGTGCCTGTAATCCCAGCTACTAGGGGGGATGAGGCAGGAGAATTGCCTGAACCCAGGAGGCGGAGGTTGCAGTGAGCTGAGATCACACCATTGCACTCCAGCTTGGGAAACAAGAGCGAAACTCCGTCTCAAAAAATAAAAATAATTTTTTTAAAAAAAGGGTGTTTTTCCCTCATCTTAACTACAGCCTGAGAAATATAGCAACCTCCTTTGATTTTCTCACTGATGGTGCAGTAGATGCTAAAACAAAAACCCCTGGAAATTGACAGCATATCTTTGGCATCTGGGCCCGTTCCTGAATGGAGAGAATGGTTCATTGTCACAGTGTTTTATTTTGTAGGTTTTAAAAAAATAATATTTCTATTTCTGAAGCTTTTATTTATTTATTTATTTTCGGAGACAGAGCCTCACTCTGTCACCCAGGCTGGAGTGCAGTGGTGTGATCTCTGCTCACTGCAACCTCCACCTCCCGGGTTCAAGCAATTCTCCTGACTCAGCCTCTCGAGTAGCTGAGATTACAGGTGCCCACCACCATGCCCAGCTGTTTTGTTTTTGTTTCTTTAAGACGGAGTTTCATTCTTGTTGTCCAGGCTGGAGTACAATGGCGAAATCTTGGCTCACTGTAATCTTAGCCTCCCAGGTTCAAGCAATTCTCCTACCTCAGCCTCCCAAGGAGCTAGGATTAGCTCTGCCACCACTCCTGGCTAATGCTTTTTTCTTTTTCTTTTTCCTTTTTTTTTTTGTGTGTGTGTTTTTAGTAGAGATGGGGTTTTACCATGTTGGACAGGATGGTCTCAAACTCCTGACCTCAAGTGATCCATCCACCTTCACCTCCCAAAGTGCTGAGATCACTGGCGTGAGCAAGCGCACCCAGCCTGAAGCTTTCATTTTTATTTTATGAAAGTCTTTATAGTATTGTAGCATTTTCTAATGTGGTTTGATATCAAATAGGGCCAGATGTTTTTTTCTATTCTGGTGCCTTATCTGGGAAAGAGTTCTTGATGTTTTCAGAGCAGAGTTCTGGGAACTCATGTGGATTTGTTAAAAGGTCTTGGCCGGGCACAGTGGCTCACACCTGTAATCTCAGCACTTTGGGAGGCCAAAGTGGGCAGATCACCTGAGGTCAGGAGTTTGAGATTAGCCTGGCCACCATGGTGAAGTCCTCTCTCTACTAAAAATAATTTTTAAAAGTTACAAAAATAAAAACAGCTGGAATTGGTGGTGACTGCCTGTAATCCCAGCTACTCAGGAGGCTGAGGCACAAGAATTGCTTGAACCCAAGAGGCAGAAGTTGCAGTGAGCTATCACACCATTACACTTCAGCCTGGGTGAAAGGAGTGAAACTCCATCTCAAAACAAACAAAGGTCTCACCATCTACTGTCATCCCAAGTACCTGCTAGGATGTAAGAGCACAGTACTGCTTCCTGAGATGAGAGGGACCAGATATTTGTGATGAATAAATTTTCAAAGGGTATGGGGCATCCATGGGAAGGGGAGAATTACCTAAAATCCTTGACTCTTCTTGGCCTCCCTCACTTCTTCCTATTAAGCTGAGGTCTTAGATTTGTCTACAACTCTATTTCACCATCATGTCTGATCCAGTCCCCTTGAACAATCTCTTTGCTCCTGCTTCCATTCTAGTGACCCTGATTAAAAGTGGCCATCTGGGCCATGTGCAGTGGCTCACACCTGTAATCCCAGCACTTTGAGCAGCCAAGATGGGTGGATCACCTGAAGTCAGGAGTTCAATACCAGCCTGACCAGTATGGTGAAACCTTGTCTCTTCTAAAACCACAAAATATTGCCAGGCATGCTGGTGCGTGCATAGTTCCAGCTACTTGGGAGGCTGAGACAGGAGAACAGCTTGAACCAGGGAGGCAGAGGTTGCAGTGAGCTGAGATCGCACCACTGCACTCCAGCCTGGGAGACAGAGCAAGACTCTGTCTCAAAAAAAAGAACTCATGGTCATTTATAATTTCCCACAAGGAAAGCACATTATCTGCTTTGTTCACTCATGTATACCTGCAGCTGGGAACTCATGTATACTTGCAGCTTGGCCAAGGGCCAGACAGTAAATATTTTCAGCTCTCAGAGCCATATGTGAAACCATATACTAACCATTAAGTGTGGCCATATTCCAGTAGGAGATTATTTGCAAAAACAGGTGTCCAACTGGCTTTGGCTCCTAGGCCACTGTTTGCCAAGTCCAGGCTCAGAGCATCGCCTGCCACATCATAAGAATAGAGACAATAAAAGAAGTCAAACATTTGGTCACTATTTTGTTTCTGCCTCAGCTGTTCCGCCACTACCTGGGTGTACCGCAGCACCCTTCTGACATCATCCTTCTCAAAAGTTAGCATCAGACTCCACAAGTTTAAGACTCAGCCCTGGGCCGGGCATGGTGGCTTATGCCTGTAATCCCAGCACTTTGGGAAGCCAAGGTGGGCGGATCACGAGGTCAGGAGTTCAAGATCAGCTTGGCCAATATGGTGAAACCCCATCTCTACTAAAGATATAAAAAATTAACCAGGTGTGGTTGTGGGCACCTGTAATCCCAGCTACTCAGGAGGTTGAGGCAAGAGAATCACTTGAACCCAGGAGGCAAAGGTTGTAGTGAGCAGAGATTGTGCCACTGCACTCCAGCCTGGGCAACAGGGTGAGACTGTGTCTCCAAAAAAAGAAAAAAAGACTCAGCCCTTCATGAGATTTCCCTTACTTCAGACACTGGCAGACTCCTGGGGATCCCTCAGCCACCCACACTTCTGACCAACTGTCTCTAAATTGGAGGATTACCACAAACTCTAGGTTTGGTAATTTGCTGGAACAACTCACAGAACTAAAATAAACCTGGCCAGGTGTGGTGCCTCCCAAGTAGCTGAGGCTCCAGGTGTGCACTACCACACACAGCTAATTTTTGTATTTTTAGTAGAGACAGGGTTTCACCACGTTGGCCAGGCTGGTCTTGAACTCCTGACCTTGTGATCTGCCTGCCTCAGCCTCCCAAAGTGCTGGGTTACAGATGTGAGCCACTGTACCCATCCCAGTGTTCAGAGTTTTTATTGGAGTCTCATTCCTTAGGCGTGATTGATTGAAATTGCTGGCCATGTGGTTGAACACTGCCATTTCCAGCCCCCTCCCCTCCCTGGAGGTCAGATGACTAAAAACCCCAACCCTTCAGTCACACAGTTGGTCTTTCTGGTGACCAACCCCCACCCTAATGTTATCTAGGACCCCCACCACAAATCACCCCAACATTCTTAACACTCCTAACAAAAGCATTCCTATGACTCAGAAAATTCCAAGGGTTTCTGAGGCTCTATGCCAAGAACCGAGATGAAGACCAGATACGTTCTTTATGATACTACAGCCACAAAAATCATTCTAAAGAGTTGAACATACAGGGGTGTGAGAACAACAGCAGCGGCAACAGTGATGCCACTAATAACAAGTAACCATCGGGCCAGTCACGGTGGCTCACGCCTGTAATCCCAGCACTTTGGGAGGCCAAGGCAGGTGGATCACCTGAGGTCAAAAGTTCGAGACCAGCCTGACCAACATGGTGAAAACCCGTCTCTACTAAAAATACAAAAATTAGCTGGGTGTGCTGCTGCACACTTGTAATCCCAGCTACTTGGGAGGATGAGGCGGGAGAATTGCTTGAACCCGGGAGGTGGAGGTTTTAGTGAGCTGAGATAGTGCCACTGCACTCCGGCCTGAGTGACAGAGCAATACTCTGTCTTTTTTTTTTTTTTTTGACCCTTTAAGACATATTTGATACAATGGAATATCGTCTTACAGTTTTTTTTTTTTTGATACAGGGTCTCAATCTGTCACCCAAGATTGAGTGCAATGGCACAATTATGGCTCACTTCAGCCTCACACTCCCAGGCTCAAATAATTCTGCCCCTCTATCTCTCAAGTAGCTGGGACCACAGGTGCACACCACCATGCCTGGCCATTTCTTTTTTTTGAGATGGAGTTTCGCTGTTGTTACCCAGACTGGAGTGCAATGGCGTGATCTTGGCTCACCGCAACCTCCGCATCCTGGGTTCAAGCAATTCTCCTGCCTCAGCCTCCCAAGTAGCTGGGACTACAGGCACGCGCCACCATGCCCAGCTAATTTTTTGTATTTTTAGTAGCGACGGGGTTTCACCTTGTTGACCAGGATGGTCTCGATCTTTTGACTTCGTGATCCACCCGCCTCGGCCTCCCAAAGTGAATTATCTGTCTTTAAAAAAAAAGGAAAGGCTAGATTGTTTTCCTAAGTGGCTGAAACAGTTGGAGCCTATTATATTTCCACCAGCAATGTGTGAGAGTTCTAATTGCTCCACATCCTCCGCAGCACTTGCTATTTATTGTCAATCTTTATTATTATTAGAATTGCTTGAACCCAGGAGGCAGAGGTTGCAGTGAGCTGAGATCCCAACAGAGCAGGACTCCATCTCGAGGAAAAAAAAAAGGATAAAAAAAAGAAAAGAAAAGAAATACCATATCAGGTGGAAAGATTCCTGAAATGTCTGAAGGACCTTGAATACCCTCATCCTTCTCTCTCTCTTTCTTTTTCTCTCTCTCTCTTCCATCTGTAGCTTGATGTGCACCCCGTGCCTGGGTCCCTGTCCCAAGGTGTGCCACCTTCTAGAACGCGAGAAAATCATCGACTCAGTGACATCTGCCCAGGACCTCCGAGGATGCACCGTCATCAATGGGAGTCTGATCATCAACATCCGAGGAGGCAGTGAGTCTCTCTGTGGGGATGTGGGGGCAGCCTCCTGGGCTCCACGTCCCTGTGAGCTGTGAGCGGGGAAGAAAAGCAGCGCAGACTCAGATGTACGCTCCTAAAGCACTTTTAGGTGATCGTTCCGTGGCTTTCCCATGGATAGAGCCATGATGGGAGTTTGCCTCAAAACCTGAAATGAACAGTCCAGTCATGGCCTCACTCACCTTGATATTCTCGTGTTCTATGTTAGGAATTGAGGCATCAGGAATCTGCTTTAAAATCTATTTTTATCTTTAGAGATGGGGTCTCACTCCGTTGTCCAGGCTGGAGTACAGTTGGGCAACCCTAGCTCACTGCAGCCTCAAACTCCTGGGCTCATGCAGTCCTCCTACCTCAGCCTCCCAAGTAGCTGGGAGGACAGGCAGGTTTCACTGCACCTGGTTAATATTTTAAAAATTTGTTTTCCAGAAACAGGGTCTCACTATGTTGCCCAGGCTAGTCTCAAACTCCAGGGTTCAAGCAATCCTCATGCCTCAGCCTCTCAAGGTGCAGGAATTATAGGCACAAGATACCCCACCTGGCTTTGGAATTGTCATTTTTTACAATTGGGCAATATGCCCTGTTGCACATTTGCAGACTGTGTCTTCAGAAATAAATCTTAGGGCCAGGTGCAGTGGCTCATGCCTCTAATCCCTTTGGCATTTTGGGAGGCCTGGGTGGACAGGTCACTTGAGGTTAGGAGTTTGAGACCAGCCTGGCCAATATGGTGAAACCCCATCTCTACTAAAAATACAAAAAATTGACCCGGCGTGATGGCAAGCACCTGTAATCCCAATTGCGCAGGAGGTTGAGGCAGGAGAATAACTTGAAATCAGGAAGTGGAAGGTTGCAGTGAGCTGAGATCACGCCACTGTACTCCAGCCTGGACGACAGAATGAGACTCCGTCTCAAAAAAAAAAAAAAAAAAAGCCGATTTGGTGACTCCTGCCTATAATCCCAGCACTTTGGGAGGCTGAGGCGGGCGGATCATTTGAGGTCAGGAGTTTGAGAGCAGCCTGGCCAACATGGTGAAACCCTGCCTGTACTAAAAATACAAAAATTAGTCAGGCATGGTGGCATGTGCCTGTAGTCCCAGCTACTCGGGAAGCTGAGGCAAAAGAATCACTTGAACCTGTGAGATGGAGGTTGCAGTGAGTCGAGATTTTGCCACTGCACTCTAGCCTGGTGATGACAGAGCAAGACTCCGTCTCATAAAACAAACAAACAAAAATAAAAAATTAACCTGGCATGGTGGCACGTGCCTGTAATCCCAGCCACTCAGGAGGCTGAGGCAGGAGAATTACTTGAACCTGGGAGTCGGAGGTTCAAGATCAAGTGGAGTCGAGATCGCACCACTGCCCTCCAGCCTGGGTGACAGAGCAAGAGTCCGTCTCAACAATCAATCAATCAATCAATCATAAGCCGTCTCAGGCAAAAAAGGCATTCCTTTGTTTATTTCTCTAGCAAACATTTATTGAATACTGACAGTGAGCAAGGCAGAGTCCTCGCCCTAATGGATTTTTGCCCTTAAGTAAATCAACAGATAATGTAAGATAAGGTAAGGGTCTGTGCTGTGAAGGGAAATGCAGCAGGGTCATAGGTGGAATGGAAATGGGCAACTTTTCCCTACAAAGGGCTATTCTGTGAATATATGCAGCCCTGCAGACCAGGCACTCTCTGTCATAACCACTCAACTCTGCTGTCGTAATATGGAAACAGCCATAGACCCACGTCAGCTAGTGGGCATGGCTTTGTTCCAGTGAAACTTTATTTACGACAAAGGTGGAATTGAGCCAGTGGGCTGTCATTTGTCAACCTCTGAAATACAGAATATCAGGGGTTGCTTTAGTTTTTGTTTTTGTAGTATTAGTCAAGACAGGGTTTCTCCATGTTGGCCAGTCTGGTCTTGAACTCCTGACCTCAAGTGATCCACCTGCCTCGACTTCCCAAGGTGCTGGGATTACAGGTGTGAGTCACTGTGCCCAGCCTGGGTTGCTATTTTAGAGAAGTCTCTGGTGCGGGGAAGGAGGGTTTGAGATGATAATGGAACAAGCCAAGCCGATACATGGTGGAATAATATTCTGAGCCACAGAGACAGCCAGTGCAAAGATCCTGAGGGGTAAATATGCTTTGCCCACTTAAGGAATGGTAAGGACTTCAGATTGTATCCTAAGCATGATGAGTTTTAAGCTGGGTAGGTCCAATTGTTTGCAGCCTGAGGGGTATCTTCTCACTGTGGAGAATCACGAAAAGATTGAAATATTTTCTGTAGAAACCCACTGCATATTCTCTCCTTTCCTTAGACAATCTGGCAGTTGAGCTAGAAGCCAACCTCGGCCTCATTGAAGAAATTTCAGGATATCTAAAAATCCGCCGATCCTACGCTCTGGTATCACTTGCCTTCTTTCGGAAGTTGCGTCTGATTCGAGGAGAGACCTTGGAAGCCGGGTACATGAGCCCTATTGTGTGTATGGCCTGAGCGCTAACTAGGAAGTTTGTGCATTAGGAAAACTTAAGGATGCTTTCAGCCAGGCACAGTGGCTTATGCCTGTAATCTCAGCACTTTGGGAGGCTGATGTAGACAGATCACTTGAGGCCAGAAGTTTGAGACCAGCCTGGCCAACATGGTGAAACCCTGTCCCTATTAAAAATACAAAAATTAGCCGGGCGTGGTGGTGCATGCCTGTAATCCCAGCTACTCGGGAGGCTGAGGCAGGAGAATCGCTTGAACCTGGGAAGCAGAGGTTGCAGTGAGCCGAGATCGCACCACTGCACTCCAGCCTGGGTGACAGAGTAAGACTCTGTCTCAAAAAAAAAAAAAAAAGGGAAAAGAAAAACGTAGAGATTTTTTTAAAAAAGACAAGCAGAAGTCTATCCAGCAAAACCTCAGCAGAAAAAAGCTTGGAATGTGCCTAAAGGCCCATCCAGCCAAAATTTGTAAAAGCTGTTTCATGGTCATTCTTGAGAAAAGTGGGAGCAGCCCCCTGGGTGCCCACCCTCCAAGGGTGCAGGCTGGAACTTTTGCTAAGTAGGTCATCGGGCTATCTGGGCGACACTGAGTAGAGTTTAACATGCATAAAATGGAGCTTAAGTCCTAGTCCCAATTGTCCGTCCTGATTTCTGGGATGGACTCCATCTCAGTGTATTCCAATGCATTCCAACTTCTCCTTGAGGTCCTAGAAACTCTGTTTTAGTTAGAGTCAATCTGGAGCTGTGTGAAGCACAGCTTGTCTGAAACAGCAGAAATTCAGATGAGCTGTGCCTCACGCAGATCAAGATTGACTCATAGGCAGGAGGTCCGTGGAAAATCCAGGTTCTTTCCATCTATGTGCTCCTCATGGTCACAAGATGGCTGCCTCAGCCCCAGCCTCACATCTGTAGAACGGACAGCAAATGGGGAAAGGGACAAAAGGACATGCTAATCAATGTGAGCTGGTAAGTGATTCGAGAAGGTGGTCTAAACAATAGAGTTTAGACTGTATTGTCTGCACTCTAGCCTGGGAGACAGAGTGAGATTCTCTCTGAAAACAAAAAATAAAGAAAACCCTTCAATGGCTCCTTTCTGCTTATTGAGGATTGGTCACATGTTCTTGGTCCTGGTCTGGCATGTAGTACACTAGAGGGTCTGGTCCGTTACAACTCCAGCTATTTCTTGTCACCTACTGGCCAAAATAGGCTACTTTGCTCTTCCCTGAGCTCAGCTTAGGTGCCTCTGTGTCATCTATATTTCCCCTATTTGCAGAAATAGGTTTCTGCAAAACCCGTTTCTCAGTCCATCACAGACTCACCACCACCCTTCACGACTGAGTGGAGCCTCCTTCCTGGCCATGAAAACTTCCTCGACGTCCCCTGTTATCCCCATTCAACAAATATGTATTGAGTATGTGCCAAGCAAGTGGGTAGGATTAGGGGTGTAGCACCGAACAACATCAGCTCCAGGCATAGCCACACCCTCTTGGAGTTGTAGACCAGCCATGGAATGACTGGATGTGTGTTATTTCCACAGGAACTACTCCTTCTATGCCTTGGACAATCAGAACCTAAGGCAGCTCTGGGACTGGAGCAAACACAACCTCACCATCGCTCAGGGGAAACTCTTCTTCCACTATAACCCCAAACTCTGCTTGTCAGAAATCCACAAGATGGAAGAAATTTCAGGAACCAAGGGGCGCCAGGAGAAGAATGACATTGCCTTAAAGACCAATGGGGACCAAGCATCCTGTAAGTCAGTGGTCTCCAACCTTTTTGGCACCAGTGACCTGCTTAGTGGAAGGCAATTTTTCCACAGACTGGGAATGGGGGTGGGGGCGGGGATGGTTTCTGCATGATTCAAGTGCACATTTATTGTGCGCTTTATTCCTATTATAATTTTTTTTTGAGGTGGAGTCTCACTCTGTCTCCCAGGCTGGAGTGTAGTGGAGCAATCTCGGCTCACTACAACCTCCGCCTCCCGGGTTCAAGTAATTCACCAGCCTCAGCCTCCTGAGTAGCTGGGATTACAGGTGCACAGCACCACACCCGGCTAATTTTTCATGTTTTTAATAAAGACAGGGTTTCATCAGGTTGGTCAGGCTGGTCAAACTCCTGACCTTGTGATCCACCCACCTCGGCCTCTCAAAGAGCTGGGATCACAGACATGAGCCACCGCACCCGGCAATAATACCTTCTATGTGTGTCAGGCCAACACGGAAGAGTTAACAGTTGAGTAAAATACCTATCAGTCTGCATCTCCTGGGAAGTAACTGCCAAATTGAAGTTAGAAATGCAGAAAATATACTGAGGGTGATACCCATTAAATATGAAAGAGAGGAAGACTTTTTTTTGAGATAGTCTTGCTCTGTCACCCAGGCTGGAGTGCAGTGGCATGATCTTGGCTCACTGCAACCTCCTCCTCCTGGGTTCAAGTAATTGTCTTGTCTCAGCTTTCAGAGTAGCTGGGATTACGAGAACATGCCACCATGCCAGCTAATTTTTTTGTATTTTTTAGTAGAAACAGGGTTTTGCCATGTTGGCCAGGCTGATCTCGAACTCCTGACCTCAGGTGATCCGCTCACCTCAGCCCCACAAAGTGCTGGGATTACTGGCATGAACCACCACACCCAGCCAGGAAGAGCCTTTTGACAACAGCATGGGTCTGACCCCTGTGAACAGAGAGAGGGAAGGAAGGAGGATAGGGCTGGGAGAGCCTCAGATGGTGGTGCACCCCTGAGTCTTGGACAAACCCAGAAAGAGCTCAAGGCCGTGGTTGTCTGCAGAGTTCTGCATTGCAAAGGGACAGCCAGGCATCCACTAAGCTCAGTCATAGGTGGGGGCTGCCCAGGGAGTCAGGTCTTGGCTGGGATGCTATAGCGGGTCCTGAAGCTTCTGCAGCTGCGGGCTGCCTGCTGACTGCACGCCCCTGATAGATTCTCAGCAGTGAGCTGCCAGGGGCTTCTGTGACACCTTCATAAGGGGTTAGTTCCTTATGTCAAAATCTAGTGCGAGGGCCAGGCGGAGTGACTTATGCTTGTAATCCTAGCACTTTGGGAGGCAGAGACAGACAGATCACTTGAGGTCAGGAGTTGGAGACCAGCCTGGCCAACATGGCGAATGAAACCTCATCTCTACTAAAAAAAAAAACACAAAACCTCGCTGGGCGTAATGGTGAGCACCTGTAATCCCAGCTACTTGAGAGGGTGAGGCAGAAGAATTGCTTAAACCCAGGAGGCGAAGGTTGTAGTGAGCAGAGATCGTGCCACTGCACTCCAGCCCTGGCGATAGAACAAGACTCTGTCTCCAAAAAAAAAAAAAAAAAAAAAAAATTGTAGTGCAAAGAGAGAGAACGAAGCTGGAGTGAGGTTTAGGAGTGGGTTTGCCTTCTAGGCAGAGAGAATTACTTAGATGCGTCTCTCCAGTGTGTAATGATCTGCAGGCTCTCTAAATTCACTCAGCGTGGGTTGATTTGCACTGGAGTTGCATCTCCTTCCATCTCATTCTTTCAAGAAAATATGCAAGGCAACATTCAGTTCAAGACCAGCCTGGCCAACATGGCAAAACCCTGTCTCTACTAAAAATACAAAAATAATTAGCTGGGCCTAGTGGTATGTGCCTGTAATCCCAGCTACTCTGGAGGCTGAAGTGAGAAAGAATTACTTGAACCCAGGAGGAGGTTGCAGTGAGCCAAGATTGCGCCACTGCACTCCAGCCTGGGTGACAGAGCAAGACTCTGTCTCAAAAAAACAAAAACAAAAACAAAAAAACATCACCCTTGAAAATCCCTTCTCCCAGTAACTATTGGCCAGATGTCCTTGCGTGGCCACAGATTGCTCTTACTCAATTGAGTATCTGGCCAAGTAGTTGGCTTACGTGAACTATCAAGTTGCAAAACTGGTTCTTGCCTTTGAATCTCCCTGATTCACACTTAGCAAGGCTCATGGGAAGGAGACCCGTAAGGGAATAGCAGACTAACCTCTCCCTTCTCACAGACCCTCCAGGAAGTGTGGGGTCACATCCTTTGGTCTGAAATGATACTGAAATAGCTGGCTTTTGCTTTTGTTTTAAATTTTCCAGGTGAAAATGAATTAATTAAATTTTCTTCTATTCGGACAAGTTCTGACAAGATCTTGCTGAAATGGGAGCCGTACTGGCCCCCCGACTTCCGAGATCTCTTGGGGTTCATGCTGTTCTACAAAGAAGCGTAAGTAGAAGAGTTAGACCCTGCAGAGGCGAGGGCCAGCTAGCTCTGTGCTTGCTACATTTGTGCTCAGATCTGTCCCTCTCAGGTTCCTCTCTAGCTCCCTCCTCCTGAAATGAATGTCTTAGGTTCCTTTTTACAATATCACCAGTCGATGGTACTCAAAGTCAATGGCATCTGCTTTTATCAAATGCCTGAAATGGAAATAGATAGCTTTCCTGTAGAAACCCAGACAATATTCCTAGGGTACTATTCCACCGTGCCTTTCCTGTATCTGTCTCATCAGACATCCTTAGTAGCCGGGAGCTCAGCCTACTGAGTGGATGTTATCAAATGTATTGCTTATCTATTTTTCGTTCTTCCTTTCTTTCTTTTTTTTTTTTGAGACAGAGTCTTGTTCTGTTGCCCAGGCTGGTGTGCAGTGGCATGATCTTGGCTTACTGCAACCTCCGCTCCCGGGTTCAAGCAATTCTCCTGCCTCAGTCTCTTGAGTAGCTGGGATTAGGGGCGTGCATCATCACAACCGGCTAATTTGTATATTTTTGGTAGTGACAGGTTTTGCCATGTTGGCCAGGCTGGTCTCAAACTCCTGACTTCAGGTGATCCTCCCACCTTGGCTCCCCAAAGTGCTGAGATTACAGGCATGAGCCACCACAGCTGGCCAGTAGTAATTATAATAATAGTTTTGGCCGGGCATGGTGGCTCTCACCTATAATCCCAGCACTTTAGGAGGCCGAGGCGGGCGGATCACCTGAGGTCAGGAGTTCGAGACCAGCGTGGTCAACATGGTGAAACCCCATCTCTACTAAAAATACAAAAATTAGCCAGACATGGTGGTGGGCGCCTGTAATTCCATCTACTTGGGAGGCTGAGACAGGAGAATCGCTAGAACCCGGGAGGTGGAAGTTGCTGTGAGCCAAGTTCGGGCTACTGCACTCCAGCCTAGGGAACAAAGAGCGAAACTCTGCCTCTCTCTCTCTCTCTCTCTCTCTTTCCCTGTGTATATATATACAGATGTGTGTGTATATATATGTATGTATATATATGTGTGTGTGTATATGTATGTGTATATATAAACATTATATTACATATGTTTATATATATATTTATATGTATATATAATAGTTCTGCCGAGTGCAGTGGCGCATGCCTGTAATCTCAGCATTTTGGGAGGCTGAGGTGGGCGGATCACGAAGTCAACAGATCAAGACCATCCTGGCCAACATGCTGACATCCTGTCTCTACTAAAAATACAAAAATTAGCTGGATGTGGTAGCACAAAAATTAGCTGGGCACTAATAATAATCCAAAACACTTCTTAGCCAGGTGTGGTGGCACATGCCTGTAGTCCCAGCTACTCGGGAGGCTGAGGCAGGAGAATTGCTTGAACCCGGGAGGCGGAGGTTGCAATGAGTCGAGATAGCACCATAACACTCCAGCCTGGGTGACAGAGCGAGACTCTGTCTCAAAACAAACAAACAAACAAACAAACAAAAAGACTTCTGGTCCTAAGCATTTATTTATTTATATATTTTGAAACAGTCTCCCTTTGTCGCCCAGGCTGGAGTGCAGTAGTGCGATCTCAGTTTGTTGCAACCTCTGCCTCCCAGGTTCAAGTGATTCTCCTGCCTCAGCTTCCCAAGTAGCTGGGATTACAGGCTTGTGCCACCACACCAGATAATTTTTGTATTTTTAGTAGAGACGAGGTTTTCACCATGTTGGCCAGGAAATTCTCGAACTCCTGACCTCCAGTGATCCACCCACCTGGAACTCCCAAAATGTTGGGATTACAGGCATGAGCCACCTCCGTGCCTGGCTAAGTCCCAAGTATTTTGAATGAAGGATACCCAAGCTGTGTTTCATCGTTGAGATGTCAGATTTGGGGGTTCCTTTCTCTTTGGCTGTTCCCGAGTTATTTTTTTCCAGTGGCGTAAGATTGTTGGGTGAATAGGATGTGACTCTATGGGATGTGACTTCCTGAGCCCCATCTGCACTGCACTCAGTGTGATGGTCTTGTCAGGGTAACCACCTTCTGCTGTTTTGTCTGGAAAGCCCTTATCAGAATGTGACGGAGTTCGACGGGCAGGATGCTTGTGGTTCCAACAGTTGGACGGTGGTAGACATTGACCCACCCCAGAGGTCCAGTGACCCCACATCACAGAGCCACCCAGGATGGCTGATGCGGAATCTCAAGCCCTGGACCCAGTATGCTATCTTTGTGAAGACCCTGGTCACCTTTTCTGATGAACGCCGGACCTATGGGGCCAAGAGTGACATCATTTATGTCCAGACAGCTGCCACCAGTGAGTGTGTCTTGGGAATGTGAATTTGTATGTGAATCGGACCTCTTGCTTTTAAGAGGCTGACACAATGAGGTTGTTTAAAATGATCCTTGATATGGTTGTTCGCTTTTTTTTTTTTTTAGATGGATTTTCACTCTTGTTGCCCAGGCTGGAGTGGGAGGGCGTGATCTCGGCTCACCGCAACCTCCGCCTCCCGGGTTCAAGTGATTCTCCTGCCTCAGCCTCCCGAGTAGTTGGGATTACAGGCATGTGCCACTACACCCAGCTAATTTTGCTTTTTTTTTTTTTTTTTTTTTTTTTTTTAGTAGAGACAGGGTTTCTCCATGTTGGTCAGGCTGATCTTGAACTCCCGACCTCAGGTGATACACCCGCCTCGGCCTCCCAAAGTGCTGGGATTACAGGCGTGAGCCACCGTGCCCGGCCATTTTTGTATTTTTAATAGCGATGGGGCTTTACCATGTTGGCTCTCGAACTCCTGACCTCAAGTGATCCACCCACCTTGACCTCCCAAAGTGCTGGGATTGCAGGCGCAAGCCACTGGGGGCCTGTTCTAATTATATTTTTATAAAACCTAAGTCCCTCTGTTATAGCAGTAGTTTCCAAATGGGGGTGACTGCTCTCCCAGGGAACAGTTGCCAGTCGATATCAGGAGACATCTTTGGTTGTCACAGCTGTGGGAATGAAACCACTGGCATTTTGTGGGTGGAAGCCAGAGAGGCTGCTCCATGTCCTGCATCACACTGGATGTACCCTCCGTCATGACAAAGAATTATCCAGCCCTAAAAGCCAATAGTGCTGAAGGTGACAAACTCCATCCTATAGGCTCAAATTCAAACTTTTTTCTTTTTGAAATGGAGTTTCACTGTCGCCACCCAGACCAGAGTTCAAGGGTGCATTCTTGGCTCACTGCAACCTCTACCTCCTGGGTTCAAGCGAGTCTCCTGCCTCAGCCTCCCAAGTAGCTGGGATTACAGGCATGCGCCACCACACCTGGCTGATTTTTATGTTTTTAGTAGAGACGGGGTTTCACCATGTTGGCCAGGATGGTCTTGAACTCCTGACCTCAGGAGGTCCACCCGCCTTGGCCTCCTAAAGTGCTGGAATTACAGGAGTGAGCTACCATGCCCAGCCATCAGTCCTATCTTCTCACTTAGTCCCCTCTCATCCTGTATCCTTTAGTGACACCAAAAGACTTGGAGCTTTCAGAAACGTCTGTCTCCCAGGTGTTTTGACCCCTTATCCATCCCCAACTGCCTCAGCCACCTCCATTACTTTGGGTTTTGGAGATTCATTGTTTAGTTGTGTTTTTTTGTACTTTTTTTGTTTGTTTTGAGAAAGGATCTTGCCCTGTTGCCCAGGCTGGAGTACAGTCGTGCGATCACAACTCACTGCAGCATCAACCTCCTGAGTTCAAGTGATCCTCCCATCTTAGCCTCCCAAGTGGCTGGGACCCCATGCCTGGCTGATTTTTATGATTTTTTAGTAGTAGAGACAGGGTCTTGCTATGCTACAGAGGCTGGCCTCAAACTCCTAAGCTCAATCAATCCTCCCTTCTCAGCCTCCCAAAATCCTGGGATTATAGTGTGAGCCACTGAGCCAGCCACCTTCATTCTTGAGGGGAAGGTTTTATAGAGTGAATACCAGCTCAATGACACAATCCAGTGGCTTCACGTCTGCCCCATGACTGGGTTTAATTAGGAACAGATGTTAATCGGAAAACGTGAGTTAATGGTCTCTTCCCACTATCCCTCTTTTCTGAGCAGCATCTAGCCGGTTCCCAGAACAGGGGCTTAGTGCATAGTCAGAGCCCACTGATGTTTGTTGCAGAAATGGATACATGAATGCTCATGTAATCTGTGATGGGAATGGGCTATAGCTTGGTAGCCCATGCACTGATTGGGTGAGGATTTCCTGTGTGCCTCCAGTTTTCACCGATGTTAAATAACACTGCAGCGGCTGGATGCGGTGGCCCACACTTTGAATGAAAATCTCGGCCAGGCTTGGCTCTCATGCCTGCAATCCCAGCACATTGGGAGGCCAAGGTGGGAGGATCACTGGAGGCCAGGAGTTTGAGACCAGCTGGACGACAGAGCAAGATCCTATCTCTCCAAGAATTTTTTTTAAAAATGGTGGTGTACACCTATATTCCCAGTTACTCAGCAGCCCCGTGCGGGAAGATCTCTTGAGCCCAGGAGTCTGCGGTAAGCTATGATTACTTCACTTTGGGAGGCCGAGGGGGGGGAAGATCACTTGAGGTCAGGAGTTCGAGACCAGCCTGGTCAACATGGTGAAACCCTGTCTCTACTGAAAAGACAAAAATTAGCCAGGCCTGGTGGTACACACCTGTAATCCCAGCTACTCGGGAGGTTGAGGCAGGAGAATCACTTGAACCCGGGAGGCAGAGGTTGCAGTGAACCAAGATCATGGCACTGCACTCCAGCCCGGGCAACAGAGGAGACTCCGTCTAAAAAAAAACAAAACAAAACAACAACAAAACACTGCAGCAAACATCCTCCTGATGTCTTTAACTGGTGTGTCCCGCCCCCCACCTCCCGCATCCCGCCCCCCCAGCTTTTTTTGCACATGCTTTCTCATGATTGACCTATTTCCTTTCTCCTTGGCAGACCCGTCCGTGCCCCTGGATCCAATCTCAGTGTCTAACTCATCATCCCAGATTATTTTGAAGTGGAAACCCCCCACAGACCCCAATGGCAACATCACCCATTACCTGGTTTTCTGGCAGAGGCAGGTGGAAGACAGTGAGCTGTTCGAGTTGGATTATTGCCTCAAAGGTAAGTGCAGGCAGCCATGCTGGGATCAGTGGGGTTTGCACATGTGTGTTTCATGTACTTTGCTTCACCTCTAGGAAAGCAGCCATCCCTTCTCATGTCTCAGTGTCGGGACACACACACACACACACATACTCCATTGTGTCTCCTATGAAAACATATGTACATGTTTTTATCTATTTATTTATTATTTATTTTTTTGAGGCCGAGTTTTGCCCTTGTCGCCCAGACTGGAGTGCAATGTCGCGATCTCACCTTGCTGAAACCTCCACCTCCTGGGTTTAAGTGATTCTCTGGCCTCAGCCTCCCAAGCAGCTGGGATTACAGATGTGTGTCACCATGCCCGGCTAATCCTCTATTGTTAGCAGAGATGGGATTTCTCCATGTTGATCAGGATGGTCTTGAACTCCCAACCTCAGTTGATCAGCCCACCTTGGCCTCTCAAAGTGCTGGGATTACAGGCGTGAACAACCACACCCAGCCCAAAATAATTTTTTAGCAGCGGGGCTCTTGATATATTGCCCAGGCTGGTCTCGAACTCCTGACCGCAAGCGATCCTCCGGCCTCAGCCTGCTAACATTCTGCTATTACAGGCATGAGCCACTGCACTGGGCCCATTTCTTTCTTTACTTTTGGTTTCCTTGTGTGTCTTGATGTCTTTTTCTTGAGATATTTTTGGTTCGTGATAGCCTCAGTCCATGACCCTGGAGGAGAAGGCCAGGGGGCCTCTGGTGAGATGTGGCTGAGGCGGGGAGCCCAACATCGGCTCTTGGCTCTGGCCCTGACCTGCTGAAATGCTTTTGCCAAGTTCCTGATCAAGTCACTGTCCGCCTCCTTTTTTGGGACAGATGACCTCTGGGAGCTGTCCCAGCTCTAAGCTCATGTGCTATATGTATGTGTGTGACATCATCCCCACCCGAGCTGAGGGCTGCAAACGTGATTTATCTCCTCCGATGCTTTATATAACTCCAGGGCGAGTCCAGTCATCAGCTCCGCCGTAAGCTGTTGGCCCTGCGTCCAGGTAACCAGAACTACCCGTGAGAGCTGCCACCCGCCACGTCAGTCAAAGCTTTCTCTCTCTCTTTTTTTTAATTCTGAAAGTCTAAACCTCTAATTACCATGAGACCATTTCAACATGGTTTTATTTGTAAATGTCATAAAATTAATATCATTAAAAGTAAAGTCACTCAGGACAAATTCTGTGTGATTTCATGCCTAGGTGGTCCCTAGAGTCCTCAGATTCATAGAGACAGAAAGTAGAATGCAGGGTGCCAGGGGCTGGGGAGTAGACAGGTTGGGGGCAGAGTTTCAGTTTGGGAAGATGAGAAAGTTCCAGAGAGGAAGGTGGTGATGATTGAACAATGTTGTGAAGGAATTTTAAGCACAGAACTGTGCACTTAAAATGGGAGAGATTTGCCGGGCACAGAGGCCCGCTCCTGTAATCCCAGCACATTGGGAGGCTGAGGTGGGTGGATCACTTTGAGGCCAGGAGTTCAAGACCAGCCTGGACAACATGGTGAAACCCTGTCTCTACTAAAAATACAAAAATTAACTGAGCGTGGTGGTGGGTGCCTATAATCCCAGGGAGGCTGAGGCAGGAGAATCGCTTGAATTCAGGAGGTGGGGGTTGCTGCAAGCCGAGATAGCGCCACTGCGCTCCAGCCTAAGAGACAGTAAGACTCTGTCTCCAGGAAAAAAAAAAAAAAAAAGTCCAGGTGCGTTGGCTCCTGCCTGCCTATAGTCCCAGCACTTTGGGAGGCCAAGGTGGGTGAATCATAAGGTCACGAGTTCGAGACTGGCCAACATGATGAAACCGCATCTGTACTACAAATACAAAAAATTAGCTGGGCATGGTGGCACACACCTGTAATCCCAGCTACTCGAAAGGCTGAGGCGGGAGAATAGCTTAAACCTGGGAGGTGTAGGTTACAGTGAGCCGAAATCACGCCGCTGCACTCTAGCCTGGGTGACAGAGCGAGACTCTGGCTCAAAAAATATTAACAATCATAAAAAAAAGGAGCCCTGCATTTTTCTTCCATCTGGAATGCTGTAACTAGCTCCCATCAGAGTTAACCCACGCAGGTTATTCTAGGTCTATTTATAAACATAAGAAGTATTCTCCAGTCTCTCTTAGGCTTTTAAAGCTGTATAAATACTTGGGTTTCCGAGTTGATACTCACCATTCATCAGAAAGTACTTGATACACGATTTAGAGCTTATTGTCTACACTTGAGGCATTAAGGGGAGAAAAAAATGGAATTTCCTGTACTCAGCAGTCACCAGGCACCAGGCGGGCTGGCAGCAGGGAAGGTGAATCTCCAGGGACTGTAGTGGATTTTGCTTGTAAAGAGCTGTGTCTGTCTTCATGGCTGTAGCAGAGGTGTAATTGTGCATGCACCAAGGATCACAAGAACCTTTGAAATCTAACTTCAGGGGTTAAGACATGACCAGCTGCGGTACTTAAGGATTGTAGGCTGGCTTGGTGGCTCATGCCTATAATCCCAGCACTTTGGGAGGCCAAGGAGAGCAGATTGCTTGAGCTCAGGAGTTTGAGATCAGCCTGAGTGACATGGGAAAACTCTGTCTCTATCAAAAAAATACAGAAATTGGCTGGGGGCAGTGGCTCATGCCTGTAATCCCAGCACTTTGGGAGGCCAAGGAGAGCAGATTGCTTGAGCTCAGGAGTTTGAGATCAGCCTGAGTGACATGGGAAAACTCTGTCTCTATAAAAAAAATACAGAAATTGGCCGGGGGCAGTGGCTCACACCTGTAATCCCAGCACTTTGGGAGGCCAAGGCAAGTGGATCACCTGAGGTCAAGAGTTTGAGATCAGCCTGGCTAACATGGTGAAACCCTGTCTCTACTAAAAATAAAAATTAAAAAAAAAATAGCCCGGGATGGTGGCTCATGCCTGTAATCCCAGCTACTTGGAAGAGCTGAGGCAGGAGAATCGCTCCAGCCCAGGAGGTGGAGGCCATGGTGAGCCAAGATTGCACCACTACACTGCAGCCTGGATGACAGAGCGAGACCCCATCTCAAAAAAAAAAAAAAAGAGAGAGAAAAAATGCATTCTTAGGACTGCTACCTTTATAAGCTAATGGTGTTCTTCATATATGAATTTTTAAATTCCCTTTTCTATGCATATTTGAAACATTCTTTCCTCTATTTCCTCTCATGCCCTTAGCTCAGGGTTTCTCTACCTTGGCATTTTTGATATCTGGCATTGGATCACTCTCTGGGGTGGGACTGTCCTGGGCACCTTGGGGTGCTGAGCAGTATCCCTGGCCTCTATCCATTCCATGCTGCAGGAGGATGCACTAGCCAGGATTACAGGTGTGAGCCACTGTGCTTAGCCATATATATATTTTTTGAAACAGAATCTCGCACTGTCACCCTGGCTGTAGTGCAGTGGCGCAATCTCGCCTCGCTGCAATCTCCACCTCCTGGATTCAAGCAATTCTCCTGCCTCAGCCTCCTGAGTAGCTGGGACTACAGGCATGTGCCACCACGCCCAGCTAATTTTTTGTATTTTTTAGTAGAGAGGGGGTTTCACCATGTTGACCAGGATGGTCTCGATCTCCTGACCTCGTGATCTGCCCGCCTCAGCCTTCCAAAGTGCTGGGATTATAGACGTGAACCACCTCTCCCGGCCCCACTTGGCCATCTCTTTAATCTTTTGAGACAGGGTCCTATTTGGTCACCCAGGCTGAAGTGTAGGGGCACAATCATGGCTTACTGCAGCCTCAACCTCTTGGGCTCATGCGATCCTTCCACCTCAGCCTCCCAAGTTGCTGGGACCACAGGTGTGAGCCGTAGTTTCTGGCTTTCTTCCAAAGATCTAGGCTCTGTCTCAGCTCAGCCTCTCGGGGAAGGCCCCCTTCACTGTATGTGATGTGTGGGGTGTGTGTGTGTGTGTGTGTGTGTGTGTGGTGTGTATGTGTGTTTGGTATGTGTGGTGTGACGTGTATGTGTGGTGTGTGTGGTATGTGTTGTGTGTGTGGTGTGTCATGTTTGTGTTTGGGTATATGTGGTATGTGTGTGGTGTGTAGTATACATGGTGCATGTGGTGTGTGTGTTTGTGGTGTGTGTGGTCTGTGGCATGGGTGTGTGTGGTGTGTGTGATTTGTGGTGTGTGTGGTATAGTGTGTGGTGTGTAGTGTATGTAGTGTGTGTGTGGTGTATGCAGGGTGTGTATGGTGTGTTTGTGGTGTGTGGTCTGTGGCATGGACGTGTGGTGTGTGTGTGTGGCATGTGTGATGTGTGGTATGTGTAGTTGGTATGTGCTGGTGTGTGTGTGTGGTGTAGTGTGTGTGTGTGTCTGTGTGTGTGTGTTTTCAGCCACAGAGACCTGAACCCCCTTTTCTGTTTCTTTCTCCAGGGTTGAAGCTGCCCTCGAGGACCTGGTCTCCACCAGTTGAGTCTGAAGGTTTTCAGAAGCACAACCAGAGTGAAGAGGAGGATTTGGCCGGCGAGTGTTGCTCCTGTCCAAAGACAGACTCTCAGATCCAGAAGGAGCTGGAGGAGTCCTCGTTTCGGAAGACGTTTGAGGATTACCTGCACAATGTGGTTTTCATCCCCAGGTCAGGACTGGGCATGGCACTGGGCTCCCTTAGCAGGTGTCAGTTGGCTTGGTGTTGGTGGACAGTCCCTTAAGTAAGGGACCCAGAGGCGCAGAAGGGTGGGTGGAGTCTTAATGGAGCCCTTTCCTGGGAGGAAGAAGAGATCTTGCTATTTCCAGGAGAATTTTATTAGGAAGAGCAAATAATCACACACAAGGGGAAAAATGGACAAAACTCAGCATTTGCCTTTCTTACCTCTCTTGAGCTGGTCTGAGTTCTCCATTAGATGATTAAGGCTGTTTTTTTTGCTTTTTTTTTTTTTTTTTTTGCCAGAGTCTCACTCTGTCACCCAGGCTGGAGTGCAGTGATGTGATTTTGGCTCACCACAACCTCTGCCGCCTGGGTTCAAGTGATTCTCGTGTCTCAGCCTCCCAAGTAGCTGGGATTACAGGTGCCTGCCACCATGCCCGGCTGACTTTTATATTTTTAGTAGAGATGGGGTTTTCTCATGTTGGCCAGGCTGGTCTTGAACTCTTGACCTCAGGTGATCTACCTGCCTTGGCTTCCCAAACTGCTGGGATTACAGGCATGAGCTACCATGCCTGGCCATGATGATTGAGGCTTTAGCTGGCTACAGTGGTATAAGCCTGTGGTCCCAGCTATCTGGGAAGCCAAGGTGGTAGGGTTGCTTAAGGCCAGCCTGGGCAACATAATGAGAATCCATCTCTACAAAAAACAATTTCAAAATTAGGCAGGCATGATGGTGTATGCCTGAATTCCTAGCCCATGGGGAGGCTGAGGCAGAAAAATCACTTGAGGCCAGGAGATCAAGGCTACAATGAGCTGTGGTGGTGCCACTGTACAGAGCAAAACCCTGTCTCAAAAAGAAAATAAAGAAAGAAATTAAAAAAGAAAGAAAGGAAAGAGAACAAGGAAAGGAGGGAGGAATGGGGAGAGAGAGACAGAGAGAAGAGAAAGAAAAGGAGAGAAGGAAGAGGGAGAAAAAAAGAAGGAAAGAGAAAATAAAGGAGAGAAGGAAATGAAGAAAGAAAGAGAAAGGAAGGAGAGGAGGAGACAAAGAAAAAAAGACGGAAAGAAGGAAAATAAAGGAGGGAAGAAAGAGAAAGAAGGAAAAGAAAGGGGGAGAGAGGGAGAGAAAGAAAGGAAAGAAAAAGGAGGGAAGAAAAGAGAAGGAAGGAAATGAAGAAAGAAAGAAAAAGAGAGAGAGAGAGAGAAGGAAGACTGGCAGACTTGGAGAAGTGTTGAGTCAGTTGTGGTGTCTACACATAGTTACCTTTGCCATCCCAGGGCCACCTCAGCAGGCTGTCTCTGGGGAGAATCTTCTCTGCTTTCTTCCCCTTCCCTTGCTGGATCCAGGCACCTGCTGGGGAATATGTAGCTCCCTCCCTCCAGCAAGTGATGGAAGCCAGTGGGCCCCGGGTCAAAACCAGGCTGCCCTTACTTGGGCGCAATGTGCCTCTGAGTGTCAGAGCCCAGTGGTCTGTCTCATGAAGTTCCCTCTGTCCTCAAAGCAGTTGGTTTTATTTCCACAGAAGAACTTCTCCAGGCCCTGGTGCGGAGAACTCTAGGTATGGCTCACCCATGTGACCCCTTGTCTGCTTGGTGCAGGGCAGCAGCGTGCCAGGCAGATGCCTCGGAGATTCCAGGGGTTTCTATGGCTTTTTGCATGTGGCGGTTTCTGGGCTGGAGAGCAGATGCTTCACAAATTCAGAAATCCAGTGCCTTCACTCTGAAATGAAATCTGGGCATGAATGTGGGGGAGAGGGGAATCTTCACTAACACTCTTGCTGAAACCTAGAATCACGGGAGGACTTCCTGGGCACCCCCTCTCTGCCCTCTGTTTGCAGCCACCCTTTGCTCACTAAATGTCTCTTTGCACCTCCTGCGAGTATCTACAGAACTGGGTCGGGGTCCCCAGGGTCTGAGCTCCCCGCAGCTGGATGCCCTGACCCAGCAGCTCCTACCCCATGGTGGGAAGTTGATCTGGAAATAAAACATTTTCCTGAAAGGGCGACACGCTATGAACACAAGAACACTGTGTTGCTCACTGAATTCCACGGAGGAGAGTCAGGGACATTTCCTTTCAACTTGCATCCTAAGAGAAAAAAGAAGTGGGGTCCTGGGAGAGAGAGAAAGGCAAGGAGATGAGATGTGGGGAGAAACAGGAGGTGAGACTAGAAAGTCAATTCGGGACCACTTTGAGGGATTTCTATTTTTTATTATTTTTTTAAGACGGAGTTTTGTTCTTGTCACCCGGGCTGGAGTGCAATGGCACCATCTCAGCTCACTGCAGCCTCTGCCTCCCGAGTTCAAATGATTCTCCTGCCTCAGCCTCCCAAGTAGCTGAGATTACACGCGTGTGCCACCACGCCCGGATAAGTTTTGTATTTTTAGTCACGACGGGTTTTCCCCATGTTGGTCAGGCTGGTCTCCAACTCCCAACCTCAGGTGATCTGCCCGCCTCAGCCTCCCGAAGTGCTGGAATTACGGGCGTGGGCCACGGTGCCCGGCCAAGGAATTTTCTTCTTTTAGCAGTTTGTTGTTTGTTTGCTTGTTTTCCGGGCACTTGTGTGGCCTGATCTGACCTCTAGTGGTCATTTGCCATACTATCTGTAGCCAAGAAGGGTCTAAAAATGTGTGGGCTTGGTCCAAAGCGGATCTCAAGCTCAGTCCTGCTATTAATAGTATTGGGGGCCAAGGCTGGACATGGTGGCTCACTCCTGTAATCCCATCATTTTGGGAGGCCGGGGCGGGGCTATTACTTGAGGCCAGGAGTTTGAGACCAGCCTGACCAAGATGGCAAAACCCCGTTTCTACAAAAAAAATACAAAAATTAGCCAAGCCTCGTAGCACCTGCCTGTAGTCCCAGCTACTTGGGAGGCTGAGGCAGAAGAATCGCTTGAACCCTGGAGGCAGAGGTTGCAGTGAGCCCAGATCTCACCACTGCACTCCAGTGTGGGTGACAGAGCAACGCTCTGTCTAAAAAAAAAATAAGAATAAATAATATTTGGGGTCAGATTATTCTAGGGCATGGAAACTTTCCTGGGCACTATCCAACAACACAGGACAGAATCTCTGGCTTCCACTAATCTGATGCCAGTAGTGTATCTGCCTTCCAAAGTTGTAATAACCAAAAATATCTTCAGACATTGCTAAATATCCCCCTGAGGGATGGGGCAAAAGGACCCTTGGTTGGGCCCACCAGTTTAGTGTGGGATTGTTGGATCGTCAAATGCTGCCTAGAATGGGCACGGTGGCTCATGCCCGTCATCCTAGAACGTTAGGCCGAGGCAGGTGGATCACCAAAGGTCAGGAGTTCGAAACCAGCCTGGCCAACATGGCGAAACCCCATCTCTACTAAAACTACAAAAATTAGCCAGGCATGGTGATGCATGCCTGTAATCCCAGCTACTTGGGAGGCTGAGGCAGGAGAATTGCCGGAAGGTGGAGGTTGCAGTGAGCTGAGATAAAGCCACTGCACTCCAGCCTGGGCGACAGAGCAAAACTCTAACAACAACAAAAAAATTCTGCCTATGTAAGAAGTAGAACACTCAGCTGATGCACTGTCTTTTGTCTTTCGCCCTTCAGTCTTTTTGGTTATAATTTTGATATATAAACTCAGGTGGCCTGTTTGATGAGCCCATTTTACATCTCTGGTTGTTCAGATATCAGTTTCTCGGTAGTTATTCACGAAGCACCAATGTCTTGGTTATTTTCACAAGAACTATTTGTGCCTATGTAGAAATTATCTGAGTCTTGCTAATAAGGATAATCTTTGGCTTGATAAGTAGTGGAGCTGTTTTCTTTTCCATCCTAGAATGTTCTTGGTCTTTTAATACAAGATCACAAATAAAATCTTAACGAATGTCCCCAAGGTAGGATTTGTTTTCTGACCACACGTTTTCTGACAACATTGCAATAAAAACTAAACGTTAATTTCAAAAGTTTGATTAGAAAACTTCACTTCTTGGTGGTTAAAAGTTAATCACAGCCAGGCGCAGTGGCTCACGCCTATAATCCCAGCACTTTGAGGGGCGGAGGCAGGTGGATCACGAGGTCAGGAGTTCAAGACCAGACTGGCCAACATGGTGAAACCCTGTCTCTACTTTAAAAATATATAAAAATTAGCTGCACATGGTGTCTCGTTCCTGTAATCCCAGCTACTTGGGAGGCTGAGGTAGGAGAACTGCTGGAACCAGGACCCAGGAGGCAAAGGTTATAGTAAGCCGAGATCGCAGAGCGAGACTCCATCTCAGAAAAAAAAAAAAAAGTTAATCACTTACATATCTATTGGCCAAAGCAGAAATGGAAACTTCCATTGAAGTCCTTTCGGAAAATAACAAAAATGTGAATATCATGCACCTTAACTTTTAGCGTATTGCCAAAGCTTGGCTTTGATGTTAATTAGCATACTTAAATGGATTGGTAAATAAAGAAATAAGCTTTAAACTATAAAAATATAAATGTATTAGGAAGGGAAAAGCAATAATAGTCAAGCCTGTGGCAAACATAGAGGGAAAACACAAAGTAGAAG
Organism: Leontopithecus rosalia; assembly: GCA_028533165.1. Classification (NCBI taxonomy): domain Eukaryota; kingdom Metazoa; phylum Chordata; class Mammalia; order Primates; family Cebidae; genus Leontopithecus; species Leontopithecus rosalia. The sequence continues at coordinate 5,668,772 of CM052668.1, read as the reverse complement.
GAAAGAAGCTGACATAAAACTAGCATCTGAAGAAGGTTTTAATGTGTTAAGATATCTGGACGGCTGCACGCTCAATTCGAAAGCTTCAGTAAGCCAAGAAAATGTAACTTGTCTGAACGGATTTAAAAAGAAGCAGAGGCCGGGTGTGGTGGCTCAAGCCTGTAATCCCAGCACTTTGGGAGGCTGAGGCGGGTGGATCAGGAGGTCAAGAGATGGAGACCATCCTGGTCAACATGGTGAAACCCCATCTCTACTAAAGATACAAAAAATTAGCTGGGCACGGTGGTGCGTGCCTGTAATCCCAGCTACTCGGGAGGCTGAGGCAGGAGAATTGCCTGAACCCAGGAGGCGGAGGTTGCGGTGAGCCGAGATTGCGCCATTGCACTCCAGCCTGGGTAACAAGAGCGAAACTCTGTCTCAAAAATAAATAAATTAAAAATTAAAAAATAAGAAGCAGAAAAATTAAGTGGTTATGAACCTTGGAAAAAGGTATGTGTCAACTAATTTCCCCAAAAAGTCCCCTCAGCCCAGAGAGGTTTATAGACACATTCTTTCAAATTCTGAAAAAGCAACTATTTCCTATAATATAAAAACTATCTTAGGGCATAGAAATATATAAAAAGTATCCCAGCTGGGTGTGGTGGCTCATGCCTGTAATCCCAGCGTTTTGGGAGGCCGAGGCAGGCAGATAATGAGGTCACGAGTTCAAGACCAGCCTGGCCAACATGATGAAATCCTGTCTCTACTAAAAATACAAAAATTAGCTGGGCATTGTGGCACACACCTGTAATCCCAGCTACTCTGGAGGCTGAGGCGGGAGAATCACTTGAACCTGGAGGTGCAGGTTGCAGTGAGTCAAGATTGTGCCACTGCACTCCAGTCTGGGTGACAGAGCAAGACTCCATCTCAAAAAATAAAGAGAGAAAAAATTATCCCAGTTCATTTTATGAAATGAACAGAACACCTGTAAAGAACTTGACAAAGATACTGCACTCAATAAAAGCCACGGACCAATCTAATATGTGATGTTAGGTTCAAACATCCCAAATAAAACACTGCACGGCAATATTGTTTACCTCCAAAATGCAAGGATGGTTTAAGATCAGAAGATCTGATAACATCATCTATGCCATCAAGAGGTGCAATAAGGAAGATCAAAACTGCTTCAATAACATTAATATAAAATTCCTAACTTAGAGAAAGGGGAGGAAAAAAAGAGTCCTTTCATAAAGCTAGTAGAAGAGTATTTCTTCTACAGGATAAATGTTACCTAGAGTAAACCAACAGCCAAGCTAACGTCATTCTTAAAATTATTCTCAGCTGAGTTAGGAAAAGAACAAGGAAGCCCAAGCTCATCATTACTAATTAACATTTCTCTGGGCATCCAGCCAACTTAATAAGACAAGAAACAGAAATTAGAATTGTAAAGAATGGAATGTGGGAAATAAAGTCATTGCTATTTGCAGAGCGTCTAGCTCAAGGGTAGGCAAACTGGCCATGGGCCAGCTGCCTGTTTTTGTAAATGAACTCTTATTGAAATGTAACCCCACCCACCTGTTTACAAAGCATCTAGGGCTGCTTTAAGCTACAATGACAGAGTAGTTGTGACAGAGGTCATTTGGCTTGCAAAACCCAAAATATTTATTATCTAGCCATTTACGGGAAATTTTTGCTGACCCCCTCTTCTAGTGTGTCATTGAAAACCCACAAAAGTCAATTATGAAACTTTTAAAATGAGTTAGAGTTTGGGAAAGTAGGTGCAATAGAAATAAGCAAAAAGACAGTTTGATATACAAGCAATAATTAGAAGATAAAATAGGGGAAAAGATCCCTTTCAAAACTGCCGTAAAACTTTAGCACACCTCCTAACAACCCCATCTAGAATGACTTGTAAAGGCACAAATTTTAAAAATGTTACTGATCTATTAAATTGTACAGATAAACATAAAAGCCTGCTTGGAATCATTTAAAGAAAGCTTAATGGTAAATTGAAAAGAGTAAGTTGTATAGCACGATACATAAAAGGTTAATATCCTTAACAAATAAACAACACAGGAGTAAGGAAAACACGAGAAATTCATGGAAAAGTAGACCAAGGACAAAGAAGGACAATTCTTTGGAGAAACACAGAGAATCAATAAAGGAAAAATGGAGTCACACTCAGTAACATAAACATCCACAAATAAAGTAGTTAAGTGATCACATATTTTTAATCTCTTGGGTTAAAAATCTAGACAAAGCAAACACAGAAAAAAAAACCTGTTAAGCCTTAGGGTTGCTGAGATTGTTCTGGATTGAAATTTCATGGCCTGCTGGTTGAACTACAAGTCAATATAGGGTTTCTGGATAACTAGCCAGAAGCGTAAAGAGTTTCCTATCTCCTTGAACCTAGTGATATTTTCCTCTACGTATCTACTTTGGGGAAAGTAATAAGACAGTCAGACAATGATCAAAGGACTATTTATAACAGCACACACACACACACACACACACACACACACACACACACACACACACACAATGAGGGCCAGGCTCAGTGGCTCATGCCTGTAATCCCAGCACTTTGGGAGGCCAAGGTAGATCACCTGAGGTCAGGAGTTCGAGACCAGCCTGGCCAACGTGGTGAAACCCTGTCTCTACTGAAACTATAAAAAAAATTAGCCTGGCGTGGTGGTGGACGCCTATAATTCCAGCTACTCAGGAGGCTGAGGCAGGAGAATTGCTTGAACCCAGGAGACAGAGGTTGCAGTGAGCCAAGATCATGCCATGGCACTCTAGCCTGGGCGACAAGAGTGAAGCTACATCTCAAAAAAATAAATAAAATAAGGAGGATGGTTAATTGAATGATGACTCATGTAGTAAGTGGAATATTTTACAGTCATTCATTGTTTTCCAAGTTTTCTGCAGAAAGCACAGGTGATGGGGGAAAACACTACTATTAAAAAGGAAAAAATCCCGAAATTCTCTCCTAGTTAAAATGTTATGTTGTAAGGAAAATATTTAATAAATGCTTCCAATACAGCAAGTAAACCAAGTTTACTTATAAAACGGGCTTGATCCTCATCATGTTCACACATAATATTTACAGGAAAAAAATTGTCCAAGGAAGCAGTGGGCTGTGAATTTGAGTAATTTACATTTTCTTTTTTCTTTTCTTTTTTTTTTTTTGAGACAGAGTCTCACTCTGTCAACCCAGGTTGAAGTGCAGTGGCACGATCTCAGCTCACTGCAACCTCCGCCTCGAGGGTTCAAATGATTCTCTTGCCTCAGCCTCCCAAGTAGCTGGAATTATAGCTGTGTACCACCATGCTCAGCTAATTTTTGTATTTTTAGTAGAAACAGGGTTTCCCCATGTTGGCCAGGCTGGTCTCGAACTCCTGATCTCAGGTGATCTGCCCGCCTCAGCCTCCCAAAGTACAAAGTATTTCTTCTTTATCCTTTTTTCTTTGTGTTTTAAAATTTGTTAGCTATCAACATTTGTTGTTTAATATATGTTTTTTACGGGATGGAGAGAAGCGCGCCCATTGCATAGATGTATCTTGGAGTTACCCTTCCTGACCTGAGTGATGTGATTCCTTTCATAAGAATTGCAGCTTAATCACTCAAGTTATGCAGGTGCCCTAAGCAGTCATAAAAAGGAGAAGATACATTTTTCCTGTTTAATCTGATGATGTTGATCAGCAGCTTGGGCCATTGAGCAAATGCCATTTGGCAGGACTTCCTGAAAAGCTAGACTCTTACTTGCTTTTGGTGTCTTATTTTTGTCACTGTCCCTGGCTGGCCTGTGTACTGCAAAATGAAAAACCTGAAATTGAGCAGGTCCGGGGGGAATGTGGGTGTGTGTACTATTGACGGCCTTGGAAACACTCAGCCCTCACAAGGTGGGCCTGCTCTAATCCTTTCAAGAGGGCATCTTGAAAGCTGCTCTGGGTGGTAATTCCTGGCAGTCTGCATTTTAATCCATGTTCCCCACCACTGCACCCTCCTGCACTCTGATCGTTCTTCTTAATCAAGCCTTGTATTCTCCAGTGGCATGATAGACCGGATAAAGAAAATGTGCCACATATACATCATGGAATGCTATGCAGCCATAAAAAAGGATGAGTTCATGTCCTTTTCAGGGACACGGATGAAGCTGGAAACCATCATCCTCAGCAAACTGACACAAGAACAGAAAACCAAACACTGCATGTTCTCACTCATAAGTGGGTGTTGAACAATGAGAACACATGGACACAGGGAGGGGAACATCACACACCAGGACCTGTTGGGGGGTGGGAGAGCTATGGGAGGGATAGCAGTGGTTGGGGGGATTGCGGAGGGATACCATTAGAAGAATTACGTGACGTAGGAGACGGGGATGGATGCAACAAACCACCATGGCACTTGTATACCTATATAAGAATCCTGCACGATCTGCACATGTACCCCAGAACTTCAAGTATAATTAAATAAATAAATAAAAACGATGGCGATGGCGTGATCACGCATATTGTCGTTCTAGGCCGACTCGGAGACGCAGGTCCCTTGACGACATTGGGAACATGACGGAGGCCGAGCCCACGGTAGCAGCTCTCCCCAACACTTCCTCGACCATGGAGCCCATGAGTCCAGAGGAGCCCAAGCCCTTCGAGAAGGTGGTGAACAGAGAGTCGCTGGTCATCTCCGGCTTGCGACACTTCACGGGCTATCGAATCGAGCTGCAGGCTTGCAACCAAGACGCCCCCGAGGAACGGTGCAGCGTGGCAGCCTATGTCAGCGCCAGGACCATGCCTGAAGGTGGGGCTGCTGCCCTGGGGTCTGAGTGTCATGGGGTGGGAGATCCAGTCTGAGGACAGATTATTGGCCTTCTTTTTTGGGGGGACAGAGGCTTGCTCTGTTGCCCAGGCTAGAGTGCAGTGGTGCCATCTCGGCTCACTGCAACCTCTCTGCCTCCTGGTTCAAGTGATTCTCCTGCTTCAGCCTACCGAGTAGCTGGGACTAGAGGTGTGTGACACCACACCCAGCTGATTTTTGTATTTTTAGTAGAGATGAGGTTTCATCATATTGCCCAGGCTGGTCTGGAACTCCTGGGCTCAAGTGATCTGCCCACCTTGGCCTCCAAAGTGCAGGCATTACAGGCATGAGCCACCTACACCTGGCCTTTTTTTTTTTTTTTTTGAGATGAAGTCTAGCTCTGTTGCCCAGGCTGGAGTGCAATGGCGCGATCTTGGTTCACTGCAACCTCCACCTCCCTGGTTCAAGTGATTCTCCTGCCTCAGCCTCTCAAGTAGCTGAGACTACAGGTGTGTGCCACCACGCCTGGGCAATTTTTGTATTTTCAGAAGAGATAGGGTTTCACTGTGTTGCCCAGGCTCGTCTCCAACTCCTGGGCTCAAGTGATCCTCCCACCTCGGCCTCCCAAAGTGCTGGGATTACAGACGTGAGCCACCACGCCCGGTCGTATTTTTAAATTACGAGTCATAGATAACCATCATGTAAACTTTAGAAAATATACAAAAGCAATAAGAAAACTATAGTAAAATTAAGAAGTTTGATACGTATTGGTAGTGTAGTAGCCAGGGTTCAAGAGAGAAACAGCCAGCAGGGTGAGTGCCTGTAAACATGCAGTTGATCCTCGGTATCCACCGGTTCTGCATCTGTGGGTTCAAGCAGCCTCAAATTGAACATTTAAAAAAACAAACAAAAACAATACAGCAATAAAAGATTGGAAAATTTTAAAAGTGGTGCAACGATAGGCTGGGTGAGGTGGCTCACACGTGTAATCCCAGCACTTTGGGAGGCAGAGGTGGTCAGATCACAAGGTCAGGAGTTCAAGACCAGCCTGACCAATATGGTGAAATTCTGTCTCTAATAAAATTACAAAAATTAGCTGGGCATGATGGTGGGCGCCTGTAGTCCCAGCTACTCAGGAGGCTGAGGCAGGAGAATCGCTTGAACCCAAGAGGTGGAGGTTGCAGTGAGCCGAGATGGTACCACTGCACTCCAGCCTGGGCAACAGAGCAAGACTCCATCTCAAAAACAAACAAACAAACAAACAAAATGCAACAATAAAACAATAATATACATTTTACAACCAACCTCAGATTGAAAATAAAAGATTTTTTTAAAAATGAAAAACTACAGTGTAACAACTATTTACTTAGCATTTGCATTGTATTAGGTATTATAAGTAATCTACAGATAATTTAAAGTATATGGGAAGGGCCAGACCTGATGACTCACTCCTATAATCCCAGCACAGCACTTTGAGAGACTGAAGTAAGTGGATCACCTGAGGTCAGGAGTTCAAGACCAGCCTGGCCAACACAGTGAAACCCTGTCTCTATTAAAAAAAAAAAAAATAGCCAGACATGGTGGCACACACCTGTAGTCCCAGCTATGGGGGTGGGCGGGGCTGAGGCAGGAGAATCACTTGAACCCAGGTAGAGGTTTCAGGGAGCTGGATCACACTACTGCATTCCAGCCTGGGTGACGGAGCAAGACTCCATCTCAAAAATAAACAAAGAAAAACCAATAAGGACTGCAATTCAGTTAACAGTAGTATTCTAGCTTTAAAGGAAACTTTAACATTATTAAATGTTTAAGTTTCCTTGCTTTAATAATGTACAAGACCAAGACTTAAGTGAGGTGTTATCATTGGCAGAAGCTGGGTGAAGCCTCCATGGGAACTCTCTGTGCTATTTTTGCCACTTCTTGTGAGTCTGCAGTGACTTTAGCATAAAAGTTATATGCAGAAAGTAACCCATTTAATTTTCCTAACAATCTCATGGGATGAGTTTCAGATGTCCATTCTCCAACAAGGAAAATGGGACATGGGAAAATGACACCACCATCCCAAGGTTGCTCCACGGGCAGGTGACAGAAGTGGGATCTGATCCAAGAGTTACACCCCTGCCTCTCACTTCCTCTCCTTACAGCCAAGGCTGATGACATTGTCAGCCCTGTGACTCATGAAATCCTTGAGAACAACATCGTCCACTTGATGTGGCAGGAACCAAAGGAACCCAATGGTCTGATCGTGCTGTATGAAGTGAGTTATCGGCGATATGGCGATGAGGTAAGGCCCCTTCATACTTGGGCACACCCCTTCTGAGTTGCTCTTGGTACCTCCTTCCTTTGCTTAAATTCTGATTCCAATGCTTCTATCATCAGATACTGTGTTATTAGCACTTAAAGCCTTGATCATGACTTCCCAGGGAGCTGGGTCAGAAATGCCAACCTATGAGCTTGTTACTTTCCTTAGTTTCTCACATTGCTTTTCAGCTGTGTCTTCTAAAGTGGATGATGTCTGCCGTGACAGGAGACTCATTTCACTTTAGAAGAAGTTATTTGAGTCTTAAAATCTTGTAAGTGGCTGGGCACAGTGACTTACACCTGTAATCCCAGCACTTTGCGAGGCCGAAGCAGGCAGATCACTTGAGTCCAGGAGTTTGAGACCAGCCTGGCCACCATGGTGAAACCCCATCTCTACTGAACATAGAAAAAATAGCCAGGCATGGTGGCAGGCACCTGTAGTCCCAGCTACTCAGAAGGCTGAGGTGGAAGAATCACTTGATCCTGGGAGGTGGAGGTTGCAGTGAGCCAAGATTGTGCCACTGCACTCCAGCCTGGTGACGGAGCGAGACTCAATCTCAAAAACAGCAGCAGCAACAACAACAACAAAACCTTGTAAGTTGCTTTTCACTGGATCCTTTCATTCAGCCAGACACTATGCAGGCTGCTGGGTGAATGCAGAGATGCACAAAACACAGAATCCAAGACAAAGAACCCAAAACCGTTGCTAAACTATTCCCAGGGTTCACCGTATGTCCCAAACACGTTCAGTACGTTACACACAGTATCTCATTGATCACATTTTGTTACCTCTAGAACATTTTGAGAGGCCCCTTTATTTTTATGAACAGCTAGGCAGAAAGAAAAGGTGCTGTTAATTCTAATTTTATTTTTATTTTTTCCTAGAATATAGACTCTGAGCATTGTTAATTCTCATTGTAAGATGGCATTGCTTGTAAGATACATTCCAATTTCAGAAATGCCAAAATAATATACCTCTCAGGACTGAGGAAGTACAATATGTCCTCAAATTATCCCAGTGAGATGGGTACTGAGGCTTCCAGAATTGAAGTTGCTGCACAAGGACTATAAGAATAGAATCAGGATCCAAATGCAAGACTGATATTCCAATCTGGAAATTGCCAATTTTTCTTTTACCATAAAGGTCTGGATAGTAAACATGTTTGACTCTGTGGCCAGATGATTTCTGTTACAACTACTCAATTCCACCATTGACCTGAGAAAGCAGCCATGGATGATATGTAAATGAATGGGTATGCCAATAAAACTTTATTTACAAAAACGAGTGGTGGGCCAGGTTTAGCTAGGGGGCCAGAGTTTGTTAACGACTAACTGAGGTTACAGCAAAATGTCTGATTTCCTGGAACTTTGAGAGAGAGTCCTCCTATGACCAGTTGGACCTCCCTCTACTTACCCCTCCTGGGACCACATCTACTCTTGGCTTCCAAAGATTTTGGCTTTGACAATAATTTAGAATTGAGATCCGTACACAATGGCTTGTGGGCCAAATCTGGCTTACAGAGCGTTGTAAAGACTGTGCAGCAGGGCCAGACGGGGTGGCTCACACCTGTAATCCCAGCACTTTGGGAGGCCGAGGCAGGCAGATTACCTAAGGTCCGGAGTTCAAGACCAGCCTGGCCAACGTGGCAAAACTCCATCTCTACTAAAAATACAAAAATTAGCTGGGCGTAGTGATGGGCGCCTGTAATCCCGTCACTACGGGATGCCGAGCTACTCGGGATGCTGAGGCAAGGAGAATTGCCTGAACCCAGGAGGCAGAAGTTGCAGTGGGCCAAGATTGTGCCACTGCACTCCAGCCTGGGAGACTGAGCAAGACTCCGTCTCAAAAATAAAAAAGAATATGCAACAGAGACTTTCTTCTGCCTTTGGATGTGGCCCTTCATAGGAAAAGTAAACTTTCAAAAATAGAAAGAGTCTGGCCGAGTACGATGGCTCATGCCTGTAATCCCAGCACTTTGGGAGATTGAGGCAGGCAGATCATGAGGTCAAGAGATTGAGACCATCCTGGCCAACATGGTAAAACCTATCTCTACTAAAAATACCAAAAATTAGCTGGGCGTGGTGGTGCTCACCTGTAGTCCCAGCTGCTCGGGAGGCTGAGGTAGGATAATCACTTGAACTCAGGAGGTGGAGGTTGCAGTGAGCCGAGATCTGGCCACTGCACTCCAGCCTGGTGATAGAGTGAGACTCCGTCTCAAAAAAAAAAAAAAAAGAAAGGGTCCTTACTGAAGTTGTCATTCTGGGCCTATTTTAGGGCCCTGTTTACTAAATGAATGGCTTGATTTGCCTTTTTTTAACATTTGTTTTTAAAATAAAATTTCTTATCTTAGAGAGCTCAGCTAGTTTTTAATTGGCACAAACGTGCCCATACATCTAATCAATATTCACAAGTTACTTTCTTCTTCCTCTCGATGTCTCTGTCTGCAATAGCCTTTGGGATTATGATTTGTACTTGCTACATAGGACTTAATCTCATGATTGGGCTGTCATTTATTTTTGCAGATTTTGGTTGCCTAGTTTTTACAATTTTAGGCAATACTAATTTTATCTGGAAAGCAGTTTAGCTTTTTGGCTAAACAGTTTAGCTTTTTGGATTGACAGCTTTAGTTATTGTTTCAGTCAGTTTTTGCTGCGTAACAAATTGCCCCCCAAAAGTACTGGTTTTCTGCAAAGGACATTTATTCTTTCTCTCAAATCTGCAGGTTCACTGGGTGATTCCTTTGCCCTGAGCTAGTGTGGCTGGAGCTGGATGGCCTCATTCACATGGCCAGGGCTCAGCTGGGGGCACTTGGAGCTTTCTCCATGGGCATTCTCTCACTGCCCAGTGAGCTAGCCCAGGCAAGGAAGGACATGCCCCATGTACAAACACTTCTTAGGACTCTGTTTACATCCCGTTTGCTAGTGCCCCTTTGGCAAAGTGAGGCCTTGCCTAAGTCCAGAATGAGGAAGGACAGTACGTACTCTGAGCATTTCAGTGAGCTGGATACTGAGGCTTCCAGAGTCTCATAGACACAGAAAGGCATGATTCCCTGAGGGCCATAATTGCAAAGTTTATTAATGTATTATCCCATATGTATTAATCCTATAGATCCTAAGGAAATTGTTCAAGTTTGGGGCAGGGAACAAAGCTCTATGCACAAGATTTTCATCAGTAGCAAAAAATGCAAACCACTGAATGTCCATCCACTGGAGAATGGACACATGGAAGACTGCATCCATAAAATTGGTGGATGAAGAGCCATTTAAAACAATGTTTGGGGCTGGGCACAGTGGCTCATGCCTGTAATTCCAGCACTTTGGGAGGCTGAGGCAAGCAGATCAGGCGTGTGCCTATAATCCCAGCTACTTGGGAGGCTGAGGCAGGAGAATCATTTGAACCTGGGAGGTGGAGGTTGCAGTGAGCCTAGATCGCACCACTGTACTCCATCCTGGGCAACAGAGCAAGACTCCATCTCGATAAATAAATAAATAATTAATTAAAAAAATGTATGCCCAATGGTTTTCAGTACATTCTCTGAACTTTTTATTGTGCCACATCACCACAGTCAATTTCAGAATGTTTGTGTCACCCAAAATATCACCCCGAAATCCAAAAATGCACCCTGCCCCCAGTACCTGTCACTCCTTCCTGCCAAGCTTCCCTGTCTCTTCTCCCCTAGGAACCATTAATCTACTTTCTTTCTCTTTGGGGACTCTGTCTCTATTGCCTATTTTGGACATTGCAAGTGGAATCATACACCGTGTGGCCCTTCGTGTCTAAATTCTTTCACTTAGCATCATGTTTTCTTTTCTTTCTTCTTTAAAAATTTATTTATTACACTTTAAGTTCTGGGGTACATGTGCAGAACGAGCAGGTTTGTTACATAGGTATACACACGCCATGGTGGTTCGCTGCATCCATCCCCCCGTCATCTACATTAGGTATTTCTCTTAATGTGTCCCTCCCCAATCCCCCCACTCCCTGCTATCCCTCCTGTCGCCCCCCAACCCCCGACAGGTCCTGATGTGTGATGTTCCCCTCCCCGTGTCCATGCATTCTCATTGTTCAACTCCCACTTATGAGTGAGAACACGCGGTGTTTCGTTTTCTGTTCTGGTGTCGGTTTGCTGAGAACGACAGTTTCCAGCTTCATCCATGTCCCTGCAAAGGACATGAACTCATCCTTTTTTATGGCTGCATGGTATTCCGTGGTGTATATGTACCACATTTTCTTTATCCAGTCTGTCACTGATGGGCATATTAGTTGGTTCCAAGTCTTTGCTACTGTGAACAGTGAGCACGTTTTCAAGGTTTATCCACAGGGTAACCTGTGTCAGAGCCTAATTCCTTTTTTTTTTTTTTTTTGAGACATAGTCTCACTCTGTTGCCCAGGCTAGAGTGCAATGATGTAATCTCAGCTCACTGCAACCTTCGCCTCCCAGGTTTAAGCAATCCTCCCTGCCTCAGCCTCCCAAGTAGCTGGGATTACAGGCACCCACCACCATGCCCAGCTAAATTTTTATATTTTTAGTAGAGACATGGTTTTGTCATGTTGTCCAGGCTGATCTCAAACTCCCGACCTCAGGTGATCCACCTGCCTCAGCCTCCCACAGTGCTGGGATTACAGGCATGAGCCATCGTGCCTAGCTGGGAAATGTATCTTCTAATGCCAGTGAAATGTATCTTTCACCCCAGATACCTCGAGGAGTGAAAAACAAAAGAGATGCATGTGGAAAGGATCTAGAACCTCTGTCAAGCTTAGCATCACCTTTAAGGTCGGGAGTTCAAGACCAGCCTGTCCAACATGGAGAAACCCCATCTCTACTAAAATTACAATATTAGCCAGGCGTAGTGGTGTATGCCTGTAGTCCCAGCTACTCTGGAGGCTGAGGCAGGAGAATCTCTTAAACCCAGGAGGCAGAAGTTGCAGTGAGCTGAGATGGTGCCACTGCACTCCTGCCTGGGCAACAAGAGGGAAACTCCATCTCGAAGAAAAAAAAAAGATGCATTTCCCCTTTGTCCTGGATAGCAGCTACCTTGGGTTTCTATATTTGCTTATTTGTCCCTCTCTACTCAGTGACTCATTCCACTTGGAAGAAACTTTGGACTGCAGTTCCCTGCCACCAGGCCGATTTGTTTTCTTGCTGTTATTGTCACATGATAAGCACGGGGATACCAGCTTTTTTTTTTTTTTAAATGTCTTTCTCTTCTCCACTCTCCACCCGCCTGCGCCACCCCCGACCCTCCCCAAACCAAATGTTCCAGGAGGGTTCTCTGTATGCACTATTAGCTTGGAACTGTTTCGAAAACTTTTCAGAGTTTTGGCTCGCCGCTTGCAGGTTTCGTGGTCTTATTCCCCAGAGAGCCTCTTCTCATAAGTTCCGGGTGTATCTCTAGTTACATGCTTGTCACCAGGTGTCTTCCACTCTTTGTGCATCTCCTCTTATTTCCACCAGATATTTGGGTGGATCTCTGTTTTCATAATGACTTTTTAAAAAAATCGAAGGGCAGCACCATGGCAAAGAAAAAGCTTTTTTATTTGTCTGTAGACATGAAGCCCATGTGTGCATTTGGTCCTGATGTGCAGAGGCCGCGAGTTGCAGGGAAAGGCTGGAAATCTGGCTTGGGCCATGCAGATCCTTCATTTCCACCCTTTTCTCATTTTGCTGGAGACCTGCAAAAATATTCTGCAGGGGTCTGAAGGAGACATTTTGGCGCCAGACAGTTCTGAGTTCAAGAGCTGGCCCTGCTGCTTTGCAGCTGTGAGATCTTGGACACCATGTAATCTAAACCAGGGCTCAGTCAGCAAGCTGCATCCGATAGGCTACATGTGGCCCGCTGCCCAATTTCTAATGATTCATGAGCTAGGAGTCACTTTTGCATTTTATTTATTTTTATTTTTACTTTTATTTTTTTTGAGACAAGAGTTGCACTCTTGTTGCCCATGCTGGAGTACAATGGTGCAATATCAGTTCACCACAATCTCCACCTCCCAGGTTTAAGCGATTCTCCTGCCTTAGCCTCCCGAGTAGCTAGGATTACAGGCATGTGCCACCATGTCCAGCTAATATTTGTATTTTCAGTAGAGACGGGATTTCTCCATGTTGGTCAGTCTGGTCTCGAACTCCTGACCTCAGGTGTTCTGCCCACCTCGGCCTCCCAAAGTACTGGGATTATAGGCATGAACCACTGTGCTTGGCCTTGCTGCCTGAGTTCTAATGATTCGTGAGCTAGGAGTCACTTTTTCATTGTATTTCTTTATTTTTGAGATGGAATCTTGCACTGTTGCCCAGATTGGAGTGCAATGGCACAATCTCAGCTCACTGCAACTTCTGCCTCCTGGGTTCAAGTAATTCCCCTGTCTCAGCCTCCCGAGTAGCTGGGATTACAGGCATTTGTCACCACACCCAGCTAATTTTTGTATTTTAGGTAGAGATGGGGTTTTACCATGTTGGCCAGGCTGATCTCGAACTCCTGACCTCAGGTGATCCACTCACCTAAGCCTTCCAGAATGCTGGGATTACAGGTGTGAGCCACCGTGCACCACCCACTTTTCTATTTTAAAATGGTTGGGAGTGGGAGCAACCAAAGGAAGAAGAAGGAGAGATGTGAATCACAGGGCAGAGTTTCAGCAGGAGGAATACGTTCTAGGAATCCGTTGCTCTGTAGGTGAATGGTGACTGCAGCTAATGACACATATTTTTAAGTTGCTAGAATAGATTTTAAATGTTCTCACAACAAAGAAATGTTAAGTACATGAGGGGTGAGATTTAATTAGCTTGTTTTAATCACTCCACAATTTATACTGCATCATAACCTTACACTGTACCCCATACATATATACAACTATTATTCTTATTTTGGTTTATTCATTTATTTTAGAGATAGGGTCTAGCCCTGTCTCCCAAGCTGGAGTGCAGTGGAGTGATCATAGATCACTGCATCCTTGACGTCCTGGGCTCAAGTGATTTTTCTGCCTCAGCCTCCTGAGTAGCTGGGACCACAGGTGTGAACCACTGCACCCAGCTAATTGTTCTATTTTCTGTGGAAATGGGGTCTCACTATGTTACCCAGGCTGGTCTCTAACTCCTGGGCTCCAGCGATCCTCCCATCACAGTCTCCAAAGGGCTGGGATTATAGGCATGAGCCACTGTGCCTGATCTATAATACTATTGTTTGTCAATTAAAAATAAATGATTTTTAGAAATACAGTATTATAGAAAATAATATTAGTAGAAAATAGACAATAGGTCCTGGAGCGGTGGCTCACGCCTGTAATCCCAGCACTTTGGTAGGCCAAGGTGGGGCGGATCACTTGGAGATCAGGAGTTGGAAACCAGGCAGGCCAGCATGGTAATACCATGACTTGACTAAAAATACAAAACTTAGCTGGGTGTGATGGTGAGTGCCTGTAATCCCAGCTGCTCAGGAGGCTGAGGCAGGAGAATCGCTTGAACCCAGGCATCAGAGGTTGCAGTGAACCGAGATTGTGTCACTGCACCCCAGTCTGGGTGACAGAGTGAAACTCCAAAAGAGAGAGAGAGAAAGGAAGGAAGGAATGAAGGAAGGAAGGAAGGAAGGAAGGAAAGAAGGAAGGAGGGAAGGAAGGGAGATACTAGAAATTGATAATAGAAAAATGATATTCCAGAGATGAAAATTATATGAAGTTCAACTTCTCAGTGTCAACAAGTTTTGTTAACATACAACCAAACCCTTTTGTTTATGGATGTTACAAAATTGTCCATGAAGTATAACAGCCAAATTGCATCTGGCCTAAGAAGCTGAGAATAGTTACTATCCGTCCTTGACGGCAGAAGTTGACCAGTCTCCATCCTAAGTCTCAGTTTCCTCACCCCTAGTGTAAGGCTAATGTAGTGTTACTCAAGCCACGGCTTGCAGGAATTAGCTGAAGGCTGGTGTGGTGGCTCACGCCGATAATCCTAGTACTTTGGGAGGCTGAGGCAGAAGGATTGTTTGAGGAGTTCAAGACAAGCCTGGGCAGCATGACAAAAACCCCGTTTCTACAAAAAATACAAAAATGAGCTGGGGGTGGTGGGTGCCTGTAGTCCCAGCTACTCAGGAGACTGAGGCGGGAGGATTGCTTGAGCCCAGGAGTTGGCAGAGGTTGCAGTGAGCTGAGATCATGCCATCATACCACACCAGCCTGGGTAATAGAGTGAGATTCCAAAATAATAAATGAATACATTAATTAATTAATTAAATTTTAAAGAAGTTTTTTGAGACGGAGTCTCGGTCTTGTCCTCCAGGCTGGAGTGCAGTGGCACAATATCGGCTCACTGCAACATCCACCTCCTGGGTTCAAGCAATTCTCCTGCCTCAGCTTCCCAAGTAGCTGGAATGGCAGGCATGCGCCACTACACCAGGCTAATTTTGTATTGTTTTAGTAGAGACAAGGTTTCACCATGTTGGTCAGGCTGGTCTAGAACTGCTGACCTCAAGTGATTCACCCACCTCGGCCTCCCAAAGTGTTTGGATTACAGGCATGAGCCACTGAGCCAGGTGGCTCACGAATCAAATTCGTGGCGAATTTAATTAAAAATTTTAAAAAGGATTAGATGAAACTGTCAGGGTCTGATACTTGGCTTCCGGTTTAGGAAGTCTGGCTTTTACCAATAACGACAACCCCTGCATCTATATCCTTATCCATAGCACTATGGTTATAAAATTCTGCAATTCCCGAAGCCACTGGTGTGTCTTTGTCTGTGCTTTGCTGCCTCGGCGTCATCTCTGAGCAGGATCCTGGCTGTGAGCTCCCCGCTAGGGGTGGTCACACAGATGTGCAAAGCTCAGCCACCCTCCTCCTCCTTTCCTTCCAGGAGCTGCATCTCTGTGTCTCCCGCAAGCACTTCACTCTGGAACGGGGCTGCAGGCTGCGTGGGCTGTCGCCAGGGAACTACAGCGTGCGAGTCCGGGCCACTTCCCTGGCGGGCAACGGCTCCTGGACAGAACCCACCTATTTCTATGTGTCAGATTACTGTAAGTCTCCATGGCAGCCTTGGGGGGCTGGGGCTGCGCTTAGCACCGAGCATGGTGGGACACTGCAGAGGATGACATGGAGAGGCCACGGGTGCTGGCCCTGGTCTTGACCCTCGAGTCCATCAGCTGCCACTGTGTGACTGGGGCTAGGTGCTTGCCCTCTGTGATTCTGCATTTTTTTTTTTTTGAGTTGAAGGATCGCTCTGCAGTACAGTAATCTCGGCTCACTGTAGCCTCCACCTCCCAGGTTCAAGTGATTCTCCCACCTCAGCCTCCCAGTAGCTGGGACTACAGGAGCCCACCACCACGCCTAGCTAATTTTTGTATTTTTAGTAGAGATGGCATTCCACCATGTTGGCCAGGCTGGTCTCCAACTCCTGGACTCAAGTGATCCACCCACCTCGGCCTCCCAAAGTGCTCTACCAAAAAATACAAAAATTAGCCGGGCATGGTGATATGTGCCCATAGTCCCAGCTACTTGGGAGGCTGAGGTGGGAGAATTGCTTTAACCAGGGAGGCAGAGGTTACAGTGAGCCGAGATCACGCCACTGCACTCTAGCCTGGGAAACTGAGCCAGACCCTGTCTCAAAAAAAAAAAAAAAAAGAAAGAAAAGAAAGAGAGAGAGAAAAAAAATGAAAGGAAGAGAGAAAAGAAAAAGAAGAGAAAAGAGAGAAAAAAATAAAGAGAAAGAAGAAAGAAAGAGAAAAGAAGAGGCCTAAGACTGGGACTCAGGAATTTATAAAGAAAAGAGGTTTAATTGGCTCCCGCCTCTACAGGCAATAAAGGAAGCATGATACTAGCCTCTGCTCGGCTTCTGAGAAGGCCTCAAGAAACTTTCAATCATGGCAGAAGGCAAAGTGGGAACCAGGTGTCATATGGGGGTGGGGTTACACACTTTTTAAACAAACAGATCCCATGAGAACTTACTCATTATACAGTAGCGAGCAAGGATGTTGCTAACCCATTAGAAACCGCCTCCATGATCCAGTCACCTCCCACCAGGCCACTCCTCCACCACCAGGGTTACATTTCAACAAGAGCTTTGGGTGGGGGACACAGACCAAACCGTATCAGCCCCGCTGTCTCTTGTTCCCTCCTTTCTGCTCACATGCACTCAGCGTTTCATTCTCATGGGTGAGAACATGAGGTAGCTGGTTTTCTGTTCCTGTGTTGATTCACTTAGAATAATGACCTTCCGTTCCATTCATGTTGCTGCAAATAACGTAATCCCATTCTTTTTTATGGCTGTGTAGTATTCCATGGTATGTATATATCACATTTTCTTTAGTGATCCTGCACTTCCTCATCTGTACATGGAGATAATAACAGAACCACTTCTGGAGGTGGGGGGACATTTTAATAATATAAATGTTAAGTGCCTGCCACCTCTTGCTAGTGTCTCCATCTTTGTTATTAGAGGTTTTTGGGGGGTGCAGTGGCTCGTACCTGTAATCCCAGGACTTTGGGAGGCTGAGGCAAGGGGATTACTTGAGGATATGCATTAGAGACCAGCCTGAGCAAGTAGAGAGACTCTGTCTCTACAAAAAATCCAAAAATGGCCAGGCGCAATGGCTGACACCTGTAATCTCTGCACTTTGGGGGCCGAGGAGGGTGGATCACCTGAGGTCAGGAGATAGAGACCATCCTGGCCAACATGGTGAAACCCCATCTCTACTAAAATACAAAAAATTACCCGGGCATGGTGGCGAGTGCCTGTAGTCCCAGCTACTCGGGAGGCTGAGACAAGGGAATCACTTGAACCCGGGAGGCAGAGGTTGCAGGGAGCTGAGATTGCACCACTGCACTTCACTTCGGAACAGGGCTGCAGGCTGTGCAGGCTGTTGCCAGGGAACAACAACAACAAAAATACAAAAATTAGCCAGGTGTGGTGGTGCATGCCTGTAATCCCAGCTGCTTGGGAAGCTGAGACAGGAGGATCACTTGGGCCCTGAAGTTGGAGGTTGCAGTGAACTGTGATCATGCCACCACACTCCAACCTGGACCACAGAGCAAGACCTTGTCTCTAAAAAATGAAAATCAAAAGAATTTTACATCTGCCAAAAGTCATGCTGGGATAGGGACTAGCTATGTAATTTACAAGACCCAGTGAAAAATGAAAATGCAGAGCTCCTGCCTTTAAAATTATTGAGAAGTTGGCCAGGCACAGTGGCTCATGCCTATAATCCCAGTAGTTTGGGAGGCCGAGGCGGGAGGATCACCTGAGGTCAGGGGTTTGAGACCAGCCTGGCCAACAAGATGAACCCTTTAGTCTCTACTAAAAATACAAAAATTAGCCAGGTGTGGTGGCGCATGCCTGTAATCCCAGCTACTTGAGAGGCTGAGGCGGGAGAATCGCTTGAACCTGGGATGAAGAGGTTGCAGTGAGCCAAGATCACACCACTGCACTCTAGCCTGAGCCTCAGAACAAGACTCTATCACAAAAATGAATAAGAAGAAAATTAAAAGAAAAAAACAAAAATAATAAAAATAAAATAAAATACAATGAATAAGAATTTCAGAGGGGCAACAGCAGAGCATTGAACAGCAGAGTGACTGGGCATGGTGGCTCACACCTGTAATCTCAGCACTTTGGGAGGCTGAGGCAGGCAGGTCATGAGATCAGGAGATCAAGACCATCCTGGCCAACATGGTGAAACCCTGTCTCTACTAAAAATGCAAACATTTAACCAGGTGGTGTGTGCCTATAATCCCAGCTACTTGGAGGCTGAGGCAGGAGAATTGCTTGAACCTGGGAGGCGGAGTTTGCAGTGAGCCAAGATTGCACTCATTCCAGGAGTGGATGTGATTTTTGGTGTTAACTCTGTTGGGAACACACTGATGTGAAACATACATTTTTTATTCTATTTCAGTAGATGTCCCATCAAATATTGCAAAAATTATCATCGGCCCCCTCATCTTTGTCTTTCTCTTCAGTGTTGTGATTGGAAGTATTTATATATTCCTGAGAAAGAGGTGAGTGCAGTGGTCTGCTGGTAACCATCAGCTCTCTATAGGTATATTTAAGTTTATTATGAATTTTACTGATATAGGATATGTAATATGCAATTTACAGGTAATAATCATAATATGATATACACAATTCTTTATTGTAAATTTTCTCTAGCCAGTTGATTCTCGTGGAATGTTTTTGTTGATTTTTTTTTTTGCCTAAATCTTTATATCCGAAGCCAACCTATTATTGCAATTGATAAACTCCAGTGTGAATGTTGATTGATTTTTCAAAATTTATATTAAAGAGTAGGACATGGCTTGGAGTGGTGGCTCACACCTGTAATCCCAGCACTTTGGGAGGCTGAGGTGAATGGATCACCTGAGGTCAGGAGTTCGAGACCAACCTGGCCAACATGGTGAAACCTTGTCTCTACTAAAAATACAAAAAAATTTACCCAGGCATGGTGGCATGCACCTATAATTGCAGCTACTTAGGAGGCTGAGGCAGGAGAATTGCTTGAACCTGGGAGGTGGAGGTTGCAGTGAGCCGAGATCACGCCACTACACTTCATCCTGGGAGACAAAGCAAGACTCTGTCTCAAAAGAAAAAAGTGTAGGACAAAAATGGAATAAGACATATATGTTCATCAATGATACGAGTGATGTCTTTGCTGAGTCAGACAATAATCCTTAAAGACCGGAAGAGGCTGGGCGCGGTGGCTCAAGCCTGTAATCCCAGCACTTTGGGAGGCCGAAGTGGGTGGATCACAAGGTCAAGAGATCGAAACCATCCTGGTTAACATGGTGAAACCCCGTCTCTACTCATAATACAAAAAATTAGCTGGGCATGGTGGTGCATGCCTATAATCCCAGCTACTCAGGAGGCTGAGGCAGGAGAATTGCCTGAACCCAGGAGGCGGAGGTTGCGGTGAGCCGAGATTGCAGCATTGTACTCCAGCCTGGGTAACAAGAGTGAAACTCCGTCTCAAAAAAAAAAAAAAAAGACCAGAAGAACATTTTCTGAATGTTTTGTGTAGTGTGTAATGTTGTGGTTGCAGATGTGACATGCTTTTAAGTTTAATCTGCATTATTAAATATTTTTCTCATCACTTTCTCAAGCCTGGACAAACAACAAAACAACAAATCCATTCCTGGGTTATAGCATTTGCCAGTTTCCATGGTGTAAATATTCCCAGCATGGCTAATTTCAAGCTGTAGACATAA
This sequence comes from Leontopithecus rosalia, assembly GCA_028533165.1. Classification (NCBI taxonomy): domain Eukaryota; kingdom Metazoa; phylum Chordata; class Mammalia; order Primates; family Cebidae; genus Leontopithecus; species Leontopithecus rosalia. The sequence goes on along the minus strand of CM052668.1, from coordinate 5,648,521 downwards.
TGTTACTGAGTGCAGTTTTGGAAAGAGATACATGACAGCTCTCGGTTGTATCTCCCCTATGGATACAATATGGTACATAAATGATATAATGTACATAACCCCAACTGCATTGATCATAGAAAAATGTAGTATGAGAGTTAGGAGGTGATCAGTTTTGAACATGTATTGTCTTTGCTTTTAGGATAACTTATTTAATTGTAAGTCTCTATAATTTAAATTTTTTGTTCTATTTGGAAGGCATTGTATAATTTAATCTTCAATTATGGTTGTATTTCACAACTAGATCACTAGTTTTCTGAAAACGTAATAATTGTTTCTCATCAGCCGGGACAATCTCACTCTACAACAGTACTGAGTGAGTGGCTTTTAAGTGTTATGTTGACAGCCATAAATTATAATAAGAGCCACCCACCCAGAGCCCGGTTTGGTGGTGCACATCTATCATCCCAGCTACTCAGGAAGCTGAGGCAGCAGGATCTCTTGAGACCAGGAGGAGTTCAAGACCAGCCTGGGCAACATAGTGAGATCTTGTCTCTACAATATTTAAAAAATTAGCTAGGTGTGGTGGTGAGTACCTGTATTCCTAGCTACTCAGAAAGCTAAGGTGGGAGAATCTCTGGAACCTAGGAGATTGAGACTGCAGTGAGTTATGATTATACTGCTGCCCTCCAGCTACAACACAGCAAGACTCCAACTCTGAAATGTAAAAGAAAAACCATCCAGGGAGGAATGAGTGCTCTCATGCTGTTGCACTTAAGTACCTGTCTGATGGGCTTCCATTCAAAACATAAAGGTCCCCCATCCTGATGGGCTTTCATTCAAAATATAAAGGTCCCCTATCCCTGTCCTAGACTGCATCTAGGATTATGGGGATTCTGCTGGTAAGGGCTGCCATTCGCCTTGGAGAGTCTTGTATGTAACCCCTTTGTGGTGACTCTCAAAGTTCCATGAGAATCTCAAGCTAATGTGCATCAATTTTCTCCTCCAGGCAGCAAGATGGACCACTGGGACCACTTTATGCTTCTTCAAACCCTGAGTATCTCAGTGCCAGTGATGGTAAGTACCATCCCTTCCCTGTGGGTGGCCAGAACCCTACTTATCAGCTTCCTTTGCTTTCACCATTGAGTGAGAATGAAGGATGGGTTCCCCAGAGAGGCCAAGAAAAGCCCTCTCATTCATTTGAGTTTGCTAAACTGCCCTTGCTGCAGAAACTTCATTACTCTGGACACATGGTATCTGGCACCTGCCTGAATGGGCTCATCTAGCTGGTCTGGGACCCTTGGGCAGGGTCAACCACTTGGGCTGGGTTCAGCTGGGCGGTTCTTCTGGTCTTGCCTGGCTTCACCCATGTAGGTACATTTTGCTGGTGTGTCAGCTAGTGCTCAGTAGTCTTAGATGATTTCACTCACATGTCTGGTGGTCGGCAGGCTGGGTGTTCCCAAGGTCAGGGGGCCTTAGCTAGGGGAGACTGGGCCTCCTCCTGTCCATGTGGCCTCTTAGGCTCCAGCAGGCTGGCTGAGACTTCATTACATGGTACTCTGTTGGTGCCTAGTAACAAGGGAGGGCAAGCTCCAGGGCATTAGTCCATTCCAAGTCTCTGCCTGGGTCATTCCTGCTGATTCCTATTGACCAAAATAACTCACAAGGCCATGCCTAGGGCCAAGGGGTGGTGAGAAAGACTTCACCGTTTCCTGTGAAGAGCTGCCGAGCATCCTGGCTTTTTATTTTTTTTCCCACCTATTACAACCTGTCTTCCATCCTTTTGGCACTCTGCAGAAACAGTAGTCTCAGGTGGGAAGTAGCATCACTCTGCAGCAAGGGTCTGAAATGAGACAAGAAGGGGGATGCAGGCTTGCCTCTGGACATATTGGGCAGGATCGTGGACCTGTTATGGCTCCTTTCTGAGTCTCTGCCATGCCCTCCATGGGTGCAGACGCCCATCCTGTTCTTGGCCATATACCCAGTGCCTGGCATGAGCCTTGGATCACAGAACTCACTTCATGAGTGTTTTTGAGGGGATCTGGGTGAGGGCTTGGGTGGAAGGTGGCTGCAGACCCCCCAAGGGATCCACCACGGATGCTGTGTAGATAAGTGAGAAGTAGTGTTTCCATGCTCTGTGTATGTGCCGGACGAGTGGGAGGTGCCTCGAGAGAAGATCACCCTCCTTCGTGAGCTGGGGCAGGGCTCCTTTGGCATGGTGTATGAGGGCAACGCCAAGGATGTCATCAAGGGTGAGGCAGAGACCCGCGTGGCGGTGAAGACAGTCAACGAGTCAGCCAGTCTCCGAGAGCGGATTGAGTTCCTCAATGAGGCCTCAGTCATGAAGGGCTTCACCTGCCATCATGTGGTGAGTCCAGCAGGGATGGGACACAGGCTTGCCTTCCTGCCCCTTCCCTCTCTCTGCCTCCTCCTCCTCCTGCACAGAGCAACAGAGGATACTGAGTGTAACCCTCTGCCCAACCCCTACTGCACTAAGCTTCCCATCCTAACAGTGTGGGGCGGGATCTTTCCCTTCTCAAATCCCATCTTCTTTGCCTGGAACCAGACTCTATCACTGTCCCATCACTTTCTGGAATCCTTCATTGCTTTCTGGAATCTTCCATCATTTTCTGGAATATTCCATCATTTTCCAGAATCTTCCATTACTTTTTAGAATCCTCCATTTCTTTCCTCTTCCTGGCTCCTTTGTAATCATGGACCACACAGAGGTCTACCCCATATCTTCTGCCCTCATTCCTACCCTCCATTGAAGGCAGCACAAACTCTTCCTGCCTTTCGGCTCCAACAACCCCTTTGTCTCTCTTTGGGTCCCATGTGCTTTCATCCTTGCCACACATATTTATGAGGCATTTAAAGCCCTGCTCTTGTCCCTGTGATACAGTGGATTTCTGCCCCTGTAGACCTTCCTAAACAACATGTGGAGACAGACTCCAAACCCTTTATTTTTATTTTTATATATTTTTAAGACAGTGTCTCTCTCTCTCTCTCTGTCACCCAGGGTGGAGTGCAGTGGCACCATCTTGTCTCACTGCAACCTCTGCCTCCCGGGTTCAAGAGATTTTCCTGCCTCAGCCTTCTGAGTAGCTGGGATTACAGGCACCCACCACCACATCTGGCTAATTTTTGTATTTTTAGTACAGTCGGGGTTTCACCATGTTGACCGGGATGGTCTCGATCACTTTACCTTGTGATCTGCCTGCAAAGGCCTCCCAAAGTGCTGGGATTACAGGCATGAGCCAGCATGCCCAGTCTATTTTTATATATTTTTTAAGACAGAGTCTCACTCTGTCACCCAGGCTGGAGTGCAGTGGGGCAATCTCAGCTCACTGCAACCTCTACCTCCCAGGTTCAAGCAATTTTCCTGTCTCAGCCTCCTGAGTAGCCAGGATGGCCAGCGCCCACCACCACACCCAGCTGATTTTTGTATTTTCAGTAGAGATGGGGTTTCGCTATGTTGGCCAGGCTGGTCGCAAACTCCTGACTTCAGGTGATCCACCTGCCTCAGCCTCCCATAGTGCTGGGATGATAGGCATAAGCCACTGCCCCCAACCTACTTCAAACCCTTTATGCATTAGGAGGAAATCTATGGAAACATGAAGAAAGGGAGGAAAGGAGGGCTGGGCAGGGGTGTCTTTGAGCAGAGACTTAGAGGACATGAGGGGCTGGGCCCTGTGGATGTGGCACAGAACAGAGAGCCAGGCAGGGGGTTACAGTTAAAACACAAAGGCCTGTCTGTCTGCTGTCTGGGCAGGTCCGTCTGCTTCCCGAGACCAGGGCTGAGCTCCCTGCATCCAGGTCACAGGGTGCTATGTGTGACATGGACACCAGGCAGGGAGAACCTTGGGGAGTGGAATCACGGACCCTTCTCCAGGAGCCCCGATTGCTTGATCTGCAGGTGCGCCTCCTGGGAGTGGTGTCCAAGGGCCAGCCCACGCTGGTGGTCATGGAGCTGATGGCTCACGGAGACCTGAAGAGCTATCTCCGTTCTCTGCGGCCAGAGGCTGAGGTGAGCTGCCTTGGGGGACCCAGCGGGGTGCTCGGTGGGACACTGGCTCCCAAACTCCTCGGATACCAGTGCTGCTGAAACACCAACCCCATGTTTCCATTTTAGAACAATCCCGGCCGCCCTCCCCCCACCCTGCAAGAGATGATTCAGATGGCAGCAGAGATTGCTGACGGGATGGCTTACCTGAACGCCAAGAAGTTTGTGCATCGGGACCTGGCGGCCAGAAACTGCATGGTCGCCCATGATTTCACTGTCAAAATTGGAGGTTGGTCCAGCTTTCCGCTTTGAAAACATAACGACCCAGGCCAGGTTTGATTCCAGAAGGAAGCTGTCTATCTTAAGCCGCTAGATCTTCCTGATAGTATAAAGGGGCAAGTTATTTCTTTTTTGTCTGTTTTTTGCTTGTTTTTGTTTTTCTGTCGCCCAGGCTGGAGTGGACCACCCGCCTGCTGTCATTTAATTGCATGTGTTGATAAACTTACCCATTCACTTTCTGGAATCTTGCTTTGCTTTCCAGAATCTTCCATCACTTTCTGGAATCTTCCACCACTTTCTAGACTCTTGTATCATTCAAAAGATGTTTCTAGGCCCAGGGATCCCACCTGTAATCCCAGTGCTTTGGAAGGCCAAGGTATAAGGATTACTTGAGTCCGGGAGTTTGAGTCGAGCCTGGGCAACATAGTGAGACTCCCATCTCTATGAAAAAAATTAAAAATTAGTGGGGTGTAGTGGTGCATACCTGTGGTCCCAGCTACTCAGGAGGCTGGGATGGGAGGATTGCTTGAGCCCAGAAGGTGGAGGCTGCAGTGAGCTGTCATTGCATCACTGCACTCCAGCTTGGGCAACAGTGAGACACTGTTTCAAAAGACAAACAAAAAAGGAATACAGAGGGCACCAAGCAGCATGAGATGTGAGGTTGAGGAGAGAGACAGAAACCAGACCCAGAAGCTCCTTGCATGTCTGGCCAAGTCATCTCGACATTATCTTACATTCGCAAGGGGCAGCAGGAAGTGATATGATTCTTTATATGACTCAAAAAGACATCTCTTGGTGACATTAGTGGCTCACACCTGTAATCCCAGCACTTTGGAAAGCCAAAGCGGGCAGATTACTTAAGGCCAGGAGTTCAAGACCAGCCTGGTTAACATGGTGAAATCCTGTCTCTACTAAAAATGCAAAAATTAGTCGGGTGTGGTGGCAGGTGGCTGTACTCCCAGCAACTCAGGATGCTTAAGGCAGGAGAATCGCTTGAACCTGGGAGGTGGAGGTTGCAGTGAGCAGAGCTTATGCCGTTGAACTCCAACCTGGGCGACAAGAGTGAAACTCTGTCTCAAAAAAAAAAAAAAAAAGGCCAGACACAGTGGCTCATGCCTGTAATTCCAGCACTCTGGGAGGCCAAGGCGGGTGGATCACAGATCATGAGGTCAAGAGATCAAGACCATCCTGGCCAACATGGTGAAACCCAATCTCTACTAAAAATACAAAAAATAGCTGGTGTGCTGGCAGGTGCCCATAGTTCCAGCTACTTGGGAGGCCGAGGCAGGAGAATCACTTCAACCTGGGAAGCAGAGGTTTCAGCCAAGATCATGCCATTGTACTCCAGCCTGGCAACAGAGTGAGACTCCATCTCAAAACAAACAAACAAAAACACATCTCCTACATTAGCAATGGGAAGCAGGAAGTGACATGGGGCAGTGGGTTGTGAGGGTCAAGGTGAAAGGACAGTCCTCCAGGTAAGAGATGGGGGTTGTGGGTCTGGTTGAAACCACAGTAGTAGATGGATTGAATAGCAGAGACACGTGGAGAGAGAATGGGTTGAATTGGATGTGGGCTGAGAGGAAAGGGGGGTGGTCAAAGGAAGGGCCAACTCCAGGTTTCTGGGGGGCAGCTGGGTGATGTTGTGGCCATATCCAATGGACAATTGTAGGTTTGCTGGAAAAAGGCGGAAGTTCAGTTTGGGATGCATGTAGTGGTAATGGTGGGAAGGAAGCCTTGTTAAGACTGAGATTCCCAAGCTGTTGGCCAAAATGTCGCTTCTTTGGCCGGGCACAGTGGCTCACACCTGTAATCCCAGCACTTTGGGAGGCCAAAGCAGGCAAATCAACTGAGGTAAAGAGTTCAAGACCAGCCTGGCCAACATGGTGAAACCCTGTCTCTACTCAAAATGCAAAACATTAGCCGGGCATGGTGGTGGACACCTGTAATCCCAGCTACTCAGGAGGCTAAGGCAGGAGAATTGCTTGAACCTGGGAGGTGGAGGTTGCAGTGAGCTGAGATCACACCACTGCACTGCAGCCTGGGCAACAGAGCAAGACTCTCTCTCAAAAAAAAAAAAAGAAAGAAAAAGAAAAATGTAGCTTTTTTGTCACTTAGTACCTTCTTTCTGCAGGCTTTAAATAGTGGTCCATCCTTCCCCTTCACTTCCCCTCAGAATCCATTCTTACCGGCTTTGGCCACCACCCAGGTGGACACACACCTGAGCCAGGTGAACGCCTCTTAGGGCTGTGTGAGAAGTGGGACAGTCAAGGTGGCAGGTGCTAGGACCAAGGCTGAAGGTTAAGAGTGTGTGAACCGTTTGTGTTGTCAGACTTTGGAATGACCAGAGACATATATGAAACGGATTACTACCGGAAAGGGGGCAAGGGTCTGCTCCCTGTGCGGTGGATGGCGCCAGAGTCCCTGAAGGACGGGATCTTTACCACTTCTTCTGACATGTGGTGAGTTGTGTGTGGATGGGTGGGCGGTCACTGGGCTTGAATTCCAGGTGCCCTGCCAGTGACCCCCAAGAGCAGGAGAAGGTAGCCTGCCTTCCTCGTGGGTTCCCCATCAAGGTAAAAAAGGCAACCTCCTAAGGACCCTCCCACGGCTTCTCTTATGTCCTGACCAATCCTGTGGGCATTGTGAACCCGAAAATCTGAGCCAGGTCTCAGTTAATTTAGGAAGTTTATCTTGCCAAGGTTGAGGACGTTTGCCCAAGGTGACCATAGCACATCCTGGTTTTATACATTTTAGGGAAACATGAGGCATCCAACAACGTATGTAAGATGAATGTTGGTTCCGTCTGGAAAGACAGGACAACTCGAAGTGGGGAGGGGGCTTGTGGGTCATAGATAGATAAGAGACAAATGGCTGAATTCTTTTGAGTTTCTGATGAGCCTCTCCAAAGGAGGCAATCAGACATGCATTTATCTCAGTAGTGGAGGGGAGGACTTTGAATAGAATGAAGGCAGGTTGGCCCTTAGCAGTTCCCAGCCTGACTTTTTCATTGAGTTTAGTGATTTGGGGGCCCCGAGATTCATTTTCTTTCACAGCATTTATGAACTGCAGATGAATTGTTTCATTAGCCGGCCAACCATGTTCAAGCAAACCAAGAGATGTGTTTGTGTGTGTGTACATGTGTCTGTGTTTGTGCTTGTTTGCATGTGTGTCCGTGTGTTTGCGTGCATTTATGAACTGCAGATGAATTGTTTCATTAGCCGGCCAACCATGTTCAAGCAAACCAAGAGATGTGTTTGTGTGTGTGTATGTGTGTCTGTGTTTGTGCTTGTTTGCATGTGTGTCCGTGTGTTTGCGTGCATGTGTTTGTGTCTGTGTGTGTTTGTGTGCTTGTGTGTTTGTATGTGTGTTTGTGTTTGTGTGTCTGTGTGTGTTTCTGTGTGTGTATGTGTGTGTTTGTGTGTGTCTGTCCCTGTGTGTGTTTGTGTGGTTTGTGTTTGCGTGTGTGTATGCATTTGTGTGTTGGTGTGTGTGTCTATATGTTTGTGTGTCTGTGGTGTTTGTGTGTGTCTGTGTTTTTGTGTGTATGTGTACTGTGTTTGCATGCGTGTGTGAGTTTGTGTGTGTGTCTGTGTTTGTGTGTGTATTTGTGTGTCTGTGTGTTTGTGTGTGTACTGTTTGTGTGTGTCTGTGTTTGCATGGGTCTGTGTGTATTGTGCGTGTCTGTGTGTGTGTGTGTGTCTATGCACGTGTCTGTGTGTGTGGTGTGTGTGTGAATGGCTTTGTTACTACCCTCAACTGTCACCACAGGTCCTTTGGCGTGGTCCTTTGGGAAATCACCAGCTTGGCAGAACAGCCTTACCAAGGCCTGTCTAACGAACAAGTGCTGAAATTTGTCATGGAAGGAGGGTATCTGGATCAACCTGACAACTGTCCAGAGAGAGTGTAAGTGTAGAAAGGGGTTGAGGTGTGTGAGGTGCTCATTAAAAGGGTATTGCCCCTTCCACATGTGCTTGGCTTTGCCTTTCATATGTCTACATGTGCACTGCGTTTGCAGTCTACGTGTTACAGGCGTGTTTGTGTTTGCAGAGCTTGTCTTTACATGCGTGCTTGCATTTGCATATTGCATTGTGGTACACACACTTGAGTTTCCATATGTGCTACATATGGGTTGGGGGGGAATGGGAGGATGCTTGGCTGGGCCCCCAGACTCACCCAGGACGTTTCCTTCTGCTCCACAGGACCGATCTCATGCGTATGTGCTGGCAATTCAACCCCAAGATGAGGCCAACCTTCCTAGAGATTGTCAACTTGCTCAAGGATGACCTGCATCCTAGCTTTCCGGAGGTGTCCTTCTTTCACAGCGAGGAGAACAAGGCTCCCGAGAGCGAGGAGCTGGAGATGGAGTTTGAGGATATGGAGAACGTTCCCCTGGATCGTTCCTCTCACTGTCAGAGGGAGGAGGCGGGGGGCCGGGATGGAGGGTCCTCACTGGGTCTCAAGCGGAGCTACGATGAACACATCCCCTACACCCACATGAATGGAGGCAAGAAGAACGGGCGGATTCTGGCCTTGCCTCGGTCCAATCCTTCCTAACAGTGCCTACCGCAGCGGGGGCGGGCAGGGGCTCCCATCTTCACTTTCCTCCGTTTTGAAACCTCTGGAAAACTCAGGATTCATACAACTCTACAGTGTCCAATGGAGCTCAGAGATCGTTCCTGTACATTTCTGTCCATCTTAAGATAGACTTGTTCGGTTGCGAATTTGACTAGTCCTGCAGAGGACTTAACTGTGAACCTAGGGGCAGGGGGTTTTCACAGCTGCTGCCTCTTTGGGCAACCACAATTTCAAAGCAGGATTTTGTGTTTTTTGTTGCTTTTTTTTCCCCAGTAGATGGAAAGAAAGCACCTATTTTTACAGATTCTTTTTTGTTTTTGTTTTTTGCTGGTGTCTGAGCTGCAGTATAAAAGATAAAACTTCTTGTTTGTGGAACAAAAACTCGAAAGAAAAAAAACAACAACAAAAAATACCCAGCCCTGTTCCAGGAGAATTTCAAGCTTTACAGGTTGAGCTTCAAGAAGGTTTTTGTTTTCCTCATCCAGGCTGAAGGATTTTTTTGTTTTGTTTTCTTTACAAAATCAGTTCCTCAAATTGACCAATAGCTGCTGTTTTCATACTTTGGATAAGGGTCTGTGGTCCCGGCGTGTGCTCACATCTGTATGCGCGTGTGTGTGTCCGTTAGACACGGCTGATGTGTATGCAACATACCCAAGCAGAGTTGATGCTTTGGGAATCAGCTCATGAAGGTTTTTCTCAAGTGCGCCAGCTCATGTCCCCCACTCCTTCCTTCTTATTGACTGGGAGACTCTGCTCTCGACAGATACTTCTTGTGTCAGAAGGTTAGCCTCAGGTTTCTACCCTCCCTTCACGTTGATGAAAAAAAAAGCTTTTGGGGAGCCAAGGAAGGAATATTTCATTTGGAGTGATTCTGAAGCTTTTCAAGACCAAACCAAGCTAGGACATTAAAAAAAAAAAAAGAAAAATGGAAAAAGGAAAAAAAAAAGAGAACTGAGATGACATAGAGTTTTGAAAATATATTTGTAGCATATTTAATTTTTAAGAAGTCTCCAGAATTAGCCTCGTAAGTTATTGACTCTTCTCCGGGGTTGGCGGGGAGCCGGGACATGAGTAGCTTTGCCTGTTGTGGGGCCGGGATGGGGAGGGAGTGAGGCGCGAGTGGCCTCTTCGTTTGGTCTTAAAGGCATCCATTTCTGGGAATGAAGCCACGTTCGCTGCTAACACTTTTGGAAATTGTGAGGCCACGTGGAGTGTGCGGGAGACTAGGTTTTGTGGATGGTCTGGTTCAGGTGCCAAGCTGTTCAGATGAAACTGGTAGCTCCCTAGCCCTGAGCCTGCCTTCCTCTGGTTCATCCTCTGGTTCTCTGTGTGTACCTCGTGTGACGTTTCCTCTCCTGGGTGTGCACATCCTACCGTTATTGTGCAAATGCAAGAATATCAGATCCCAAAGAGCCAGCAACCCAGATGGACTTTGGGAACATCTAAGCAATATAAGAGAGAGGTGCACTGAGACTACGTCTTGGTCCCCTCCAGCCTGAGGGCACCTGGCAGTCCTCCGAACTGAACTCCCGGAAGCTGCTCTGAGCCCGGTGACCTCATCTGGGCCAGGTGTAGGGTCTGAGCAGAATGCTAAGGCACTTACGCTGTTGCAATCCCTAAGACAGTAGAGTCTGGAGGAGAAACCGTGAAAAAAGACCTTCACACCACCGAGAACTTCCGACGGGGCGTCAGTCCACCGTTTCTTCTCTTTGCGATAAGAACCACCACAGCTGCTCAAAGAACACAGTGAACTCATCACTTTGGTTCATCAAAAAACTCATCACCCATGCGTTATTCCTGAGTGCATTTTCTTACAAGCTTTTGACTGCTTCCTTTTCTTCTTCTCTTAAGAGTTGTGGGCTTAAGAATGGGATAGAGTCATAATGGCAAACTCCGAGCCCTCTCAATTCTTGATTAAGAACACCGGTAGACACAAATCCCAATGGTCTATTGCTATCTTATTTATATGATTCGGGAAATTACAGCATGTAAAAATATTGCCAAGGAGCCTCAGTGATTGGGTACAAGAAGCAAGAGTACAGAAATTATTTTTGCCAAATTTATTTTGCAAATGTGAGGGTCTGTACGTAAATTTAAAAACACACGCACACGTAGATCTAGGTATTTTGTTCTCTTCCTAGTAAATTTGTAGTGGTTGTATACTACACTAGCTGCAATTTTCACATTTTTCTAATTCAGAAAGGTTTTTCTTATACTAGGGGAAAACATATTTATTTTAATATATAAAATCACTCTGAAAATCACTCTCGTAAAAAATGGAGCGCATGTCAATTTTTATCAAAGAAAAATAAACAGGTGAATGGGGGTTAATAATTTTTTTTTCAGCACAGTCTACCTCAGTGTATTGTTAAGATGTGATTCAATAATGGACATCTTTGAGATTTTAGAATTCTACCTGGAACCAGCCTGAATCGGGGAAAGTGTCTGTTAGCTGATTCGAATGCCAGGGACCATTAAGAATTTTGAGGGAGGGAGTTGGGATGGAGAAGGTGTGGCCTTCATGTGAGCATAGATCCTTTTCTTTCTGGCTGGTAATATTCCTCTCTGAATTTAATCTTCCTTTAAAAAAATCCTCCATCTATTGTCACTAAGTTCCCCAAACATAAACTAAGTCCCAGGATGTCATGATGTGTCTGATATATGGGGTGCCCCAGCATGCTGTACCTTCCTTTGGTGAGAGATGGCTGCTGGGGCAAAGACAGGCTTTGATTCAGAACGAGCATTCCCACCTGTTCAATGGAATTCCCCCTGAAGTGAGCTCGAAGGTGCCCTGGACTCTCTGACGTCTTATTCCTGCTTCTTTCAGTCTGCTGCTGCACCTGACAAACAAACACTTAATGCAATGTCTTTTTTAATGATCCAAGTGGGATGGGAGCATGTGGGGGAAATTCTAATCCAAAATCCATTAATGTGCTGAATGCTTTTCTTCACTTTTTTTTACAACAACACCTTAGACCTCTGTATTGGGGTTTGATTGACCTCAAGCTGATATTGTTGGACACTGTGCAGCTTTGATAACCCATGTGAGAGTCTAGGCAGGGCCAGCAGGGCCCAAACCTTGCTGCTCTTGTACTTCTAGGCGCTGCCCTTGCAGATTCATCTTTCTCCACCTGCCCTGGAGAAAGGTTCGGTGCTGGGCCTGCCCCTTGCAAATGGGGTGCACCAGTCTCATTTATTTGGCTCTATTGCTGCAGTGAAAAGGGCAAGCAGCTGTTGGGTTGCAAGAAAGCCTCCTTTGACTTTAGGAAATGTTGGCTTTGTAACAATAGAACTTTGGTCCTAGAAAGACGTGGTTGTCCTGGGAGTTTGTAGTGTTAAGTTAAAAAAAAAAAAAAAGCAACAAAACCAGCTTAGGGTAATACTTTCTGTTGCTTGTTTTTAAAGATGTCTCACTATGATTAAAACCCTTTTCATTAATGTAGTAAAATCCACACAGTAGTTTCTTCTTCCAGGAGGAGAATACTAAACACGTCACTTTCTCTCTGCATAGTGATGTCAAATACTCGTCCAAAAATGTTCTGATTCTGGGAGTTGTCCTAGGTGCTATTCTGTCATTGGAAGTGGTGAGAAGGAGAAGCACTGTGGCTCATCTGGATGTAGGCTGAGGACAGTTGAGATAAACTGTGGGAACTGACACAAGGGGTCTGCACAGGTAATCCTGTGACCCTGGGGATTATGTTGCCAACCGAGGGACAGATCTTTCACTGTATCCTGTGGCAGACAGTCCACCAAGAAATGTGCTTATTGGATTGGGAGGTGTTTATTTGTATTCCACTGTAACACTTGTGAAAGCAGAAACATCATCAGGTTTTGACTTATGCTGGCCGTCCTGGTAAATGGATGTGCTATAATCCCAGTGATGATCACTTTTCTATTTCACGTGAGTGGAAGTTTAGGATTAAATGTCCTTTGGATGCCACCTGATGAGTCCTCAACACCTTAGGCTCTTCAGAAACAATGGTTTTGTTGGGGATGGGAAACAGGGAATGCCGATTTTATATACATGGTACACGTAGCATGGTGTCACTTTGAAAATCTTCCAGCATGTTCTTCAGAATGTTCATGTATATGAGAGGTGAGATTGGGAATGAAAAGAACAGGTCAGAATTTTTTTTTCCCTAGAACATACAAAAGAACATAGTGGACTTTCAGGGGCTACAACAGAAGATGAAGATTTCCTTAGGGGTCCCCAAGAAATAGAGGTGGGAGAAGGGGACACAATGGCTTTTTGAGCTTACTGTTACCTTCTGATAACAGTCAAGGTCCAGAACCAGACACCAGCCATATTTCTATCTGGGTGGGTGTGGACCATTGAAAATCCTTGTTAAAAAACAGATAAATCTGGGGCTCTTGGTCCCATTTGAGAAGGAAGGAAGAGCCTCAAAATGAGTGTGCATCTCTGCACATATTCAGGAACGGCTTGTTCAGTCTTTACATTTTGCCTCAAAGTTGCTGCTCCTCATCCCTTTGTGTGCCTGGGTGGCCTCGGCCCTGCGTTTTGGCAACAAAGGGTCAAACGTGCCGCAGCTTTTGTAGAAAACAACTCAGAAACACAAAACCCACCAACAGCTCAATTATTACTTTTTCAATGTTTTCCTACAAGAGCCAAGTAGCACCATGTATAGAAGATGCCTTTTTTTTTCTTTTGGAATATTGAAATCGTTTTGCATGTAAAATATGGGATAATGACCTGTTTATATTAAAATTCCGATTAAATGATCTGAGAATACACTTGCTTTTGTGTGGTGTCCTGGTAAGGACCTGTTGTGTGGTGGGGGGATGTAGCTGTGGGTTGGGCTGTGTTAAGAAAAACCTCTTGGAATTTGTGGGCACCATTTTTTTTTGAGATGGAGTTTCACTCTTGTTGCCCAGGCTGGAGTGCAATGGTGTGATCTCGGCTGACTGCAACCTCCGCCTCCCAGGTTCAAGCAGTTCTCCTGCTTCAGCCTCCCAAGTAGCTAGGATTACAGTTACCCACCACCACACCCAGCTAATTTTTGTATTTTAGTAGAGACGGGGTTTCACCATGTCAGTCAGGCTGGTCTTGAACTCCTGACATCAGGTGATGGGTCCAGCCCGCCTTGGCCTCCCAAAGTGCAGGGATTACAGGCATGAGTCACCACGCCTGGCCGTGAGCACCGTTTTTTAAAGGGGAAAAACACCTAGATTCTTCCTTACATCAAGAGAGAGATTAAATAATTGCTACCAGCAGAGTTGATGACTCACAGGGACATACTGGTATGACCAAACTGGTGGTTTAAATATTGCACTATTTCCATGCCATTTGGTGATTAAGCACCTCCCCAAGGGATCCCAGACCTCCCCATGGTCCAGCCACTAAAGGGTTCACTCCAGGAATACCAATGAACCTTCAAGATCTTGCTCTATTCTGACATGTGGGAAACTCGGATGTTAAATATTTTCAATGTCATCCTGGGAGTGGAGAACTTTTCCCAGGTTGGGTGGACAGGTGGGCGACCATGGGTTAGACCATGGGATTGAAAGCCTTTTGAATAGCTTTTCTTGAGCTACTCATGCACAGTGCAGAGTGTAGTGGGTTAGGAGACAGACTCCTCACCTTCAGTTCCTTGAGTGGCTTTGAATGAGTCACATCATTTCACATGTTAATTTTTGCTCAGTAACAAACAACCCCACACTCTGTCTCCAAGGTTCAAGCAGTTCTCCTGCCTCAGTGTCCCAAGTAGCTGGGATTACACATGCACGCCACCATGCCCCACTAATTTTGTATTTTTTGTAAAGACAGGGTTTCACTATGGTAGCCAGGCTGGTCTCAGACTCCTGACCTCAGGTGATCTGCCCACCTTGGCCTCCCAAAGTACTGGAATTACAGGCTTGAGCCACCATACTCAGCCTTATTTTTTGTTGTTATATTTTTAGTAGAGAAGGGGTTTTGCCACGTTGCCTAGGCTGGTCTCGAACTCCTGATCTCAAGCGATCTGCCCACGGATCTGCCCACGTCGGCCTCCCAAAGTGTTGGATTATGGGCGTAAGCCACAGCACCTGGCCTGTTTCTTACAGTTCTATGTGTTGGTTGGGTGGTGGTTCTAGGAGCAGCCTCACTCCTGTGCTGAGGTCTCTGCTGGGATAGCCAGGATTGCTTGTCTTCCATGAGGTTCACTCAAGCTTGTTCATATCATGGTGGTTGCAAGGATACCCAGCTGAAAGAAACAACAAGCCCCAAAATGCAAACGGTTCCCAAACTTCTGCTCGTGTGGTATTTGCTACTGTCTCGTTGCCCAGAGTAAGTCCCATGGCCAAACCCTGAATCAGTTTTGGAGAGGACTGTTCAAGGATGCAGATAAAAGGTGACGGGAACCAACTAGAGTCCAATCCTGCAATAATCTTCCACTCCTTTACCATCCTATTTTTATTAATAATCATTATTAATATTGCTTTATTCTAACATGCAGGAAACTCCCATGTTTATAAAGATGGGCCAGGCATGGTGGCTTACGCCTGTAATCCCAGCACTTTGGGAGGCCGAGGCGGGTGGACCATAAAGTCAGGAGATCAAGACCATCCTAGCCAACATGGTGAAACCCTGTCTCTACTAAAAATACAAAAATTATCTGTGCATGGTGGTGCTTACCTGTAATCCCAGTTACTCAGAAGGCTGAAGCAGAAGAATCGCTTGAACCCAGGAGGTGGAGGTTGCAGTGAGCCAAGATTGCACCACTGCACTCCAGCCTGGGCAGCAGAGAGAGACTCCGTCTCAAAAACAAACAAACGTGTACAGCCAGCTAAATGGGAAACCTGAAAATTTGGAGGCTAGGGTTTTTTTAAGATAGTTCGGTGGGTAGGAAGCGGGTACCACTAATTGGTCCGGGACGCATGAAAATAAACGGTCTTTGTATGCTGAGTTTGTTTCTGGGTGGGGACTAGAGGAATCATCTGGTTGTCAGAAATGCAAGTCTTTTTTTCTTTTTTCTTTGACAGAGTCTCTTGCTCTGTCACCCACCCTGGAGTACAGTGGCGTGATCTCGGCTCACTGCAACCTTCGCCTCCGGAGTTCAAGCAATTCTCCTGTCCCAGCCTCACAAGAAGCTGGGATTGCAGAAGCCCACCACCACACCCAGCTAATTTTTTGTATTTTTAGTAGAGACAGGGTTTCACCATGTTGGTCAGGCTGGTCTCGAACTCCTAACCTCAGGTGATCCACCCACCTCAGCCTCCAAAAGTGCTGGGATTACAGGCGTGAGTCACCACATCCAGCGTACTTTATTTTATACACTATTTCTCTGTCTCCTTACCCCACCTTCCCCTCTGTCTTTCCTTCTATATAGGACTTCTCTGTCTTCCCATTTCTTCCTCTATCTCCCCCCTCCTCCTCCCATTCTTGTCTTATTTTTCTTCTCTCTCTTTGCTTCTCTTTAGTCTGTTCATTAGTTACTCTCCTTCTTGGTCACTCTCTCTCTGAATTATTTCTCCAATTTTGGACTCTTGTTTTTCTTTCTTTGCATCTGTATTTCTACCACCCAGTCTTCCTGTCACAGTATAATTTGGTCTTGCTTTTCTTTCTCTCTCATTTCATCTTCCTCCTGCCACTAATATCTCTGACCTCCTCTGGCTTTTCTGCCATTCTTTTTCTACCCCCACTTGTCTTTTTTTTAAATTATTATTTTAAAAGCCAGTCAAATTTAGCAGTGGGGGATTGTATACCAACTTAAGTGACACCAATGTTAGTAAGTCCTGATAACCCACTACCATCAGACCAGCCTGTGTCCACCTCTCCTCTCCTGGGGCCTTCTTTACCTATTTGTATTTGTAATTTCCTAGATGTTTGTCTATTGCCTTCTCTTCCTCCACTCATCCATCTATCTGTCCTTCTTTCCCTCTTTTCTTTCTGTCCATCCACCCACCCATTTGTCTATACATCCATCTTGTCTATCCATTCATCTATCTATCCACCTACCTGTCTATTCATCCACTCACTTATCCATCCATCCATCCATTTATCCATCCAACTATCCATCCATCCACTCATCCATCTGTGCTATCAATTTATCTATCTCCTGTCCTTTCACCCAAGGCTCCTACCCAGTGGTAAGACCCTGACAGGCTGAGAAAGCAAGGCAAAAGTTTTGGTTTCATAGATCACAGTCTCACAACCAGAGGAGGAACTCTGGCTGGGCTCTGGGTTAGAATGAGGATGTGGGTTGCTGAGGCAGTCAGACTTGGGAGCCAGGAAATGCAAATTCTGGCCTTGGCTCTGCTCCATGTGTGTTCTGCATGACCACAGATGAGAGAGTGGTCACCAGGATAGTGCACAAGTGAGAGAAAACACATGAAAACTTTGGTATCTTGAAAGTACTACTCAAAAGAGGGAAGCAATACTTTTAATTAGGGTGACATAGTTGATGGGTGGTTTAGACTGTGAGTCCAAGCTCTAACGTTCTCAACTGTTGATCTCTAGCCTCCTTGGAGGCTGCTGGTTCATCTCCTGAACATAACTCCAACCTCATGAAGTTGACTCTGCTGCCTGAGATTGTGCCCTCAAGGTGACTCCCCCAGAATCTTATACCGCAAGCACCTCTAGAAGCCCTTGTTATAATCAAGACGCAAAGAATGCCACTATAGTGGAAACTCTAGTGGATTCACTATACTGGATGCTGGGGTGGATGTTGTTGGGGGCACTATGTTGGATTCACTGTAGTGCGTTCTGTAATGGATGCTGTAGTGGATGTAGGGAGTGCTGTGTTGGATCCACTGCAGTGGATGCTGTAGTGGATGTGGTGATTGCTGTGGTAGATCCACTGTAATGGATGCTATTGTGGAGGTAGCAGATGCTGTAGTGGAGGTAGTGGATGCTGTAGTGGATGCTGTAGTTGAGGTAGTGGATGCTGTCGTGGATGCCGTAGTGGAGGTAGTGGATGCTGTCGTGGATGCTGTAATGGATGCTGTAGTGGATGCTGTAGTGGAGGTAGTGGATGCTGTAGTGGAGGTAGTGGATGCTGTAGTGGAGGTAGTGGATGCTGTAGTGGAGGTAGTGGATGCT
>CM052668.1:5594837-5630145 GCA_028533165.1 Leontopithecus rosalia | reverse complement strand
GTTTTTTTTTTTTTTTTTTTTTTTTTTTTTTTTGTCTTAGATTTCTCTGACAATGTTGCTTTTGTTTAGGCCCGTGTGGGCACTGCTGATCTGGGGCCACCTGTAACAGAATTCTTGGCTTGGGATCTTTGGGGTCTGCTGATAGATTTAATTCAGACCTTAATCCCACGTTAGTGCTTGCCCGCGGTTTTGAATTCTAAGGAAGATTTCACCTCCACTGCCAAGAGACGTTAAAGAACCAGCATTCTGGCCAGGTGTGGTGGCTCAGGCCTGTAATCCCAGGACTTTGGGAGGCTGAGGCAGGTGGATCAGTGAGGTCGGGAGTTTGAGACCAGCATAAACAGCGTGGAGAAACCCCGACTCCACTAAAGATAAAAAATATGCTCACCTGAGCAGGGAGGGGATCACGAACCTCATTGGCCTGCCCCAGCTCTGCCTTTACCCCTTTGTTTGGCCCTGTGGCTACAAAGCTGCCCTACCAGGAGCAACCCCCACTGGCAGCTCTGGCCCTGGGGATTTGTAACTTTGGTGGGGGCAGAGTGTGGAGAGGCCAAGTCCACACTGTATCTAACCCTACTGCAGCTCAGGATTCGGCTTCCCCCAGCCCCTTCTTCTCAGGGCTCGGGCCCTCAGGACAGCAGGAAGATGGGCTCTCCTCATCCGCTAGGTCCCCTGTCCTTTACCCCCAGCTTCAGACGCAGCTTCACCTAATCCAGCCACAAGGAGAGAAGGCGGCAAATCACTCAGGGAGGGAAGCACCTGAGCCCCCGCTTTGCCCCGACAAGGCACCCTGTGCGTCTCCCACGGCTTACAACATCTGCCTGGGACTCGAGGAAAGGGCCAGAGGGCCGAAGGTGACACCGGAATCTCCAGCACCACCTTCCAGGGCCTTCAGGGAATTTCTCGCGCTGTGGGGGCAGAAGACTGGCTCCCCTTAGGATGTGTGTGAGCGTGTGCTCCCCAGCGCCATGCGGAGGTCAGGGTCTTCTCCATTCGGGACAGCAAGGAGAGAATGGCTTGGAGTGAGGCCCTAGGGTTGGGGGCTAAAGCAGCACAGGTATGGGAAATGGGGTGCTGGGGTGCTTAGAGGGGACCGGTAGGGAACACTTGAAGCCTTGCACGGGCCTAGGGTAGCTGCGGTGGGGAGGCATCAGGGAGCCTCTCCTGCCGGATGAGGTTTTCTGAGGAGCCCCGAGGGTTCCTTGGTCTAGGGTAGCCTCTTACAGCTGCGGTGGTGGGGGGGCGGGGGGTCAGGTGAGCAGGGCGTAGTGCGGCGGCCGTGGCACGGTGGGAGCCTCGTGTTCACCGGCTCTACTCACGGGACTAGACCCCTGCAGCTACCCAGCCAACAGGGCCAGGACGTGCCTTAGGAATCTGGGTGCTCCCCAGGGCCCAGGGTGTTTGAGGGCGCCACGCCTTCCAGCGTCTGAGCTCCAGCCGCGTCAGGGAGACCGGCCTGGCGCACCCGTCCTGCCCACTGTCCCAGCGCCGGGGGCCGGGGTCCAGGGGCCGGGCCTCGTGCACGCCCGACTCCGAGGAATCTTCGTATTCCATCTCTTCCCGCCGCGCTTTGTCGCCACGGCGACCCAGGAGAGGGTGAGGCGAAGCGAGCGGTTGGGGGCGCGTGTCCCGCCGGCTGAGGTCAGTGCACGTGCGCGCGGTAGAGGCGGCCCTGCGCGCTTGCCGTACGCCGCTTCCGGGACGCGCCTGCGGCGACTCAGGTGCAGAAGGTTTGGGCGGCTCCGCGCGGCCTCGCTGACGAAGCGGGCGGCGACTCCGCGGGACGGCAGCGCGCTGCAGCAGCCCCGCACGAACCTTACCTGGCCAGGTAAGCTGGGGGGCTCGGGCTGCCTGACTCGCAGGCGGTGGCAGCCTGGGGTCTCCCGCGGCGCTGCAGGCACCCGGACGCGTGGGGGGCGGCCGGAGGTTGCGGCCCCAGTGCTCCGGAGCGTCTGCCTTGTGTGCTCGGCGGAGCTGCGGGGCGGTTGTTGCTGGGATCTATGGGAGCAGCCCAGCGGCCCCACTCCTCTCTTACGGGTCACTTCCTGCTCCCACGACCGGTGGAGGGAGCGTGCAGCGGTTACTAGGCGGCGGCTCCCGCATGCTTGGGTCTGTGGGGGAGCCTGGCAGCGAATGGCCACCTGGTGCCGGCTAGAGGCTCTGTCTGGGGGTTGGGGGGGCACTCGGGTCCTGCTGCCCGGCTGGGTGGGCCGCTGGTGCTGGTGCGTTCCTCCATCCTCCCTTGGCGCTGGCATCGAGTCCCGGTGCTGGGCAGCAACTGGGTTGGGGTCGCCTCTGGGTTCACTGTCCCTGGAGAACCTGAGCCTGGATCTTTGCCCCCTTCCCTTTTCCTTTATAGTAAGGCCAAGAGAGAAAAACTTCTCAATTAAAAGACCTCACACCCCGTTGCTCCTGGGCTGCAGGCACGGGGTTGGGGGCCCGGGGGTGGGGCGGGACCTGCCCCTTCCGCAAGGCACGCACTGCCTGGCAAGGCTGCTGGTGGTAGATATGGCTGCAGATGGTGAAGGCGAACATTGAGGACAGTTCCCCGCCCGTTGGCTGTGCTGATCCCATGTGGGGTGTTTCTGGTTCTAATCAGAAGTGGAACAGTTTCAGTGCATTTTAGAGGTTCATGTTAGTGATGAACTTGGGTGGAGATGGTGACACAGCTTGTTCTCTCCTCCTAGGCTCTTGGTGCATCCAAGATCCTGAGCCACCAGGGGCCTGGCCACTCCCGCCCCGAGCCCTGCCTTGGCTGAGCTGGTCACTGCTGCTTGTCCCGGCCTGCCTGTCATCTGCAGTGCACAGGTATGCATGTGTGTGCATATGCACACGCACCACACATGTACCATGCCTACCTCACACCACACCCATGCCCCATGCACACCACACACATACCCACCTCACACACCCCACTTAACCCATGTGCAGCGTTCGTTCGCGCCAAAGGCTTGAGACAGTTAGCTGGAGACAGTTAGCATGACTCGTCCTATTTTGGCTGCTGGACCTATCTGCAGTCATCCTCTGAGGGCTGTCGAGATCAGAGAAAGTTCTAGGGCTGAATCACTGAGGCAAAAACAGAATACA
Source organism: Leontopithecus rosalia (assembly GCA_028533165.1). Taxonomy (NCBI): domain Eukaryota; kingdom Metazoa; phylum Chordata; class Mammalia; order Primates; family Cebidae; genus Leontopithecus; species Leontopithecus rosalia. Next base: position 5,627,058 of record CM052668.1, on the reverse strand, counting down.
AAGCAAAGGTTTGTGGTTTATGAGGACATTGTGCTGTCTGCTTTCATGTCCCCATCAGTCTCTGTGTAAGCAATAGTCTTGCTGCAATTGAGATGCCTGAGAGGGGCAGAGACCCTTGCCCATATTTTCCCAGGAGCTAAGCCTTTGTTCTACCTCCTGATGGAAAACAGGATTAACAAGCCACCTCAAGGGCACCATTGTTTGCTTGCACTATGTATCTCTGAAAAACATAAACTGCTTTGTAAGCTATTATCACAAGCCCCTGATAACTATTTTTATGGAGTTTCTATTCCCTTTCTATTTACCCCTTTTCTGCTGAGATAAAGTAAATGTAACAAGAAAAAAGGTGTAAAAACTGTAACTTGCTTACCTTTTGGCTTAAGTATTTACAATTGTTAAGTACTTACTGGGCTAACTTACTTGCTGGGTGTAACTTAGTTACCATAACTTACTGGGCTTAACTTACTGGGTGTAGCTTAGTGGGTGTAACTTGCTTACTGTAACTTAAGTATGTTGATCTGGTGTAAACAACATTAATGTCAGGAAAGTATATAATGGAATGTATTGAAAAATAAATTGCTGCTTGGACATAGCCCAAGCCAGCCCTCCAGACTCCGCTTTCCTTTTTTCTTTTACTTCCGTGCACCCTCTCCCTCAGGTTGAATGAGTCATCTATGTTGGCGGTCTCGGGGACTCCCGCAGGTCAGTAGCCCCCTGGAAGACATGCCGGACCCCAACACCCATGTACACCACACATACACCATATACCACACATATACCATTGCCCACCTCACACACCCCACACATTCAACCCATATACACCACACACATTCCACCCACATACCATGCCCACCTCACACACATACCCCATACACACCACATGTGTGTATAACAACCACGTCACAGGCACCACATATATACCATGCCCACCTCACAAACACCAGGCACTTAACCCATACGCGCCACACACATACCCACCTCACACACATGACACACATACGCTATACACACCACACACAACACACATATCATACCCTTTTCATACACCATACCCTAGATATATACCATGCCCACCTCACACAAATCATACATATATCATCCCCACCTAACACATACCCCATACACACCACATACAACACACATACCCACCTCACACACCACATATATACCATGCCCACCTCACATACTCCACGCACTAACCTTTATATACCACACACACAGCACACACACATCATACCCACCTCACACACCCCACACACCCCAGGTACACCTTACGCACCACACACCACATATATACCATGCTCACCTCAGACACACCACATACTTAACCCATGTACATCATGCACACGATGCACACATTATACCCAACTCACACACGCACCATACACATGTCATACCTTCCTCACACACATGCCCCATACACACCACACAAAACACGCATATCATATCCACCTCACACAGCACAAAACACATATACCATGCCCATCTCACACAGCACATACTTAACCCATATACACCACACATACCCCACACACATACTTCATAGGCAGTATGCACCATGGCCTCTCCACACACACTACACACCACACACATACCCCATATACACCACACACAGCAAACACACCACACACACCACATACCATACGTACACACCATACAGATTTTGTATACACCTACACCCCCTATACATGCCACACACCTTACACACTTCATAAATTCCATACACACAGCACACCACACTCCACATACATGTTACATCATCTATACAACACATCACCTTCCACATAGACCACTTAGTCACACTACACAGATACCACACACACCACATCATACATACATACACCAGACACACCTAATACACACCACACACCCCCCATACACACCACACACTACACCACACACACACTCAACCCTTCCACACTACATCACACTCCACACATACCAGACATGCATCGCATACACCACAACCACACACCATACACAGTATATTGCACACACCCTCAAGGATGCCCCGCCACCGCACACACACATACACACACACTCGTACACACTGCACACTCCTTACCCACCACACTGCTCACACTGTGTCTCATGCACACACCACCCAGCCTCCGCCACACAAGCTACCCATTGAATGAAATGGAATTATTTAGTTTTCCCAAAATTTATACTGCCCATCTGGGCAACCGCAGCTATCCTGACCAACATGGTGAAACCCCATCTCTACTAAAAATATAAAAATTAGCCGGGCGTGGTGGTGCCTGTAATCCCAGCCACTTGGGAGGATGCGGCAGGAGAATCGCTTGAACCAGGGAGTCAGAGGTTGCAGTGAGCAAGGTGGTGCCATTGCACTCCAGCCTGAGACAGAGTGAGACTGTCAAAAAAAAAGAAAGTTAACCAAAAAAAGTAAGTTTTCAATAACACATACAAGTCATGTATAATATATAACAAATAGGACATATACATATTAGCTAACATTTAAACATGTTTAAAGACATCCACATAAGTAGCAGAACTATAAAATACTGCACAGGAGTGATGAACTCTGAATTCGGAGGAGTGGGTACCTCTAGGGACTGGTAGCAGAATAAGCCTGAGCGGGGGAGGGTTCTGGGGGCTTTATTTCATATGTAAGTTTTTGTTTTAGTTCATGAAACAAAGTCTGAAGCAAGTATCACTACATATGAGTATGTTCTGATAACCCCAGAGAGTGGTACCCAGGGGTTTGGCATATGGGCTCCTACAGATTTATGTATGTTTGAAATATTTATTTATTTATTTATTCTTGAGACTGAGTCTTGCTCTGTTGCCCTTCACTCACCGCAACCTCCACCTGCCATGTTCAAGCAATTCTCCCACCTTAGCCTCCAGAGTAGCCGGGTTTACAGGCACATGCAACCACGCCGGGGTAATTTTTGTGTTTTAAGTACAGACAGGGGTTTCACCATGTTGACTAGACTGGTCTTGAACTCCTGACCTCAAGTGATCCACCTGTCTCAGCCTCCTAAAGTGATGGGGTTATAGGTGTCAGCCACTGCACCTGCCCTGGAATATTTGATAATATATTTTATTTTGTTTTAAGGTGTGCCTGTTGGTGAGTGTGCCCAGGAGGAGGATAGCTGTGGAGATGGGCAGGCACCCTCCCTGCTCTGCACCTGGCCCCGTGTCTGGCCTAGCCAGACCCCAGCTTCAGGCTGAGCAGTTGTCTACAGGCCAGACAGACGTCCTGGCCTGGACTCTGCTCACGACTGCTGCATGCCCTTTTTGCAGTTGCTTGGCAGTGGGTGAGCCTGGTTTGCTCCACCAGCTGAGGCCCAGGCTGCAGTGGTGCTGGCCAGAGAGGACACAGTTAGTGGCCTGGGACCTGCCGCAATCCACAGCCCAAGTCAGAGCCGATTTCTGAGTCCTCAGAGTGAGACAGTGGATCTCATGGTCTCCAGGGATTCATCCAACTCTGTTTTCTTTGGCCCAGGGTTTGTCCTGAGGCCTGTGACTGAAGCCCTGGGCTCCAGTCTCTCTAAGCAAGGGAGCAAAGCTGAGCAGAAGTCGGCCTCCACATTCCTTGCCTTTCACTTCTATTCTGAGCTTCCTCTCTCTGGCTTCCCCATCAGTTCTGTGCCCCTTGAGGAGGGACTTCCCAGAGGAAGAGTTGGCCAAAAGGGGCCTTTATATGTGACGTGGAAGGAAAGAGGCAGCCGTGCTCATTTCTAACTGTAGTGGCATCACTTTTTTTTTTTTTAAACATTTGCTTGTTATATAGGAACTTCACCTTTTCCCAAAGCCAAATTCATATATTAACTATATTTTAATGCTGAACAGTTTGACTTTCAGGAAAAATAACATTTAGAGGTTTTTTATAGCAAAATTAAATCTGCTGCTCTGAACATCCTATTCTCAAACCAAGCCAATTTTGTTTTGTCTCTTTAAGTCTAGTAATACCTAAGGCAAAAGAGATTATCTTGATGGAAACTCTCTGTGTGCCTCTATCTGGTTAATCTAAAGAGTTTTAGAGGAAACATATATCTATCCCTGAAGCCACTCTCCTTGAAATGTGACTTTTGTTTCATTAAGTTAAAGTTGAGAAACAGGTCGTTTTTCACTGAGAGAGGAAGCAGAGAGAAAAGACAAGAAGAGGAGAAAAGCAGGGAGGGGATGGTTGAAGATGATACTGAAAACACGTAAAGTGCCACCACCTGTAATTGTTGGTGACCACTGGGATTTCCTCAGGGTTGCTTTACTGTTTACTGAACTTTGTAATTGATGTATAATAAACATGCAGAAAACTGTATGCATCATAAATGTACAGCTCTATTAAAATTAACAGCAGGCCAGTAACTACCCGTAATATAAATTTGCATCATATGGAATGTACTTTTTGTATTTGGCTTCCTTTGATTAATATTAGGTGTCTGAGAGTCATTATTGTGAGTGAACGCTTACGGTTTCTTAATCCTTATAGCTGCATATAATAGCGTATTTTGTAAATACATCACAGTGTATTTACCCATTTATTCAATTTTTGATGGACATTTGGGTACTTTCAAGCTTTGGATTATTATAAATAGTGCTGCTGTGAACATTCTCATATACATTTTATTGAATGTAGGCATACATTTATGTTGGCTATACAACTAAAGATAGAATTGCTGGATCCCGCATTTGTCCAGCTTTAGATAATAATCCCAAATAATTTTCCAAACTGATTATGCAATTTTATTTTCCCACTAACAGGCTGTGAGAGTCCCAGTTGCTCTAAATCCCTGCCGGCATTTGGCATTTTTCTTTTTCCTTTTCATTACAGCCATTCTGGTGAATATGCACTGTGGTTTTAATATACGATTCTTAGTTTTGTGAAGTGTCTATAAATACATCTGATCTTTTAAAACATAAGGAATTGAATTTATATAATGATTCAGGCTTTTCCAAGTTAAAAATGGTAGTTATTTTAAGGAATGGATAGTTTGGGTTATTTATTTGAAACAAAATAAGCCATTGATCTTATTCACATAGCCATGTAAGTAAAATGTTTCTTGTTTTAAATTAGATTATGTTTTAACATTTGTTTTGGTTTTGCTTTACATTTGACGGATTGCTTTTCTTTATTCCTAAGGCATCCATTAAGTTGATTTGTTGAAAATTGTTCTGTTTTTAAAAGCTGTTAACTGTTGTTTGTCAATTCAAAGCTGGATTTAAAAGTGAAGATTTAATTTTTTTCTCTCATTTTGTATTTAATATTATCGAAGCCTTTACTAATGCTTTAAAAAACACAAAAAGTTATTGAACATATGTTTATTATCTAGCGGAATAGATGTGCTCCAAATGCTTATCACAGAACTCTGCAAAAAGACCTATAAATTATCTCCAGTATTTTAAAAATTGGTATCTAAATAATTTCATTTTGAACTAGGTTGTCTTCATTCAGTTTTTAAGATTGAAAAAAAAAAGTTTCAAATATACAGACTTAGGTACACATTCAAAATTTATTTTCTGTTATGCTTTTCTGGCCAAAAGGAATTGAAGAATTTTTTTCCTTATCTTACTTATGACGAATATTGTCAGGTTTTAAAAAACAAAATATCACAGTAGTTTCAAAGACTAACTCTATATGAATGGCTCTAATAATAGCATAGTTAAAATAACATTTAATATAGATTCACTGGATGATGTCACCTTTTAAAACAGCAGTATTTCTCACATCATTTCTGGATGGTCTTGACACATTCTTGTATCTTCTTCAACATGGCTTCTTTACTTCTCTGGTGTTGTCTTGAGTTAAAATAATGGCTTGAAGAAGATCATATGAGATTTACTGGCTCTCTGCTATTTCTTTTTTTTTTTTGAGCCGGAGTTTCGCTCTTGTTACCCAGGCTGGAGTGCAATGGCGCGATCTCGGCTCACCGAAACCTCTGCCTCCTGGGTTCAGGCAATTCTCCTGCCTCAGCCTCCTGAGTAGCTGGGATTACAGGCACACGCCACCATGCCCAGCTAATTTTTTGTATTTTTAGTAGAGACGGGGTTTCACCATGTTGACCAGGATGGTCTCGGATCTGTTGACCTTGTGATCCACCCGCCTCGGCCTCCCAAAGTGCTGGGATTATAGGCTTGAGCCACTGTGCCCGGCCTGCTATTTCTTAAATGTTGGGCAAAACTGGGCTGGTTGATAAATGTAACTCATTAAAATGAGCTCTATTTTCAGTGCCCCACGCTGGCCAGGCAGTCTGACAGAAGGCCTTATTTCCTCTTGTAGAGAAAGACTAGAGTCCATTCTTCTAGTCCAGGGCAGTGGCCATAAAGACCAGGAAAGACATTACATGGTATGCCGTAGTTTAGAAGAGATTTTCATGTAATGGCATTGTTCCAGGTAAAGTATTTCCTGAGCAAAAATCTCATTCACTAAGTGTTTGGGGGAATGTTAAATGTTATAATCATAGTTGCCTTTCTCTGTGGAAAAGACTTATTTTTATTCTTATTTATATATATTTTTATTTTTATGTTACTTTAAGTTCTGAGAGGAAAAGATTTCTTTAATTTGCTGTGATCAACTTTCAATTTTTTTTCTTACAGTCATGCATACTCGTAATCCGAATTTCTTAAGTTTATTAAAAAATCAGTGAAAAAAAAACCTCAAGGGGACAAAAACAAGCACAAAGCAAACAAGCCATCCTCCTGTGTTCTCTGTGGGCGCACATGGAACTCTGTCATGCCTACAGGAAAGCTCAGTTTAAGAAGACAAGATTTTGTCAACAGTGGGACTGCCAAAGCCTACCACTCCCTTAAAGACTGAGGAAAATGAAAAAGTATTCTAAGCTGCAAAAATCCGCAAAGGAAAACACCTATTTTCCTGCTAATGAGCCCAAGGAGCATCAAAACCATGCCTTGCTTCTGTCCTTTTCTATTTCTGTGTATTTTCTATTTCTAAAATGTATTTCTAAATGTATTTTCTATTTCTAAAATGTATTTTCTATTTCCGAATCCGGAAAACAAATAGAACTTAATTTTATGAGTCTTCCAGAAGAGTTTTTCTACCAGGAGATACTGGCCACAGGCTCTGTTTTACCCTCTAGAAATAGTGGTCTTTGTTTTTAGGGCTTATGGTGCATGGCCTCCTGGAACCAAAATGTGAATTCATGTGGAATGGACATTGATCCAATAAATATGGAAAGAAGCTGTTGCATTACTGGGATTTTAAAAGTTTGATTTACCTTTATATTCTTTTTCCCGTTCCCATGTTTTGTCACTCGTGTGTACATTGCTTCACCATTGGGCCACGAGGGTATTGTTCTGCAGTGTTGAAACAGAATGGAAATGACAGGAAATATCTGCAGTTATCCAGGAGAAAGTATAATGGCAAAGTTGTTTGTTTTCTTGGTTATTTTGTGCTTGTTTTTAACATTTAATTTTAATAAACTCTCTGCTCGCGGCACTGCAGTAACAGGTGGTTGAGAGTTTGTCCCTAAAGCTATGGCACCAGTCTTCTAATGGACTCAGCCTGTAGGCAGCCTGTGTAATCCTGGCAGATTCTTTCTCTATTTCAGAATGGGGCAACAGAATAAGTGACTTGAGAGGAAGAGGAAGAAGAGAGATGGCTGAAGTAGGTATTTTAGATAAGAATGACATTTCCTAAATATCTTTGTTTGTGAACATGGGAATAATTTTCTAATCTCCTTTGTAAACTACTGTTAATGTGGAATAATTGAAAACACAGTGTATTTGGAACGGAATACAATTTCTCAACTCTGGCTTTACCTCTAACTGATGACACACCTTTGAGGTAATTGCTTTATCTGAATTCTTTGGATTTGGTTTCCTGGCAAACGAGCTGTTTACTTTTAGCACCAACATTATATATTTAATACTAATCAGTCTTTAACCTGTATTTGGTTATTTTTCGGAAGAGGAACTGCTAAGTTTTAAAACTTTTATATTGCATAAAAGAATTTGAGAAGATTTGAGGGACTACTCACCAGAAGTAGTGAAACTCCCTCTTGTTGAAAAATCATCAAGGAGTTTTATCTTAGTCTGTTTTATGTTATGACAGAATACCAGAGACTGGGTAATTTATAAAGAACAGACATTTATTTTCTTCCAGTTCTTGAGACTGGGAAGTCCAAGATGAAAATACCAATATTTAGTGTCTGAGGGCCTTCTTCTTGTATCCTCACATGGTAGAAGGCAGAAGGGCAGGAGAGCAAGAGGTGGGCAGATCACTCGAGGTCAGGAGTTGGAGACCAGCCTGGCCAACATGGTGAAACCTCATCTCTACTAACAATACAAAAAAATTAGCTGGCATGTTGGTGGACGTGCGTAAATCCCAGCTATTCGGGAGACTGAGGCACAAGAATCACTTGAACCGGGGAGGCCGAGGTTGTAGTGACTTGAGATCGTACCACTGTACTACAACCTGGGCAAGAGAGGTAGACTCCACATGAGTAAATGAATGTATGTATGTTGGGTTATTTGGTAATAGGACTTTACAAAACTTTTAATCTGCTTTACCCAGAGTCTAGCTTTTAAATAAATAATGGGATATAAAAGGAAGGAACCTCTTGAACTGGATGTGGGGGCTTTTTCTCTCCCCCATAGTATAGACATATTCTGGTTCTTGTCTCCCACTGAGCCAAGAATAATTGAACTTTTGGCATAAGAAACTATGAAGAATAACACCTTTAATAAGGTAATATTTTTCTTCTTTTTGCAGGATATAGAAGACTTAGATCACTATGAGATGAAGGAAGAAGAGCCTGTTAGTGGGAAAAAATTAGAGGATGGTGGACTTGAAAAAGAAAATTTGGCAATATTAGAAAAAATTAGGAAGACTCAGAGGCAAGACCATTTAAATGTGTGTGTGTAAATCTCTAGAACCTGGACTTTTGTGGTTATGTAATTATAGTTTATACCAGCAGTTCATTAACATGCTGATCTCAGCTGCTCTTCTCCATTCCTGCCTTAGTGGTGGATTCAGTCATATGTTTGTTGGTATTGAGACAGGGTCTTTGCTCTGTCACCTGGACTAGAGTGCAGTGGCACAATCATAATTCACTGTCTCCTAGGCCCCAAGGATCCTCCTGCCAAGTGGCTTGGACTATGGGCATGTGCCACCACGCCAGGGTAATCTTTTTGATTTTTGGTAGATATGAGGGCTCACTATGTTTCCCAGTTTGATCTTGAACACCTGAGTTCAAGGGATCCTCCCATTACAGTGTCCCAAAGTGCTGGGATTACACGCATGAGCCACCGTGCATACATAGCCTCAGTTATATGTTTCCTTGCTCTAGATTACCTTTCTCATCTACTGATAGCCACTTTTTAACCCTGTTCATCAGCTCTTCACATCCTGGAACCACCTTCTGATTCCTGCGCCATCGTTGGAGGAAAAACTCTTGACTATAACCTGATGGTTGAGAAAGTTTCAGAGGTAAAGAAGACTCTAATGTCATTTAAGGATAAAGAACACTCTAATGTCATTTAAGGAAACAAGTTCTTCTGCCCCTATTCTTTGGAATATTTAGGGCTAAGTTCTTAGTTTCTGACATCATAAAAATTTGAAAGTATTCTGTTCTAGGAGCCATTTGAAAAAATTGACTAGAATTTAAGAGTGATTAGAGTAATAGCATTAGAATTTTTAAATTATATGGTAGTCCAACAGGTGGGGTGGCTCGCGCCTATAATCCCAGCATTTTGGGAGGCCAAGGCCGGTGGATCACTTGAGGTCAGGAGTTTGAGACCAGCCTGGCCAACATGGTGAAACCCTGTCTCTACTGAACATACAGCAATTAGACGGATGTGGTGCCGTGCGCCTGTAATCCCAACTGCTTGGGAGGCTGAGGCAGGAGAATCCCCTGAACCTGGGTGACAGAGGTTGCAGTGAGCCAAGATCGTGCCACTGTACTGCAGCCTGGGCAACAGAGTAAGACCCTACTAATAAAGAAATAACTAAATACATGCCCATAGTCGTGTATCTCACACAACTATTTTATGTTTGCATGTTCTCATCTTTACTTGTGTGCATACTTTCTTAGTAATGCCACTTAGAAATAGTTTCCAGAGGAATAATTCCTGAGAGAATTTTGTATGATTCCTTCTTTTTTTTAAGGTATGTATTGGGTAGAGGGGCATTTCATATGGAATTTCTCACAAAACAGGTGACTGTTTTCTTAAAATTTTAAATTTCCACCCTTAATATTGTATTTTGATGATGTAAGTCAGATTGTAAGGAGAAAGTTCTTAAGTAATAGTTCCTACTCTTAAAGAAATTTTAGTTGCTTTTCTTTTTCTTTAATACCTCCTACTTTCAAGAATGAAAATGGTAAACCAGTAAAGTGGTTTTGTACTTGGTGCTGAATCTATGCTAGGATAGGCATTAAGACTGACCTTTATTTAAGGTTCTCATTTGCTCATGTTAGGCACTTAGAACATAGGTTTGTTGTCCTTTGTGAGATTCTGGAAATGGTCCAGTTTGACCTTCCCCGTGACTAAAGCCTTTTTCATACCGATTTGCTGCTGTTGAGTTATATGTCATTTTGTTAGGCCTTCCCAAGTGGGAATTAGGAACGTTGCTGTATTCTAGAGATGTTTTGTTCTTCCTGCAGGGCTGGAGCAGTGCCTACTGAACGGAATGGGTCATGATGCAAATGAATGCCACCTTAGTTGAAGGCAAAACCAGAATGCAGTTTGGAGCAAATAATGTAATTTTATTAAGAATTTTACCTAAACCCTAAAATATTTTATATTACTTTATGAGCCTTCTTTTTGTCTTGACTTCTTTTTGAGAGAATGAATTTCATTTTCATTTGCTTCGTTTTCTTGTTACAGAAGTGATCTATAGAAAATGAAGTATAAGAAAATCAAAGATATGAATTAATTACCATTTAATGATTTAGGGTCTGTTTTTTAAGTCTGTGTTAGATGTACTGTAGATAAACATGTATATTGTTGTAAGTTTATTATTGGTATGTATCCCGCTGAGACCAGCTGGGTCGTGGAGTCCTGTTCCTTTGGCGGTGCTGAAGGAGTTAAGAAACAGACAGTAAAAAGTGCAAAAGTGGGATCAGAGTGGGATGTCGGGGGCTGACAGCATTTCCCAGCTGAAAGCCCAGAGCAGACTCTGACCCACATATTGATTCTTTGTGAACAAGTGATTATTTTTAATAAGCAAGTGCTCAGTGTTTCTTCATGGAATAAAGACAGACTAAACAGGCAGATAGAAATAAGCTAGAAAGCACTCTTTGCAAGTCAGCGATGGGGACAAGGTCAGATATCCTGTGATTTGCAAACTGGTTTAACTAGTGCATAACCAGTACATATTATTTACAATTCTAGCAGTTTTCTGACTGGGGATGGCTCAGTGTTCCTTCCCCTTGCCTCTCAGCAAACAACATACTCCGTCACACGTGTCAAGACCTTCTCCCAGCAGTATACCGTAGTAAGTTAAAAATTATATGTACTTGCAAGTTTTGCAAAATTGAGTTCCTATATAGAACTAATAACAGGTGAACTTTTACATGCTAGGCTCTAGCCTTTAATTCATGTATTTTAACTCTTTTTTCTCTGTGCCTATAGTTCTAGCTACTATAGGCATGCGCTGAGGAGGCTGAGGTGGGAGGATCACTTGAGCCCAGGGGGCTGAGGCTGCACTGAGAAATGTTTGTGCCAGCCTGGGTGACAGTGAGACTCCATCTTAATATAAAGTAAAATAAAGTCAATACAATAAGAAACTCAGTAGATGGATTAGACATCAGAAGAGGGAACTAATTGATTAGACGATTATCTCCAAAAACATAAGGCAGAATGTTACACAGAGACAATGAGGATAGATGATAGAGCAGAAGTAGGTGGGGTGGTGGGGAAAGAGATCAGAATGAGTTCTAAAATATGTCTCAGTGGACCCAGAAGGGAATACTAAAATTATATTAGAAAGTGAGAGAAAGGCCAGGTGTGGTAGCTCACGCTTGTAGTGCCAGCACTTTCAGAGGCTGAGGCAGGTGGATCGCTTGAGGCCGGGAGTTGGAGACTAGCCCGTCCAACATGGTGAAACCCTCTCTCTACTAAAAATACAGAAATTAGCTGGGCATAGTGGCGGGTGCCTGTAATTCCAGCTACTGGGGAGGCTGAGGCATGAGAACTGCTTGAACCTGGGAGGTGGAGTTTGCAGTGAGCCGAGATCACCACTGCACTCCAGCTTGGGTGACAAGAGTGAAGCTCCATCTCAAAACCAAACAAAAAAACAAAGCGAGAGAAATAGAATTTCTTAAGGTATAGAAGCTCTAGAAGTCATAGAAGCAGTCCACAGAAATCAGTCACGACAAATGGAAATGGACTAAAGTTAGACTGATTGAATTGATAAAATCCAGCTGTTTCAATCCATCATATATAAAGTGTGAGGATACGAAAAGATGGAAAGTTTTTATCAAGGAGAGAGCTTGATAAAGGTATGCCAGTATACATTAAGCAAAAACAAGGGATGTAGCCAGGCATGGTGGCTCACTCCTATAATCCCAGGACTTTGGTATGCTGAGGCAGATCACTTGAGGTCAGGAGTTTGAGTCCAGCCTGACTAACATGGTGAAACCTCGTCTCTACTAAAAGTACAGATGTTAGCTGGGCATGGTGGCATGTGCCTGGAATCTCAGCTACTGGGGAGGCTGAGGCAGGAGACTCCCTTGAACCCCTGAGGGGCAGGTTGCATTCAGCTGATATCACACCACTGCACTCCAGGCTAAGCAACAGAGCGAGACTCCATCTCAAACAACTGATGTAGCTTTCTTATCAAAGAAAATAGGATTTTGAAACAGTGTCTGTAGCATGCATCTGTCTGCGAGGGAAAGCAGGGGACAGTGACTCATAACAGTGGGCTGTCCACTGTTGTTTAAAGAAGAACATACAAGAAATTCGTAATCATGGTTAACTTTTGTGGAGGAAGGGGGACGAATAGGAGGAAACTTGGTGGTTAGGGGACAAGTGGGGAGAGTTTGTGCTTAGAATATAGACATTTCTGAGTGTTGTGCTGTGTGAATTTATTACGTAAAAAACAAATCTGTGACCTAGTAGATAGATGTGCACCGCTACGGAGAATGCCGATGGTATATTAATTGGAAGTTAAGATAATAGGTTGGTTGTACCTACGGGGTAAAAATTAATCCTAGATTTGGCTTCTTAGAAAGATTGTATATTTTTACTAGAAGAGGACTCCTTTAGTAAATGACTTGGTGCCAGTTATGGGCATTCTTTAGATTTCTAACTTAAAATGTCATTCATATGTGTAGTTGTGGAAGCTTAATATTTTCTCATCTGCAAGTAATATTTTGTAGGGTTTTATTTTGATGGAAGTGATGAGGAAGAGAGTTTGAGTTTTATTAACATCCAGTGTTCTTTCACTTGATTCATCACCGTGGAGATGGACTCCAGAACCTGAAGGCTTTGTACTTGTGCAGTAGTAGGAAGACATATAATAAGGAACTGTGAGGCTTGTTGATGTTTATTGGGGTACAGTTTTGGTTAGGTTGTTCTTATGGAATTATAGAGAATAATGAAATTGAGAAATGAGGCTATTAAGTTAAAATTGTTTTTGAAATGGAAATATTCAGTGTCCTGTGTACTTTTTTTTTTTTTGAGACAGAGTCTCTCTCTGTCTCCCAGGTGGGAGTGCAGTGGCACTGTCTCAGCTCACTGCAGCCTATGTCTCCTGAGTTCAAGCTATTCTCCCGCCTCAGCCTCCCAAGTAGCCAGGACTACAGCCGTGCGCCACCATGTCCAGCTGATTTTTGTATTTTTAGTAGAGACAGGGTTTTCACCATGTTGCCCAGGCTGTTCTCGAACTTCTGACCTCAGCCTCTCACAGTGCTGGGATTACAGGTGTGAGCCACCGTGGCTATCCTATCCTGTGTACCATTAGGCACAGGTGTGATCCATTTATAAATTTATTGTGATAATTTTCACCTAGTTTTGATCTGAAATGTGTAATTACTTTCAGAGTCAATATAATCTGGCAAGAGCCCAACAATCCTATAAGATACATAAGAAAAATGCTAAGTTTAATTCTATGTGTTTATTGCCGTTTAGAAGTTTTATATAATGTTTTGGTACTTACCCTGATTTGTTTTTTTTGTTTTTGGTTTATGTTATCATAGTGAAAAAAACTTAACTTATGCTGTATATAAAATCTTTTAATGAATCCTTATTAAACTGTGCTTCAATCAAAAATCTTTGTATCCTGTGCACTTGGCCTAGGTATCTTGGAGTCAGAATCAAGATGATTTTTTTTAGCATATTAGTGAATGGCTCACTACATACTTGAAATCAATGGTCTTAGGTTAGGAATTGAAGCAATTCTTTATAGATAGAGTTGTTGTTACAACTGGGTAAATGCAATCAGGATCATGACCTGCCGTTTCTGAAACATCTTCAGACTATATGCTTAATGTTTGTCACAATCTTATATATGTGTCTATTCGATAAGAATAGTTGTCATTTCAGTTTAGACGTGAGTATTGAGTTGTCAATTTTTTTAAAGTTAAATGTTTCTTAAAATATCCTTCATAAGCTTTAGTGGTCTTTAAATTTTGTTTATACCTTATTCACAGTGCACATATTTTGAGATTTTTGTCTCTAACAGTGAGATTTTAAAAAAATTAGACTAGAAATAATGTTATAAACAGCTAGACAAGAAATAATTGTGTAGAGCCTGTTAAAGTCACGTAGAACATATTTTTAGATACCATGTTATACTTTGCATTAAAGTCAGTTCTCTGTCTCCTTGTTTTACAAGGTTTTCTTTTACTAAATAAATGAACCCATCAGATTTTCTCCATTATTTGCTGGTGCATCGAGGAAAATGGGGGCAGGGGAGTAATTCAGCTTTTGGCGGGGTGAGGAGAAGTAGGACCGCATATAAAAATTTGTTTGAAGGTTCCAGGTAAATCTCTAATTAGAGCGATTTTGTCCCCTGTACTTCATTTATTCCCAGAGAAGCTGCATGGACGTTAACAGGAATCAAAAAAGTCATAACTCTGCTAAGCTTTCCTATATTGACCACAGCACACATACATTCCATTAGGTACCTTCCATTTGATGGGAGAACGGTGCTTGCAAATAGAATGTCAATGAGCTTGTTAAGCAAAGAGAAAACAGAACTTACCTGAAATTAGAAGTTAAGGAGAAATTTTCAAAAGCATAGTAGTTGACAAGGAAGTGAAGAAAAACAGGAGAATCCTTTCTGTGATCCCTAATAGTAAAATATATAGAAGCAAAGGTGAATTATAAATAGGCATTTTCTAAATTAAACTCAGGGCTGCCGGATTAGAAATACAGTATAAACATAATACAGTGTGTTTTAATCAAAATTTGTCATATACTGACCTATAAATTTGCTCCACTTAGCAAAGTGTGGTGGTGGGTGCCTGTGATCCCAGCTACGTGGGAGGCTGAGGCAGGAGAATTGCCTGAACCCAGGAGGTGGGGCAGAGTTTGCATTGAGCCAAGATTGCATTATTGCACTCCAGCTTGGGCAACAAGAGGAAAACTCCATCTCAAATAAATAAAATAAAATAAAAAACTAAACTAGAAGATGGGGCACCTTCGTGTCCTGCAGATCTCGAAAATGGGCTGACTGACCTCATGAAGCAGGAATTCAAGCTCTCTAGCCCACATGGGGTACGTGCAGGAGAAAAAAGAGAAGGAAAAGAAACAAATATAAATAAAAGAAATGAACACTTCTCCCTGGTTATAAAGGAAATCACCTTCCTTTTGTAATATTTTGGATGACTAAATATAAAGAAAATCTAATTTTGTCACTCAAAATATTCTAGTTTGTTGCTTTTTACACTTTTCTTTGCCTATAAACATTTTTAAAAGAATCATAATATATAGTCTTTTGTCACTTTCTACATTTTGGGCATATTTTTGTGGCAGAAATATATCCTGACATTATGATTTTTAATAATTGGATGTATATTTAGTGAATCATTGCCACCCCAGAGGTGAATTTGTTTCTATGTACATTTATTGGACTCGAGCAAGTATTACTGGAATGAATTCATAGAAGTAGAATTTCTGGAGGAAAATAATATAAAACAGCTTTAGGATTTTTTAATAGAAATGTTCAAATTATCCTGTAGGAAAATTGGTTCAGTTTATCCCCAACAGGGACATAGCTCCAGGTTCCCCTATCCATTTGTCCTCTTTGCTGGTTTTTAAGCAGAATATTTCATTGTTTTCATCACATTTCTTTGATTTCTAGTGGTTTTGAATCTTTTTCATATGACTCTTTGGCCATTTATATTATCGTGGGAAGTGCCTATTTCTCTGTTGCTTATTTTCTGTTGGAAATATTTCATTCTCTTCTGAGAAATTTTAAAGATTTCTTTATAGGCTAAGGATAGAAACCCTTTATCTGTCACTGAAGTTACAAAGACTTTCTCCCAATAAGTAATTTCTCATTTCGCTTTATTTTTTTATTGATTGATTTTGCTAGCCAAACACCAAAGTCACGTTTCACTTAATTTTTATCCTGCTGACTGAAAGTGTTTTAACTTAGTGATTTTAGTGGAGCAGGACAGAATGTAATTATCTAGGTTTGGCTCTGTCACCCCGACTGGAGTGCAGTGGCATGGTTGTAGCTACTGCAGCCTCGAACTCCTGGGCTCAAGTGATTTTTTCCACCTCAGCCTCCCAAGTAGCTAGGACTACAGATGTGTGCTGCCACGCCCAGCTACTTAAAAAAAAATTGTATAGAGATGTGAATTCTCTATGCTGCCCAGGCTGGTCTTGAACTCCTGACTTCAAGTAATCCTTGGCTCGCCAATGTGCTGGGATTACAGGTGTGAACTACTGCTCTCAGCCAAGAGCTTACTTTTGTCTGCTAGTGGTGTTCTTGGTATCTTTTTCTATTTGAGGCCTTGATGCTAGTGCTGACGTATTCCACTCACCATCTGAGGTTTACGGGACTTTTGTTTGAATATTGAACAGATGGAACTGTTTAGTTCTGGATCTTTGCAGGTACACAAAATGTGCCTACCAGGACTCTGCTTTATAACCACTGAAAAGCAGGAAGCAATGCAGTAAAACTTTGCCTGGCTAGAGGCTTTGGAAGAATGGTGTATTCTGGTTTAATGCTATTAACCTGGAAGCATGAAGGTGATTAAAAATTCAAAACGTTAATTACCCGTTGAATGCAGTGTGAAAATATAGGAATGATTCCACTTTTCTTCTCTAGGAAGTTTGGACATTCAGATGTAGTTGGTCTTCTGTGATAGAACTCCTAGTGTGCCTGAGTCTTCCATTGTCAAGATCCTTTCCTAAAACTTTGGATGTAAGAGGGTGTAAATGATATTCAGTGAGATCAGGCCGGATGAGAACTTACACCTGTAAATATACTTTTTAGACGAAATCTCTGATTGCTACTCGTATGAATAAAACACACTGGCTAGAGGGTGGGAGTAGGAAGGAGATTTCTGTCTTTTCATTTTAAGTCATTGTTTCATACTGAGACAGAACATACAGTATCCCTGGCTTTGGACCTACAGAAGGAAAGACCTTTTTCTACCTGCTCTATGCCAGCAGTTCCTGAACACCTGGAGGGCTTATTGCAGCACAGATTTCTGGGCCCTACTTGAGAGTTTGCGATTCATCAGGTCTAGGGTGGGGCCTGAGAATGTGCATTTATAAGAAGTTCCCAGATGCTACTGGTGCTGGTCTACATTTTTGAGAACCACTCTTATATACTAGCTTAAATTGTAGAACTCTAGAAAAAAGCTTAGTTTGGTCTGAGATAAAAGTATACGGGTAATGGAGCAAATCATGAAAAAGTCAACCCTTGATCCAACCTAATGTGGAATTCCGGTAACAAGCCATATACAGTAACTTAACACAGTTCTTGATTTTCATGATTGCAAGTCATAGCCCAGTATCAAGTGAGAAATTCAGTTTATTCACAGGACTTGGAGAGGCCAGATGATTCTAGAAAAATAGGATTTAGTGATTAACCTCGTGAGAGTAGGAGTTATTTATGTCCTTTTTCTCTCGCCCATCACTTAGCATTCAGCCTTACTTTAGGAACATCTTGTATTTGTTTTGAACTGGTAAAGAGCTTTGAATGCTTATTAAGTCAAAAGCTTTGTGTATTTATTTATTTATTTTGAGACAGAGTCTCATTCTTTTGCCCAGGCTGAAGTGCAGTGGCACAATTTTGGCTCACTGCAACCTCCACTTCTTGGGTTCAAGCAGTTCTCCTGCCTCAGTCTCCCAAGCAGCTGGGATTACAGGCTCCCGCCACCATGCCCAGCTAGTTTTCGTATTTTTAGTAGAGATAGGGTTTCATCATATTGGCCAGGCTGCTCTTGAACTCCTGACCGCAGGTGATCCACACACCTCAGCCTCCCAAAGTGCTGGGATTACAGGCATGAGCCACCATGCCCAACTCAAAAGCTTTGTGTTTTTAAAGATGTTAGACGTGTTTCTTTTTCTTCTCCTTTTCTTTTCTTTTCTTTTTTTTTTGAGACAGAGTCTTGCTCTGTCACTAGGCCCCAGGCTGGGGTTCAGTGGTGCAATCTCAGCTCACTGCAACCTCCGCCTCCCGGGTTCAGGCATTTCTCCTGCCTCAGCCTCCTGAGTAGCTGGGACTACAGGTGTGCGCCAGCATGCCCAGCTAATTTTTGTATTTAGGTAGAGATGGGGTTTCACTATGTTGGCCAGGATGGTCTTGATCTTTTGACCTCATGATTCTCCCGCCTCCACCTCCCAAAGTGCTGGGATTGCAGATGTGAGCCACCGGGCCCCACAGTCGTGTTTATCTTTAAAAAAAAAATTTTTTTTAATGTAGGAGACTAAAAGAAACTTTTCAAAAAAAAAAATCATTGTGATTATTTCATCTCATTGGAATGTTGGATAATACAGTCTGGTCATCGTCAAGCATGCTATAGATTTGAGATAATTAAGTTTTAAAGTTTTTCAAGTGAAACCCAGCCCTGCCCCTCTCCCGGAGTGGGCGGGGGCAGCTGGTGCATGGGCAGCCTTCATTGTGACACCACAGGTTGGTCCCTCATGACACACCACTGCCTGGCCATGCCTCCATCCCCTTTTATTTTTCTCATTGACCAATGAGCTTGAGGCATTCAGGCCACACCCCTATTCTGGGTCCTAGTGAGGCCCTGGTTACACCTCCTCTGCCTCATTCACACAGCTGCGCGGTAGGTGACAGGACGTATCTCACTGTCCTCTTCTGTATCACGATAATGTGGCCGCAACCCTACGCCCCTCCCCAATCCTACGCCCCTCCCCAATCCTACGTCCCTCCCCAAGCTCAAGTCCCTCCCCAACCCCACGTCTTTCCCCAACCCTACGCCTCTCCCCAAGCCCGCATCCCTCCCCAACCCTATGTACCTCCCCAAGCCCACGTCCCACCCCCTTACGTCCCTCACCCTCCCCGACCCTACGTCCCTCCCCAAACCCACGTCTCTTCCCAACCCTTCGTCCCTCCCCAAGCCCACGTCCCTCCCCAACCCCGCGTCCGTCCTGTCGCCCGCGTCCGTCCCGTAGCCCGCGTCCCTCCACAACCCCGCGTCCTTCCCTAAACCCACTTCCCTCCCCAATCCCAGATCCCACGTCCCTCCCCAACCCCACGTCCCTCCCCACCCCGAGATGTCCAAAGCAACCAGAGAGCGCAAATGGACCAAGGAAAAGGTAAAACACACCAGGTGGTGGACCCCCAACCCAGCCCCAGGCCCCCCATGAGCAGGACTGCTGCCAGAGTCTTTGCCACTCCTCAGCCGCAGCAGGCTGGCCCCCCCCCCAGTGCCTCTGGGCTCCTTGCACCAAAATCTTGTCAGCCAGCCCCACCCCAATTAGCAGTCCTGCCCCTGCTCTCGACAGTCGCCCCAGGGTGATTTTGAGCCGCTGACTCCTGGGGCTTCTCACTCCATACTCTGCCCTCACCTCCTGCTGCCCCAGGGTCAACCTCCCTGGGCTCTTTGGGCTGGTATCTCCAAGGACCTGGGTGCCCCAATGCCTGCCCTCACCAGTTTTCCTAGGGTGACTTTGGGCAGGTGACTCTGGGGCTCCCCACTCTATACTTGGCCCTCACCTCCTGCTGCCCCATGCCTGAGTTCCCTGGGCTCTTTGGGCTCGTGTCTCCAAGGACCTGGGTCCACACCACCTCCATCTCAAAGTGCAACTCGGGCATCACACTGATGTGTCCCCACCTCCCCACAGAGGAGTGGGATGTAGTGATGTCACAGTCCCCCTAGGAACCTAGGAACATCCCAGCACTTTGCTGCACAGATGACACATGGGCTGTGAATTGCTGCACGGATGATGCACATGGGCTGTGAATTGCATGGATCTCATTTACTTACAGACACAGCTGGTTCCTATATCGCACACCCATGTGGGTGACTTACAAGTGAACCAGGCCGAGAAGCTGAGGAGCAGGGGTTCACAGTGTGTCCCTGACTGCTGTCTCCACAGGTCCGCCGGGTGCTGAAGAGCCAGGAGGTGTATGAAAACTTCCTCCGCTGCATCACCCTCTTCACCCAGGAGCTGGTGTCTGGCTCCGAGCTCCTGCAGCTCGTCAGCCCATTTCCAGGGTGAGCACCTGACTTCCCCAGGCTCCCCAGGGTAGTTCTGTTCCTGTCGACTCTATCTACCAGGTTTTTAGTTACTGTTTTTGAACAATGATTATGCTTTTCTAAAATCCTGTTTACTAATTGAAGTGATTGAGATTAATTATAGATTCAATCACACAAATTATGCATTTGTGTGTTTTGTTTGTTTGTTTTTAAGGTAGAGTCTTGCTCTGTCACCCAGTCTTGCTCTGTCACCCAGGTTGGATTGCAATGGCACGGTCTTGGCTCACTGCAACCTCTGCCTCCTGGGTTCAAGCCATGCTCCTGCCTCAGCCTCCTGAGTAGCCAGGATTACAGGCGCCCGCCACCACGCCCTGCTGATTTTTGTATTTTTAGTAGAGACGAGGTTTCACCATGTTGGCCAGGCTGTTCTCGAACTCCTGACCTTGTGATCCACCTGCCTCAGCCTCCCCAAGTGCTGAGATTACACGCATTAGCCACCATGCACGGCCAATTCCCATGCTTTTGTAAGGAGTGATACACCACCTGGGTACCCTCCAGCTGGTGCCTCCAACAGTAATATCTAGAGTTAGTATCCTCACCAGAAAACAGTAGGTCCTCGAATAAAGCCTTTTCGTTTAACACTGTTTTGTTCCTGGTGAGAAAAAAACATTCATTTCTGGTCTGAGTGGAGTTTGCACGTTCTCCCCATGTCCGTGTGGAGTTTCTCCCACATCCCACAAATGTGCATGGTAGGTTAAATGTAGGTGAAGTCATGACTCTCCATGGTCCCTGCCTGAGTGAGGGGGTGGTGAGCGCCCTGCAGTGGGGTGATGTCCTGTCCAGGGTGCTCTGAGCTGCTGGGATGGGGTCTAGCCGCCTGAGACCCTGAACTGGGATGATTGGGTAAATCGGTAAGTTGTATTCACTCAGCTTTCTTATCTGTATGTCTGGCTTGCATTTATTTTGGTGTTAAATATTACAAGTGTTTTGGTCTCTCTTGAGAAATTTGGTGCTGGTTTTATGACCGGAAATATGCCTTAGGAGTGTCACTCTTGTTGATGTGTCAATTAGCTTGCGGTAAAATTGGTTTTGTTACACATCTTTTTGCCGAAAGTCACAGCTTCCTAAAACCTGTTGATGTTGAGTGAGGGCTGACTGTATCAACTCTCACACAACCCACCGATCTTTCCAGCGTCTCCGTGTCACTTGTACACGTCTGGTGTGTGTGTTTATACAACTTTCTCACTGTGGAGTGTCGTGCATCCGCCACAGTGAAGATACTGAACAGCTCCAGGGCCGTCACTGTTCTGCCTTGACCTTTTGTTTCCATCCAAAAAGCCTGCCTCACCCAGAGTCTGTTTCCAACCCCTGGCAACCACTCATCTGTGTGTCTCTAAAATTTATATTAAAATGTTACAGTAATGGAACTATACAGGAGGAACCTTATGGGTGAAACTTTTTTTTTAACCCAGCATAATTCCCTGGAGATTCACCCATTAAATGCCTTTTATAATTGTGGTTTTTGTTTTTTTTTTTTTTGAGACGGAGTTTCGTTACTGTTGTTACCCAGACTAGAGTGCAATGGCACGATCTCGGCTCACCGCAACCTCCGCCTTCTGGGTTCAAGCAATTCTCCTGCCTCAGCCTCCTGAGTAGCTGGGACTACAGGCGCACACCACCATGCCATACAATAATTTTTGTATTTTTAGTAGAGACGGAGTTTCACCTTGTTGACCAGGATGGTCTCAAACTCTTGACCTTGTGATCCACCTGCCTCGGCCTCCCAAAGTGCTGGGATTATAGGCGTGAGCCACCATGCCTGGCCCATGCCTTTTATAATTCTAATACTTGGTTCGGGCTTGTGTGGGATGCGGTGGCTCACTTCTGTAATCCCAGCACTTTGGGAGACCAAGGGGGGTGGATCACTTGATGCCAGGAATTTGAGACCAGCCTGGGCAATGTGGCCAAACCCTCTCCTAGAAAATTTAAAAATTAGCTGGGGGGTGGTGGCATACTCCTGTAGTTCTAGCTACTTGGGAGGCTGAGCTGGAAGGGTTGCTTGAGCCCAGGAGGTGAAGGCTGCAGTGAGCTATGATCACGCCACTGCATGATGATCATATATGATCTCTATATGAGATCATATAGGGTCTCATAGCCTGAGACCCTATATCAAAAAAAAAAGTCTGGGGGTAGTCGCTCACATCTAATCCCAGCACTTTGGGAGGCCAAGGTGAGTGGATCACCTGAGGTCGAGAGTTCAAGACCAGCCTTGCTAACATGGTGAAACCCCATCTCTACTAAAAAATACAAAAATTAGCTGGGCATGGTGGTGGACACCTGTAATCCCAGGTACTTGGGAGGCTGAGGCAGGAGAATTGCTTGAACCCAGGAGGCAGAGGTTGTAGTGAGCCAAGACTGTGCCACTGTATTCCAGCCTGGGCAACAAGAGCAAGACTCCATTAAAAAAAAAAAAAAAAAACTGTACCCCTGCTGCACAGAGAAAAGCCTCATTAGTGGGTCAGGTCTGAGAGCAGTTTCTAACCCCTGGTGGCCAGATCAGCCTAAGAGGGGACTGGGTCCGGGTGGGGGGGCCTGGGTGCAACTGTGCACAGTTGCGTCTGCTCTTGGTGCACAGGAGTGTGTACAGTACAAGTAGGCAGGCCTGTGAGCGCTGTGTGAGACCTGGGAGCCAAGTGGGGCTAGTTTCCCTTCCTGCACATCAGCCCTGTGACTGGGATGAGTCACTTGGCCAGTCCGAGCCTGTTTCCTTGCTGTAAAATGGGGATAGTAAATGTACCTACCTCAGCGCGGTTCCTGAGACCTGCAGGTGGGCGCTACTTCTAGGGCCCTTCAAATACAATAGAATCTCACAAATAAAAGGAGACAATAGGTTTCTTTAGGCAGAAGGAAATGATGTAAGTCACAAACTTGGATCTACCTAAAGAAGGGAAGAGTGTCCAAGAAAAATACACCTGAAGATTTTTTCTTTCTTTTTTTTTTTTTTTTTTTGAGACAGAGTCTTGCTCTGTCAACCAGGCTGGAGTGCAGTGGTGCAGTCTTGGCTCACTGCAACCTCCAACCCCCCAGGTTCAGGCGATTTTCCCGCCTCAGCCTCCTGAGTAGTTGGGATTACAGGTGTACGCCACCACACCTGGCTCATTTTTGTATTTTTAGTAGAAATGGGGTTTTGCTGTGTTGACCAGGCTGGTCCCGAACTCGAGGCAGGCAATCTGCCTGCCTCAGTCTCTCAAAGTGCTGGGATTACAAGCATGAGCCACTGTGCCTGGCCATGAAGTTTTTTTAATGGTTCTCACACATGGCGGGCACACACGTTATGTGATCAGCCCATTCAGTCCTTAACTGTTTTCCCATTTACCCCAAGAATAGTAGTTCATGGCAGTTGTGGCTGCAGCGTTTACCCCAAGATAACTTTGTCATGAAGCATCTAATTTTTATTATTATTTTTGCATTGCTCTCATATATCAACTTTGGAAATAAAAAGACATCGTTTTACATATAGCTTTCTGTTTTTAGCAGTGGTGTTTCCAGTTACACAAAATACAGTAATTCTTGATCACTGAAAATACCAAATCTTGGAACACGTAGCATCCTGCACTTGATGGGAACATTGTTCTCAAACAGTTGTTGGCCAGGGACTCATCTGATGACTCTGACTGTTCTAAAATAGACGATTCTGGTGATTCAGATGATTCTGACACTGTTTAGAAACAACTCCAAGAACAGTTTTTATATTTTACTTCCACCTTGAAAATCAGTCAGATTTGCTTCCGCCTCAGAGAGAGTTTATGTAAAATTAAATGAGCTCTGGCGTAAGCTGTACTTTTTTTTTCTAAATGGGAAACAGTTAAATCAACCCTGGGGACAGGTGCTGTGTGAGTCCTTTTGCATTAACTTAAAAAAATGTGTGTATATGTAAATATTTTTCTAACATAAAATGAAGCACAGATCCAAGAAACCACATGGCCGAGAAATGGCTTGAATCTGTATTTAGCAGTCACCCATGTGCCTACCACCCACATCAAAAACAGACTCCAGGAGCCCCCTGCGTACCATGCTAGTCCCTGCCCTTCTCACTGCGAGAGTGCCCTGACTGCAAGAGTGACCGCCTACTGCACTAGTGACGGTGCAGCCACCCAGGGGGGCATTGCCAAATACATGCCTCAGTTTCACCCCCAGCCGGGTTTTCTTCCCTTCTTTTTGAGATGGAGTCTCATTCTGTCGCCCAGGCTGGAGTGCAGTGGGATGATCTCAGCTCACTGCAACCTCCACCTTGCAGGTTCAAGCCATTCTCCTGCCTCAGCCTCCTGAGCAGCTGGGAGTGCAGGTGCGCGCCACCACACCCAGCTCATTTTCGTATTTTTAGTACAGATCGGGTTTCTCCACATCGGCCAGGCTGGTTTCAAACTCCTGGCCTCAAGTGATCCTCCTGTCTCAGCCTCCCAAAGTGCTGGGATTACAAGTGTGAGCCACGGCACCCAGGCCCTGGGTTTTGTTTCCTAATACATCTCGTAAGTCTCCTTTCACCTCCAGTTCCCTCCGATTCTAGTCCTTACTATTTCTATCCTGATAGCCCTCTATGTGTCCCCATCTCTGTTATTTCTGTGATATTAGCCTCCCAGGTTTGCTCATTCATTTGGGGTTGCACAGGAAGATTGCCACAGCATTGATCACCTTTTCTAAAGTGGCCAGGAAAGCTGCTTGATTTCAGTCTTGTTTCCTTCCTGCGGCCTCAGAGTGTTGAGCTGCTTTCGTGTCATCTTCCCAAGGGGACCAATTAGGTCCTTTTTTAAAAAAGCATGTTAATGAATTCATGGACTTAAAACATATTTGATACGTTTCAATACATTTTCTAGTCCTTTTAAAGGTGAGGGGCTGGGTGTAGTGGCTCACATCTGTAATCCTAGCACTTTGGGAGGCCAAGGTAAGTGGATCATCTGAGTTCAGGAGTTCAAGACCAGCCTAACCAATATGGTGAAACCCCTCCCTACTAAAAATTAAAAAAATTAGCTGGATGGGGTGGCCTGTGCCTGTAGCTACTCAGGAGGCTGAGATAGGAGAATTGCTTGAACTTAGGAAGCAGAGGTTGCAGTGAGCCAAGATCGCACCACTGCACTCCAGCCTGGGCAACGGAACGATACTCTGTCTCAAAAAAGACTAACCTGGGCAACATAGTGAGTCCTTGTCAGAAACTAGCCTGCAGTGGTGGCATGCACCTGTAGCTATTGCTTGAGTTTCAGAGGCAGAGGTTGCAGTGAGCCATGATCACACCACTGCACTCAGCCTGGGCGACAGAGTGAGACTCTGTCTATAATAAATAAACAAAAATAAAGGTGAGGAAGCTGAAGCTCAGATCAAATGCCTCTGACTTATCCAAGGACAAACACTCCTAGGTGAGCTTAGCGTGCTGTTAGGCAGCAGCCAGGGTGCTCCAGCCCCAAAGCCAGCCCTTTGTGTGTTCTCTGCCTTCCGGGCACAGTGGCTGCTGGGTGTTGTGTCAACAGGCTCATGCTGTCAGGCTGGACTTCCGTGTCTTTTTTTTTTTAACTCAACATTTCTTTGAAGTGTTTCAGCATCAGATGTGAACCCACGTCCTTTTTTTTTTTTTTTTTTTTGCTCTGTTGCCAGGCTGGAGTGCAGTGGCATGATCTCGGCTCACTGCAATCTCTGCCTCTCGGATCAAGTGATTCCCCTTCCTCAGCCTCCCGAGTAGCTGGGATTATAGGCGCCTGCCACCACGCCTGGGTAATTTTTTGTGTTTTTAATACAGACAGGGTTTCACCATGTTGGCCAGGATGGTCTCAATCTCCTGACCTTGTGATCAGCCCACCTCAGCCTCCCAAAGGGCTGGGATTACAGGTGTGAGGCACCGCGCCTGACCCACAGCCTCATTTTTAAGTAACTGCATGGCTTCTCCTTCCCTTAGCAGGATCTCTAACAATGAGCGTTGGTCTCTAGTCCTCCCTCAAATGCTCCTGAGGCTGCGACCCTCTCTGGTCAAGCTGAGCCCATCAGAAGGCCTTTTCCCTGGTGGTCCTGGGCTTGCACGTGTTGGGGTGCTCTTTCTAGTCTAGTGGGTTTTCTTTCCTGGGCTGCTGAAGGTCTGTAAATGCCCTGAAGAACAGCCCAGAGCAGGATGGTGTTACTCTAGTCTCAGCCAGCAAGCCCCTGAGATCTGTTTGTGACATGGGTACACATGGGTGGGCATTTTCTGTGGACCTGGAATGCACAGTCACCTTCACTCACCTCTTTTGGGCTCAGAATCCAGCACTCTCCTGACAAGGGGCCCTCGGGGCTGTGTGTGCAGCCGGGTGTTGGCACCTGGGCCCAGGGAGCAAGTGATCACCCTGGGTTGGAATTGGGACTCTGCTTCTTACTAGCCAAGCAAGCCTCAGTGTCTTTGTAAAATGGCCATACCTCCCTCCTAGGTTTGTCAGGGGGCTAGAGGGGAAGACAAAAGGAACATGAAATTCGAGAATATAAAAGGCAGGATGCTGAGCAGATGGGCAGTGCTGGGGGCACAGTCAGCTGTTCTTGCTTCCGTGTTTCAGCAGTAGTGAGAGACTCCTATGGGGAAGTGTGTTTGGGGAGGGTCTATATGGAGCAAGGTCCAGAACTGAAGCAAGCCTCTGCGTGTTCTTGACACAAGGCCTGGTTGGGTTAGGAGCATTCACCACCACATGGCCTTCCTTTGCGTGTTCGACCTGCCATCAGGTGCTCAGCTGGGCCAGGCAGCTGAACATGGCCCAGGGAGCTGCCCCTTGGAGCTGGCAGCCAGGGTGGATGGGGTTAAGTATCCCTTGAGTGGTTATGGTTTGCATTAAACTCAGCAGTAGCCTCAGGCATCTCTGAAGCAGTTTTTTTCTTTTTGAGACAGAGTCTCTGTCACCGGGCTGGAGTATAGTGGCTCGATCTCAGCTCACTGCAACTTCCGCCTCCCGGGTTCAAGCAATTCTGCCTCAGCCTCCCGAGTAGCTGGGATTCCAGGCACACACCACCAGATCTGATACTGTTCTAAACAGAAATCTAAGTAGCATTGTAGAGTCATTTGCATTAAAGCCTTCCTGTTTTCAAGCACAGCCATGACATTATGACTTTCAAGGATGTGTCCAGAGAGGGGTTCACAGAGAGGAGTCTCCCTCATGAGAGCGGAAGGCTGTGGATCAGGGATCAGTGAACTTGATCTCTGAGGGCTCATGTGGGCTTTGTGGAAATGACTCAAACCCCTCTTGTGCACACGGCCACAGGCACTGCAAAAGCGAGTGGGTATGACTGTGCCAGTGAACCTTTATTTACAGTGGGATGGCTGGGCATGGTGGCTCATGCCAGTCACTCCAGCACTTTGGGAGGATGAGGCAAAATGATTGCTGGAGGCCAGGAGTTGGAGACCAGCCTGGGCAAAATAGCAAGACCCTAACTCTACAATAAAGTTTTTAAAATTAGCCAGGCATGGTGGCACATGCCTGTGGTCCCAGCTCCTGAGGAGGCTAAGTTGGGAAGATCTCTTGATCCCAAGAGTTTGAGGTTGCAGTGAGCTGAGATCATGCCACTGCCCTCAAGCCTGGGCAACAGAGTGAAACACTGTCTCTAAAACCAAACAAACAAAACATAGGCAGTGGGTACATTGGCTGAGGTGAAGCCCGGCCTCTTCCAGTCAGGGAACATCGCGGGCTCCAGCTTCTGCCCGTTTAAGTCATCTTTTCTGGTTTATTTCCAAGCCTTCCTGTGAGTCTGGGGTCAGTAGGCACAGGAAGGGACCTGGTATGTGACAGGGGTGGGAGGCCCATTCATTCACACACCTCGGGACGTGCAGTGACTTCCTGTGTATCGGATGTTTCCGCCTCTCATTCCTGTCCATGATGTTGAATTCTGACTCTGTTTAACCTGGAATGTTCATTTGAAGCCATTCTAAAATCTCCAGATCCCTCTCAGAAGGCCCTGGGGATGACCAGTTACCATTTGTTTTTATCTTTGAAGGAAATTTCCAGAACTCTTTGCACAGTTCAAGTCCTTCCTGGGGGTAAAAGAGCTGTCCTTCATGCCACCCATGAGCGACAGATCTGGGGATGGGATAAGCCGGGAAATCGACTATGCGTCTTGCAAGCGCATAGGATCCAGCTACTGGGCGCTCCCCAAAACCTACCAGCAACCCAAGTGCAGTGCGAGGGTGGCCATCTGCAAGGAGGTAGTGCTCCCCAGGGCTCACGTGTTCCTTGACTTGGTGCATCCCTCTTCCTCCCCACCAAACACCCAATACCCCCGTTACGAATGAAATGCTGTGTGCTCATCCCCCTTGAATGTTGGGTTATGGGTGGTGCTGGGATGTGGCCTGGCAAAACCACCTGAGCAGAGACGACAGTGTTGTACCCTGCTGGTAGTTGTGGCAAAACACGAGTGCCAGGGATAGTGTGGAGTTCAGCTTATTCTTCGTTGTTTGACTTAGATTTATGGCTGCTGTGATACTGCTCAGTTCCAGGCTCACTGACCTCAGTGTTTCTGTTGAGCTTGACCATTGGATACTTATCCAGGGTTTGTGGACAGACGATACTGCATGTCCAAGTTTCCAAAGTACCCGCTGGATTCTAGGATATAGTGCAGGGGTCACCAAACTCTAGCCCGAGGACCCTGGCCCGCTGCCTGTGTTTGTAAATAAAGTTTTATTGGCACACAGACTCAGCCAATCATTTACATGTTGCCTGTGCCTGCTTTTCTCACCACAAAGGCAGAGTTGAGTATTCATCCAAGATAGTCTGCAAAGCCTGAGATACTCGCTATCTCACCCTTTGCAGAGAGAATTTACCAATGTCTGAACTGAAATCAGCCCTCCTTATCTGCAGATTCCACATCTGTGGTTTCAACTAACCATGGATTGAAAATACACGGGGAAACCAAAAAATAATATTACAGCAAAACATAATCCACATTTTAAGAATGCAGTGTAACAACGATTGCATTAGGTTTAAGTATTCTAGACATGATTCTGCCTAGGTTATAAGCAAATAGGACTCCATTTGACATCAGGGACTTAAGTATCTGTGGATTTGGGTCTCTAGGGGTGCTTCTGCAACCAGGCTCCCGGGACACCAAGGGACGAGTTCACTTGACCAAAGTCATGTTTTCCCTTAAAAACTTAATTAGCCTTCTCATTTGTGTAAGGCATCTGCCTGTTACATAATCAGGATGGTATAATGTATCTTTGTACTTTCTGCTCTGGATGACAGTAAATTTTGGCCCCTGGGGCCTGCTGCGCTGGTCATATCGTTTCCTCTTGGTGCAGGTACTGAACGATACCTGGGTCTCCTTCCCCTCCTGGTCTGAGGAGTCCACCTTTGTCAGCTCCAAGAAGACGCCCTATGAGGAACAGCTGCACCGCTGTGAGGACGAGTGCTTTGAGGTGTGTGTGCTGCTGCGGCTGGGCCTCCCGCCCCCTCCTGCATGGCGCTGCTGTGACCAGGCCCGTCCACCCTCAGCACATTCTCCACAGGACAGGCGTCCTCTTCCTCCACCACCCCAGTCTCCTCTGGAGGAGCAGGTGTTGCAGCACATTCCAGCAGCTCCTGGAAGCTTCCTGCCAGGTCTTGCTGGCCTCTGAGCTGGCTACTAGATGGTGCTGCTTTTTCTGTTTAAAAATTTTATTTGGGCTGGGCATAGTGGTACATACCTGTAATCCCAGCACTTTGGGAGGCTGAGGCAGGTCGATCACTTGAGTTCAGGACTTTGAGACTAGCCTGGGCAACGTGGTGAAAACCCATCTCTATCAAAAATACAAAAATGAGTCTGGCGTGGTAGTGGGCACCTGTATTCCCAGCTACTCAGGAGGCTGGGGCAGGAGAATTACTTGAGCCAGGTAAGGCTGAGGCTGCCGTGAGCTGAGATTGTGCCACTGCACTCTAGCCTGGGTAATGGAATGAGACCCTGTCTACTAAAAAAAAAGTTTAGGCCGGGCGCGGTGGCTCAAACCTGTAATCCCAGCACTTTGGGAGGCCAAGGTGGGTAGATCATGAGGTCAAGAGATCGAGACCATCCCGGTCAACATGGTGAAACCCCGTCTCTACTAAAAATACAAAAAAATTAGCTGGGCATGGTGGCGCGTGCCTGTAATCCCAGCTACTCAGGAGGCTGAGGCAGGAGAATTGCCTGAACCTAGGAGGCGGCGGTTGCAGTGAGCCGAGATCGTGCCATTGCACTGCAGCCTGGGTAACAAGAGTGAAACTCTGTCTCAAAAACAAACCAAAAAAAGTTTAATTAATGTAATTTAAATTTATTTTTATTTTGTTTATCTTGCTTGCTGTCTCCCAGGCTGGAGTGTAGTGGCACGATCATGGATCACTACAGCCTTGACCTCCCAGACTCAAATGATCCTCCCACCTCAGCCTCCTGAGTCACTGGAACCACAGGTGCACAATACCATGCCCAAGTTTTTGGGGTTTTTTTTGTTTTGTTTTGTTTTTTTGTAGAGTTGAGGTCTCACTATGTTCCCCAGGCTGGTCTCACACTCCTGGTCTCAAGTGATCTTCCCACCTTGGCCTCCCAGAGTGCTGTGGTTAAGGGAATGAGCCACCGCACCTGGCTTATTTTTTTTTTAGAAACAGGGTCTTTATTGCCCAGGCTAAAATAATTTTTGTAAATATATATATTTTTTTAAATAAAATTTTTATTGGCCGGGCGCGATGGTTCACGCCTGTAATCCCTGCACTTTGGGAGGCTGAGGTAGGAGGAATGCTTGAGGCCAGGAGTTCAAGACCAACCAGGGCAACAAAGCAAGAACTCATATATTTAAAAAAAAAAAATTTTTTTTCATTCTTTGTATTTTTCTTTTTATTTATTCTTTTTTTCCTTTTTTTTTGTTTTTCTCTTTTTCGTTTTTCACATATAACAGGAAACAAAAAAAATTTTTTTAATTAGCCAGGCATGGTGGTATACACCCTTCGCTACTTGGGAGGCCAAGGTGGGAGGATAGTTTGAGCCTAGGAGGTTGAGGCAGCAATGAGCTATGCTTGTACCACAGCACTCCAGTCTGTGTGACAGAGAAGACTGTCTCTTAAATACACACACACCTTATCTCTTAAATACATACACACACAAACATCCCAAAAATTCTCTGTCCTCTGAGGTCCCAGGACCCTCCCTGCGGCCTCTTGAGTTCCCCAGCGGCTGACCCCTTCCTTCCTTCCTTCCTTTCCGTAGTTAGATGTGGTCCTGGAGACCAACCTGGCCACCATCCATGTGTTGGAAAGCGTGCAGAAGAAGCTCTCTCGGATGGCGCCGGAAGACCAGGAGAAGTTCTGGCTGGACGACTCCCTGGGGGCAGTCGGAGGTGATCCAGCGCTGTGCCATCCATAGCATCTATGGCGACAAGGCCCCAGAGATCATTGAGAGCCTCAAGAAGAACCCCGTGACCGCTGTCCCTGTTGTCCTGAAAAGGTGCCCTACAGCATCTGGCCTGCCTTTCCCCACCGCGCAGAGCTCCTGGACTGCTCATTAGTGCTGTTTGTCAACAGGTGTCATCTCCAGTGGGGGTCTCTGAGGCCTAGGGCTGGCTTCCTGTATCTCCCACTCTCCCACTCCTGAGAGGAGAGCACTGTGACCCTCTAGGACTTTCCACCTTGCACATAATCACATCTAGACATGTAAATAACTGCTTT
>CM052668.1:5575367-5594337 GCA_028533165.1 Leontopithecus rosalia | reverse complement strand
TGTAGGGGTGTAGGGGAGCAGGTGTAGAGGGTGTAGGGGGAGTAGGCGGAGCAGGGGTGCGGCTATAGGGGGAGTAGGTGGAGTAGGCGGTGTAGGGGGAGTAGGCGGAGCAGGGGGTGTGGGGGTGTAGGGGGAGCAGGTGGAGTAGGGTGTGTAGGGGTGTAGGGGAGCAGGTGTAGGGGGAGTAGGCGGAGCAGGGGGTGTGGGGCTGTAGGGGGAGTAGGTGGAGCAGGGGGTGTGGGGGTGTAGGGGGAGCAGGTGGAGTAGGGGGTGTAGGCAGTATAGGCAGAGTAGGGCTGTACAGGTTTAAGTCTCCTGGCATAGTGCCGTGTTTAAGGGAATGGGGAAAGTTATGGAATGACAATAAAGGTGGGCAAGTAGGTTAACAGGATGATTCTTCTGGATTTACTGATTTAAGGAAAGGCTAGCCCAGTCATTGGGGTGAGGGGGTGTGACAATTTAAGCGCCAACAACCTCTGTGGTGCCAGAAATCCCAGACTGGTGAATGTTTTGTACAGTTTTCCCTGTAAAAACACCTGATTTGCTTTTGACAGACAGGACTGGGAAGTCCAGCCCAGGTGGCAAATGAGGGAGAGAGTGTCTTGTGGGAGGAGGTCCCTAGCAAGGGTTTCGGAGACGTTTTTGCAAGATAAGGGTGACAGGACATACAAAATTAGACGTTAGGAGCAGACAGGACAACAGGCGCCGAGGTAGGTAAAGGATTTTGGCAGTTTTAAGGACACTGGGCCATGTTACGGCAGAACAGGCAAGGCTGGGGTATTAAAGTTAGTCTGCAGATTAGTGCCCGGTCCTCAGGTGACTCATATATATTCCCAAGGACAGTAAAGAAATGTTTACCTAGACGTCGTGAGCCAAACCTGTGACCAGACATACACACAAGACACGGGCCCCAAAACAGTGGCAAAGGACTTTACAATAGATGACTCAGATGCCCACCTGGCCGCTCCCCTTGACATAGACAGGCTGGTGTAAACCCCCGGCTTGGATTAGAACCAGTTAGGCTGGTAGCAAACAAGTGGGATATTGTCAAGCCCTATGAGGTCACCACAGAACCACGGAGGGGGGGCCCACCCGGACTCTGTAGCTTTTGCTGTGGAGCCACAGATTGGATCCTCAGAGGCAGGCCCTGCGCTCACTCACACATTCACACATTCACTTGGAGGTCACGGCAGTTTTTGCACTTTGTAAACCAGTCAGAATCCTGGAGAAATTTCCTTTTTTGTTTTAGAAATTTCTTGTTAAACCAGACAGGAGAACAGAACAGGGGTCTCTGTCCTCCAGCGTTCTGGAGGTTGACAGAGTCCTGTGGGGTGCCCTCGTTAGGGCCAGTGCCCCTCCAAACCAGGCAGTAGGACAGAACCGGGGACTCTAGAATACAGGAGAAATTTCTCAAACCAGGCAGAAAGCAGACAACAGGAGTCACCATTGTTAAGGCCGATGCTCCGGTAATTGGTGACTCCTGTGCTTTCCAGGAATAACCAAGTTAGGCCTCACTTACCTTCTCTGTGGAGCAGGACTGAGGACTTGGAAGAAAAATTTGGTGGACACCAGGAGTCAATCCGCTCTCCTCCAGAAAGGGGTGGCCTACAGGGCCCTGGAATGTCTCAGGGGGCACCTCCCCCAAGTCTGCCTCTTACCCGGGGCAGGCCGGATTGGGTCCAGTCCGTGCCCAGTGGCTAATATCTCACTGGGGCCTCCAAATGTTATATCTGAGCGAGTGGACAGGAAAACGCCACGCTCTGAAACTGGATTGTGAGCTCTTTACTGCCGGTGACCAAGAGTCAGCTTACACTTAGAATCTCTTGGTCCCGAGGAAGGGGTTTGATTTCCTTTGATATGTTGCTGAGGGTAAGGGAGCAAAGCAGAATTTTACAGAAGCAGAATGGGCAAGTTAGGGAGGAGGCTGGCAACTAGGAGGCAGGAGGCTCCCGTGATTGATTAACTGAGGAGGGTATACACAGGTGCTTCCCATGATTGCTGGTTACCCAGGGGGCATTCGGTACTTTCCATGTAATTAATGGAGGTGTTCACAATAGCAAGGGGGCTTGCTAAGCAGGGTATATTTACAACGGTTATGTTTTTATAGTTTTAAGCACAACATGACCCAGCACAGTGTGGCCCAGGTAGGCACTCGAGGGAGAAACGGTGGGGGTGGGGGTGGGGGTGGGGGTGGGGGCTAAGATGGAGTCGGTCAGGCTAGCGCAAGTTAGGTTGTTACAATAGAATGGTGGGTGCCAGGGCCTGGGGGAGGGGGATTGGGGAGCGAGTGCTTAAGGCCACAGAGTTTCAGACTTGCAAGAAAGAGTTCTGAGCTGAGCGAGGTGGCTCATGCAAGACTCTGTCTCCAAAAAAAAAAAAGAGTTCTGGGGATGGATGGTGACGGTGTGAACATAACGCCACAGAGCTGAGCACTTACAAATCATCAAGATGATGAACTTGGTATTATGTGTATTTGACCACAACTCAAGTAACTTTATTTATTTGAGATGGAGTCTCACTCTGTCACCCAGGTTGGAGAGCAGTGACAGTCTCAGCTCACCACAACCTCCACCTCTCTGGTTCAAGCAATTCTTTTGCCTCAGCTTCCCGAGTAGCTGGGATTACAGATGCACGCCACCATGCCCGGCTAATTTTTGTATTTTTCGTAGAGGTGGGGTTCCACCATCCTGAACTCTTGACCTCAAGTGATCTGCCCACTTTGGCCTCCCAAAGTGCTGGGATTACAGGTGTGAGCCACTGCACCCAGCCCTTTAAATCACATTTTTAAATGGGTAAAAAATGGCAAACAGGCGTGAGTCAGTGGCATGTCCTGCATTTCCCTGTCCTCCGACCCCTCGGGTCCCCAGAAGCTCCTAGGTGTGGCCTCCACTTTCTCCTGCCTTCACTGCCTCCAGCAAAAGGTCCGGGTCAGCGAACAAGTTAGAAGGCACATGGGCACCCACAAAAACAGCGCCACCTCCTGTCATTCCCTGGCGGGGCAGGGACATTAACCCATTGGCCTGAAAGGCGGGTGCCATGACCCTGTCTCACCAGTATGGACAGTCGCTCTCAGGGTCGCACAGACAGCCATGGCAGAAGCAGGGCTTGGGGTCCTGCCTGTCTGACCCTAGATTCCCCGTGCTTCCTCTCTAGGGCCCCAAATCAGGGTTGGTTTGATCCACGGTTCCAAGGGCTGAACCTCCACTCCCGGAGCCACAGAGAGAAGGGACTGGCCAACCTCAGGGAGGGGAAGAGTCTGAAACCTAAGCCGGGCCCAGGAGCCAGCCCAGGTAGCCAAGGTCCCCAGAAGGGAAGCCACAGAGGCACAGACATATTCCTGAGACCTCAGCGTGTACCTGCCTCTACAGGTTCCTGCCTGGCCCATTCTGTTCCCCACCCGCTAGCCTCCTGAGACTGACTTTGGGTCAAGTTGCCTTTTTTTTTTTGGCTGGGTGCAGTGGCTCATGCCTGTAATCCCAGCACTTTGGGAGGCCAAGGCGGGCTGATCAAGAGGTCAAGAGATCGAGTCCATCCTGGCCAACATGGTGAAACCCCGTCTCTACTAAAAATACAAAAATTAGCTTGGCTTGGTGGCATGCACCTGTGGTCCCATCTACTTGGGAGGCTGAAGCAGGAGAATTGCTTGAACCTGGGAGGCGGAAGCTGCAGTGAGCTTAGATTGCACCACGGCACTCCAGCCTGGTGAGAGCGCGAGACTCCATTTCAAAATAAAAAATGTTATTTTTTAGAGCCATTTTAGGTTCACAGCAAAATTCAGCGGAAGGTACAGTCCCCACGTAACCCCACCCCACACATGCACCCTCCCCCGTTATGACCTTTATCAAGAGCGGTGTCTTTGTTGCAACGGATAAAGCTGTGTGGATACCGCTCTGTCTTCTAGAACCCTGAGTTTCCATGGGGGTTCACTCTTGGCACTGTACGTTCTATGGGTTTGGGCAAAC
The DNA here is from genome assembly GCA_028533165.1 of Leontopithecus rosalia. NCBI lineage: Eukaryota > Metazoa > Chordata > Mammalia > Primates > Cebidae > Leontopithecus > Leontopithecus rosalia. The sequence goes on along the minus strand of CM052668.1, from coordinate 5,590,375 downwards.
GTGTCATGACATGTCCACCACTGATCATAGTGTCGCACAGAGTCGTGTCCCTGCCCTAAACATCCTCCCAGCTCCACCTGCGGATGCCTTCCTCCCGTCTGCCCCCGGCAAACCCTGATCTTTTCACTGCCTCTATACTTTTGCCTTTTCCAAAGTGTTGTGTAGTTGGAAACACGCAGTGTGCAGCCTTTTCTGACCAGCTTCTTTCACTTAGATGCATTTGAGGTCCCTTTGAGATAGAGTCTCGCCCTGTCACCCAGGCTGGAGAGCAGTGGCGTGATCTTGTCTCTGCAATCTCCACCGCCTAGGTTCAAGCAATTCTCCTGCCTCAGCCTCTGGAGTAGCTGGGATTATAGGCACACGCCACCATGCCTGGCTGGTTTTTATATTTTCAGTAGAGACGGGGTTTCACCATGTAGGCCAAGCTGGTCTCCAACTCCTGACCTTGTGATCCTCCCACCTTGGTCTCCCAAGTGCTGGAATTACCAGTGTGAGCCACCACGCCTGGCTCCTTCATGTCTTTGCAGCTTCGTAGCCCATTCCCTTTTATATCCTGTTGTCTGGAGGTGACATGCTTTATCTGTTCCCCGCTGAAGGATGTCTTGGTTGTGTCTGAGTTTGGGCAGTGGTGAATGAGGCTGCATATATCCACGTGCAGGTTTTTGTGTGGACTCAAGTTTTCAGTTTCCTTGGGCAAATAGAAAGGAACGCGACTGCTGGATGGTATTGTTTGCTGTTGGGAGTAGTCAGCCTCATTCTCGGCGAGTGATGACGGCAGGCGTGAAGCACTGGTTATATGCTTTGAAACCCAGCGAGACAAAGCCCTCAGCAGCAACAGAACAAATATTCATGGGGCCCCACTGGAAGCCCCGGTCCCAGGGCCCTGTGTCAGCATCACATGTAGGGAGGGGTTCCTGAGATCCTTAGCCACCTCCCCGTACTTGAAGGAGGTGGAAGGGAAGGTGCTGGACACACAGCAGCTTTATTAATGCTGCTGTTCTCTCTCGAGTAATGAACGTGGCTCACAGCCACACGCCTCTATGACCTCGCGTTTCTGTGGGTCGGGTCCGGCCTGGCAGGCTTGGTCCTTGGTTCAGGGTCAGCTGGGCTGTGCCCTTATCTGCTGCTCGGGGTCTTTCCTGGGCTCACATGGACTTTGGCAGAATTTGGATCCTGGTGGTGGTGGTGGCTCTGAGATTCCACTCTTGGCTCTTGGAGGCCACTCTGTCCCCTGCCATGGGGTCCCCTCCCCAGCACAGTGGAGATGTCTTCAGGGCCAGCAAGGGACCTCTCGTCTCATGTCATACCACCTTCTCCAGGCCATAGGCCCCGCCTACTTGAGGGCAGGGGAACCCTCAGGGCGGGGCCCCCTCAAAGACCTACTCTTCGTTCGCTCTCCTGGGACCAGCTCAGTCCTTTCCAGGCCCTGTAGAACTTCTGACCAAGGAAGCCAGTCTGCCGGCTCAGAGGGGACCCTGGGCATCCCCAGCTGTGTAAACGAGGCAGAAGGAAACGGGGTGGCCTTCAGCCTGGCTTGTCATACTACCCAGGAGCCCTGACCCTCCGGCAGGAGTGGGGGTCAGAACTGCCAGGGCAGCTTGGGTGTGCAGGGGGCACGTGGGTCCTTGGGAGGCAGCTATGGCCCCTCAGGGAGGTTGGGGACAGCCCCTGCAGAAGACGGAGGAGCCCATACTGAGGGGAGTGGCTGGCCATTTCTGCCTCAGAACCCTCCAGGGGTGTCAGCCAAGGGACACAGTGGAGCTGGGGTCTTCAGCTGCCTGGAGGCAGGTGGGGGCTGGGTTTGTGGACAGGGGCAGGATGTGAGGAGACAATGATGGTAAAGGGCAGAGGTGGGTGAAGCCCCAGGGAGCATGGAGGGTGGTCGTGTGGGGCAGGTGGGCACACGTGGGCCTGGATGCACAGGCTGGGCATGGGAAGCTCAAAGCAAACACTGGTCTTTAAATTGGGTTCTGCACGCAAGACACTTGGGCGAAGGAGACACTTCTAATTCCTACTAAACGTGTAAACGGACTTGGGAAAGAACATTCTAGAAGGCACTCCCATGTGCTGGTGGGGCAGGTGCAGGGTGTGAGATGATCTCGGTGGAACCCAGCTCTGCCATTCCAGGACTTCAACTCCCCTGGGCCCAGCTGGGTACACTTGGCCACCCCTTGCCCCCGTGGGTCCAGCCCACTCTCCTGGCGGTGGAAAGTCAGCAAGGCTCTCGCAGGAAGAGACCAACAGACCCGCAAGGCTTGATGTCAATATTCCATTTTTAACTTTAATGTGCAAATAAATAGAAAAGGAAAACTACATTCAAAACAGCTGCAAAGGAAGGACAAGCCCCAGAACAGAAAGTCCTCGGAACGGAAAAGAGGCGCTCCCTAGAAGCATGTGGGGTGGGGATACTGAGGGGGCCCACGTGGCTCTGCCCGAGATGGCCACAGGCCTGGGGCAGGAATCCTGATGTTAAGTTCCCTTCTTAGAAAACTGGGGCGCGTACAAAGTGCCTGCGTGACACTGGGGTGGGGGGGAAGGTGGGGATTCCAGGACAGGTTGGCCTTGGAACCGCCCAGCTTGGAATCAAAGGCATCAAGAGCCTCCAGGTTCCACAGGGAACTTCTAGAAACGCATCTCCACTTCCTGGAACCTTGAGTCCAGCTGTTGCAGGATGGCGAGGGTAGCGGTTATTTGGGGCCCACTAGTGTGCAGGGGCTAGGGACAGAGGCTCTCATCAGGGGGACAGGGGCCTGGAGAACTGGTCCCCAGCCCTGGTCATTTAGGATACTTGGCACAGAAAGCCTTGGATGCCTCCGTGGGACAGTCGCCTCAGCCCCTCACTAAAGGACAACACTGATTCCTGGAGTGGTCTCGTGGGTCCCGGGGTGGGACGGTGGATGGGGCTGTCAGGGCAGTGCTTGGAATTCTGCAAAGGCAGATCTCGCCCCCAGGGAGCCACAGGACTTGGCTGATGCAGAAATTAAAACCACTAAGAGTGAAAGGAATAAATATCTGTGCGTGTATACACATACACATCAATGCCCACTGCAGGAACACAAGTGTGCCCGCCGCCCCACAGCACGGTGGTGCCAACTCCGTGGGAGCGCTGGCTGGGGTCCCTCCCCTCATGGGCCCAGAGTCTGGCTGCTGGAGTGGGGTGTCTTTTATCCAGAGCGGGGTCTCCCGGGTGCTGCCTGCTTAACCCAGGTGTTGACTTCAAACTGGGATCCCAAAGGTTTGGCTGAGGTTCTTTCTTCACTTCCAAAGTGACTGAGGGCTTGAATACCAGCTGGGCAGGGCTGATGCCCAAACCCTCAGGTGACATTTCTGGTAGCTCTGAGAATATTCTGGAAGAACTCACTTTTCAAGAGAGCCTACCCAGGGCTCAGCTCCTTCCTTGTCAGGGTCTCTTGGACATGAACCCCCTCCCCAAGTGTGGGCCTCAGGAGGGCTGCCACCTGTGACTTTTCCAAGACACAGTATGAACACGGGGCAGGAGCTACCCGTCTGTCCGGGATTTGGCATGTGATGGACGGGGGCACAAACGTGATTGCTTGTTCCTCGGCCAGCACGTCCACTTGCCTGTGGTGGGGCTGAGCCCAGGGCTCAGGTGCAGGTAGCTCAGGTTTGGCACACGACAGGCCCACAGGAGACCGGAAGCCACAGGGGTGGTGCCCAGCAGCTGCAGCGGTGGGAGATGCCCCTCAAGTAGGTTAAGAAAACGGCCCCCATGTGACCAAGGCTGAGGCCACGTCTGTGCTCTCTGAGGCGCCTGCCCAGTGCCCAGGAGGGCAGGTCAGGGTGAGGCCGGGCAGCAGCTGTACTGCATATGGTAGCAGGTCACAGGCAGGCCGTGCACATGCACCATCTCACACAGCGTCTTGCAGGGCACCATGTCCTTGTCCTCCTCGCCCATCAGCCAGTCCTGCCCCAGGCTGGCCGCCTCCACTGTCACGTTGTCCTCCAGCCAGCAGCTATGCCACTCCCCAAAGTGCTGGTTATGGCGGAGCAGGACCAGGGGCTGCACCTGTTGGAGAGACAGGGTGTCAAGGTGGTGGAGGGCTGGACCCCGGGCCCCACACGTGGGGTGAGGAGGGTGTGTCGAGGCAGCCCCGGCCTCCCCTGGCACCTGCTTGGCCTGGCAGAAGGTCCCGCAGCGGTACATGTAGTCCTCGGAGTTCATAATGAACACCATCTTGTGGGTGCTGAGCTTGAAGCGGCAGTCCACGTCACAGGCGCTCTCCATGCCCACCAGCCACTTCCAGGAGCTCCTGGCCTCGCCGCGCAGGGCCCGCGCCTGTTCGCTCTGCCATTGGCAGCGGAACTTCTTGAGGTTCCTGGGGGTGAGATGAGGTAGGGTGGACCTTGGCTCTCGGCATTGTGGGCCAAGGGCCTCTGGGAAGGGGAGGAGGATTTGCAGGCTGGGGAGCTCCTGGGCCTGGGACCACCAGAAGATGTGCTACCTCCCAGGGGTCCATGGAAAAGCAAATGGAAGCAACAAGAAACATCCCAGATCTGAACACCCACCAGAAGCCCCTACTGGTCCCAGGGGTGCCATCCTAGCCCAACGGGAGGTGCTCCAGGGTCCCGCCATAGCCATCCACCTCGGGCCTGGCCCACCAGCTCGGGCAGCATCTCCCTCCAGGCCAGGTGCTCACCCTTCCATCCACTGACTCCCCATGGGGTTGGACCTGGCCCCTTATACCCCTCAGCATCCTGGGGTTACTGACCCCTCCCATGGAGACCACAAGCCTCAAAAGGGCAGGGCCACGCCTTAGCACACAGCAGGGCCTACTAAGTGCTCCCAGACACAGAATGTGCCATGGTCCAGCCCCCATCAGGACAAAGGGGACACTCCCTAGGCTCACTGGAGGCTCAGGGCCTCTCACCTCTGCAGGAACACGGGTTTCAGGAGGAAGCCCTCAGTGGGTGAGCTGGGCATGCCCTCGGTCCCCATGTACTGCTCCACGTACCAAGCCAGGTGCTGGAGAGAGGAAGAGCGACAGCCCATGACCCAAGATGCCCCTACAGCAGGGCCATGGTCCCTCTCGCTCTGGACCCTGAGTTCAGTGGCTCACAGGGGTTCTGTGCACCACACCCCCAACTCCCAGAGCATGAGGAGGGCCGCTGTGGAGGGCTCTGATCCCTGACAGAGAACCCCCAGACTGTAGCTCTCAACAGCTGAGGAGCGCCAGAAGCCTCAGAAGCTGGAAGAGCAGGAAGGATCCGCCCCTAGACCTTTAGTGGGAGCATAGCCCGACCCCCAGGGTGTTGAGAGAACAGACATCTGTTTGAAACCACGTGGTTTTTGATCGTTGTGGCAGTCACCCCAGCTGAGTGACGTGCACACACACACTGGACCTGCAGGACCCAGTAACCACCCTGCGGACACACATGGGTCGATGCCATCCTCCCACCAGGACACGGGAAGTGAGCAGGAAACATCTGTCCCAGTGGAAACTGACTGGGAACTGGGGGCTGGCAGCTCATCGGCTGGGGACTGGGATCAGGATTCGGTCCTGACATAGGGGAGCAGAGGTCATAGCTACAGGGACTCCCTGCAGTGGGAGCCAGGAGCCATGGAGAGGCGACCTGCCTCCCCTCCTGCCCTGGCACCCACCTGCTAGCTTGGGAGGGGTGGTCTGCTCTTTGGAGAGTGGGCACAGAAGACAGGCTTGCGGGGGAGCAGGGAGGGAGGCTGCCCCACCCACCAGGCCTCAAGGGGCACCCACGGCCTGCAAAGGGTCTCTGGGTGGATGCTGCGTGGCCTGCACTTGGCACTCCCTGGTGTGCGTGGCATGGACTAAAGCCAGGGCCTTACTGGACCTCCACAGGGTCCTCCGTCTGGGCCTCCTCAGTGTCCAGGAGCCCGATGGTCATGATCACCTGCCCTTTGCAGTGCAGGAGCAGGGAGGCAGACAGCCTGACTGCTGGGACAGCATGGCGGCACGACTCAGGCTCACAAGGCTGCCGCCACCACCTCTGCCACCCTCCAAAAGCCCTCATGCTTCCTGCAGGTCAAAGCCACCTCAAGGACTCTGCTGCAGGGCTGGCGTTCCAGCCGAAGGCCCAAGTCCAGAGCCGAGTGAGTGGCCGGGCCTCCCCACCTGTTCCCAGCCCTGGGCTGCCTCTCACCTTGAAGCAGTTCTCATCGGCCATGCAGCGCTCAGCCTTCCACTGGTAGCTGGTCTCCCTGGTAGCGCGGGCACAGCGGGAAGACGGGTTCCCGCCAGCAGCACCCCGATTCTTCTCATTCAGGTAAAGCTCCACCACCTTCAGGCAGACGTCGTCACTTATGAGGTGGTGCAGCTGGTGGGAGGGAGCGCAGGTAGTGCTGCTACCCTGCCTCCTACAGGAGCCCCCATCTCACCCACAGAGAGAGTTGGAAAAGGCCAGAAACACCTCAGGATGGAGAGTGCGTGACACGGGGTGAAGACCAGGATCCTGACAGGCTGTGTGCAGAACAAACAGGCCAGACCAGACCAAACAGACCAGATGAGGCCAGACCAGGCCAGACCAAACAGACCAGGCCAGGCAAGACCAGACCAGATGAGACCAAATAGGCCAGGCTAGGCCAGAACAAACAGACCAGGCCAGGTTAGGCCAGGCCAGGCCAGGCCAGGCCAGACCAGACCAGACCAGGCCAGACCAGGCCAGACCAATCAGACCAGGTCAGGCAAGACCAGACCAGATGAGACCAAATAGGCCAGGCTAGGCCAGAACAAACAGACCAGACCAGGCCAGACCAAACAGACCAGCCCCAGCCAGACCAAACAGGCCAGAGCAGGCCAAACAGAACAGACCAAACAGGCTAGGCCAGGCAAGGCCAGACCATACAGACCAGACCAGGCCAGACCAGAGCAAACACACCAGAGCAGGCCAGGCCAGGCCAGACCAAATAGGCCAGACCAGACCAGACCAGGCCAGGCCACACCAAACAGACCAGACCACACAGACCAGACCAGACCAAACAGAACAGACCAGGCCAGACGAAACAAACCAGACCAGGCCAGGCCAGACCAAACCAAACAGGCCATGCCAGGCCAGGCCAGACCAAATAGACCAGGCCAGGCCAGGCCAGACCAGGCAAGACCAAAGAGGCCAGGCCAGACCAGGCCAGGCCAAACCAAACGGGCCAGACCAGGCCAGACCAAACAGACCAGACCAGGCCAGGCCAGACCAGACCAGACCCAACAGGCTAGGCCAGGCCAGGCCAGACCAAACAGACCAGACCAGGACAGACCAGACCACACAGACCAGACCAAACAGACCAGACCAGGCCAGGCCAGACCAAACAGACCAGACTAGGCCAGACTAGGCCAGGCCAGGCCAGGCCGAACAGACCAGGCCAGGCCAGACCAAACAGGCCAGACCACACAGAACAGACCGGGCCAGACCAAACCCAGGCCAGACCAAACAGACCAGACCAGACCAGACCAAAAACATCAGGCCAGGCCAGACCAGACCAAACAGACCAGGCCAGGCCAGACCACACAGACCAGACCAAACAGAAAAGACCAGGCCAGACCAAACAGGCCAGGCCAGACCAAACAGACCAGACCAGACCAAACAGAACAGACCAGGACAGGCCAGGCCAGGCCAAACAGACCAGGCCAGGTCAGACCAAACAGACCAGACCAGACCAGGCCAAGCCAGACAAGACCAAGTAGACCAAGCCAGGCCAGGCCAGACCAGGCCAGACCAGGCCAGACCACACAGACCAGACCAGGCCAGACCAAACAGACCAGACTAGACGAGACTAGGCCAGGACAGGCCAGACCAGACCAGACCAGACCAGACCATGCCAGACCAAACAGGCCAGGCCAGGCCAGGCCAGCCCAAACACACCAGACCAGGCCAGGCCAGACCAGACCCAACAGGCCAGACCAAGCAGGCCAGGCCAGGCCAAACAGACCAGGCCAGGCTAGGCCAGACCACACAGACCAGACCAAACAGAACAGACTGGGCCAGACCAAACAGGCCAGGCCAGACCAGACCAAACAGAACAGACCAGGCCAGACCAAATAGACCAGACTGGGCCGGGCCAGACCAGACCAGACCAGACTAGACCAGTCCAGACCAAACAGACCAGACCAGGCCACATCAGGCTGAACAGACCAGGCCAGGCCAAATAGACCAGGCCAGGCCAGACCAAACAGACCAGACCAGGCCAGGCCGGACCACATAGACCAGACCAAACAGAACAGACTGGGCCAGACCAAATAGGCCAGGCCAGACCAGACCAAACAGAACAGACCAGGCCAGACCAAATAAACCAGACTGGGCCGGGCCAGACCAGACCAGACTAGACCAGTCCAGACCAAACAGACCATACCAGGCCAGGCCAGGCCAGACAAGACCAAGCAGACCAGGCCAGACCAAACAGGCCAGACCAAGCCAAAACGGCCAGACCAGGCCAGACCAAACAGACAAGACCAGGCCAGGCCAGACCAGACCCAACAGGCCAGGACAGGCCAGACCAAGCAGACCAGGCCAGACCAACCAGACCAGGCCAGGCCAGACCAAACAGACCAGATCAGGCCAGGCCAGGCCAGACCACACAGACCAGACCACACAGAACAGACCAGGCCAGACCAAACGGGCCAGGCCAGGTCAGACCAAACAGACCAGACAGACCAAACAGATGAGGCCAGGCCAGGCTGTGCTGGGCCAGGCCAGACCAGACCAGACAAGACTAGACCAGGCCAGACCAAACAGACCAGACCAGGCCAGACCAAACAGACCAAGCCAGGCCAGACCAAACAGACCAGACCAGGCCAGGCCAGGCCAAACAGACCAGACCAGGCCAGGCCGGGCCAGGCCAAACAGAGCAGGCCAGACCAGGCCAGGTCAGGCCAAACAGATTAGGCCAGGCCTGACCAGGCCAGGCCAGGCCACACCAAACAGACCAGGCCAGTCCAGGCCAGACCAGACCAAACAGGCCAGGCCCGGCCAGACCACACAGACCAGACCAGACCAGACCAGGTCAGGCCAGACCAGACCAAACAGGCCAGGCCCGGCCAGACCAAACAGACCAGGCCAGGCCAGACCAAACAGACCAGGCCAGGTCAGGCCAGGCCAGACCAAACACACCAGGCCAGGCCAGACCAAACAGGCCAGACCAGGTCAGACCAAACAGACCAGACCAGGCCAGGCGAAACAGACCAGGCCAGGCCAGACCAAACAGGCCAGACCAGGTCAGACCAAACAGACCAGACCAGGCCAGACCAAACAAACCAGACCAGGCCAGGCCAGACCAAACAGGCCAGGCCAGGCCAGACCAAACAGACCAGACCAGGCCAGGACAAACAGACCAGGCCAGGCCAGACCAGACCAAACAGGCCAGGCCCGGCCAGACCACACAGACCAGACCAGACCAGACCAGGCCAGGCCAGACCAAACAGACCAGACCAGGCCAGGCCAAACAGACCAGGCCAGGCCAGACCAGACCAAAGAGACCAGGCCAGACCAGACCAAAGAGACCAGGCCAGACCAGACCAAAGAGACCAGGCCAGGCCAGACCAAACAGGCCAGGCCAGGCTGGACCACACAGACCAAACAGACCAGACCAGGTCAGGTCAGGCCAGACCAGACCAGGCCAGACCAAACAGACCAGGCCAGGTCAGGCCAGACCAAACAGACCAGACCAGGCCAGGCCAGGCCAGACCACACAGACCAGGCCAGACGAGACCAAACAGGCCAGGCCAGGCCAGACCAGACCAGGCCAGGCCAGGCCAGACCAAACAGACCAGACCAGGCCAGACCAAACAGACCAGGCCAGGCCAAGCCAAACCAAACAGACCAGGCCAGGTCAGGCCAGGCCAGACCAAACAGACCAGGCCAGGACAGACCAGACCAGACCAGGACAGACCAAATCAAACAGACCAGGCCAGGCCAGGCCAAACCAAACAGACCAGGCCAGGCCAGACCAAACAGACCAGACCAGGCCAGACCAAACAGACCAGGCCAGACCAGACCAAACAGAACAGGCCAGGCCAGGCCAGACCAAACAGACCAGACCAGGCCAGGTCAGACCAAACAGACCACACAGACCAGGCCAGTCCAGGCCAGGCCTGCCTGGCCAGACCAAACAGACCAGACCAAACAGGCCATGCCAGACCAGGCCAGACCAGACCAGGCCAGGCCAGACCAGACCAGGCCAGGCCAGACCAGGCAAGACCAAACAGGCCAGGCCAGACCAAACGGGCCAGACCAGGCCAGACCAAACAGACCAGACCAGGCCAGGCCAGACCAGACCAGACCCAACAGGCTAGGCCAGGCCAGGCCAGACCAAACAGACCAGACCAGGATAGGCCAGACCACACAGACCAGACCAAACAGGCCTGACCAGGCCAGACCAGACAGAATGGGGATCATTCCTGGGAATCCTTGGCCAGTTCATCTCAACACAGGAATCTCATAGAATGACACTCCCAGGATGCAGCTGGGCACCGTGTGCTTCACGACCAGGGATCTACCTCTGTGCAGAAATCAGGGTTGTGATGCCGGGCGTGGTGGCTCATGCCTGTAATCCCAGCACTTTGGGAGGCCAAGGCAGACGGATCATCTGAGGTCAGTTCAAAACCAGCCTGACCAACATGGCAAAATCCCATCTCTACTAAAAACACAAAAATTAGCCAAGCATGGTGGCACACACCTGTAATCCCAGCTACTTAGGAGGTTGAGGCAAGAGCACCGCTTTAACCAAGGAGGTGGAGGTTGCTGTGAGCTGAGACTGCACCACTGCACTCCAGCCTAGCGACAGAGCAAGACTCAGTCTCAAAAAAGATTGGGGTTATTGGTGTCCACAGGTGACAGGTGGCTGGGTGGGGACACAGGGGCAGGGATTCTCTTGATGAAAGCCCATCCATCTGCCCCCTTCAGATTTGGGGACTTTTCTGCGTGTGGTTTTTAGTTCCATAAGCAGTCTTTAAAACCAGGAAGGAAACATCTTGTGTGAAATGATTCTCATGACTGTGTCTGAGTGGGAGAGGAATGGTTTAGTTTTTTTCCAGCTTTTTTTCCACTTTATGATGAAGAGCCTTACTTGGTGACCAGGAAACAGAGGTCACCACGAACAATGCTTCTGGCAGAAAACAAGCAGGACCCATGTCCTGGAACCACACCCAGCTCACCTGGGACGTCTGCTGTTTCTACCTCGGTGACTGGCTTCCTTGTGGTGACATTCAGCAGGGGCTGGTTTTTGCTACTACTAAAACCAATGCTGGTGAGCAGTGCTGTTCACACCCTCCCCCAGGATAAGTGGGTTAAGGTTTTTTTCATGTTGTCAATTCACCCTCAAAAAAGGTTTGTCAACAGGGACTCAGGGGAACTTGTACACAAATGTTCAGAGCAGCACTGTTCACCATCTCTGCAGGCAGCCATAGCCCAGATGGCCACCAAGAGGTGGAGAAACGAAATGCAGCCCGCTGTGCAATGGAGTATCACAGAGCCATAAAAAGGAATGAACACAGCACGCAGGAAACCCAGAGGCAGAAAGCAGATTACTGCATGTCGGGGGCTCAGGGTGGGGGAAAGGGGAGTGGCTGCTGCTGGAGACTGGGTCTCCTCTGGGAAAGATGAAATGTTCTGGAACTAGACAGAGGCGGAGGCTGCACAATACTGTGAATGTACTAAATGTTACCAAACTGGACACTTCAAAATGTTTCCTTTTACATTATGAGAATTTTGTCTCAATTAAGAAATCAGGATAGGTTTGCCATTGACCATAGGCCCCCTCCCGGCAAGGGAGTGAAATGATATGGCAGGGCCACGTGCAGCATCCTAAGTGTCGGCCCCACCCCAGCTCACCTGCCGCGCGATGTTCTGTACCAGCTTGTCCATGGTGAAGCCCACGTAGGCATGGATGGTGAACATCTCACGCAGGGTGTCTTCGTACTGCGTGGGGTCGATGCTGCCCTCGTGCAGGCTCCGTACCATGTCAAGGAAGGCTGGGTAGTACTCCTCCAGCTCCACCTCACCTGTAGAGACACATGGCTTCATCCACATGCCTCCTGGGGGTGTGAGAAGCCACGCAGGCCAAGCTCTGGCACCACAGCGCCCCAAAAGATGCCCCCATGGGGCCCAGCAACGTGGTCACCCACCACCCCTGGGGCAAGTCTGGGCATCAGCAGGAAACACGAGTAACTGGCGTTCACTGCCACCCTCCCTGAGGCCGCCTAATCTGACTGGTAACCCAGGGATGGCAGTGAAAGTGCGTGGAGGCTGGGCATAGTGGCTCATGCCTGTAATCCCAGCACTTTGGAAGGCCAAGGCAGGTGGATCACCTGAGGTTAGGACTTCAAGACCAGCCTGGCCAACATGGTGAAATCCTGTCTCTATTAAAAACACAAAAAATTGGCTGGGTGTGCTGGCACATGCCTGTAATTCCAGCTACTTTGGAGGCTGAGGCAGGAGAATAGCTTGAACCTGGGAGGTGAGGTTGCAGTGAGCCAAGAGCAGGCTACTGTACTCCAGCTTGGGAAACAGCAAAACTCCATCTCAAAAAAAAAAAAAAAAAGAAAATGGGCGCTCTGGAGCTTGGTCGTGATGGCTCCATGGGAAGGGCTGTGAAAAACACAGCTTTCCTGGTCAGGAGAGGGTGCTACACCCAGGATAGGAGCCTGGGTGAGGGGTTTCACAAGACCTGTCTGATGCTGGCAGCTTCCTCTTTGCAATTTCCCATTTGAAATCACAGAATTCTTAAAATGAAAAGCCAGAAAGAAACAGGACGTGTGGGATGATGAGCTGTGATCCCGAACCCCAGGCACCCCAAGGGCCTCCCGGCAGGCCCTGGATCCTTACTGGGCTGCTTCAGCCGCAGCTCCATGGCGGGGTTACTGCCCTTTTCCCTGCGGCCCTCGAAGAACAGCTTCTCCCGCTCCTTCTTGGTCTGATACTCCAGGAGCTGCTTCAGTGCCTGGCGGCAGATCTTCAGCAGCCTGGAGCACAGGGTCTGCTGCAGGTGCAGGAAGAAGTACCAGTCGTTGCTGGTGAAGAGGCTGTAGATGTCCTCCAGGGCCTTGTACAGAGGTCGGGGTGGCGGGGGCAGCTGCTCGGCGGCCGGGGAATCCCTGAAGACCCCCTTCTCCTCCGGCGGGCTGCTGTGTGGTCCTGGCGCCGGCTTCTTCCGTTTGCTGGGGTCTGTGCTCTGCCCCTGGGAGCTGTCCCAGTCCTCGTCGGCTGACTCCTCGGAGGCACCCAGGTCTAGCTGCTGGGAGAAGAAGAGGCTGGGCACGAACTGGTGCAACAGCTGGTGGATGGTACGCTGGTCCTCCTTCTGGATGGCCAGCTGCCGCTTCACGTAGTAGCTGATGAGGGCTGCTGCGTCCTCCAGGATCTGCCGGTCCTTGTACACGAAGATGATGTGCGGCTCGCTGGAGGGGGCGCTGCGGGCCTCCGAGTGCTGCTCCTGGTGCTGTGGGGGACAGGACGGCCATCAGGCAGGAAGCTACCCAGCACCCAGAGGACCCCCATGCCCTTCGCGAGTTGCTGTGAGCTAGGCCACCAAGGTGGATGAGTGCTGCCCAGAGAGGGGTGAGTGAGCAGCGTCAGTGAGGCAGCAGGGCCTGGGGGCGTGGGGCACTTGCCTCAGCCTCTTGTGCAGTGCCATGTGCTCCTGATTCCCTCTCTGAAAGCAGGGCAGACCCAAGTCATCCCGGGACGCCAGGCGAAGGAGAGGATTCTGAGATGGGAGTGGGGAGGTCACAGGGCGTCTGGCAGCATCAAGCATGGGTCTGTCACTCAGCCCAACTCCAGGACAGATCAGGGTGCCATGGCTCAGCACGAAGAAGCCTCTGAGGCCAGCCTCCTACTACTAACAATGGCAGCGCCTGATTCCAGCCCGACAATGGCTGCCCACACCACGCTGTTGATGAGGTTAAGTAGGTGCAGAGTGAGCCTCGACCTCTCTGCCTCTGCCCTCCATCTACTCCCCGGGAGGTCTGCGACTCTCACATCTGAAGCCCCACACGCCCATCATCACCAAACCCATCTCCACTGCTGTCACCTGCCAGCCACTGCATGTGCTCACTACCACCATCACATCACCAGCCCTCCCACCGGCCTGCTCCAACCGCTCTCCTCACCAGGACCTGGACAGTTTGCCCAACAGGAGCAATGTCATCCTGACTAATGATCCCCAGGCTGCTCAGAAGATGCCGGGCCCTGGCGCACCCCTCCACAACCCCTCTGGCCTTACAGACCCCAGGCTCCTTCCTGCGATGTTTGGGGCATCGAGCTCCTCCTGCATGTGCAGGGCCTTTGCTGCTCTGCTCTCACTCCCTGGAAAACCCCATCCCAGGCTTACCCCTCCCTCAGGCTCACCTCTCCCCTTGGTCTTTATCCAAATCGTGACTTTCATTCCCTCACAGCGGAAGACAATCACTCCTTCCTCCAGCCTGCCACGCCACTGTGCTGGGTGGTCGCAACCCGTCAGCACCAGGCAGGGAGGTAGATGCACCGGGGCTCTTGAGGAAAGTGAGTATGGATGCTGTATCTGCCGGCGGGGAGCTCCCGAGGGCAGCACCGGGTTTTCCAGCAGCCTGAGGCTTCCCTTCCTCCTCCCCTGCAGGGCAGGTATATATACCATTTATATACCACCCTCCTTGGCTGGCGGGGCCAAGCACGCTGGGCTGGTTCCTTGGATTCTGCTCACTCAGCTCCGCTCTGGGCTCTTCAGCGGGGCCTCTGCCCTCTGACTGCTTCCTAAGTCCCCCAGGTCTGATTTACGCCATAAACACTTTCAAAATTCCTTTACAGTCCCCTCTGAAGCAGGGTCCCCATGTCTGTGGTCCATAACCATGCTTTGTAAACTGTGTGATGGAATGGGGGTCCGACTTCAGAATGCGACAAGGACCTGCACGTGCAGAGACGCGCCAGGCCAGGGGGCCAACCACAGTGCCCTCGTCAGCCCCAGGGAGGGGCTCACATCAGTGGATCTCCAGGGCCACTTTATCACCTACAGTTTGCAGATGCCACAGACTCACAGAACCTATGCAGGGTCTCGG
>CM052668.1:5548021-5574867 GCA_028533165.1 Leontopithecus rosalia | reverse complement strand
GCCTCATGTCTATCGGGATCTCCTGTTGTCAAAACCAATGCAAATACACAGCCCTCATATTGATGGCTATATGGAGTTTCCTTTTTTTTTTTTTTTTGCTTTTGTTTTATTGCTGTTTTGTAAGTTTCCATGAATATTCCGGTACCATCTTGGAGTACAGGGTACACAGGGGATGAGAATTTTCTTTGGCATTTCATAGCTCTGGGTTTGGGACCTCTGGTTAGATGGCGTGTAGGTGAAAGAGAAAGTCCTCTCTTGTAAGCCATTCTGTGCCCTAAGAAGGATCAGTGTCTGCTGGTGTGAACCTCAATGATCTGAGACAGGTCTCAGTCAGTTTAGAAAGTTTATTTTGCCAAGGCTAAGGACGTGCCTGTGACACAGCCTCAGCAGGCCCTGATGATGTGCCCAAGGTGGCCGGGCACAGCTTGGTTTTGTGTATTTTAGGGAGACAGGAGCCATCTATCAATATATGTAAGATGAACACTGGTTCCATCCAAAAAGGTGGGACAACTCAAAACGAGGAGGGGGACTTCCAGGTCACAGGTCAACAAATGGTTTCTTTCTCTCTTTCTTTTTCTTTTCTTTTCTTTTTTTTCTTTTTTTTTTTTTTTTTTGAGACAGAGTCTCACTCTGTCACCCAGGCTGGAGTGCAATAGTACGATCTCAGCTCACTGCAACCTCCATCTCCAAGGTTCAAGCAATTCTCCTGCCTCAGCCCCCTGAGTAGCTGGGATTACAGGCGTGTGCCATGATGGTTGGCTAATTTTCTGTATGTTTAGTAGAGACCAGGTTTCACCAAGTTGGCTAGGCTGTTTTTGAACTCCTGACCTCAGGTGATTCATCTACCTCTGCCTCCAAAAGTGCTGGGATTAAAGGCATGAGCCATCAGGTCCAGTTTTATTTTTCATTTATTTTTGAGATGCAGTTTTGCTCTTGTTGCCCGGGCTGGAGTGCAGTAGCATGATCTCGGCTCACTGCAACCTCCCGGGTTCGACTGAGTCTCCTACCACAGCCTCCTGAGTAGCTGGGATTACAGGTGCCCACCGCCCCACCATGCCCGGCTAATTTTTGTATTTTTAGTAGAGACAGGGTTTCATCATGTTGGCTAGGCTGGTCTCAAAATCCTAACCTCAGGTGTGCCTCCCACCTCAGCCTCCCAAAGTGCTGGGATTACAAGTGTGAGCCACTGCACCCAACCTCTTTTGAGTTTTGCCTTTCACTGAACACACAACTTACAGGAATAATCACTGATGCCTTAGTATGGCTTTGTGCAACAATAGGAGAGAGGAAGCCACCAGATACACATTTGTCTCATGTGAATAGAGGGATGGCTTTGGTTCTGCCTGTCCTTTGTCCACAGGGAGTTTCTTCGCAGGGAAGTTGTGAGGGAGGGATGTAGCTTTTTATTTTTATTTTCTTTTTTAATTGCATTTTAGGTTTTGAGGTACATGTGAAGAACATGCAAGATTGTTGCATAGGTACACACACGGCAGTGTGATTTGCTGCCTTCCTCCCCATCACCTATATCTGGTATTTCTCCCCATGCTATCTCTCCCCAACTCCCCACCCCAACTGTCCTTCCCCTAAATACCCCGATAGACCCCAGAGTGTGATGCTTCCCTCCCTGTGTCCCTGTGTTCTCATTGTTCAACACCCGCCTATAAGTGAGAACATGAGGTGTTTGATTTTCTGTTCTTGTGTCAGTTTGCTGAGAATGATGGTTTCCAGGTTCATCCATGTCCCTGCAAAGGACATGAACTCATCAATTTTTATGGCTGCATAATATTCCATGGTGTGTATGTACCACATTTTCCCTGTCCAGTCTATCATCGATGGGCATTTGGGTTGGTTCCAAGTCTTTGCTATTGTAAACAGTGCCACAGTGAACATTCGTGTGCATGTGTCCTTATAACAGAATTATTTATAGTTCTTTGGACATATACCCAGTAATGGGATTGCTGGGTCAAATAGAATTTCTATTTCTAGGTCCTTGAGGAATCGCCCCACTGTCTTCCACAATGGTTGAACTAATTTACACTCCCACCAGCAGTGTAAAAGTGTTCCTATTTCTCCACATCCTCTCCAGCATCTGTTGTCTCCAGATTTTTTAATGAACGCCATTCTAACTGGCGTGAGATGGCATCTCAATGTGGTTTTGATTTGCATCTCTCTAATGACCAGTGATGATGAGCATTTTTTCATGTTTGTTGGCCTCATATATGTCTTCTTTTGTAAAGTGTCTGTT
The DNA here is from genome assembly GCA_028533165.1 of Leontopithecus rosalia. Taxonomy (NCBI): domain Eukaryota; kingdom Metazoa; phylum Chordata; class Mammalia; order Primates; family Cebidae; genus Leontopithecus; species Leontopithecus rosalia. The sequence goes on along the minus strand of CM052668.1, from coordinate 5,572,622 downwards.
CGTATCCTTTGCCCACTTTTGAATGTTTGTTTGTTTATCTCTTGTAAATCTGTTTTAGTTCTTTGTAGATTCTGGATATCAGCTCTTTGTTAGATGGGTAAACTGCAAAAATTTTTTCCCATTCTGTTGGTTGCCGATTCACTCTAGTGACTGTTTCTTTTGCTGTGCAGAAGCTGTGGAGTTTGATTAGGTCCCATTTGTCTATTTTGGCTTTTGTTGCCAATGCTTTTGGTGTTTTGGTCATGAAGTCCTTGCCTATGCCTATGGCCTGAATGGTTTGGGAATAGAATGGAAGGCAGGTTTGCCCGATGCCGTTCCCAGGTTGACTTTTCCCTTTGGCTTAGTGATTATGGGGGGAGATTTATTTTCCTTTCACGCTGGCTACAAAACACGAAGTACTTCATTAGTGATTCTTAGCCTGGGTTCAAATGGAAACCATTTTGGTTTGTGGATTTAGGGTGGTGTAATACTGCCATCCACAGGGCATATTTTGAAATAAAAAAGAAAAACTAGAGATGTCAGCCTTAGGAAAAACAGATGAAAGTATTAGAAAGGCCACATTCAAAGAGGCCAGGAAGGCCAGGTGCCAAGGTTCATGCCTGCAATCCCAGCACTTTGGGAAGCTGAGGCAGTGGATCACCTGAGGTCGGGATTTGGAGACCAGCCTGGCCAACATGGTGAAACCCTGCATAGAAATAAAGGGTCCTTGTGTGCCCAGTTTGTTTCTGGGTGGGGGCCACAGGAATCATCCGGTTGTCAGAATGCAAAAGTTCTTTTCTTTTTTTCAGACAGAATCTCTTGCTCTGTCGACCAGGCTGGCGTGCAGTGGCGCAATCTTGGCTCAGTGCAAGGTCTGCCTCCCAGGTTCAAGCCATTCTTGTGCGTCAGCCTCCAACGTAGCTGGGTTTACAGGCATGTGTCACCACATCTGGCTAATTTTTATATTTTAAGTAGAGACGCGTTTCACCATGTTGGCCAGGCTGGTCTCGAACTCCTGACCTCAGGTGATCCACCCGCCTAGGCTTCCCAAAGTGCTGGGATTACAGGTCTGAGCCACTGCACCTGGCCCAAAAGTCGTAAGTAACATCTCAAAAGGCCAGTCTTAGCTTCTACACTCGTGCTGTTATTCACAGGAGTGATTGGGGGAGTCACAAATACCGTGATCAGCTGAACAAGGGCTGGCAATTGTTAACCAAGTCTACATTTGAGCAGAATTCAGGCCCTCTTCCCAATCCTAACTCGGTGGTCTCTTAGTTTTATAGGCGGTTTGGTTTTAGAAAAGTCTATTGTTACTGTAAATATTTCCCAGGGCCAGCTCGGCCCACCTAGCACTGACCAAGGGCAGTCTGGAGGTTAGAGGAGAGATGGAGTGGGGTAGGTCAGATTTCTCATTGTCATAATTTTCTATGACCATTTTTGCAAAAGCAGTTTGAAGCACTGCAGGTGACTCTGGCCATGTTGACAGCTTTGGGTTCAACCACCCACGGCCCCTTCCCCACCGCAGCCACCTGACCTCTATTACCCTGATCCCAATTAGATGGATCCTGGCTCAACTTCTCGCGTTTTCCGCCCGCTCGGCTCCTCCCACTTGGCCTCAGCTCCTCCCACCCGGTCTTGGCTCCTCCCACTTGGCCTCAGCTCCTCCCACCCGGTCTTGGCTCCTTCCATTTGGCCTCAGCTCCTCCGACCACGCTTCGCCTCCTTTCACCCAGCCTCGTCTCCTCTCACCCGGCTTCGACTACCACCTCCGCTACCCGCTGGCCCTCGGCTTTCCAGGACCTGCTTCGGTTAGTTCGTCCCCAACCCCAACACTGGCTGCCAGCTTCCGCTCTTTCTGCCCAGCTCGGCTCCCCGCTACCCGCTGGCCCTCGGCTTTCCAGGACCTGCTTCGGTTAGTTCGTCCCCAACCCCAACACTGGCTGCCAGCTTCCGCTCTTTCTGCCCAGCTCGGCTCCCCCGCCAGCCCTCGCCACAGGTGCCGTCCTCCCCTCGCCCTGTCTGCCCCTCGACCTCCCTCCCTTGGCGCCCTTGGCGCCCTGTGGCGCCGCTTTTCGGCCCAGTTCGGATCCTCCCGCCCAGCCTCGGCTACTTCCGCGTAGCCTCGGCTATCCCCGTTAGACGTCGGCTTTCCCCGCCCAGGTTCGACTTTCTCCGTTCCTGGCCTCGGTTCCTTCCGCCAAGCTTCGGCTTTTCCACCCCGAGTCCTCGCCTCGCGCGCCAGCATGGAGCCGCCTGTTCTCACTGTCTCGGACCTGAGACCTCCCTCCTCTCCGCGCCTGGCCCTGTCTTGGCTTCTTCGCCGTGCTTCCCGCTGCTTTTCGGCCCGGCTGGCTCTTGCCATCGGCTGTGGCTCTTCCTGTTTCGGCCGTCCTCGGCTCAGTTCGTTCAGTTCGGCTTTCTCCGCCTGGCCTCGGTTTTCTCCGATTTCCCTTCTTCAGTTCGGCTCTTTCCGCCGTTGGTACCCTGGGCTCGGCTTGGCTCTGGGTCAGGTTGGGTCCTCGTCTTAGTCTGCGGAGGTTGCACTAATGGAGTTCCCGTCATTATAACATGGAGGTACCACTGTCTCCAGATCCTGGCCAATCTGTTATCTTTTTTAAAGTAAAAAGAAAACAGTTACCGATCTGATCAATGATAAAGGAAATCTCAATGTTTTACTTTGTTTTTCTTAGGAGAGCCACTCGTATGTATTTCTGTGAACTGTTGTTAGCGTTTGCACGTTAATTAACTTTTGGTCTTTCTCTGACTGCTTGGTAGGCGTCCTTGAATACTAGTAAATTATGAGCAGTGTTCAAGCATGGGAATAATTTTTGAACAAATGTACAGGAGCATTCATCAGTAACATTTTGCTATACTTGCTTTGTCATATACATCTCTGTATCAGCCTCAATTCCTCTTTTTTAGTGCATTCTGAAGTAGGTTGCAGATAGTTTACATATCATTAATTAGAGTTTAGTATTTGGGTCTGGAGGTCTTCTAAGATGGCTCATGCCCTGGCTAGCAATGTGGTGCTGGTGAGTTGGTTCCTGGTCGCGGGGCTGCTTGAACCTCCTCACAGCATGGCGGATGGCTTCCCCTAGAGAAGGAGCAATAGAAGAGACCCAGGAGGAAACTTCAGTGTGTCTTACGGCTAGTCTCAGATGTCACACGCAGCAGTGCTGTACTGATCATATTGGGTGACGTCTGATTCAGCATTGGAGGTGCAGTACACAGGACTGGAATATCAGGTGGCAGGGGTCTTTGGTGAACATCCTGAAGGCTAGCCAACACACCCACCTTTCCTTCAGACCACCTCTTCATCAGCTCAGAATTGTGTGAGTGTGAGAGTGTGTGTGTGTGTGTGTGTGTGTGTGTGTGTGTGCGCGCGCGCGCTGGACTGCCTGATCTGATTGTAGCTGTTTGGAGCATCTGGAATTCATGGCTGGGTTTGAGACAACTTGGAAGGCCTCCTTTTCCCCTCTTCTCTTTTACCCTTCTCCCCTTTCTCTTCCTCCCAGCCTCACCCCCAGCTCTAGCCTTTCTTTGCTTCTAGTGACCGAGTAGAAGATGCTGAGTCAGCTGGGAATTCAGCTGCTAAGGGTCTTCTGGGAGATGTTGGGAGGTTTGCTTGCTGGGCTCTATCACCGCCTGCATTATGAGAGCTTGGAGTATTTGCCAGCTTGTCAGGACTACCGTTGTCTTCCATGTTCTGAGACTGGAGTGCCCAACATTCCCCTGGCAGGGGACACTTGATTTGATCGGTCTCTATCAACCTATAATGTGGGGGCAGAGATACTCATATGCAAGGGGAGGCTGCAAGAGTTGCCTGCTGGGGTTAAGATTATTCCTTGTGTTTGGGAAAAAGGAGGGGTCACCGTAGGGGCAGTCAAGTCATGTTAGGGGTGACAGGATTTGTATTCTGGGCTCCCCTCCTCCTTTATGTTAAGGGTATTGCTTGCTGATGCTTCTGTCAACTCGTACTTTGGGGTAATGGGAAGAGAGGTTGTTTTCTGGGGTATGTTTGTCACTGACGTCGAATTGGGTGGGCTGCCTGTTGAGTTTCTGACCATTCCTTGTTTTGGGTATCATTCTGGGGAGACTTATGTATAGTCTTGGAAAGACAAGGGATGCATGTTTGAGCTGTGTTGGGTAAGAATGGTGGCCTTTGCTGGATTTCCTTTCTTGAGTGTGTAGAGGATTGGGGGTTGTTTCTGGAGTTTCCATCATTATCAATGCGGGAGGCATATGGGGAATCACTCGGTGAAGTGCTCATTGTCTGTGATGTGGAGGTAACTGGAAGGTCGGTGCCTGGGGCTTCCATTTTTTTCTAGTGTTGGGGAGATCAAGAGGATTTATCACATGGAGACCTTATTGTATATGTTTGGGGAGAGGATGGTGGGATTATCGGAGGGAACTCCATTTATCCCTAGTTGGGGAGGGTCATGTTCTGGGTCTCCCCTTGCCTGTACTATTGGTATAGACTGGATGGGCCATTGGGCTTGGGCTCCCTATTCTCTTGTGTTGAGGGACATCTGAAAGGGTCATTTTAGGGGTTTCTGTTTATAGTTTTAGAGGTGACTGAGGGGTTTGCTGGAGTAGTTTTGGGATGATGGAGGTCTTCATGTTTGGACTCCCTTTTTTTTTTTTTTTTGAGATGGAGTCTTTCTCTGTTGCCAGGCTTGAGTGCAGTGGCATGTCTTGGCTTGCTGCAACCTCTGCCACCTGGGTTCAAGCAGTTCTCCTGCCTCAGCCTCCTGTAGCTGGGACTACAGGAGCACGCCACCACACCTGGCTAATTTTTTTGTATTTTAGTAGAGATGGGGTTTCACCATGTTGGCCAGGATGGTCTCAATCTCTTGACCTTGTGATCCACCTGCCTCGGCCTCCCAAAGTGCTGGGATTACAGGCATGAGCCTCCACACCCAGCCTGGAATCCACCTTTTGTGTTTCTAAGTGATTGAGGAATGGAGATCTGACATCCTGTTGCCTTTTCTTTTGGGGGTAGCTGGTGGTTTACCTGCTAGGGCTTCTGCCAGCTCTCCTGCTGTATGCAGATTGTGGGAATCATTTGCTGGGGCTTCCACAATCTCAAGTCTTAGGGGGACTAGGAAATGGCTTGCCATGCCTTCTGTCATCTCTAGTTTTAAGGGAGTAGTTCAACATGATTTAAAACTTTTTATTTGAAAAAAAATTAGGGCTGGGCATGTTGGCTCATGCCTGTAATTTGGGAGGCTGAGGTGGGTGGATCCCTTGAAGTCAGGAGTTCGAGACCAACCTGACCACCATGGCAAAACCCGGTCTCTACTAAAAATACAAAAATTAGCCTGGTGTGGTGATGCATGCCTGTAATCCCAGCTACTTGGAGGCTGAGGCAGGAGAATCGCTTGAACCTGGGAGGAGGTTGCAGTGAGCCAAACCTGGGCAATGAGTGAGACTCCCTCTCAAAAAATAGAAAAGAAAAAATTAGACCAGCCAGTGCATGAGTGAGACTTCGTCTTTAAAGAAAAAAAATTAGACATATAAAAGTGTTAAAAATCTACAGGCTTGTTTTTTGAGATAATCTTGCATTGTGGCCAGGTTGGAGTGCAGTGGCGCTATCTCGACTCACTGCAACCTCTGCCTTCCAGATTAAAGAGATTCTCCTGCCTCACGCTCCCGAGTAGCTGGGGCTACAATTTGGTGCCACCATGCCCGGCTAATTTTTGGTATTTTTAGTAGAGACGGGGTTTCATTGTGTTAGCCGGGATGGTCTTGATCCCCTGACCTCATGATACACCTGCCGGCCTCCCAAAGTGCTGGGATTACAGGCGTGAGCCACTGTGCCTCGCCATATTGTTGATTTTTCTAAAAATCCACCCCTCCCTGTTGGGAGAAATTGTGTCACGGGCAAAACTTGAGTTTCAGTCACTGCTCAAACAGTGCTTAGCCACGGAGAATAAATAATAAATAGGACAGTGGTTATGAGCAGGAAGTGTCTGAATTCCAATCTGTGCTCTACCACTTACTAGCTGGTGAATTCAGGCAAGCAACCTCAACATTCTGTGTTGGAGACAGTAACAGCACATACTTCGCAAGCTCGTACTGAGTATGTAGCTACTATTCATAAGGCACTTTTGGGCTAGCTAAATGTTTGGTCTTTTTTTGTTAATGTATTTTAATATTAAAATTCTTTGCTGTGAAAAAGGTATGGCCCCTATTGAAAAGAAACATTTCACAAGAAAATATCTAAACCTCTGTGCACCTAGTTACATTACACATAAACATATAAAGCAAAATGACAGAATTATAGAAAGCATTGTTAATCCACCATCCTCATGGAAGACTTTAATATACAACTAAGTCAGGTCGAGAGAAAAATTTAAATTACATATTGAAAAACAAAACTAGTTTGAATACGTATGTCCATCTGTATCCAAAAATTAAAGAATATATAATACACTGTTTTCAACCATGGCGCACTTACAAAAATAGATTGATAAAGATATTGCATTCACCTGAGAGCTAACAGAATCCCTCCTCTCAAAAGTGCACACACGCACGTACACACACACACACACACACACACACTCTCTCTCTCTCTGTTTTAACCAGTTAATGGTTACTTGTAATCATGTAAGAAGTCTAGCAATGCACAGCATAGAGCCAATGCAGCCAATCAAATGTTTTTGAAGAATTCAAATCATTGTGATTTTTCTGCATTTTTCACCACTGTGGTGAAAAAAAGGGCTGTTCTAACTCTATGCCTTGTGTCCACTTTCTGAAAGAATAAAAATAGATGAGAACAAGCCATATGGTCTCTCACCCAGGGCCTTATTCCTATTTCTCGTGGCCAGCAGTGGGACAAAGCCTGTCTAACCTTCAGGAAAGCCTGTTACATTGAGTGCGATCTCCGCTCAGTGCAACTTCCGCCTCCCAGGCTTAAGGGATTCTTTTGCCTCAGCCTCCTGAGTAGCTTGGATTACAGGCACCTGTCACCATGCCTTGCTTTTTTTTTTTTTTTTTTAAAGTTTTGACCATGTTGGCCAGGCTGGTCTTGAACTCTTGACCTCAGGGGATCTGCCCCCTTCAGCCTCCCATAGTGCTGGGATTACAGGCATGAGCCACTGCGCCCAGCCCCACTGTATGTAGCTTTTCAATACTGCTCACTGACAACTTGAATAAAATTGTTTTTTCTTATTAAGTAGGGAGAATGAATATTGAGAAGGAAATAGTATTTGCTATATTAGGACAGAAAAAAACTATCAAAATAAGAAAGTCCATGTACTCTGATAAAATGCTATTAAATTAGAAAAACTATACCAAATATTGTCTATTTTCTATTTTAACAAACTAGATCACTCAGGAGCTATTTGGAAATGCCTTTTCGAACATTTGGTGTATTGATGTTTTAGAATACACTATACATAAAATGGCGTGGTAAGAGGACACCATTTTAGGACAGCTATAGCCATAAATGCTTATATTAAAACAAAAAAGCTAAAAGTTACTGAGCTAGTGGCCCAACCTACAAATGAGATACTGATGAAGCGTTTATGCCTTTTGTTCTCAGTATACATTACTGTGTGGCCACTCAGTTAAGAGCTGAGGCATCCTGGCATTGATTATATTCCTACAGCGTCCTCTATATTAAGTTCTCTCATGTATAAAGGGAGGAATCACTGAAAATTTTTCCAAAATTAATACTCATGGGTATTGCAGCCAAGGAACATTTCCTATCTTTCCTAATGGAAGAAGTATCACTGAAAATTTTCTCTATCCTTTATCTTAAGAAGTTCTGGCTGGGTGCGGTGGGTCATTCCTGTATTCCCAGCACTTTGGGAGGCTGAGGGAGGTAGATTACTTGCGCCAAGTTGTTTGAGAGCAGCCCTGGCAACATGGTGAAAACCTATCTTTACAAAAATGAGGCATGGTCATGCATGCCTGTAGTCCCAGCTGCTTAGGAGACTGAGGTAGGAGGATCCCTTGAGCCCTGGAGGTAGAGGTTGCAATAAGCCAAGATGGCACCACCGCAGTCCAGCCTGGGCTCAGATGAAATCCCAAGGAAAAAAAAAAAAAGTGGCTGGGCGAGCACTTTGGGAGGCCAAGGTGGGGAAATCACGAGGTCAGGAGTTCGAGACCAGCCTGGGCAACATGGTGAAACCCCATCTCTACTAAAACACAAAAAATTAGCTGGGCATGGTGCCAGGAGCCAGTATTCCCCACTACTTGGGAGGCTGAGGCAGTGAGGGAGGAGAATCACTTGAGCCCAGAAGGTGGAGGTTTGCATTGTGCTGAGATTGTGCTACTGTACTCCAGCCTGGGCAATAGACTCAGACTCTGTATCCAAAAACGATAATTTTTTTACAGAGTTAGGTTCCTAAAAAAAATGTAAAAAAAAACCCTGATGGAATTCATTGGTCTTTCTGGTATGAATTTTATTTCTTAAAAACTGAGAGAATATTCAAGGCTTTTATATCTTACCAAACCACACTGTCTTGTGCTTGGTAACATGACTGCTTGTGTTGTTGGCTTTTCAACACTGTGTATAAGCTGTTGTAACATACTCCTCTCTTGTATGGTTTCTGAAATGTGACTTAAGGAATGAGTGTGCCCTGAATGCTTTTCCATTTTGATGCCACACATAGGGCTTCACCTTATTGTGAGTTGTCACATGACTCCCTGGAGCCATCATCGAAGGCTTTCCTATAGCTACTGCGTTCCCTGGGCAGCTCCGCAGTAGATAATTTTTTAAGTAGGGGGAGAGTTTGACTTCAAGGTTTTACAATACAGATTACACCTGTAAGGTTTCTCTCTACAGTGAGTTAACCTGTGGGTTGTTGAATGCTACTCTATATTGATCAGGTTAGAAGGTGAAGGACGGCTGGGTGTGGTGGCTCACACCTGTGAGTTAACCTGTGGGTTGTTGAATGCTACTCTATATTGATCAGGTTAGAAGGTGAAGGACGGCTGGGTGTGGTGGCTCACACCTGCAATCCCAGCACTTTTGGCGGCCACGAAAGGACTGCTTGAACCTAGGAGTTTGAGACTTGCCTGGGTAACCTGGCCAAACCCTCTCTCTAGTTTAAAAAAAAATGAGCCAGGTGTGGTGGCACGCACCTGTAGTCCCATTGCTACATTGCAGGCTGTGGCAGGATGACTTGAGCCCAGGAAGTGGAGGCTGCAGTGAGCTGTCATCACACCACTGCACTGCAGCCTGGGTGACAGACTGCATTGTCTCCAAAAAAAAAAAGAGAGGGTCTGCTGAAGGCTTTCCTTCACTGATTCCATGGCACACTTTCAGATGGTTCCCAATGTCTGCTGTTTATACCTCCTGGAGTCTTCTTCCACACTGTGTCAGGCTTGGTGTGTGTGACCAATATAACAGGGACATGAAAACCCATCTTTCTGAAGCTAGGTCATAAAAGACATTATGATCCGTTGGCTCCTTTAGATAACCGGCTTTGGGGAGAACTTGCTGACAAAGAAATTCAGCCCTGTTGAGAGGCCTACATGATTTGGAAGTGTAGGTCCCTTGAAAACAGCTAGCATGAACTTGTCAGGCATGTGTGAGCCATTTTGGAAGTGGACCTTCCATCGGGACAAATTCTGGATGATTATGGTTCTGCTGACATCTGGACTGTAACCTCATGAGAGATCCTGAAGAGGAGCTACAGAGCTATGTTGTTTCTGAATTCCTGAATGATTTGTCACAATTTTTATAAGTTTTGTTGTTGGAAGCCACAAAATTTGGGGGGTAATTGTTATGCGGTGGGAGGTAATTCCTACATCTGGTGTGAGTTCTCGCATGTTATCTGATGAAAGATCAACAAATGCTTTCCCCACAGTTTTTGAATTCACAGTTGCCTATTATGTATTCTCTTATGCAAAGAACGGTTATAGTTAGTAGCAAAGAATTTCCCACAGTGATTACATTCATGGGGCTTTTCTCCAGTGTGCGTTCTCATGTGTTTCCTAACCGATGAGAGAACGTTAAAGGCTTTTCCACAGTAATTGCATTTATAGGGTTTCTCTCCATTGTGTACTCTCCTGTGTACTGTAAGAGAAAATCTATGGGTGAAAGATATTCCACACACATTACATTTGTAGGGTTTTTCTCCAGTATGAGTTCTTAAGTGTTGTGTCAGATTTGTGCTCCTTGTGAAGGTCTTCCCACAATCGTGGCATTCATAAGGTTTCTCCCGTGTGAATTCTATTGTGCAAAGACACGACCTCATGCAGAAAGCCTTTCCACACTGATTAGATACATAATGATTCTCCCCGTATGAGCTGTCTTGTGGCTTGTGAAGACAGTGCAGAACTCATGAAAACAATGGTTACATTTGTAGGGTTTTTCTCCAGCGTGAATTCGTGAATTCTCCAGTGCTCACTAAGGGATGAGGAATTAATGAAGGCTTTCCCACAGTCACTGCATTCATAGGGCTTCTCCCCATTGTGGATTCTCTTATGAACAGTAAGGTAACATCTAGTCCTGTAGGATTTCCCACACTCACTGCAGTCATAGGGTTTTTCTCCAGTATGAATCCTCTTGTGCCATGTAAGGGAAGATTTTGAGCTGAGGACTTTAAAACACTGATTACATTTGCTGTGTTTTGCTCCAAGATGATTTGTCTCCTGTTGAGTAAGAGATGACTAGTAAGTACAATTTATAATATTTTTAGCACTGAATACTGTCCTGGGTCCCTCTCCCAGGAATTCTGTTGTGTATCATGGTATAGAATAGATGTTTTTGCCACTGTGAGTGTGCTGGTACATGGCTTCTGTCAGTTTGATTCTTAGAATTTAAAAAAGATGGATTCTTTCTACACATCTTTATCATATTCATAGAGCATTTTTCCAATAAATTTAAGGCTAATTTTTTTTTTTTTGGAGATGAAGTTTCGCTCTTGTCACCCAGTCTGGAGTGCAATGGCATGATCTTGGCTCACTGCAACCTCCATCTCCTGGGTTCAAGCTATTCTCCTGTCAGCCTCCCATGTAGCTGGGAGTACAGGCTTGTGCCACCATGCCCAGCTAATTTTTTTGTATTTTTAGCAGAGACGAGGAATCACTCTGTTGGCCAGACTGGTCTCAAACTCCTAACCTCAGGTGCTCCACCCACCTTGGCCTCCCAAAGTGCTGGGATTACAGGTGTGAGCCACTGCACCCAGCTACTTTGTTTTCCAAATACCCAATATCTGACTCAGACTACTGGATGTATTTACTTGTGGGACTTCTCAGGAAAAACAAGTTTGGGGCTAATGCTTTTCTCCAATTCTAAATAATTTCACAGTATCTCTCCAGAGACACTATTTTCTCTTGGAAAAATGACACTTTCCTTTAATAACTATTTAATATAGCCACTCTTTGTGGCTTTTCTAATGTAGGGCATTCTCCTACCATGAAAAGCCAGAAACCACTCATGTTAGTCTTACCATTTTCATATTTCTAGATTGTTCTTCAAAAAACATGTAGCTTTGAAGTTAACCCGCTGGCTTTAAGTGGAGTCTCCACATCTGAAACAAGTTAAAAAGAAATTTAAGTTGATAGAAAAGTAGCAATTTTAAGTTGATGGTGAAATGGTAAAATGCATATATGAGTGAAGTCAGAATCTGAGACGCGGGCTTTTGAGAATGCATTCAACAAATGGGATACGGGCGTGAAAATTTTAGGCAATGTTTAATAAAGATTCTAGCAAGATAGAGATTGATGTTGACAAAATGAAGGAATTGTCAGGAAGGCAAGGTGGACTGAAACTGCTGAAAGAACTCATAGGAGACTTACATTTAAAAAAAAGAGATGTCTTTTTTTTTTGAGATGGAGTCTATTGCCTGGGCTGGAGTGCAGTAGCGCAATCTCAGCTCACTCCAACCTCTGCCTCCCAGGTTGAGATTCTCCTGCCTCAGCTCTTGTACCCAAAGCAAGTTTAAAACAGAAGCGCCACAGTGAATTTGCTGAGTCCGTTTAATGCCGGTGTCCGAGTCAGCTATTGCTCAAACCTCTCAGCCCTGAACAAAAGGCAGTCAACATTTTTATACCTTTGCGGGGTTAGGGGACAGAAAGCAAATTGTTACAGAAGCAGAAAGAGCAGGTTAGGGGAGGGGGGACCTAATAACAAAGATTCTATTTAAAATTGTTTGTCAGGCAGGATGTGGCAATGACATAGCTGCAGGTACAGGATGTATGGGCCAGTGGGCCGTGTTTCTCAGAAAAACAGGTTACAAAATACTAGGTGCCTCAGGCTACAAAGTTTCAGGAACAAAGTGCTCTACATAGCTCAGGGTGGTTAGAATGGGAGTTAACAGGATTGCTTAAAACAGAGTCACCATAGCCAGACTAGATTATCTCACTGGAGTTCGCCTCTCCAAGGGCCAGCTCTGAACCCTATGTGAACTAGAATGGCCAAACACAGGCCCTAACATGGTCCAGGCAGTTTGGAGGGTAGTCACAAGAAACCCAGGTCACCCCAACCAGTTCCTGTATATTGATCAGTAGCTAAGGTTGGTCCTGAACCCACCACCATGGCTGCAGTCCTGCGCAGCTCAAAACCCTGCCTTTAAGGTACTCAACCATACCACTCGGTCGCCACCCTCTTCAGCTCGGCCCCTCTAGTCCTGTCCCTGTCTGGGGAGGACAAAGGTTTCTCCCCATCCTCCCTACGCCCTAAGATTCCATTGTTGCCCACCATTACTTTCCTGTACCCCCAACTGCATCACCACCCGTGGCCTCAAGGCTTCGGCCACAACAGGAGGTAGAGGCTGCTCCCCTCCCTCCTTTGAGGGAGGCATTGCCTCCAGCTGGTGGTGAACGATCAACCCCATTTTTGGTTTATGACCCATTTTCCACCTCTGATTTACATAATTGGAGAACTCAGAACCTGCTGTTTTCTGAAAAAAACCCAGGTTCTGACCATCCTGGTGGAATCCATACTCCAGAATCATCATTCTACTTGGGAAGACTGTCAGCAAATCCTCCACTCTTTTTACCACAGAGGAGAGCTACTGTATCTGAAGGGAAGCAGGGAAACACTTCCTCACCTCCACTGGCCAACCTGAAGAGGAGGGCAGGAGGGTTGGAGGAGGTTTTCCCCTCAACCAGACCAGACTGGACCCTAACTCCTCGGCGGGGAGAAGGGCTTTGGACAACTTCCACTGGTATCTTCTCTCGGGTATTAAAGGAGCTGCACAGAAGCCCATGAATTTATCTAAAACCACAGAAGTGCTCCAGGGAACGATGAGTCTCCAGGGGCATCTCCAGGAGGCCTATCGTATTTATACCCCATTTGATCTGGCTGCACCCAAAAACAGCCATGCTTTAAATTTGGCTTCTGTAACTCAGGCGGCCCCAGACATCTGTAGAAAATTACAAAAGCTGGGGGAATTTGCTGGAATGAGTATCACATAACTTTTAGAAATAGCCCAAAGGGTGATAACAGGGAGAATGAGAAACAAAAACAGGCAGCCCAAGCTGCTTGTGACAAGGCTTCCAAAAGACAGGCAAAAATTTTGGTGGCTGCCCTCCAGGGGCACGGGGAAGACCACCTCCCCAACAAATCAACAAAAACAAGGGCCGTCAGTTGGGGTCCTGAGCTCTGCTCCAGTGAAATCAGTGCACCTACTGTAACCAAACTGGACACTGGAAAAATGCCCCAAAAGACAAGGAACTGAAAAAAAAACTGCTAGCCTTGGAGGAGCTAGAAGATTGACAGGGCTGGGGCTCATTTTTGCTTGGTCCCCAGAAGCCCATGGTCAGCGCCACAGTATGGGGGTCACCCGGTAAAATTTTTAATTGACACTGGAACGAAACGCTCAGTATTAAACACCTTTGGGCCAGGTGGACTGATCACAAAAGGAGCAGTTCAAGGGCCACAGGGACTATCTAACTACCGAGAAGTAAACCTAACTCATTCCTTTTTGGTAGTTCCGGAGTGCCTGTATCCCCTAATGGGAAGTTATCTACTCCATAAACTGCAAGCCTCTATCTCTTTCTCAACCCGAGGAACTCATCTCCCCTTAGAGAACCAGGACTCATCAACTACCCACCTCTTACCGACCACCCCCTGCACCCCCCCACACACACCCCCATGTCAAACAAATACCTCCTGGTTTTAAATGCCCCACCCATAGCCTCAGAAAACAGCTCACTTATGCTGGAATTAGAGGCCTAGTTTCCCCCCTTTTGGGTGGAATCAAACCCCCTGGGACTGGCAAAACACTACCCTCCTGGGACAGTGGAGTTGCTGGCTACAGCTCTACCAGTACAAGTAAAACAGTATCCCATGAGTCAAAAAGCCAGGGAAGGCATAAGTCCCCATATACAGTGGCTACTGCAGGCAGATATTTTAAGGCCGTGCAAATCAACCCAGAATACTCCATTCCTGCCAGTAAAGAAGGCTGGTACCAATGACTATCGGCTGGTCCAGGATTTGCAGGATGTTAACAAGCAATCTAGTCACTATTCACCCAACTGTCCCGAACCCATACACCCTCCTCAGCCTGCTCCTGCCAAACCATACAGTATATCCTGCTTTGGACTTAAAGGATGCTTTCTTTGCCATCCCCTTGGCCGCCAGCAGCCAGCCAATCTTTGCTTTCAAATGGACAGATCCAAACTCGGGAGACACCACCCAACTTACTTGGACCTGCTTATCCCAGGGGTTCAAGAATTCTCCTACCCTTTTTGGAGATGTCTTCCAACAGGACCTAGTGCCTTTCCAAGCCAGTCATCCAGACTGCACCCTTCTCCAGTATGTAGATGACTCACTCCGGCCACGGAAATGGCCAACAGCTGTCTACAACATACAAAAGACTTGCTGTGTCTCCTCCTAGGACTTGGATACCAAGTCTCAGCAAAAAAGGCCCAAGTCTGCCTCCAAAAGGTACTTTACTTAGGATATGAACTCACCAAGGGAAAGTGAGCACTTTCCAATGCTCAAAAACAGGCTACCTTGCAAATTCCAACTCCCACCACAAAAAAACAGGTGTGGGAATTCCTGGGGGCAGCAGGGTACTGCCACCTCTGGATTCTGGGGTTCACAGAAATCGCAAAGCCCCTCTACACCGTGACCAGTGGAAGCGGGGAGTTGGTCTGGACTGAGACAGAGGAACGGGCCTTCCAGAACCTAAAAAGGGCTCTCACTGAAGCACTGGCTTTGGCACTGCCTGACGTGTCAAAACCTTTCCACCTGTTTGTCCATGAAAACAAGGGCATGGCCAAGGGAGTCCTCACCCAGTCCCTGGGACCATGGCGGCCAGATGCCTACTTATCAAAAAAATTGGATCCAGTGGCTTCAAGATGGCCAACCTGCCTCTGGGCAGTGGCAACTACTGCAAGTTTGGTCCGGGAAGCTGGTAAATTAACCTTGGGCCAAGAACTAACCCTTTCAACACCCTGTGCAGTGGAAACACTGCTCAGGAGGGCCTCGGGAAAATGGATGTCAAACTCGCTGATCTTACAGTACCAAAGCCTGCTACTGGACCAGCCCAGGCTGACTTTCCATCCTGCATGATGCTTGAATCTGGCAGCTTTGCTCCCAGACCCAGACTTCTCTGCTCCCATTCATGACTGCCAAGAAATAATTGAGGTCACTAAGACCAGTAGGCCAGACTTGCAAGATACCCCTCTGGAACAGGCGGATGCAACTCTGTTCACCGATGGAAGCAGTTTCATCAACCAGGAGGTATGCAGGGCCAGTGCAGCTATCACAGCAGAGACCAATATTATTTGGGCCCAAGCACTACTGGATGGCACCTCCGCACAAAAGGCTGAACTACTAGTCCTCACCCAGGGCCAAAGACAAGCAAGCAAACACCTACACTGACAGTCAGTACGCCTTTGCTACTGTACATGTACATGGGGCCATATACCGGGAGAGGGGTTTACTTACCTCTGCAGGATAAACTATCAAAAACAAAGAGGAAATCCTGGCCCTGCTCGATGCCATATGGCTTCCCTGTCAGGCTGCTGTAATCCACTGCAAAGGACACCAGAGAGAAACATGACCATTGCCTGGGGACACCAGAAGGCAGACTCTGCAGCCTGTGAAGCAGCTATGCTTCCTGTCACCCCACTGACACTGTTGCCAGTCGTATCCTACCCACAGCCAGAGCTGCCCATCCATCCAAAATATTCTCCAGAGGAAGAGAAGCAAGCATCAGATCTTCAGGCCAACAAAAACCAAAATGGATGGTGGATCCTCTTGGACTCGAGAATCTTCCTGCCCGAGTCCCTTGGGCGAGCCCTAGTTGGCCAACTTCATTCCACCACTCACCTAGGAGGAACCAAGTTGGCTCAGCTTTTATAGGGTGCTTCAAAATCCCCCACCTTCAGGACTTAACTGTATTGGCAGCTTACAACCACATGGCCTGTGCACAAGTAAGCACCAGACAAGGTCCCAAACCTGAACTGGGCCGCTGCCTCCGAGGATGCAGCCCAGGAGAAAGGTGGGAAATAGACTTTACAGAAATCAAACCACACTAGGCAGGATCCAAGTATCTCCTGGTGATGGTGATACTTTTTCTGGATGGACTGAGGCATTTGGCACTCAAAATTAAACTGCATCCACAGTAATAAACATAAATGAAATCACTCCCTGGTCAGGCTGCCAACTGCCATTGGGTCAGACAACGGTCCAGCCTTCACCATGCCCATTTCTCAAGTGGTCAGTAAGGCACTAAATGTCCAGTGGAAACTACACTGTGCCTACCAGTCCCAGAGCTCTGGACAGGTTGAACGCATGAACCGAACTTTAAAGGACACCCTTACAAAACTCATTCTGGAGACCGGTGAGAGTTGGACAAACCTCCTTCCCCTCACACTCCTTAGAACTAGATGCTCCCCTTATCGGGCAATTCACCCTGTACGAAAATAATGTTCAGTAGACCACCACCCATTCTACCAAGGCTGAAAGATGTCCATTTGGCAGAAATCTCTCGTACTAACCTATTACGGTATTTATAGTCTCTCCAACAGGTACAGGACTTTATCCAGCTGCTTGTTTGAGAAACATACTGGACCCCTACTTCTGACCCTCTGACCCGCCTACATCCCTTCCACCCAGCAGAACTCGTGTATGTCAAAGTTCCAGAAGGAAAGACTTACCCCATCATGGAAGGGACCCTACACCATGATCCTACCAACCCCCACCACCTGAAGGTTAACAGTATTCCAACCTGGATCCACTGCTCCTGCGCAAAGTCCGCTACCGAGACTCAACGAGCAACATGGGCCCCTGAGCCAGAACCTACTCCCTTAAGCCTACGAGATTAGGGCAGACAGGTCAACTTGGAGGATTAACTGTGTGGGACAGCATCCCCTTCCAGGTAATATTACTGACCACTTGTCCTGTCTGGAAGGAGTAGGTGTGCCTCTCTGGGACCCAACACTGGTGTGTGGTGATGGGGGGAGAAATGAGAGAAAGCGCAACTACTCCTTCCAGTCTGCCCTAATCTAGGAAGTCAGCCTTCTTTTCAGTTGGGGATCCCAGGGTGACCTCGGGATGCCTTGGCTGGGATGTGGGAGATCTGACAATGAGGAAAAGGAACTTTAGTAAATTGACTTTTACATGTGTCCAGGAAACCCCTCAGATGTAAACTGCCAGTAAGCAGATGGATATTTCTGCCCATATTGGTCCCGTGTAACCCTACCCACCTATCACGGGGGACCAACAAAATCTTCAACCCTCCCTTTAGCCCTTGCTGCCCGTCCAAAAACATGCTCTATGGGATCCTCTAATCCCCTAAACCTACCATCCACAATCCCTCTGCCTTCTCTTGACCCCGGGGATGATCCGGGGACTCAGCCTATATGTAATTGGATGGGATTCGGACACTGTTCGTAATCCAAAAAAAGGTCCTTACCTACTGGAGACTGCCAAAGCCTACTGGGCCATATCAGACTTAGGAGAACCTACGTTCCAGCTCCATCCCCAGGTAAAAATTTCAGCCAGCCTGCCCCAGGTGGTCTCCGGGCTCGGGCCTAAACCTCATCTAGCCCCAATTCTAATGTATATCCTTGCTGACATGCATAAGCTTCTAAATACCACCCAACCCAAACTGGCTCAAGACAGCTGGCTGTGCCTAAAGACAAAACCTCCATACTATATGGGAGTGGGAGCAGAAAAACCTATCCCACTTGAATCTCCTCCATGCACAAAGCCTACCCGCTTGCTCACTCTAGGTTATACTGTGGGAAATGCATCCTGCTTAATCATCTCTGGATATAACCTGTCTGCTTCTTCCTTTCAGACAACTTGCAGTCAGTCTTTACTCACTGTTATGAACTCCTCTTGTCCTATCAAGCTCCCAATGGCATCTGGTTGGCCTGCACCTCCAGTCTCACCCGTTGCATAAATGGACAACTCTGGAGAACCCAAACTGTGTGTCTCAGTCCATATACTTCCCCAAGTATATGCATACCTAGAGAGGGGGTAACCAGAAGGATACCTCCTCTTCACCCCGCCAGGACTACACTCCAGGTTCAGCCACGGGGCCCTGATTCTAGTCTCTCTCGGTAGGACTTGGTATAGCAGGCTGCACTGCCCTGGGGTCTGCTGCTTTAATCCGAGGAGAAACTGCACTGGTGTCAATCTCCCAACGCATTGATACTGATCTAGAAGAAATTCACTCAGACATAAACATGCTGGATGCCCAATCAGATTCCCTAGCCAAGATGGTCCTTCAAAACCACTGAGGTTTAGATTTGTTGTTTCTGTCCCAAGGAGGACTCGGTGCTGCATTAGGGGAAAGCTGTTGTTTCTACGCCAACAAGTCTGGAGTCATCAGGGATAACTTAGACAAACGCTGCCAAGAGCAGAATAATACTCCCTGGTATCAGGAACTGTTTAACCGGAAGCCCTAGCTCACAACCCTGATCACCAGGCTGGCAGGCCCCCTACTTCTTCGCCTTTTAGGCCTAACTTCTGGACCATGCATACTAAACTGGCTCCTAAAATTCATTAGGCAGCCCATAGCCTGTCAGCCTCATGTACCTCAGAACCCACTACCATCCTGTACATGCCACTTAGGAATCCATGATTTGATTCCGCCAAAACATCAGTGGGGAATGACATAATCTAGCCTGGCTATGGTGACTCCATTTTAAGCAATCATATTAACTCCATTCTAACCACCATGAGCTATGTAGAGCATAGCTTTGTAGCCTGAGGCATCTGGTATTTTGTAACCTGTTTTTCTGAGAAACACGCCCACTGGCCCATACATCCTGTACCTGCAGCTGTGTCACTGCCTTCCCCACATCCTGCTTGACAAACAACTTTAAATAGAATCTTTGTTGTTAGGTCCCCCCACCCCTAACCTGTTCTTTCTGCTTCTGTAATAACTTGCTTTCCATCCCCTAACCCCGCAAAGGTATAAAAATGTTGACTGCCTTTTGTTTGAGGCAGAGAGGTTTGAGTAATAGCTGACTTTAGGACATCAGTATTAAACGGACTCTCAGCAGACTCAGTGTGGTGCTTCTGTTTTACACTCGCTTTGGGTACAGCATAGCCTCCCAAGTAGCTGGGATTACAGGCATGCGCCACCATGCCCGGCTACTTTTTTGTACTTTTAGTACAGACAGGGTTTCACTGTGTTAGCCAGAATGGCCTTGATCTTCTGACCTTGTGATCCACCCACCTCAGCTTCCTAAAGTGCTGGGATTACAGGGGGGAGCCACCGTGCCTGTCCAACGTGTCTTTTTTTTACTCTCCTGAGGCCAAAGTAAAGTATGAGATGACAAACTGAAAGTTAAAGTAATGAAGGAACGTGAGCCTCAGACCAAACATTCTTGGCCTTGTCGGGAAAAGGGGCATTTATGCAGTTCTCTCCCTGATATTTCCTAACGTATTACAATACTCCCAACGTCTCACTCCCTGGCCAGACCTGTTCCTCACAATGATTTATAGCCACCTGGTGCTCACCTGGTTGGGTACCTGGGACAATTCCTCTCTCTCCTGTCATCAACTTATCTTCTTGCTCCAACGGGGAGATCAGACTAGGTTTATCAACTTGGTTCCCTGTACAAGGAGAAAAGGGACATGATGTAGGGGCCTGTGCAGCAGATAAGCTCCCCCATGAAACTGAAATCAGTACTTACGAAGGTGAAGAGGTGTGACTTCAGGAGCAGAGGAATCATTATGCCAAAATTGAATATATACAGTAACCCTGTTTCACAAAAATTAAAAGGAAAAAAATCACAAGCCTCCTCAGTCAACAGCTAGGGTGGCTGCAGGATAACTGGTCCCAGGAGCCCCAGTCCAAGTTTCAATACAGAATCTGAAAGCCCAAGATTTAACTACAGAGACTATACCGTCAGTGTGGGAAATAGAAAAGTTCCCTTTCTTGTTAAAGAATAAGTGTGCTAATAACTTTGTTAAGCCCTATCCTAGGTAGGTGTCAGACATGTCATGCTTACAGGCAGGTAGTACGTTCTATGCCATTGTACTTTAACCAAGATATCTGCACTGGATGTGCTCACAGGCATGTCCCAGCTCTCTGTTGCTTTTACCTGAGTTATAAGTTGTTAGCCAATTGGGTTTTAGTTTAGATTGTGAGGTCTGGCTACAGCCAAAGGAGATCAGACACAGCAGTAAGGATAACCCCAAATGTGTAAAAAATAAATCTGTTTTCCTTTGTTCATTTTACTCTTGTGGCACGATGGCTACCACGGGTGCCCTTTCCTGCAGTCCAGGAAGAAAAGTGCGTTGCTGAAGAATCCTTTGTCTCAGTGTTAATTTTTCTTTGCGGCACCGACCATCTATTTCCAACAGTCAGGGCAAGAAGTAAATCTTCATTTCATGGGAACAGCCTGAGACAGACAGCTCCATGAGGGTGGGGACTGTGTCTGTTGCATTCTTCACTGCACTCCCACATCCTAGTACAGACCTGGGAACACAGGTGCTTAAGAAGGACTTAAAAGAAGTGATGTCAGTGAAAGTAGTGAACTAGGGAACTCCAAAACTCCATCCCTTCACAGAAACAGTAAGTAAATGGGGCAAAACCAGAATCAACTTCACTGGAACTCTAGAATGTTATCCAAAGTTTACGACCACAGGAGAATGCCTAATCAAGACAAACAGCTGAATCTGGGTAAGAGGAATTTGTGACATTTTAACAGACTCTAGCTGCATACTCTATTGCCCATTTTGCCTTAGAGACAACAACTGTATTTCTAGTATTAAAGGTAACAGAATGCACCTTCTTCTAAAAATCTGTGGTTGGTTGTTTTGACTGTCTGGTGGCTCCCTGATGTGCTGCGTCAAAGGGCTTCCCTTTATTTGTATAACTTCAAACTCACAGGTCTGAAGAGGCTCTACCTGTGGAAGTTGGAGGGTAGAGAGGGAAGTGTGTCCCAGCACATCTAAAGGCAAATACATTTAGCCACTGCTGAATGGGGCAAGGGAAAACTGTGAAGCAAACGAAAGACTAAACCAAAAAACCTGGGATAAGTGGGAACAAGATGCGCTGGGGAGCAGAGAATCTTTCCATACATTCCTCACCCCCACCAACAAGATGGAGTCTTGCTCCATTGCCCAGGCTGGAGTGCAGTCACGTGATCTTGGCTGACTGCAACCTCCACCTCCTGGGTTCAAGCACTTCTCCTGCCTCAGCCTCCTGAGTAGCTAGGATTACAGGCATGTGCCACCATGCTTGCCGTATTTTTAGTAAAGACAGGGTTTCACCACCTTGGCTAGGTTGGTCTCAAACTCCTGAGCTCAGATGATTTGTCCCCCTTAGCCTCCCAAAGTGCTGGGATTACAGGCGCAAGCCACCATGCCTGGCCTCCACACATTCCTAGAAGGCCATGCACATACCCAAGGATGAACACATGCTCAGAAAAGATTTGAGAAGGCACCAAGCCCTCACCTTTGACCTTCAGGCTCTGCATAAGCAGGAATTGAAGGCTAAGGCAGACTTGTAAAGTGCTTTACCTGAGTGTTGAAGGCATGCTCCAACATATAACTCAGATCCATCAGCAAAGACTAGTAATCTTTAGGGTTCCACGTATTTAAGAAAATCTCTGACAGATTAGTCACAAGCTGAACATCACGCCAACAGAACAGAGACTTCAGTGGCCACACATGACAAATATGGACATGACAAAATTAGTGCAGAAATGTCACTAACCAAATAATACCAACTACAACAAACCTTGGGGAAAAGGGAAAATCAAATTTACAGAACTGCCATATTGTCATATTCTGACAGTAGTTTTCAGCAAATAAATTATGAGGCACATAGAAACAAAAATGAAACTGCATTATAGGAAAAAAGAAATGAACAGAAATTATCCCTAAGGAAACCTAGTCATTGGACTTATTAGGCAATAACTTCAAATCAACCATTTCAAATATGCTCAAAGAGTTAATGGAAATTGTGTACAAAGAACTAATGGAAGCATGAGAATGAATTCTCACCAAACAGAGAAAATCCTAAAGAGATGGAAATTATAAAAAGGAGCCAGATTGAAGATCCAAGATGGCCGATTAGGAGCAGCTCAGGATTGCAGCTCCCAGTGAAAGTGCAGAGGGTGAGTGGATGCCACATTTCCAGACGGATTTTTATTGCCCACAGACCAGGAAACGCCCAGGCAGAGGAGCCCCATGGGTCACCAGTGCGGCTGTTTTGGCCTGCAGGACTGTTTTGCTTACACCCCGGCGCGGCGGTTCTCCATACAAAATACACTGATCTGGGTGCCCTTTTAGCTGGCGATTGGTGCTCCAGGAAGGCAGAGTTGCCCATTCATCTGATTAAAAAGGGGACTGAAACAGGGAGTCAGGCCAGGAGATTCCTGGGCAAAAAATCACCACGAATCTCAGTGCCGCTGTTTCAGCCGGCGCAGTGGGTTGCCGCACGGGAAATCACACAGATCCCGGCTCCTTTTCAACAGGTGACTGGAACACCTGGGAGAGAGGCAACTGTTCAACTGAAAAAAAAAAAAAAAAGGCTCTGAGGCAGGGAGCCAGGTGATCAGGCTCGGCTGGTCCCACCCCCACAAAAAAAACCAGCAATTGGAAATGCTCTGGGTTGAATGTTTCACAGAAAGCACAGCCGAACCTGCAGGGAGGGGCATCCGCCATTACCGAGGTACTCCACCACTAAGGAGGTAGTCTGCCATTGCCAAGGCAACCCACCATTACAGAGGTGGGCCACCATTGCCCAGGCAGTTCTAACTACACCAATATAAACAGGACTGCAGGGAAGTTCACACAGCAGCTGGGCAGAGCCCACAGAGGCTCAGCAAAGCCTCTGCAGGCAGACAGTGACTAGGCTGCCTCCTTGCTGGGCAGAGCAGCACTGAAAAAAACAGCAGCACAACGGAAACTCATAAATAAAGCCTTAACTCCCTGGGACAGAACACCTGGGAAAAAAGGGGGGTTATGAGTTCTGCTGCAGCAGACTTAAACGTACCTGCCCAGCAGCTCTGAATGAACAACAGAGCTCATAGCTCAGCACTTGAGCTCCTATAAAGGACAGACTGTCTCCTCAAGTAGCTCCCTGACCCCCATATATCCAGAGTCACCTCATAAAGGAGAGATCAGACTGACATTTGGCAGGTATCCTTCTGGGACAAAGATAGCAGAAGAAGAAACTGGTAGCAACCCTTACTGTTCTGCAGCTGCTGCAGGTGATCCCTAGACAAGCAGGGCCTGGAGTGGACCTCAGCAGTCCTACAGCAGAGGGGCCAGACTGTTAAGGAAAACTAAGAAACATAAATAACTTCTTCATCAACAAACTGGACGTCCACTCAGAGACCCAATCTGAAAGTCAGCAACTACAAAGACGACAGGTGGATAAATCCACAAAGATGGAAAGAAACCAGCACAAAAAGGATGAAAACACCCGAAACCAAAACACCTCTCCTCCTACAAGGGATCACAGCTCCTCACCAGCAACTGAACAAGGCTGGAGAATGAATGTGATGAAATGACAGAATCAGGCTTCAGAAGGTGGATAATAAGAAACTTCCTTGAGCTAAAACAACATGTTCTAACCCAATGCAAAGAAACTAAGAACCTTGAAAAAAGATTTGACAAAATGCTAATGAGAATGGACAACTTAGAGAGGAATATAAGTGAATTGATGGAGCTGAAAAACACAACACAAGAATGTCTCGAAGCATGCACAAGTTTCAACAGCCGAATTGACCAAGCCGAAGAAAGGATATCAGAGGTCTAAGATCAATTCAATGAAATAAAACGAGAAGGTAAGATTAGAGAAAAAAGGGTAAAAAGGAATGAACAAAGTCTCCAAGAAATACGGGACTATGTGAAAAGACCTAATCTACATTTGATAGGTGTACCTGAATGTGACGCAGAGAACGAATCCAAGCTGGAAAATACTCTTTAGGATATTATCCAGGAAAACTTCCCCAACCTAGCAAGGCAGGCCAATATTCAAGTCCAGGAAATACAGAGACCACCACAAAGATATTCCTCAAGAAGAGCAACTCCAAGGCACATAATCGTCAGATTCACCAGGGTTGAAATGAAGGAGAAAATACTAAGGGCAGCCAGAGAGAAAGGTCGAGTTACCCACAAAGGGAATTCCATCAGACTCACAGCAGATCTCTCAGCAGAAACCCTACAGGCCAGAAGAGAGTGGGGGCCAATATTCAACATCCTTAAAGAAAAGAACTTTCAACCCAGAAT
>CM052668.1:5477509-5547521 GCA_028533165.1 Leontopithecus rosalia | reverse complement strand
CAGAGCTGATCTTCTCCAGCTTCCATTTGGATGAAATTTCACATTCTTTTCTTTTGAAAGGGGAAGCTCAAAAGAAGCATGATACCCTGGGCCTTACAGAAGAAACGAGATATCCACGTGGCCAAGGCCCGTCGGAGACGAGCTGCCAGGGCTTCCCTCCCCGTGAGACTCACTAGCTGTATCTTCCAGAAGCCAGTGACAAGGATCAGGTCTCATCCCGACAATCAGGTCAGACACAAAAAAGGCGAGGAGCACCTGGAGAAGCCACGGCAGGTCTGTGCCTACCAGAGAATGCAGGCCCTGCCCTCCTGCAGCAGCCAAGGAGAAGGTTCTTCAAGTCCACTGGATTTGGACGGCATCTTAAGTGTTCTTGCTCCGGGCATGGCTGGGGAATCTCTGGACAGAGCTGGTGCTGAGCTCACACACAGCCGGCCTGAGCCCACCCCTGGACAGCTTCCAGCTGGTGCAGGGGCTCCCCCAGGAGTGGGTTGTCAGCTCCCACCGCCCCTCTCTGGCCAATTGGTGACTCATGCAGATATCCGGAGACAGGCCCGGAAGGTGAAGAAAGCCAGGGAGAGACTGGCCAAGGCCTTGCAGACAGACAGGCTGGCCAGGGAGGCAGACAGAAATGCTGAGGAGTAGATGAAGTGGAGGAGGGGGCGCTGAGAAGCTGTGGTGTGTGGCCCCGGGTGAGGGGAGTCAGCGGTGACAGTCCTGGGTTTTAGGTCCCTATCTTTTAATGCCCGTCCTCTTTGCTACTATGAATTGTCATACTTTCTCCTTCCCCGCCTGTTCTTTATTAAAAGCATTTAAAGGCAACAGGTGTAAGGAGTGGATGGTTTTGTGGTGAGAAATTTGGTTTCCTGGGACAGAGAGGGAGACCTTTACACATCATTGTACACCTCAATTTCTGCTTACCAGGATTTTAATTAGTTTTTTTCTTTTTCTTTTTCTTTTTTTTTTGAGATGGAGTTTTGCTCTTGTTGCCCTGGAGTGCAATGGCATGATCTTGGTTCTCCACAACCTTTGCCTCCCAGGTTCAAGTGATCCTCCTGCCTCAGCCTCCCGAATAGCTGGGATGACAGACATATGACACCACGCCCAGCTAATTTTGTATTTTTAGTGGAGACATGGTTTCTCCATGTGGGTCAGGCTGGTCTCGAAC
The DNA here is from genome assembly GCA_028533165.1 of Leontopithecus rosalia. Classification (NCBI taxonomy): domain Eukaryota; kingdom Metazoa; phylum Chordata; class Mammalia; order Primates; family Cebidae; genus Leontopithecus; species Leontopithecus rosalia. The sequence continues at coordinate 5,546,356 of CM052668.1, read as the reverse complement.
TCCCAACCTCAGATGATATACCCTCCTTGGACTCCTAAAGTACTGGGATTACAGGTGTGAGCCACTGTGACCAGCTTGATTTTAATTAATTTACTATTAAATTCTAACTTAATTTTAAATAAGTCTAAAAAATGAAATTATATTGCAGAAGGGTTTTTTTTGTTTTGTTTTGTTTTGTTTTTTTTTGAGACAGAGTTTCGCTCCTGTTACCCAGGCTGGAGTGCAATGGCGCGATCTCGGCTCACCGCAACCTCCGCCTCCTGGGTTCAGGCAATTCTCCTGCCTCAGCCTCCTGAGTAGCTGGGATTACAGGCACACACCACCATGCCCAGTTAATTTTTTGTATTTTTAGTAGAGACGGGGTTTCACCATGTTGACCAGGATGGTCTCGATCTCTTGACCTCGTGATCTGCCTGCCTCGGCCTCCCAAAGTGCTGGGATTACAGGCGTGAGCCACCACGCCTGGCCTATTGCAGAAGTTTTAAGTGAAATGGTTATGTTACATAATTTAACATTAAATTTTTATTTTTTTACACAAAAACCTTGATACAAGTTTTTCTTTTTACTTAATTTTTTTTTTATAAAACAGTGCTAACGCAACAAATTTTTATTTTTAAACTACATTTTTATTTTTTAGATTCAGGGGTACCTGTATTTGTCTGTTTTATTAATATATTGCTTACTGGTGTGGATTCGGTTCCTAGGGTACTTGTCACCCAACTATAATTTTTTTGTTGTTTTTACAAAATATAACTTTTTAACCAAGAAGTAATTAAACTATGCTGAAGGATCATTTAGTGTTTTGTAGTCATACACACACACACACACATGCGCGCACACACATATATTTTTTTACTTTGCCGCCCAGGCTGGTCTCGAACTCCTGACCTTGTGAGCCTCCTGCCTTAGCCCTCCAAAGTACTGGGATTACAGGTGTGAGCCACCGAGTCAGGGGAGCCTGGCTCCCCGCCCTTTTTTTTGAAACAGTCTCATTCTGTCATCCAGGCTGGAGAGTGCAATGGCGTGACCTTGGCTCACTGCAACCTCTGCCTCCTGGGTTCAAGTGAGTCTCCTGCCTCAGCCTCTCAAATATCTAGGATTACAGGTGCCTGTCAACATGCATGGCTAAGTTTTGTATTTTTAGTAGAGACAGGGTTTTGCCAAGTTGGCCAGGCTGGTCTCCTGACCTCAGGTGATCTGCCTGCCTTAGGCTTCCCAGAATGCTGGAATTACAGGCGTTGAGCCACAGCACCTGGCCTCCTGCTACTTTCCTTTTTCCTGACTGAGAAAATACAGTGGTCCTTGACTGCTCTGTGACCCAGCCAGCTGTCTATTCTCCACTGTAGATTAGAGGTACTCTGGGCTCTAGAAGGTGCCAGGGAGCATTCCAAGGCATGGACCAAGCTATGTAGGATGTTGCCCTACCTAATTGTGAGAAATTGGGTTTCCTGGGACAGAGAGGGAGATGTTTATTACAACTGTAATCCCAGCACTTTGGGAGACTGAGGCAGGTGGATCATCTGAGGTCGGGAGTTCGAGACCAGCCTGATCAACATGGAGAAACCACGTCTCTACTAAAAATACAAAATTAACTGGGCATGGTGGCGCATGCCTGTAATCCCAGCTACTATGGAGGCTGAGGCAGGAGGATCGCTTGAACACAGGTGGAGTATCAACATGCTGCTGAACACGTAGAAACCAGCTCCCCCCTCAGTCAGTTTCCTTGAATACTCACACAAACCCCAAAATCCGACCCTCTTGTTAAAGACAGGCCTGGTGTCACATCTCCTTTCTCATTGTCCATCACGAGGACTCTGGATGTAAATTCCCCCTAATAAATACTTGGGATGGATTATCCTAGAGGCATCCTTCAGGTTCTTCTCTTTGAAATCCCGACTGATGCCATCTCAAGATGGTCTGGGATAGCCCCTTGAGGAACCTCCTCTGATGCCACTTTTGGGCATCTCTAGCCATAGGTTTGGCCATAGGGAAAAACACTGGATAAGTTAGTATCAAGTCAAACCAGATTCTTTTAAATTTTAGATATTAGCTCAATCCCCAAGGTAGGAACTAAATATAACTGAAAACTATACAGAATACACTTGGAAGAGCTGGGATGGCTTTGCCAACATTAGATATAATAGATTTTAAGCCAAAAATGGTTACACAAGAAACCAACAAGGTCGTTAAAGTTCATGCTTGAACAAGAGTTTGAACTGCATCCATCTATTTATATATGGATTTTTCTTCCATATCTGCCGCCCCTGACACAGCAAGACCAGCTCTTCCCCTTCCTCCTCCTCCACAGTCTACTCAACCTAAAGACGAGGATGGAGACTTTTATGATGATCTGCTTCATATTTTTTATTCCTTATAAATTTTTCTCTTTATTTCCTTTTTCTTATTCTTTCTTCCGTCTCTTCCTTCCTTTCTCCTTTCTCTCTCCTTTCCTTCCTTCCATTTCTCTTTCTTTCCTTTTTTTGAGACAGAGTTTCACTCTTGTTACCCAGGCGGCAGTGCAATGGCTTGCTCTCAGTTCACTGCAACCTCCACCTCCTGGGTTCAAGCAATTCTCCTGCCTCAGCCTCCCAAGTAGCTGGGGTTACAGGCACCTGCCACCATGCTTGCCTAATTTTTGTATCGTTAGTAGAGATGGGATTTCACCATGTTGGCCAGGCTGGTCTCGAACTTCTGACCTAAGGTGAGCCTCCCTCCTTGGCTTCCCAAAGTGCTGGGATTACAGTCGTGAGCCACCGCAACTGGCCCTTATGATTTTCTTAACATTTTCTTTTCTCTAGCTTGCTTTATTTTACGAATATAGTATATAACACACATGGCATACAAAATATGTGCTAATCAAGCATATTATTTGGGAAAACTTCTGGTCAATAGGCAACTATTAGTTAAGTTTTAGGGAAGTCAGAAGTTTTATGTGGATTTTCTTTTTTTTCTGAGACAGAGTCTTGCTCTGTCACCCAGGCTGAATTACAATGGCATGATCTCAGCTCACTGCAACCTCCTCATCCCAGGTTCAAACGATTCTCCTACCTCAGCCTCCTGAGTAGCTGGGATTACAGGCATGTACCACCACGCCTGGCTAAGTTTTGTATTTTTAGTAGAGACCATGTTGATCAGGCTGGTCTCAAACTCCTGACCTAATGATCTGCCCGCCTCAGCCTCCTAAAGTGCTGGGATTACAGGTGTGAGCACCGCACCTGGCCTCCCATGTTTCTTAAATGATCTACTTCATCAAATGTGGTGCTTCAATTATGTTCTATCCGGTTGTTCCTCATTACTTGGACAAGGATGGGTATTATCTCAGACTAGATTGCTTAGCTCTGTGGGGGTGTGCACCTCAGTGCATGCTCTTACAAAAACCCACTTCCCCCATTCCCTTCCTGTAGTTAGAATGCTGGGTGCAAACAAGTAATCGCTATGTGTTTGGCTATGAATTATAACATAGGGAATTAGATTCCCAGCTGTTGAGATGAATATTGATGAACGCTGAGTGTGTGATAGAATATATTGTTTGCTGGGAAGAACAATGGCAAGAAAAACCCAGCCACCCCCCCACCCCCAGTGGAAAACCACTTCAGGCATTCCAAATTGCCAGGACAATGTATAAATGTCACACACCGGTTACAATTCTTTGCAATATCTGCCCCTGCCCCTGCCCCCGTGGCTCCCTCTTGGAGAACACCTTTTAGTTTGTCTGTGATTAGTGGTAAGTGGGTAACAGCTGCCTACTTGGTAAATTTATGAGAAAATACAGAATCCGTTTGTTAATAATAATCACCTGTTCAGAAGAGAGTAAATACATGGGTCAGAATCTGCTTGGGGTCTTCAGCCTGGAATGCTGTCAGTCCCTGAGGTTCTCAGCTTGGAAGGCTGCTGGCCCCTCGGATAGTCCCACTTTGCCGTTCCATCTGGGTGTCTACCTCTCAGTTCCTTCAGTGCTGCCTGGGTGGGGGGTCTCTCCAGCCAAGCTGGTACTTGGTACCCAGCAGCAGAGGATTCATCTTTTTTTTTTTTGAGATGGATTGTGGATCTACCACCCAGGCTGGAGTGCAGTGGCATAATCTAGGCTTACTGCAACCTCTGCCTCCTGGGTTCAAGTGATTCTTCTGCCTCGGCCTCCCGAGTAGCTGGGATTGCAGGCACCCGCCACCATGCTTGGCTAATTTTCTATTTTTAGTAGAGATAGGGCTTCACCCTCTTGGCCAGACTGGCCTCAAACTCCTGACTCCAGGTGATCTGCCTGCCTCAGTCTCCCAAAGTGCTGGGATTTCAGGCGTGAGCCACTGAACCCAGCTGCACTCATCTTTAAAGAACAATTTAACCAAAAATTAGGAGCAAAAGTAATAAGCACACATGTTTTTGTATATATGTAAAAATGTAAATTCACTAAACAGGGCTAGGCAATGTGCTTTGCACATGAATATATGCTTAGATGTTGTTAATATGTATCTGGATGTATATAATGTATGTGTATGAAATTCAGAGTAGAAGTATAGACACCAAATAAATAATACTTGCCTGCTCTGGGAAACATGGAGGAGAGAAATTGGACTGTCTGGGGAAAACTACTTGTTTGTAAACTGTTATTTTTACAAGACTCAAAGTGAGCACTTTGGGAGATTAAGGCTTGTGGATCACAAGGTCAGGAGTTGGAGACCAGCCTGGCCAACATGGTGAAACCTAGTCTACTAAAAATACAAAAATTAGCTGGGAGTGGTGGTGCACGCCTGTAATCCCAGTTACTTGGGAGGCTAAGGCAGGAGAATTGCTTGAACCTGGGAGGCAGAGGTTGCAGTGAGCTGAGATTGTGTGCACTCTAGCCTGGGTAACAGAGCAAGCCTCTGTCTCAGAAAAAAAAAACAGACTCAAAGTGAATATAACAAAATGTCAGTAATTGTCCATTCTGGGTGATTGGAATATAGATGTATGATATTTTATAACTGCCTGATTTAAAATGTAAAAAATAGGCCAGGTGTGGTGACTGATGCCTGTAATCCCAACACTCTGGGAGGTCAAGGTGAGTGGATCACCTGAGGTCAGGAGTTCGAGACCAGACTGGCCAACATGGCAAAACCCCATCTCTACTAAAAATACAAAAATTAGCCAGGCGTGGTGGTGGGCTCCTGTAATTGCAGCCATTCGGGAGGCTGAGGAAGGAGAATCACTTGAACCCAGGAGGCGGAGGTTGCAGTGAGCTGAGATCACCCACTGCACTCCAGTCTGGGTGACAGAGCAAGACTCTGTCTCAATAAGTAAATAAAAATAAAATGTAAAAAATAGACTTTTTTTTTCCCCAGGTAGTGTTCATTGAAGGCATATGTGAACCTATAAATGAAAGACTTGGGGCAGGCTTCCCTCCAAATTCATATTATTATTATTGACGGAGTTTCACGCTTCTTACCCAGGCTGGAGTGCAATGGCGCAATCTCAGCTCACCGCAACTTCCGCCTCCTGGGTTCAGGCAATTCTCCTGCCTCAGCCTCCCGAGTAGCTGGGATTACAGGCACGCGCCACCATGCCCAGCTAATTTTTTGTATTTTTAGTAGAGACAGGGTTTCACCATGTTGACCAGGATGGTCTCGATCTCTTGACCTCGTGATCCACCTGCCTCCGCCTCCCTAAATGCTGGGATTATAGGCGTGAGCCACCGTGCCCGGCCCAAATTCATATTATTGAAATATTTTGTTTAATCTTTGTTAACAGGGGCAAATAGAATACTCGTTTCCCATGCATGAAAACTACATACTTCTTCATATCCAAAGTAATGGTTCTGGCATATGTATTAGACGTGACCTTCCATTTTAAGTGATTCTATATTTCAAATCCTGTTTGTATCGTTGTTTTTTCCGTGAGGTATGAAGAGGACAATGTGGTGGCTCAGGCTCAAGATGTAGACTAGCCGGCATCTCCTTGTGTTCTACCCACTGCAGCTGCCAGATGTGGAGCAAAGAAAAATCCCAGATGGCCAGTTAAATATCAATTTCTCATAAACAGTAAATAATTTTTATTAGCAGTACATACTAAATATTTCATGTCCCATATTTTAGCATAAGTATGTCCCACTTTGAGACATTTATACTTTTTAGTCATTAAAACAGAGAATTTTCATTTGTATTATAATTTATTTTTTTTCCAAGACAGAGTGTTGCTCTGTCGCCCAGGCTGGAATGTAGTGGCATGATCACAGCTCACTGCAGCCTCCCTCTCCTGGGCTCAAGCCATCTTCCCATCTTAGCCTCTGGAGTAGCTGGGACTACAGGTGCGCACCACCAGGCCCAGCTAATTTTTGTATTATTATTATTTTTTTTAGAGATGGGATCTCACTCTGTTGCCCAGGCTGGTCTCAAATTGCTGGGCTCAAGTGATCCTCCCACCTTGGCCTCCCCAAATGCTGGGATTACAGGCATAAGCCCCTGCATTCGGCCCATATAGACTTTTTAAAATCAGAATTTGGCCATGGCATAGCAAGATAAAAAGGATCAAGATTTCATAAATATTATTTAAGTGGTTCCTTCCTTTTTTATTTTCTCCTTTTTGTCTTCCTTCTTTCTTCATTATTTTATTGAGCTCCTGCAAGAATCTGTTCATCTGCCTTAGGAATGGTATCCTTGTTCCTAAAACATTTCCTAAAACGGTTCCTAAAACGGTATCCTTGTTCCTCTCTATCACAGGATAAAGAGAAGAAGGGAATGAGCTGGTCAATTTCTACAGCACTTCATGGAAATAGTGACATCTGTGTTGGATCCAGAAGACACAAAAACTTGAAGAAACCATGTAGCGGATCCAGGAAAGAAAATGCTGAAATGATAGGTTGTTAGATGTTTTCAAATATCTGAAGGATGAGCACATCATTCTGTGTCACTCTCAAAGAACAGAACAAGGTGTTGGGTGCTGTGGCAAATGCCTGTAATCCTGGCACTTTGGGAGGCTAAGTTAGGAGGACTGCTTGAGGCCAGAGTTCAAGACCAGCCTGGGTAACATGGCAAGATCATCGCTACCAAAAAAAAAAATTAGCCAGGTATGGTGGCACGTGCCTGTAGTCCCAGCTACTCAGGAGGCTGAGAGGGGAGGATCACTTGAGCCCAAGAGTTTAAGGCTGCAGTGAGCTGTGATTGTGCCTCTGTACTCCAGCCTGGGTAACAGAGCGAGACCCTGTCTCAAAAACAAACAGCACTAAAGGAAAACAAAAATGGTGAGGCTGACCGGGGATGGATCACCTGAGGTCAGGAGTTCAGGACTAGCCTGGCCAACATAGCGAAACCCTTTCTCTACTAAAAATACGAAATTAGCTGGGTTTGGTGGTGCACGCCTGTCCAGCTACTCGGGAGGCTGAGGAAGGAGAATCACTTGAACTCGGAGGGTGGAGGTTGCAGTGAGCCAAGATTGCACCACTGCGCTCCAGCTGGGTGACAGAGTGAGACTGTCTCAAAAAAAAAAGCAGACCGTGTGCCGTATATATGAAAATCCTTTGTACTATCACCTCAATATATCTATAAATCTAAACTGGTTCTAAAAAAGACAATTAGGTAAATAAATAGATCTATCCATCCATCTCTTTTTTTTTTTTTTTTTTTTTAGATGGAATTTAGCTTTGTTGCCCAGGCTGGAATGCAGTGGCATGACTCAGCTCACTTCAACCTCTGCCTCTCGGGTTCATGCTATTCTCCTGATTCAGCCTCCCAAGTAGCTGGGATTATAGGCATGTACCACCACACACGTCTAATTTTTGTATTTTTAGTAGAGACGGGGGTTTCACCATGTTGGCCAGGCTGGTCTGGAACTCCTGATCTCAGGTGGTCTGCCCCCCTCAGCCTCCCAAAGTGCTGAGATTATAGGTGTGAGCTGTGTCTGGCCCTAACTATTATCTATCTATCAAACAGGCTGCTTTGGGGATGACTTCCTGTCACTGGAAAGCATTAAGCAGAGGTCATTTGACTGTCTGGTGAAGAATTAATTATTATTATTTGTTGGTTTTGAGTTGGAGTCTTGCTCTGTCTCCCAGGCTGGAGAGAAATGGCACGATCTCAGCTCACTGCAACCCGCACCTCCTGGGTTCAAGTGATTCTCTTGCCTCAGCCACCTGAGTAGCTGGGATTACAGGTACCAAACTAATTTTTGTATTTTTTAGTAGAGACAGGGTTTCACCATGTTGGCCAGGCTGGTCTCAAACTTCTGACCTCAGGTGATCCAACCTCCTCAGCCTCCCAAAGTGCTGGGATTACAGGTGTGAGCCACTGGGCCCCGTCTGTTAACTTTCAAAATAGTCCTTTTCCTTTGCAGTAGGCTACCCTCTGCTGCATCTCCTTTGCTGTGTCTCTTGTTTAAATTCGTTCAAACTAAGAAGACAAACAGAGGTCACATTATGACCATCAACAATTGAATTATTACATATTGTATGCATGTATCAAAATCCCACCTGTACACCATCAATTTGCATAATTGTTACGGATTAGTTAAAAATCATTATTTTTGGTAGAGACGAGGGTTTCACCATGTTAGCCAGGCTGGTCTCGAACTCCTGACCTCAAGTGGTCTGTCTACCTTGGCTTCCCAAAGTGCTGGGATTACAGGCGTGAGCCACCACGCCTGGCTAGGGAGTTAGATTTCTTACTATCATCAAACTACACTTGCCATTCTTTTACCCCTGTGGTCTCATTCATCTCCACTAGAGGGAGGGAGGAGACATAGTACAAACTGCATGGTTCTCTAATCCCACAAATACAACATGAAATAAGTTTGCCTTATAATCTGAATAATTTATGGTGTGCAAGAAAATAAAGATCCATTCACTCATGAAAGATTTACTGACCATGTACAACATGCTTTGCATCCCAAAACATTAGCTGAAAAAATATAGAAAAACTGGAAAGTATATTAGAATTTAAAACATTGTTTAAATGTTTTATGTATCCCCAAACCAAAATTATTAAAATTTTAATTTCCTGTTTGTGTTTAAATTTTTGTAAGACTTTAAAATAACTTTTTAGTTATTTTTGGAGTCAGACTCTTGCTCTGTTTCCCAGGCTGAAGTGCAGTGGCGCCATCTTGGCTCACTGCAGCCTTGACCTCCTGGGCTCAAGCCATTCTCCCACCTCAGCCTCCTGAATACGTGGGATTACAGGTGCACACCACCATGCCCAGCGCTTTCCTGGTTTTAATGGAAGTAAATTCATCAATAATATCTTCAAAATCAAATTCTGGGAAAAAAAGAACCATTAACTATATATGTATTATATATATTGAAATATTTGTATTTCTTTTTTCTGTTTGTCAAAATACTAATATCTTCTCAACTCATTAGCCCTTTGAGAACTTGTTTGTGGATAGCTGCCTGGTAACCTCTGGTGTACCTGTGTCATAGCGTATTGAACATGAGCTTGTGTCATTTCCAACTTTTCACTACTATATACAACACTGTGACAAACATCTTCAAGCTATAACTCAAACACTCCACTATTGGAGTGCTTTTAAAATCAGTAGTGAGTTATCACTGGAAAGAAGCTTATATGTCTCTCTTGTCTGATTGAAGAAAAACATTTATGACTATACAGAAGCTGCCCAAACGTTCCCAAACTGTAAAAAATACATCATTAGAGGCCGGGCACGGTGGCTCACGCCTGTAATCCCAGCACTTTGGGAGGCCGAGATGGGTGGATCATGAGGTCAAGAGATCGAGACCATCCTGGTCAACATGGTGAAACCCTGTCTCTACTAAAAATACAAAAAATCAGCTGGGCATGGTGGCACGTGCCTGTAATCCCAGCTACTCAGGAGGCTGAGGCAGGAGAATTGCCTGAACCCAGGAGGCGGAGGGTGCAGTGAGCCAAGATCATGCCATTGCACTCCAGCCTGGGTAACAAAAGCCAAACTCCGTCTCAAAAAAAACAAAAAAATCCTTAGAAATATAGTACTTTGGCCAGGCACAGTGGCTCACACCTATAATTTAAGCACTTTGGGAGTCCAAGTGTGCTGGCTGAATGGATGATTTGACATGTCTTACACATGTGGTGACTGGTAACCAAAGTGACGAATGATTGGGAGGGAGGATTGTTTGAGCCAGGAGTTCACAACCAGCCCAGGGAACATAGCAAATTCTGTCTCTACCAAAAAAAAAAAAAAAAAAGTAGCCAGTTATGGTGGTGGACACCTGTGAGCCCAGCTACTTGGGAAGCTGAGGTAGGAGGATTGCTTGAGCCCAGGATGTCAAGGCTGCAGTGAGCCATTATCATGCTATTTCATTCTAGCCTGGGCAACAGAGCAAGACCATCTCTATCTCTAAGAGAAAAGACAGTAATTAGTAATTTAAAGTTTATTTATTTATTGAGACACAGTTTCATTCTGTCACCAGGCTGGAGTGCAACAGTGCAATCTCAGCTCACAGCAACCTCCACCTCCCAGGTTCAAGCAATTCTCTGACCTCAGCCTCCCGAGTTGCTGGGATTCAGGCGCCTGCCACTATGCCCGGCTATTTTTTGTATTACAAGTAGAGATGGGGTTTCGCCATGTTGGCCAGGCTGGTCTCAAACTCCTGACTTCAAGTGATCCATCCACCTCAGCCTCCCAGAGTGTTGGGATTACAGGTGTGAGCCACTGCGCCCAGCTAATTTGAAGTTTATTTAATTTTCGCTCACAGCAAAGCTTTCCATCATCAGTTTTAAGTCATCCAGTTGCCTCCTGACTTAACATTTCTGTTTCGTTGTGCCAAAGTTATTACTGATCTTTTATTTGTAATAATCAGCATGTTGGGTCATAATCAGATGAGTTCCTTGTCTGATTTATCTCGGTAAGTGTATTACCCAGCAGGAGATTGGGGTCACTGATTGGGTTCGTGATGTTTGTTGAACGAATACATCTGGAAAAGAGAGTGTGACAATTTACTGCACAGCAACGGAACATTATTCCGACATTCTTTCTCCCGAAGTGACCACTCTTGGTTTTATAAATAACATCATGTTTTTGCAGAATCACCCATATCAAATCCTGTGGTTTAAGTTTCTAGTAACAATAACCGTGCTGATTCTATTACTAATGTTACTGTTTCTAAAATGGCAATAGGTGACATAGGTCAGGTGCCCTAAAAGCAGAGCCTGAGATGGGGATTGTGGTGCCCATGATGTATTGAGGGAATCAGGGTTTGGGAAGTTGGAGAGCAAGGCCATGGTCTCAGCTGGAAGCAACAGCAGCCAGATCCCAGGGAAGAGCTAACATGTGGTCCCACCTCAGGGTTGGTCCCACTTTGAGTTAAGGGACCCAGCCTTTCTCATGTCTGCATCAGGCAATAATTGCCTATGTGTTGCCCCCACAATGGAGGGGTGGTGTGTCACCAGCTTCTGGAGAGGAAAATGGGGACTAATGGGGGTTGGAGTGCAGGCCACCACAGAGTGGATTCCTCTGTCCATGCCCATTAAATACAGAAAAGAAAGTTGTATGAATCACATAGATACTTGATTAAAGCTCATTATAATGAAACTTTGAATTGCATTACAAAGATTCTTGTTTCAAATGATGCTTCAAGCTTCGTAGACAATCCAGTAAGCCTTCCTCAAGAGTTAAGATAGTTTTCCATGACCACTCTACTTTTTGAGCCTGGAATGCAATAGTTTTTATACTTCTAAATATAACTTAAATAAAGTGTTTTTAAATTTGCAGAAAGTAAAAAGTTCCTCTTCAAAGTTTCCCTTCTTGTTAAAGAATAATAATAATAAATGTTAGAAATAATAGTCTCTTTTGAAGACTAACTTTCTTCAAAGCCTTCTTGCTTTTTGCTAGTAACTCTTTGTTAAGCCCTATCCTATGTAGCTGTTAGATATAAGGGTATATGCATTCTATGTCCTTGTATTTTAACCAAGATATCTGTGCTGGACATGCTCACAGGTATGTCCCAGCTTGCAGCCTATATTTGAATTTCCACTTTTCCTTTTTTCTTTTTGAGATGGAGTTTTGCTTTTGTTACCCAGGCTGGAGTGCAATGGCGCGATCTTGTCTCACCGAAACCTCCGCCTCCTGGGTTCAAGCAATTCTCCTGCCTCAGCCTCCTGAGTAGCTGGGACTACAGACACGTGCCACCATGTCCAGTTAATTTTTGTATTTTTAGTAGAGACAGGGTTTCACCTTGTTGACCAGGATGGTCTCGAACTCCTGACCTCGTGATCCACCCGCCTTGGCCTCCCAAAGTGCTAGGATTATATGCGTGAGCCACCGCGCCTAGCCTTTTTTTTTTTTTAAAGATGGGGTTTCACCAGGATGGCCAGGCTGGTCTTGAACTTCTGACCTCAGGTGATCCACCCACCTCAGCCTCCCAAAGTGTTAGGATTACAGGCGTGAGCCACCGCACCCAGCCTCCACTTTTCCTTTGTTCTCCATTGTCTTTACCTATTTAGAAAAGTTTTAAGTTGTTAGCCAATCAGGTTTGGTTTAGATTGTGAGGTCTGTCTCCAACCAATGGAGATCAGATACAGCAGTAAAGACCCAATGCATAAGGAATAAATATGCCTGCCTTTCCTTTATTCATTGTACTCTTATGGCAAGATGGCTAATGTGAGCACCCTTTCTGCAGAAAGTAAAATTGCCTTGCTGAGAAGACTTTTTGTCTGAATGCTAATTTTTCCTTGTGGCACCTTGGAACAAGCATTCTGTCTCTAACAAAATGTAACATGAAAAGTGTCAAACGGTGACATATTTAATGCTTATCTTGGGAAAGGGCATGTCTTGTTTTGAAATTCTATCATAGTGCTTGCCATATTTACCCCCCAAAATTAGATATCTTTATAGTCAATATTCAATTGTTGTTATATCATCGTTTTTGTTGCATTATTTCATTAATAATTCTCAGCTTTGATAATATTATCCATTTTATATAAAATATGGAAACTTCAAGCTTCACCTGCCTACACTACAGAACCAGGCTTCCCAAGACAATTGTCTGAATTCATGTATTTTGCTTTTTGACCATAAGATCTCAGGTTGTCATTCTTCTTCTTCCCCATCTTTCATAAAAATTCCTCTGTAACCATGTGTGGGTGTTGCTGAAGTAGTATCTGGTACCTGCTCAGGATGTGCATCTTCCATCTTTCTTTACTTTGATGTCCTCATCAAAGTCCCCTAAATGCCTTCCTCAGTTGTCTGCCCCATTAAAAATCACAGGGCAGATGATTCCTCGTCCATGGCCAGGTGAAGTCCCAAGAATGCTGCCATAGTCTCCTGGGGCCCAAGGCCTCAGAGCTGGAGCACAGTTGCAACACCTTTCCTCCCATCCCTTCCTTTTTTTTTTTTTTTTTTTTTGAGATGGAGTCTTACTCTGTGGCCCAGGTTGGAGTGCAGTGGCATGATCTTGGCTCACTGCAACCTCTGCCTCCCAGGTTCAAGTGATTTTCCTGCCTCAGCCTCTTGAGTAGCTGGGATTACAGGCATGCACTACCACACCCAGCTAATTTTTGTATTTTTAGTAGAGACAGGGGTTTCACCATGTTGGTCAGGCTAGTCTCAAACTCCTGACCTCATGATCCATCTGCCTCAGTCTCCCAAAGTGCTGGGACCAACCCTTCTTTTAAGAGTGCCCTGTAACTTAAGTCAGCTGAAGACACAAATCCTTTCTACTATTCTGTCTTCTCTCTTCCTTGCAGTGAAAACGTCTCAAAACCTCCAAGTATATCAACCATGTATGCAGGTAGGTGTTTCATATGTGTTGTAAGGGTGTAACCCAATTAATTAACAAAAGTGCCTAAGTACTACCTTTGGCCTAGTCCAGTTACCATGAGACATAGGTGAGCAAACCAAAGAGGCTTAGAGAGGTTTTTGCACACAATCATTCATTCATCCCATGTATATTTCACAAGCCTCTACTCTCTATGACTTTTGGCTATGATACTAAAGAAGACATACGTTGTCCTTCTTTTCAAAAGACTTAGATTCTAATGGGTGGGGTGGGGAGACCGAATAAACAATAATGAATACCTAAGTAGGGTAGATGTCTCCCATTGACTCCTCCAAGCCTAGCCAGTTATCTGCCTATAATACCAATATCTTTGGAGAGCAAAAATGGATATACTGGCTGGGTGCGGTGGCTCATGCCTGTAATCCCAGCACTTTGGGAGGCTGAGGTGGGAGGATCACCTGAGGTCAGCAGTTCAATACCAGCCTGACCAACATGGAGAAACCCCATCTCCACTAAAAATACAAAAATTAGCCAGATATGGTGGTGGGCTGCCATTCTGATAGAGCACAGACTCTAAGCTCTAACTGATTCCTATATCCCATTCTTCCCAGGTGGACCACCTGTGCCATGTTTCCAGTCAATTCACATACTAAGTACCACTATTTCAAGGCATGGGAAGTTTGTTGAGAAACAATTCCTTTTAAATGACTGGCAAAGGAGGAACTGATATTTGTGTTTTGTGCTGCAGTTCCACATGTTGGTCAAAGAATTATATTTTCTTCTTTTCTTGAAATAAGAGTTTTTTCTTCTATGACAGTTGATAAGAAACTTAGAATAAGCAGAATCAGGACCAAAGTGTGTATTCATTGGTGACATAGGAAGAAGCAGCTACCCATTGAGATGAGTTAAATCAGAATTCAATGAAAGGACTATTTATTTAGGTGGGGGAAGGACTAAGGGAAATCAACAGAGGATGGTGGGGCATCTGGGGTTAGCCATGTGGGTGACCTCTTACTACTCACTGGCTTGAAGGCATGAAGGGAGGGAGCATTTATAAGAACTCGAAAAAGCTTTAGAATTCAGCAGAAAAACTCAACCACTGCCCACAGGTGCAATGCCTGCAGGGAAGAGGAAGCTGGAGAAATAAACACTGTCATCTCTTGCTGCTCCAGCTCTCTTTTCTTCTTCCAGGGCTAACACTGGTCAAATCCAGCTTCACAGCAGAGCACAAACAAATGCCTCGTGATGCAGAATGTACAGGGAAACCTCTCAATGCACAGAGCCAGTTGCAGAAGGATGGAGAGCAGGTGTTTTTCACAATTGCCCAAAGTGCTCTGTCAAATGCTTGTTGAAGTTTGAGAAGGGACTACGCCGTATCAACCTGTTCCTAGGCTGAACATTTACTCCATTGGTTTTTGAAATGGGCTGGTTTCTGTGATGGTGACAGATAATGGTGATGGTGTACCGCACTGCTTTACCAAGGCAAGGTGAGATATCCAACATAGAGACTGGAGAGGAAGGTCGTCAATGGAGTCTCCTATCTGATGGCTTCTGCTTTTGTTGCTTCTTAATTTATTAATTGACTTATCAGTCACACTCTGTCTGTGTCCCTATCTGGGACTTATTCAGATTCCCCAAGAGAGACTCAGACTGAATAGATTCGTCAGTCTCTGTTCAATATACATAACTGTTCTAAGGTAGACTTAGCTTCTTGGCCATAAGTTGTTGTTTGCCACATGGACCAATCCATGTTCCAATTAGCTGTGGCTGGGAGGTAAAGTTAAATAATACCATGTCTGGTCAGGTGTGGTGTTCTTGCTCTTTTTTTTTTTTTTGGTTTTTAAAAATGTTTATTTTATGTACAAAGAACTATCATGGTTTTTCATGGCAGATGTCTTGGATAATCCTTTGAAGATCACTTAGTCCAACTTAATGAAACCTATATCCTTCGAGTACTGATGGAAACACTGGTGGCACATATTGAGATCATATTTCCGGATCAAACCGTGAAGGTTTGAACAGACTCGACAAGAGCAAGAACCCTGGCCGAATTTTCGTGGGTGGCTCCAGTAGAGCTGCTGGTGACCCATCTTGCTCTCAGAAAGGCAATGAGGTAAAAGGCTGTTCTTGCTCTTTAAAGATGAATCCAGCTGTGCACGGTGGCTCACACCTATAATCCCAGCACTTTGGAAGGCTGAGGGGGGCAGATCATGAGGTCAGGAGTTCGAGACCAGCCTGGCCAGTATGGTGAAACTATCTCTACTAATAATACAAAAATTAGCTGGGCGTGGCGGCGTGTGCCCGTAGTCCCAGCTACTTGGGAGGCTGAGGGAGAATAATTGCTTGAACCTGGGAGGTGGAGGTTGCAGTGAGCCAGGATCATGGCACTGCACTCCAGCCTGGGCTCTAAAAAAGAAAAACCATGATGTCTGACAACATGAGTGCAAATAATTCCTTCCAGCACACCTCGGGAAGTGTATCCGTTGGCCTTGGGTGTATAACAAACCATCCCCTACCCACTGATTTTTTTATTTTTTTTGCTTAAAATAAAAAGTATTTCATTTAGTTCATGATTCTGTGGACATTTCTTCAGATCTGGGCTGGTTTCATTCATGTGTTGTGGTGGGTATGCTGGTTGAATGGATGATCTGACATGCCTTACTCACACACGTGGTGACTGGCAGATTGACAACCAAAGTGATGAATTATTGGCTATCAAGCCTTGGTTTCGTCCACATGGCCTCTTACACTCCAGCAGGCTAGGGTTTTTTTTTTTTTTCATCCTTTTAGCTGTTGTTTCATTGGCCAAAGCCGGTCACATGGCCAAGATTAGTGCCAGCGTGGGAGAGACTATGGATAAAGACGGAGAATTCTTATACCCCATGGTGCAATCTATTGCACACAGAATTGGGCTATGAGCACACAGAATTTCAGAGACTTCCTTTCGGTTTAGGTATTCAGTTTCACATTCAGCCAATTTTCACTTCGGTACAGCTGACAATGGCAAGCTTAACCCCTCTTTCAGTTGTCATTTAAAAGATGATGCAACAAGCACTTTGAGTACATGGAGGAGCTGATTACCTGCTCAGCTATACAGTCATATCTATGTGACTATTTGAATAATTTATTGCATTTACTAGCAAAGACCTGGAACAAACCCAAATGTCCCTCAATAATAGACTGGACAAAGAAAATGTTGCACATATACACCATGGAATACTATGCAGCCATAAACAACGATGAGTTTGTGTCCTTTGTAGGGACATGGATGAACCTGGAAACCATCATTCTTAGCAAACTGACACAAGAATAGAAAAGCAAACACCACATGTTCTCATTCTTAGGTGTTGAAAATTGAGAACACGACACAGAGAGGGGAGCATCACACACTGGGGTCTGTTGGGGATGGCTAGGGGAGGGAGGGTGGGGAGGAATAACCTTGGGAGAAATGTCAGGTGTAAGCATCAGGAGGTACATTCAAGCCATGAATGTACCTATGCAGCAATCTTGCATGATCTGCACATGTACCCCACAATAAGAAATAAATCGGAAACAGAAAAATGAAGGTGTTAACATTAGGCATAGGAAGACCATGTTTCATACATGTAATAAAATCAAGACTAGGAGAAAATTGCTAGACATGTATTCGGACTTGCCAAATTATGCCATCTTTGCCATATTCATGCTGGGTCTTACCAAGATTCTTCTAATACAAATGAGACAAACATTTCAGAATGCCACACTAATGAAACCACTTGAAAATCTTACTAGCCGGCCGGGCGCAGTGGCTCAAGCCTGTAATCCCAGCACTTTGGGAGGTCGAGGCGGGTGGATCACAAGGTCAACAGATCGAGACCATCCTGGTCAACATAGTGAAACCCCGTCTCTACTAAAGATACAAAAAATTAGCTGGGCCCGGCGGCGCGTGCCTGTAATCCCAGCTACTCGGGAGGCTGAGGCAGGAAAATTGCCTGAACCCAGGAAGGTGGAGGTTGCGGTGAGCCGAGATCGGGCCATTGCACTCCAGCCTGGGTAACAAGAGCGAAACTCCGTCTCAAAAAAAAAGAAAAGAAAAGAAAAGAAAATCTTACTAGCCAAGTCTGTCAGTGTGATTCTGTTAAATGGTACCATCCCAAAGACCGAGTATATGGACGAACCATTTCCCTAAATTCGTCAACTGGAATAGGAAATTCAGCAATACAAAGATATGCTGACTCCACACTGTTGCCTTCAACTCTGGTAGCAAAAATTAAATTAAAAGGACCTCTTTGACGCTGAACCCATATCCTTGGGATTGGCTTCACTCTCCATTATCTGGGCTTCCCACTGAACACCATCATCATTTCCCAGTTCATTTTCTGAGGCACTTTGATATGGTCCGCCATGATAATGCACCACTTAAATTATGCCAATGAAAAGAGAACTAATGGACTCTGCATTATGCAAACTTCACAAACAATGCAACCTTCTTGTCCACCCACAAGACTCCTTGAGAAACTGGAGTTTAAGATAAGGAGCGACGTACTTCCTCTTCTGTCTGAGAAGCAACCAGACTCAGTGAGAGGCAAGGACTTTTCATCTTTAGGGTAAGTAATATCTTCCTATAGAAAGTAGAAAATGTTTTTTACTTGTGACCATGAGTCTAAGAAAAACATTCTGGTTCTGGAAACATTTTTGAGGAGACCTCATTACATGTCCTCTTACCTTATTTCTTGAAAGCTGCCATGCGGGCTTCTATCTCACATTCATTTTTCCACTTCTGCTTGGGCAAGGAGTGTGTGTGTTGTTATGTGATAGTGTGAAACCTGCTGGGATGCCTTATCACACACCAAAAAGGAGGCGAGGATGTTTTGTAAAGGGGCTTAAGGTGAACTAAAATGATCAAGATTCAACAAGAGTCTAAGATGAACATAGCTTATAACCAACATGTTATGGAAAACCAGGAAAACAAGATCTAAAAAGATGAGTGAGTTTCCTAAGGTTGTAGGGTGAGGTAAAAATTCCTTTTAACAGGATCACACTGATAGACTTGGCTGGTAAGATTTTCAACTGGTTTCGTTAGTGTGGTATTCTGAAATTTTTGTCTCGTTTGTATTAGAAGAATCTTGGTAAGATCCAGCACGAATATGGCAAATATGCCCTAATTTGGCAAGGTATTAACAGCTATTCATACATCTCACACCCATACTATACACATCAGCACATGGGTTTAGATGCCAGGCTCACAGTCATCACCATCATCATGGTGAAAGGGTTTCGTGCTTTATTCATGACCAAAGCAAAGAGATTAACAGGTCAACTTTTTCAACCAGCTGGTTACAACCCACTGGAGGTGGTTGGTCCTCCTTAGTGGGTAACACCCACCCAGGCAACACACAGAGATGAAAACTATAATTATACAACATCAGTTGCTGCCTATAGTGAGTTTCTTTGCGTGTGATCCTTGGTTCAATTCTCTGCATCTGTCCCTCTTTCTCTCTGATGTGAACTTCTTTTCTTACTGCTGGTTATGTCCAAAAATCCCCTCCAAATCAGCATCCCTCGAAGCCTTGGCTGTTGTGAAAAATCCTACCACTCTTTTCATTTCAAAATACTTGCTTTAGTTAAACTTGTTTCAAATGAGGCCTCAAGCAAAGAAATGTCCTTATCTGGACAGGGGTTCTTTTCATTGAGAATGTTCCAGTTATATTCTGCAGAAGACTTGTTAAGGGTAGAGCAACACAAACCTAAAAAGAAGACAAATGTTGAAAGAGGAGAGGTATCCAGAAAGTAATCAAGTATAACCACCAATGGGACACAAGATTCCCACTACAGAATTTGATTTCAGTGAAGTAATGTTGTCTACTGCAGAGATTGCAAGTGGGTGGTCTCCTCCTGGTTCTGTGCTTAAGGAAGAAATGAGTGTGGATGTCTCTAGATAGTCTTTGGTCTCCAGTTTCCCACAGTCCTTATTACTTCCCACCAGTGGCCTTATGTATTGATGTTGCATGTCTAGATCCCAGGAGACATTGGAGTTTATGACCTTGGTGAGGTGGTTGTACATGGGTGTTGAACCCAAGCTGACGCTGTCCAAGTCTTAGCTTTGTATTTTCCTAGCAGCATGATCTTGAGCAAATGATATCATTGTTTTGAACCTCAATTTCCTCATCTGAAGACTGAGGAGACAATTATAAGACCTATGTCATTGTTGGGCATGGTGGCTCATGCCTGTAATCCCAGCACTTTGGGTGGCTGAGGAGGGTGGATCACCTGAGGTCAGGAGTTCGAGACCAGCCCGGCCAACATGGCAAATCCCTGTCTCTACTAAAAATGCAAAAATTAGCCGGGTGTGGTGGCGGATGCCTGTAGTCCCAGATACTCAGGAAGCTGAGGCAGGAGAATCGCTTGAACTGGGAGGTAGAGGTTGCAGTGAGCTGAGATCACACCACTGCACTCCAGCTTGGGTGACAAAGTGGGACTCTGTCTCAAAAAAAAAAAAAAAAAAAAAAGACCTACATCATAAGATGGCTGTAGCTTTCAATAAGATAATAGCCACAAAGTTCTGCCTCTGAGTCTGAATCTCCCAAAGAGAAACCAATTTCTAAAGGGCACTGGATTGCAGAAGACTGGGGGACAACATTTGCTCCAAGATCTTAAATGTTATGTTGATAACCATGCCCAGCATTGAGCTATTAGATTTCAATTTGTAATCTTGTTAAAGACCTGTCTACATTATTACATGTGCGTGGCTTGAGTGACATTATCAGCATTTTTGTAAATATTTACTATGTTTTTCTGTTAAATTCCAACAATTTTGGACTTTAATAAAATGATCTAAACATTGCAAAAAAAAATAGCCACAAAGTTCTTAAGGCACTTGGCCCATAGTGGAAGTTACAGAATTGATTTTAGAAAGCAGTAATGGGCCGGGCGTGATGGCTCACGCCTATAATCCCAGCACTTTGGAAGGCCGAGGCAGGTAGATCACAAGGTCAGGAGTTCGAGACCAACTCCTGGCCAACAAGGTGAAACCCTGTCTCTACTAAAAATATAAAAGTTAGCCAGGCGTGGTGGCAGGCGCCTATAATCCCAGCTACTGCAGAGGCTGAGGTAGGAGAATCTCTTGAACCTGGGAGGTGGAAGTTGCAGTGAGCCAAGATTGCGCCATTGCACACCAGCCTAGGTGACAGGGTGAGACTCGGACTCAAAAAAAAAAAAAAAAAAAGGAAAAGAAAAGTGAAAAACAGTAATGTAAGGGATGAGAGAAGCACCTGCAGCAAAATTTAATTTGCAAGCAGAATTCCAATGCAAAATGTGCAGCTAGCCTGCTTAGGAATAAGGGGTTCCATGGGATGGGTCTTCTTAGCCACTACTGTGTTCCTGTGGGGACATCGCAGGATTAGGAATTCTCATTACCACTGGGTAAAAGGTCAGTCCTTAGCATGCAAAGTTGTGATTACAACTGGGGTCAGGGAAGGAGATCTGAGAGATCTCCATGACCTCTGTCATCACCATCACATTACTGTCACTTCCACCATCCTTGCTACCATCACCACAAACATTCTGTCCCACTTCACTATTACCATCACTGCCAAGATCATCACTATTACCATCGTCACCATCACTATCAGCACCACCATCACTATCATCATCTCTACCATCACCACCATTATTACCACCACCATCACCCCATCACCACCATCACCATTACTACCACCACCACCACCACCACCATCACCATCACCATTATTACCACCACCACCATCACCCCTATCACCACCATCACCATTACTACCACCACCACCACCATCACCATTATTACCACCACCACCATCACCCCATCACCACCATCACTACCACCAACACCAACACCACCATTACTATTACCACCCTCACCATCACCACCACCTTTACCATCACTATCACCATTATTACCACCAACACCATCACCACCATCACTATTACCACCATCACCATCACCACCATCACCACCACCACCACCTTTACCATCACTATCACCATTGCTATCATGTCCGCCATCATAACTGCTGTCAGTACCATCAGCACCACTGCTACCTTCCTCACTACCTCCACCACCATTATGACATCCACTGCCATCCCCACCATTACTATCATGACCATTGCTATCACATCCACTATGATCACCACCACCATCATCATCATCGTTCCTTCTTCTCTTCACAGGTATGTACTGGGCAAGTAAGAAGGGTCATCCCACTGAATCAGCATGAAACTGTAAAATATGTGCTCTTTCCTAGCTACATTTTGCAGATGAGAAAACTGAGGCTTGGAGGTAGAGTCACAGCCTCAGGGCCACTTAACTAGTAGTTGGAGATTTGGGATTTGGACCCAGGTTTGCCTCTGCATCAAATTCTAAAGCCATCTAACTGTGTATGGCCAGAACATAACTGTGCATGAAGCACTGAGAGAACTGCCTCAACAGCTCAAACTCAGAGATCAAAGCAGCATGAATACATCAAAGCAGGAGTATAGACCTCCCAAGAACAATTTTCAAAAAGTAATTTTGTGGCTCTGCATGGTGGCTCATGCCTGTAATCCCAGCACTGTGGGAGAATGAAGCTGGCAGATCACCTGAGGTCAGGAGTTCAAGACCAGCCTTGCCAATATGGTGAAACCTGTCTCTACTGAAAATACAAAAATTAGTTGTGTGTGGTGGTGGGTGCCTGTAATCCCAGCTACTCAGCAGACTAAGGTAGGAGAAACGCTTGAACCTGGGAGGCAGAGGTTGTGGTGAGCCGAGATGGCACCATTGCACTCCAGTCTGGGAGACAGAGTGAGAACCTGCCTCAAAAAAAAAAAAAAAAAAAGGTTTTTTCCTCTTTTCTTAAAACACTTCATTATATTTTTTATTGCTAAAGCAATGGGTACAATTTAGAATTATAGCTGAATAAAGAGAAATTTAAAATCACTCATAATGTCATTCTATTAACATTTAAAATTTTCTCACATATGATCTTATGTACTTTCTTTATAACTTACATTTTATATTGATACACAGTAATGCTACATATTTATGAGGTACATATTTATGAGGTACATATATTTTGATACATGCATACAATGTGTAATGATAGACTCATATCACCTGCTTTTGATCCTAATGCTACATCATAATCATGTTCTACTTTTTTCTTTTTTGAGATGGAGTCTCACTCTGTTACTCAGGCTGGAGTACAGTGGCTCAAACTCAGCTCACTGCAACCTCCGCCTCCCAGGTTCAAGCAATTTTACTGCCTCAGCCTCCCAAGTAGCTGGGATTACAGGCACCCGCCACCACACCTGGCTAATTTTTGTATTTTTAGTAGAGACGGGGTTTCACCATGTTGGTCAGGCTTGAATTCCCGACCACAAGTGATCCACCCGCCTTGGCCTCCCAAAGTGCTGAGATTAGGGGTGTGAGCCACCGCGGTGCCAGGCCCTATGTTGTTTTAATAGCCTCCTACATTATTTTTGCATATGATATCAGATTCTTTGCATTGCACATAATTGCTGTTTTGCTACCTGCTTACATTTTGTGTAACAGTTTCTGCAAACTGTTAATGCATGGTCTCCATTGGCGCCTCCATCAACATTGGCAGCACCTTTGAAAGGCTTAACAGATCTGCAGAGTACATTATCTTTGCTAATGTGTGCTGGAGGTTTTATCTTAAAGCCCAGTTGCCCAGGGACATTACCTTAGGAGAGTGCTTTCTGCATTTTAAATTGATAGCCGTAGGCAAACACTACAATCAATGCTCCTTAAAGTCTTCTTTGAAAGGCTGATTGATAGTGATGTCTAGCGCTTTCACTACTTTCTCTGTTAGAAATGATTCATGTTTTGAATAGAAAAGATATTCACTTGGCTCAAAATCCAAAATATAGAAGAGAATAAACTGAAAAGTCTTCTTGCCTCAGCTTCTCAGACACTTGCTTTTTCTTTTTTATTTTATTTTTGCCTGGGCGCAGTGGCTCACGCCTGCAATCCCAGCATTTTGGGAGGCTGAGGCAGGCCATCCTGGCCAACATGGCAAAACCCTGTCTCTACTAAAAGTACAAAAAATTAGCCAGCCTTGGTGGCAGGCACCTGTAATCCCAGCTACTCAGGAGGCTGAGGCAGGAAAATTGCTTGAACCCGGGAAGTGCAGGTTGCACTGAGCTGAGATCATGCCATTGTACTCCAGCCTGGGCAAGAGTGAAACTCTGTCTAAAAATAAACAAATAAATACATTTAATTTTAAGTTCTAGGATATATGGTGCAAGTTTGTTACATAGGTAAACATGTGCCATGGTGGTTTGCTGCCATGGCTTCACATACCTTTTTTTTCTTTTTTGAGATGGGAGTGTCGCTCTGTCCCCCAGGCTGGAGCGCAGTGGTGCAATCTCTGCTCACTGCAAACTCTGACTCCCAAGTTCAAGTTATTCTCCTGCCTCAGCCTCCTGAGTAGCTGGGATTACAGGTGTCCACTACCACACCTGGCTAATTTTTGTATTTTTATATTTTTAGTAGAGACGAGGTTTCACCATGCTGGTAGGATGGTCTCAATCTCTTGACCTGGTGATCCACCTGCCTCAGTCTCCTAAAGTGCTGAGATTACAGGCGTGAGCCACATACATACACACATGCATTATAGATAATTGCATACAGAATGCTAACATTTTCCTAAAACATAGGAGATAGTAGCCTTTTACATAAATATATAATAAATATATGTATACATATTTATTTTTTATCTTTTAATTTTTTGAGATGGAATCTTGCTCTGTCATCCAGGCTGGAGTGCAGTGGTGTGGTCTCAGCTCACTGCAACCTCTACCTTCCAGGTTCAAGTGATTTGCCTGCCTAAGCCTCCCAAGAAGCTGAGATTACAGGCATCTGCCACCATGCCCAACTAATTTTTGTATTTTTAGTAGAGATGGGGTTTCACCATGTTGGCCAGGCTGGTCCTGAACTCCTGACCTCAGGTGATCCACTTGCCTCCTCCCAAAGTGCTGGGATTACAGGCATGAGCCACTGCACCTGGCCTAAATTGTATATTTCAAAATGGCGAAAAGAGTAGATTTTGAAAGTTCCCGGACCAACAAACGATAGGTATGTGAGGTGATGCATATATATGCTAATTGTCTTGATTTAATCATTCCACAATGTCAACGTGTCAAAACATCACATTATAGCCCATAAACATATATAATTATTATGAATTAAAAATAAATCAATGACAGCAATGTAAACAAAAAGAAATAAAAAAGTGAGTAGTTTGTCCTGTAGCATTTTCCACAGTCTTGATCTTGCTGATTGCCATAGATCAGGATTTAAAATTCCAGCAGGACATTTCATCAGATGCATTGATTTTTTTTTAGCATCTGTTGGGTGGTAAACCTGTTCATTATAACCAAATATGCTATGATCATCCTTGCGGGGTCTTTTCCTTAAGAGAGTTACCCAGAAGCAGAATTATTAGGTCAAGTGAGAGGCAGAGATGGTAGGGTTTTCTTTTGTTTGTTTGTTTTGAGATGGAGTCTTGCTCTGTCGCCCAGGCTGGAGTGCAGTGGCACGATCTTGGCTCACTGCTACCTCTGCCTCCTGGTTTCCAACAATTCTCCTGCCTCAGTCTCCCATTTTGATAAGCATTGGCCACGTGGCTTCTGAACTTGGGACCCTCAGGAATTAGATTTCATGGAGCTTCTTCATTCCAGGCACTCTGACCGAATCCTGCTTGAGAGAGATTGTTCCCAGCATCTCAGTGCCATGGGGAGCAGGTTCCTTGTGCTCCTGCTCTCAGGTAAGTGGAACAGAGAACTCCCCTCCCTTCTCCTAGTGCCCCTGGTGTCCTAGCTTGGTTTGTTCCCTCCAATTTAGCATTTTCTGTCCTATTAGGCAGCCATAAAAAAGGATGAGTTCATGTTCTTTGTAGGGACCATAATTCTCAGCAAACTGACACAGGAACAGAAAACCAAATACCGCATGTTCTTGCTCATAGGCAGGTGTTGAATAATGAGAACACATGGACACAGGGAGGAAAGCAACACACACTGGAGTCTGTTGGGGGAGGCTAAGGGAGGGGCAGCAGGGGTGGGGAGGTTAGAAAGTGATAACATGGGGAGAAATGCCAGATAAAGGTGACAGGGAATGGAGGCAGCAAACCACATTGCCATGTATGTACCTATTGCAACAATCCTGCCTGATCTGCACATGTACCCCAGAACCTAAAGTACAATTAAAAAAATAAAAGAAACTCTCATTTTGAGTCAGTTAGACTGGGCCACCCGAAAGCAGAACTGAAACAAAGACTGACGTGTGTAAGTAGTTTATTTGGGAGGGGGATCCCAGGAAAGAAGGGTATGGGGAGGTCACATAAGGAAGAGTGAAGAAATGCTGAAGGGCGTGTTGGTGAGGGCATTACCACTGCAGTTAGCCCGAGTGCAGTCCTGCTAGGGACCTCCAAGAGACAGCGTAATTCCCACACATTTCTGGCCTACTTCCCAACTGGGTGCAGAAAAATGCACTCTTGCAGAGGGAGACAGAAAGTCATCTGCAGCCGGGCGTGGTAGGTCACAGCTGTAATCCTAGCACTTTAGGAGGCCAAGGTGGTGGATCACTTAAGGTCAGGAGTTCGAAACCAGCCAACATCGTAAAACCCCATCTCTACTAAAACTCCAAAACAATTAGCCAGAGATGGCGGCAGGCACCTGTAAGCCCATCTACTCGGGAGGCTAAGGCAGAACTTCTTGAACCCGGAAGGCAGAGCTTGCAGTGAGCCGAGTTCGTGCCACTGCACTCCAGCCGTGGGCGACAGTGTGAGACTCTTGGACAGTGTGTGTTTTGAGGTCTGGACTGATATTAAAATAAACTGTTGAATATAGAAAGGAGATTGCAAACTTGGTCTTTTGGCGCTAGGACATGGGAAAAAGCTGAATCCACTGCTGGGTTTTCTGAAATTGGGAAACAGCTGCAATCAGATGCACTTCTCATACTTCATAAGGATATGACATCCAATCCTGTGATTCTTTTATTTATAGCCTGCCTCGAAGAGTCTATGAAGCTTGCACATAAGACTGGGCAAAGAGTTAGGGTTGGTCACCCCACACTCACCTAGCCTTCAGCCAAGCAGAGTCCAGGGGACTCCCATCTGAATGATCCCCTCCTGTCTCTTTTCCAGGTCTCATTGTCTTGCTGGCTCTGCGAAGATCAGAAGCCAATAGTTACAGAGGTGAGTCTACTCATAGCCAAAGACCAGGGGAAAGAAAACTGGGATCTGAAGCTTCCTTCAGGGAAGGGAAGCAGCCCTTTTCAAGAGACAGAGCACAGAGTCTCTGGCACTTTCTTCTGGCTCCTTGGAGCTCCCAAGAGCTGTTTTCCCATCTCCATCCTTACCATCACCTGTATTCACAGAGCTAAGCACATCACACATGCATCTCAGTTAATCCCCATGCCCCTCCTACAAAGACAGCGTCGCCATTATCCCCTCTTGATCAAGGGTCCTCTAGAGAAGTGGCTGGCTCAAGGTCACATGGCTAGTGGATACCAGACTCTCCTCTTTCTTTCCCAAAACCTGTGTCTTCTTGAGTGATTCCAGGAAATACTTTGCTGTCACCACAAGTCATTGGCTGGGTTCCCCCAGAAGCAGACACCAAGAGCAACTTGTTGGTCTGGGAGGTAATCCTGGGAGGCACTGGCTGGGAGTGGGCTGTGGCAGAGGAAGTAGAGGAGCTCATACAGGGTCTTTATCAAGCAAGTTATAGGTGGGCAGCTGGCGTTTAATCCCTGGGGGGAGCTGTTGGGCATGGCATGGAGCAGCCACCTGAGTTAAACCCCTCAATGGGTAAGGAAGCTACTGATTATGATTATGTTCTAAATTATGGTGAAAGGTACACAATATAAAATTTAGCTTCTTAACCATTGGCAAGGGTGCAGGTCAATGCCAGTAAACATTCACACTGTCCTGGAACCATCACCACCATCCACCCACAGAGATCTTTCCAGGTACAGAACTGAAACTCTGTCTCAATTATACACTAACCCCCATGCCTCCTCCCCAAGTCCCTGGCACCTACCATTCTGCCTTCTGTCTCTATGAATCTAACGACTCTGGGCATCTCATAGGAGTGGAGTCATACATGATTTGCAGTCGTGTCCTGGCTTATTTCACTGGGCATAATATCCTCAAGGTTCATTTATGGGGTAGCATGTGTCAGAATTTCCTTCCTTTTTCTTGTTTTTTTGTTTGAAACTGAGTTTCACTCTTGTTGCCGAGGCTGGAGTGCAATTGCGCAATCTCACTCACTGCAACCTTCACCTCCCAGGTTCAAGTGATTCTCCTGCCTCAGCCTCCCAAGTCACTGGGATTACAGGCATGCACCACTATGCTGGCTAATTTTTTTCTTTTTTTTACTTTTTGGCATTAAGAAGATGGGGTTTCACAATGTTGGCTAGGCTAGCCTCGAACTCCTGACCTCAGGTGATTCACCCAACACGGCCTCTCAAAGTGCTGGGATTACAGGCGTGAGCCACTGTGCCTGGGCAAAATTTCCTTCTTTCTAAAGACTGAGTAACCTACTATTGTGTGGATGGACCACATTTTGTTCATTTATTCATCTATTCATTCATAGGCACCTGGGTTACATACATTTGGCTCTGATGAATAATGCTGACATGAACATGAGTGGGCAGGTATCTCTTCTATGCCCTGCTTTTGATTCCTTTGAGTACTTCCCCAGAAGTGTGCTTGCTGGATCAGATGGTAAAATCATATGATAATTCCAACCTTTAATATTTTGAGGAACTGCCATACTGTTCCCCATAGAGACTGCATTATTTTGCATTTCTACCAGCAGTGCACAAGGGTTCCATTTTCTCTACATTCTCACCAGCAATTGTTTATTTTGTTCTTTTTTTAAGAATGAAATTGGGGTTTTAAAAATATGCACTATCTTCTGTCAATCACGGATAAAAGGAGGTACTTATGAGAAGAGGTATTGCTAAACTGCCATGTGGTGAACAAGAGAATTCTGGGAGGCTGGGCGCCTTGGCTCATGCCTGTAATCCCAGCACTTGGGGAGACTGAGGTGGGTGGATCACGAGGTCAGGAGTTCAAGACCAGCCTGGCCAAGATGGTGAAGCCCCGACTCTACTAAAACTACAAAAATTAGCCAGGTGCAGTGGCAGGTGCCTTAATCCCAGCTACTCAGGAGGCTGAGGAAGGAGAATTGCTTGAACCTGGGAGGCAGAGGTTGCAGTGAGCTGAGATCGCACCACTGCAGTCCACCCTGGCAACGGAGCAAGACTCCATCTCAAAAAAAAAAAAAAGAAAAGAAAAATCTGGTAGCCAGAGTGAGCCATCAAGGAAAGAAACATAGGTGCTGGCATTTGGAGGTTCACCTGTTTGGCAAAGGTGATGTTGGTGGCAGAAGTGGGACCTTGTTAGGCACTGTGTGCCGCTGTGTTCAGCAGTGGGCTGGGTGCCAGAGGGATGCCAACAGAGCTCTTCCCAAGAGGACATTCTTCTGACCACAGCATCAGTACATGGTAGATGCATGATGAATATTTCTTAGATGAATGAATGGATTCTGTTTCTCTGCAGCTCCCTGTCCTTCATGCCCTGAACATGCCTACTGCCACAACAGCACTCACTGCACTTGTGAACATGGCTTTCAGTCCAGGTCTGGCAGGATGTACTTTCATAAGGACAATGAGAAATGTGAAGGTAAAATTATTTATGGGGTTTTCATTGAATCTCTCATTAGTGATAACTAGTCTGGTCCATGTGTCCTTTGCTTCAAACATGTAAACCCATAGCCCAAAGAAAACTCATCTCTTCAGCAGACTATGTGACAAAGTACTGCCATTGGCCAGGGATACTAGTCCCTGAGTTCTTCAGATGGAGAGCACAAGTGTAATTCCTTGGTTGAGAGCACCTTCTGTCTGTGGGTCCCTTGGTTGAACCTCAGTTCCGGTCCAACAGCAGGGAAGGCTGATGTCGTTGGGAGAGGCAAGACACATAAACATTGCATAAGCCAGCTTTTTTTTTTTTTTTTTTTTTTTTTGAGTCAGAGACTTGCTCTGTCACCCAGGCTGGAGTGCAATGGCGTGACCTTGGCTCACTGCAACTTCTGCCTCCAGGGTTCCAGCGATTCTCCTGTCTCAGCCTCTCAAGTAGCTGGGATTACAGGTGTGCACCACCATGCCCAGAAAACTTTTGCATTTTTAGTAAAGGTGGGATTTCACTATGTTGGCCAGGCTGGTCTCGAACTGTGGACCTCAGGTGATCCGCCCACCTTGGCCTCCCAAAGTGCTGGGATTACAGGCGTGCCCAGCTAAGCCAGGATTTTAGTAGTGTGGTCCTTCGTCATTTCTCTCAAGCTTTTCTAAGACTGTGTTATATATTCCCCTGCTACGCACTAGTTGTGTTAAATTGATTTACCAAATGGTGTGACTCACCATTAAAAACAACAATATTCCATCCTTATTCTAGTGATCTGACATGTCACCTTTACCATGCTCTAAAGCTCCACAGGTACTTGGGTCTATGTCTGCACTTCTGGTCTATTCCATTAGTCTGTTTTTATTTATGCATGCATTGGGACAGCTTTGCTTAGTTGCAGCTTTATACTTTTTTTCATTAAAATTTTTAATTATACTTTAAGTTCTGGGGTACATGTGCAGAATGTGCAGGTTTGTTACATAGGTATACACATGCCATGGTGGTTTGCTGCATCCATCCCCCTGTTATCTACATTAGGTATTTCTCCTAATGCTATCCATTCCCTATCCCCCACCCCACTGCTATCCCTCCCCTAACCCCTTTGTGATGTCCCCTTCCCTGTGTCTATGTGTTCTCATTGTTCAAACCCACTTATGAGTGAGACCATACAGTGTTTGGTTTTCTGTTCTTGTGTCAGTTTGCTGAAAATGGTGGCTTCCAACTTCTTCCATGTCCTTGCAAAGGACATGAACTCATCCTTTTTAAAGGCTGCATGGTATTCCACGGTGTATATATGCCACATTTTCTTTATCCAGTCTATCACTGATGGACATTTGGGTTGGTTCCAAGTCTTTGCTATTATGAACAGTACCACAAGAAACATATGTGTGCATGTGTCTTTATAACTGAATGTTTTATACTCCTTTGGGTATATACCCAGTAATAGGATTGCTTTTGTTTTAATGTGTGGTTCCCACCTTGTATTTTTTTTTCTGGCTGCACCTGCACGATAGTAGCAACTTATCTCACCCCATAAAATACTTGTAGATGTTTTTAAAATTGGGATTGCATTGGATTTATAAATTAACTTAGGGAGAACACTGATGAACAGTGTTGGGTGATAGAGACTTCATGGGTATGAGAAATGGTATAATTCTATGAAAATGAAAGCAACACTTTCTCTTGATTGACAGATATTAATGAATGTAACACTGGACTGGCAAAGTGCAAGTACAGAGCATATTGTATAAATAAAATTGGAAGTTACATCTGTAGCTGTTGGTCAAGTATTTTTATCAACTGGGCGGCTGGCATTTTAATTAATGATAATCCAGATTGTTACGGTAAGAACTTCCAAATACTATTTCCAGTATGAAAAATGATGGGGACTTAGGGGAGACTCTGAGAGATTTTCTAATTTCAGGCCAGGGTAAGAGAGCAAAACTCCATCCTAACCCTCATCCCTCATTCCTTTCTTGTCCTTGATATTTTCCAAGATGATGTCATCCAAGCCTTGGCAATAACCATCTCTATACAGATGCTTCCAAAAGGACACCTCTAAATTACCTCCGAATTTCTCTATGTATTCATATCTCACTCACATCAAATTCAATTTTTGTCTATCTACCTATCTACTAAATCCAATGAATTCACACTAATAGCTCTCATTCCAGCTCAACACCAAGGCTTGTCTGAACCCTCCTTCTGTTCTTATTTGTAACTTCCTTCTCTAAAAATGAGAAACCTGTCTCTCACTATTGCTGATTTGTTTAATTCCAGTATTATTTCATGTTTTGAGTAAGAGAGATTGGATTTAAGTACTAAATCTTCCACTTACCCTCTGGCTTTCAGTTAATGACATAATTTCTATATACTTCCTCTTTAAATGGGAATGGTAATATTAATAGTATCTATTACCAGGTGTGGTGGCTCATGCCTATAATCCCAGCACTTTGGGAGGCTGAGGCAGGTGGATCACAAGGTCAAGAGATGGAGACCATCCTGGCCAGCAGGGTGAAACTCTATCTCTACTAAAAATACAAAAAAAAATTAGCTGGGCATGGTAGCATGCATCTGTAGTCCCAGCTACGTGGGAGGCTGAGCTAGGAGAATTGCTTGAACTCAGGAGGCAGAGGTTGCAGTGAGCTGAGATCACCCCACTGCACTCCCGCCTAGCAAAGAGAGAGACTCTGTCTAAAAAAAAAGTATCTACTGTTGCTGCATAACAAGTTACCCCCACATTTAGTGGCCTAAAACAACACATATGTATTGTTTCTTGGGGTTAAGGAACTAAGTATGGCTTAGCTGGGTCTTTTTCTTCTGGGTCTATCATAGTTACAGTTGAGTTTGTCCAGGATGTGGTTTCATCTGGAGGCTCAACTGAGGCAGATCCTGCTTCCAAGCTACTCACAAAGTTTCTGGGAGAATTCAGTTCCTTCAGAGCCATTGGACTGAAACCCTCAGTGCATTTCTGGTGGTTGGTGGGAGGCAGCCTTCAGTTCCTAGATCTGCGGGTTTCTACAGGTTGCTTTGTTATAGCAAACACATTAGCATAGGCAGAAAGAGAGCAAGAATAAGACAGGGGTCACAGTCTTTTGTTACACTCTCACAAGTGACATCCTATCACTGTATTCTTTTCATTAGAAATGAGTCAGTGGGTCCAGGCCACAGTCAAGGGAAGATTACCCAAGGATGTGAATGCCAAGAGGGAGGGATTACTGGGAGCCATTTCTGAATCCTGCTTACTGGGCTGAATAGTGTTCTCCCCAAATTCATGTCCACCTGGAATCTGTGAATGTCATCTTATCTGGAAATAGTATGTGTAGATGTAATAAGTCAAGACGCAGTCATACTCGATCACAGTGGACCCTGATTCCTCTGTGGTGGTGTACTTATAAGATGAAGGATATCTGGACACTGAGACACACACTGAGGGAAGATGGCCATGTGAAGATGGAGGTGAGGATTGGAGTTATGCTCCCAAGGGGCAAGAAGTGCCAGAGATTGATGGCAACCGCCAGAAGGTGGAAGAGGCAGGGCAGGGTGTTTCCCTGGAGCCTTCCTAGGGAGCATGATCTTGCTGGCACCTTGATTGGGACTTCTGGTCTCCAGCACTATGAGACAATACATTTCTGTTGCTTTAAGCCACCCAATTTGTGTCACTATGTTTATGGCAATCCTTGCAAATTAATATACATTACCTATTCATTATTTTATTATTATTATTATTGAGATGGGGTCTCACTCTGTTTCCCAGGCTGGAGTGCAGTGGTGCAATCTTGGCTCACTGTAATCTCTGCCTCCCAGGCTCAAGCGATCCTCCCACCTCAGCCTCCTGAGTAGCTGGAATTACAGGTACCCACCACTGTGCCTGGCTAATTTTTGTATTTTTAGTACATATGGGGTTTAACCATGTTGGCCCGCCTGGTCTCGAACTCCTGACGTCAGGTGGTCCACCTGCCTCGGCCTCCCAAAGTGCTGAGATTACCAGGCAGGAGCCACCACGCCTGGCCTGGTTTCTTTTCCTAGCTCATATCCATATATTTCAGCATTGCGCCTGGTTTTAAGTGGTGTTCAATAGTGTTCACTAAAGTAACAGGTTGGTACAAACGTAATGGTGGTTTTTGCCATTACTTTCAATGGCAAAGATTGCCATTACGTTTGCACCAACTCAATATTAAACTGGAAGCCCCATTCCAATTCTCTTTGATAATTCTACTGTGTGATACTTTATAGGCTTCTTAGAGGGGAATTAGGATGGGCTGCAGAAGTATCAGGAGAAGACTCAACTTGAGGGTGACTGGAAGAAGGGATGTAAGCAGGTGTGTTTTCTCCCACATCCCTTTCAATGACACCTTTCTTTCACAGAGAACAACAATAGTCAAGGAACACAGTCAAACATGGATATTTGGGTGAGTGGGGAGAAGCCTGGATTTCAGAAACAGCTGGTATGTATAACTATGCCATTCTCTGACATACATTAACGTGGCTTCCTGTGATTTTTCAGGGTAGGGTAGTTCTATCCAGGGCTAATTCTGTCCTCTGTCCCACAGTCATCTGTCAATGTGTAGGGACACTCTTGATTGTCATGCCTTGAGGGTGATACATGTGACTGGCATCTGATAGAGACCAGGGATACATCTCAACATCCTACATTGCCCAGTGCAGCCTCCCACAATCAAGAAGTGCCCAGTGCCACATGTCCATAGAGATAAAGAAATACAGGCTGGGTGTGGAAATGGCTCACAGCTGTAATCCCAGCACTTTGGGAGGCAAAGGTGGGTGGATCACAGGTCAAGAGTTTGAGACCAGCCAGACCAACATGGTGAAACTCTGTCTCTACTAAAAATACAAAAAAATTAGCCAGGCATGGTGGTGCACACCTGTAATCCAGCTATTTGGTAGGCTGAGGTACGGGAATTGCTTGAACCAGGGAGGTGGGGACTGCAGTGAGCCAAGATCACACCACTGCACTCCAGCCTAGGTGACAAGAGTGAGACTCTGTCAAAAAAAAAAAGGAGATGGAGAAATACAGCAGTAGGGGGAAAGTGCCTCAGCTGTCATTCAAAAATCTACATCAAGCACCTAGATTCTTAATGCCACACACACCTTGTGGCAACTTAACAAATATGGCTGCTGCCTTCTGGGCTTCCTGCTCCAACATGTGTGCATGTTCCTGATTTCTGACATTTCAGTGAGAGTCAATGTAATTAGTTTTTTTTTTTTTTTGAAGGAAAATCTGAGAAGGAATGCAAGCAGAAAGGAATTTGCAAGAAAAGTTACTCAACTAATTCAGAATATAGAGCTGAGCATCTGGAATGCGACTTTTGCTTCTCCAAAGAGGGATCAAATTTCCGAATTTGATCTAGGTAAGAGAGGCTGAGTAGAGTCTTTATGACCTCCATTGAGACCATAAAGAGGTCTGGGTCTTGACACTGTTACGGTTTACAAATGATGAAATCTGTGGACTCCCAGGATCACAGACCCTATATGCCAACATTCTACATGAGAAGAACTCTTGTCAAAAATGTAAATTCAGGGGACAAGAGAATAAACCAGCTCTCTTCTTCTTTTCAACTTCCCTTGGTATAATGAAAAGTATTTAAGAGCATTTGCCTTGCCACCACAGCTAGAGGATAGAAAAACTCTCAGTTGGCTGGGTGTGGTGGCTCATGCCTGTAATCCTAGGACTTTGGGAGAGTCTGAGGCAGGAGGATCACCTTACGTCAGGAGAGACCAGCTTGGGCAACATGGTGAAAACCTGTCTCTAATAAAAATACAAAAATGAGCTGGGTGTGGTGACAAGTGTCTGTAATCCCAGCTACTCAGGAGGCAGAGGCAGCAGAATCACTTGAACCCAGGAGACAGAGGTTGCAATGAACCGAGATCACACCATTGCACTCCACCCTGGGCCACAGAGTGAGACTTTATCTCAAAAATAAATAAATAAATAAATAAATAAGAAAAGAAAAGAAAAGAAAAAAACATGATTATTTTTCTACTCTGCTCTCATGTAGTAACAAGAACACAGCATACTTCATCTCTGGTTACCAAAAACGTGTGGCTTCCTCCTCTGTGCTGACCACACAGTTCTCTAGTGGATGCCAGCTGGGTGTCCTATAATTCAATTATGACATTATCTGACATTATCTACCAAAGATAGTATCAGATCCCACAGGCTGTGAGCTTAGTCCCACGAAAGTGTTCTTCACCTCAAATGCCAATCTCAAGTTCTGGGTTGTAACCTCTACATTTGACTGATAGGCTACACATTAGAGTTGCACAACCCCTTCCTTGGGTTTGAGTAATTTGCTAGAGTGACTCACTTAACTCAGGAAAGTACTTTGCTTACATTTATCCATTTATTAAAAACATATTATAAATGGGCTGGGTATGGTGGGTCATGCCTGTAATCTCAGCACTTTGGGAGGCTGAAGCAAGTGGATCACCTGAGGTCAGGAGTTCAAGACCAGCCTGGCCAACATGGTGAAACCCCATCTCTACTTAAAAAAAAAAATACAAAAATTAGCTGGATGTGGTGGCAAGTGCCTGTATCTCCAGCTACCCAGGGGGCTGAGGCAAAAGAATTGCTTGAACTCAGGAGGCAGAGGTTGCAGTGAGCCCAGATGGCACTACTGCATTCCAGCCTGGGCACAGAGTGAGACTTCATTTCAAAAAAATTATATATATAAGTCTATATACTATAAATGAAACAGATGAACAGCCAGATGACAGAGGTGCACAGGGCAAAGTATGGGAGAAGAGGTGCAGAGCTTCCAGGCTCTCTTTAGGGTTGCCACTCTGGGGACCAATACTAAGCTACCAATATTAAGCTATCTAGAATCTCCTAGATAGTTTAACAAATCTTTTGGATGTGCATGGAGGCTTTATTAATTAGGTATGATTGGTTACATTATTGGCCACTGATATCAACTCAATATTCAGCCCCCCCTCCTCTTCCTTTATCTGGAATGGGGTGAAACTGAAAGTTTCAACCCTTTAACCTCACCATTGCTTTCCTTGCCAACCACCCCCAACCTGAGGCTATCCAGGAGCTGGCTAAGAGTTACCACATTAGAATAAAAGATGTTTCTATAACCAAGAAAGTACAAAGGAAATAAGAGTTGAATCACATGCTCCTGTCACTCAGGAAATTACAACCATCTCAAGGGCTGTATGTCACAGCAATTTGAGTCCAAGACCGAATATCAGAACAAGAGATTTTCCTAGTATTCCTATTGTTCAGGAAACTGTAAGGGTTTTGGGAACTCTGTATCAGGAACTGTGATTTCTTCCTGACCTTTGTAACTGTTAATCATTCTAAAAAGAACAATATTTGGCTTTGTTGATTATTTATATTATTATGCCATTTCCTTTTTCTCAGATTCTTGTTCTTTATTACTTCTTTCCATTTGCTTTCTTTGGGTCGAGCTTGCTTTGCATTTTCTAACTTGTTGACTTGGTAATATAGATTACTAATTTTAAACCATTCTCCTTTCCCAACATATGCATTTAAAGCTTAAAACTTACCCACAAATTAGAGCTATGAATTTCCCTCTAAGCACTACTTTAGCTGCATCCTGCAAGTTTTTATATATTGGGCTTCCATTATCATTTAGATCAAAACATTAAAACATTTTCTACATAATTATCATTTTAACTCATGGATTATTTAGAATTGTGTTGCTTAATTATCAAAATATTTGTGGCTTTTTAAGGTTTCCTGTGCTAATGGCCTCATTTAATTTATTGTGAGTTTTAATCAAGAAAGGATGTTGAACTTTGTCAAATGCTTTTCTACCTCAATTGAGATGATCATTTTATCATCAATTGAGATGGTTTTTATTTTTCATTCTGTAATGTGATGAATCCCACTGACTGATTTGCATGTGTTAAACCAGACTTGCTTACCAGGAAAAAACAGTTGTGATATGTACTCTCTTTGATGAGTTGACTGAGCACATACTATGTAGGATTTCAATCCTTTTAATTCATTGAGACTTGATTGATAGTCTATTTTGGCGAATGCTCCCTGTGAACTTAGTGTCTGAATTAACATACCAAATCTGGTGGTATAACCGTGGCAAACAGTGGCTTAACCACTATTTCTTGAATAGTTTGAGCATAAGTGAGTCAGGGCTGATATAGCAATTCCATGGCAGCTCTGTGCTCTGCTGTCTTCAACATTCATCTTCACCTTATGTTACAAGAGAGCTGTTCTGCTATCACATCCTTTTACCAGCCAATGAAAAGGGGAAAAGAGAAGTTGAAAGGATGCCTGTTTCCTTTAGCACAGGCCTTTTTGTTCTTTGATCCACTGGCCTGAAAAGAGTTGCATAGCTCCATCTAGCTGCTAGGGAAAATGAAAAATGGCTTGTCTTCAGCTTAAATTTGGTAGTTCTATACCCAAAGAAAGAATAGGTAGGCCAGGCGCGGTGGCTCACGCCTGTAATCCCAGCACTTTGGGAGGCCGAGGCGGGTGGATCACGAGGTCAGAGATCGAGACCATCCTGGTCAACATGGTGAAACCCCATCTCTACTAAGAATACAAAAAATTAGCTGGGCATGGTGGCACGTGCCTGTAATCCCAGCTACTCGGGAGGCTGAGGCAGGAGAATTGCCTGAACCCAGGAGGCAGAGGTTGTGTTGAGCCGAGATCGCGCCATTGCACTCCAGCCTGGGTAACAAGAGCGAAACTCTGTCTCTAAATAAATAAATAGATAAATAAGTAAATAAATAAAACAGAAAGAATAGGTAAATGGTGATCACAGGTAATAAGCAGTCTGCCATAGCCCCAAGACAGTTTTCTCATTTGTCCAGAGACAAACTCAGTATATCCCAAATGTTGAGGTTGACCTCACAAAATGATCAGATCTTGTGTTTACAGGTTTGAATAGAGTTTACTCAAGGGATTCTACCCAAATACAGAAGTTTTGTTCCTAGTGGCTATTTTTTTTTTTTGAAAGCTTTTAAATGCTTAGCTACTCTTGCTTATAAAGACTGCATTCCCCCGTAACCAGGCACTCCAGTACCATTAAGTGTCCTGTGAAAACTGCTTAGCTTGCCCATCGGAGTACCAGTTCTGGGAAGTTCTCTCTATTCTCTTGGATTGTGGCCAGTGTGTTAATAAGGCCATTTTGGCCACTTTATTTCTACCAGCCAAAGATGGGAAAAAAGCGCCATGTGGCCAACCTTACAGAGGGGAGATGGAATCACCAATAGGGGGTCTTTCAGAGAAGGGAGTTCTTCAGCAAATTATTTAGGCATGAGAATTGAGAACAGGACTGACTTTCTTAATGTTTCCAGTCTACGAATCCAAGAGGTGCAATGAGACAAGAGAGAACACTTTTCTGGAAGCTGGAAATAACACCATGGATATCAACTGTGCTGATGCTTTCAAAGGAACCCTAAGAGGTATTGTGTCTCTGATGAACTCTCTTGACTCCAAATTCTATGCATCATTGTTTTATTTCTAAGTGATTAAACCCTGGGGTGGGAATTCACAAAGCTTTCAAGGTAGGGAGATTCTACATGATGGAATAAAAAGCTCTTCCTTGACCACTAAGCAGGCATTTTGCAGGGAGAAGTCAGGCTGTCATATGGGGTGTGTACTTTGTGGCATACACAGAGGTTGCATAGGGATTCCTTGAAATGCCTCCTTAAAAGGGACTGGCTGTGCCAGGCATGGTGGCTCATGCCTGTAATCCCAGTACTTTGAGACCAGCCTGGCTGACATGGTGAAACCCCGTCTCTACTAAAAATACGAAAATTAGCTGGGTGGGGGTCATGCACGCCTGTAATCTGAGCTACTTGGGAGGCTGAAGCAGGAGAATTACTTGAACTCAGAAGGTGGAGGTTGCAGTAAGTTGAGATTGCACCACTACACTCCAGCTTGGGTGACAGAGCAAGACTGTCTTTCAAAACAAAACAAAAAAAGGGACTGGCTGATGCATGCCCTGTTTCCATGTGACACTCAATGGTGTCAGGTTGCCTTGAACACTCCCTTGAGAAGTGTTTATGAACACCCTTTTTAAAGGAGTCACCAGTCTTGTTCTTTCCAACAGACTGGCAAACTTGTTCTCTACAACCTCCAGAGAGTGTTAGACTTTTTATTTCTGATGATCTTTGTCATAAGTACTGAACTCTATCATCTGAGTATGAAAGCAGCCATTGATGATGTGTCAGTGAAAGAGTGTGGCTGTGTGTCAATAAAACTTTATTGACAAAAGCAGGTGGCGGGCTAGATTTACCCTCATGGCACAGTGTTTCACCCCTGCTTTATCTCATTATCCAAAGTCTCTGCAAATCTCCTGCTCTACGTAGTTTTTCTAATTTATTTATTTACTGGTTGCCCGTCTCTCTCACTACATCAACTCTCTGATGGCAGGGGTTTTGTCTATTTTGTTCAATGCTGTATAATAATTCCTAGAATGTCTGGCTCACAGTAGAGGATAAATATTTCCATGAATGATGAATGAAGGAATGCACATAAACTATTTCAAAGAGAAAAACCTGGTTATTTGGAAAATGAAGTATCTGCTGCATTTCTTTCAAAAAATTCCTGGCTATTCATTAATGCTCACTCCTCACTATGAGCTGTAGAGTAGGGAAAGGGGGGAAGGGATCTAAAAATGAGTTAATTTTTTAGATGGAGCAAATAGAAATACAGATGAGAAGTGGCTTTGGCTAAAAATGGGATGGTAGCATGTGGATAACTGCAATTTGGGAAACACTCCCATGACCCTACAGGGCATCCTGTGTACACTGAGCCTCTATGAATTTTTTTTTTAGTCAGATTCTCTCTCTGTCTCCCAGGCTGGATACAGTAGTGCCATCTCAACTCACTGCAACCTCCGCCTCCGGGGTTCCAGCAATTCTCCTGCCTCAGCCTCTCAAGTAGCTGGGATTACAAATGCCCACCACCACGCCAGCTAATTTTTGTAATTTTAGTAGAGACAGGGTTTCACTATGTTGGCCAGGCTGGTGGTCTCAAACTCCTGACCTTGGATAATCCACCTGCCTCAGCCTCCCAAAGTGCTGGGATTATAGGTGTGAGCCACCATGCCTGGCCTGAACCTCTATAAATTAAACTGTGCCTTCATGAAAAGGGAAGAGGGAAAAGAAAGGGAGAGGAAGGGTGATAAGATGAAAGAGAGAGAGAGAGAAAATGAGTGAATTAATTAAATACAGTGGGTCATTCTGTATACCTTTCCAATAGGGCAAAGGCTGAGTGTGGTTTTCTTTTTTTGTTGTTTGTTGAGATAGATTCTCACTCTGTTGCCCAGGCTGGAGTGCAGTGGCGTGATCTTGGCTCACTGCAACTTCTGCCTCCTGGGTTCAAGTGATTTTCCAGCCTCAACCTCCCGAGTAGCTGAGATTACAGGTGCCCACCACCATGCCTGGCTAATTTTTGTATTTTTAATAGAGACAGGGCTTCACCATGCTGGCCAGGCTAGTCTCGAACTCCTGACCTCAGGTGATGCACCCACCTCGGCCTCCCAAAGTGCTGGGATTACAGGCATGAGCCACCATTCCTGGCTGAGAGTGTGGATTTCTTAGACTGCCTGAGTTCTACCAGCCCTTCTGAGGACAAGCATCTTGCCTCACTGCTCTGGTTGTAATACTCAAGGGCTAGTATGTATTTTTAGGACTCATTGATGAGCATATTTTGCACATATGCCTCTTATAGTTTGTGAGGCATTATAATACATATTATGTAGATGAAAATGTGGCACCCCAAGCCATATATGGTGTATTGAATGGCATTTAAGGGATTTCCAAGGGCAGTTTTAGCTATTCATTGTCTGCCTTACGACCTTCACATTAGACACTACTGTACCTTCTCCCCAAACTATGGATGGCCACCAACAGTATTTCTTTTCCATTTTCTCAGAGAGCACGGCAGTTGCCCTTATTACGTATCAGTCTCTTGGGAATATTCTGAATGCATCCTTTTTTAGCAAAAGAAAAGGGATGGAGGAAGTAAAACTGAACTCTCGTGTTGTGAGTGGCACCATCGGTTTGAAGGAAAAAGTTTACCTGTCTGAACCCGTGTTCCTGACTTTTCAGCATCATCAGGTGAGAAAACCCAAAGCTGGTTCTCTATGCAGTACCCTAAAGCGTGAGCAGGTATGATCAGTTTCCCAAATAGGAAACGGAATTCGGAAGTAAGAGAGCAGACAAGAAATGCTGAGGTGTCTTCAATGAGATTTTGCTTCACCATGGTGAGGATGGCTATTTTTGAAAACTTAAAATATCAGTATGTGGCAGTTAAAAAAAACCCTTACAGATCTGCTGGTGAAAATGTAATCTGGCACAGCCATTATGGAAAACAGTATAGAGGCTTCTCAAAAAGCTATACACAGAATTATATGTTCCAGCAGAATTATCTGATGCATCCCGTTTTCATGTGACGGTCTGAAAAGGTAACACTCAATGGCGTCAGATTACCTTGAACACTCCCTTGAGAAGCGCTCATGAACACCCTTTTTAAAGGAGTCACCCAGGCTTGTTCGTTCCAACAGATTGGCAAACTTATTCTCCTCAAGGTCCAGAGAGTAAATATGTTAGATTTTTTTTGTTCTTGATGATCTTCATCATAACCACTCAACTCTGCCATCAAGAGTGTGAAAACAGCCATTGATGATGTGTCAGTGAAGGAGTGTGGCTGTGTGTCAATAAAACTTTATTTACAAAAGCAGGTGGCAGGCTGGGTTTTACCCTCATGGCACAGTGTTTTACCCACTTCTGTGTATTTTCACATGCTCCAGAAATCTCACTTATGGGTATATGGCCAAAATAATTGAAATCAGGATCTCAAAGAGACAACTGCCTTCCCATTCCCTTGTTTATTGCGACATTGGTAACAATCGCTGAGATATGCAAACAGCCTAAGTATCTGTCAACAGATAAAGATTTTGTTTTTTTGAGACAGAGTCTCGCTCTGTCAGTCAGGCTGGAGTGCAGTGGCACAATCTCGGCTCACTTCAACCTCTGTCTCCTGGGCTCAAGCAATTCTCCTGCCTCAGCTGGGATTACAGGTGTGTGCCACCATACCCAGCTAATTTTTGTATATTTAGTAGAGACAGGGTTTCAGCATGTTGGCCATGCTGGTCTTGAACTCCTGACCTCAGGTAATCCATCTGCCTCAGGCTCCCAAAGTGCTGGGATTACAGGCGTAAGCCACCACACCTGACCAATTTTTTTTTTTTTTTTTTTTTTTTTTTTAGAGACAGAGTCTTGCTGTGTTGCTCAAGCTGGAGTGCAATGGCTCAGTCTCAGCTCACTATAATTTCTGCCTCCTGGGTTGAAGCAATCCTCCCACCTCAGCCTCCCGAGTAGCTGGTATTATAGGCACCTGCCATCTCCCAGCTAATTTTTGCAGAGACAGGGTTTCACCATGTTGGCCAGGCTGGTCTTGAACTCCTGACCTCAGGTGGTCTGCTCGCCTCGGCCTCCCAAAGTGCTGGGATTACAGGCATGACCCACTGCACCTGGCCAAGAAAATGTTATATATATACTGGAATATTATTCAGCCTCAAAAAAGAAGAAAATCCTGCCCCTTTTGACAACATGGGTAAACCTGGAGAACTATTTTGCTAATTGAACTTAGCCAGACATAAAAAGGAAATCCTTCATCATCTTATTTATATCTTGAATCTAAGAAATATAAAAACTTAAACTGATAGCAATAGAGAGTAAAATGGTTTACCAGGAACTGTGGCACCGGGAGAATGTGGACATATTTGGTAAAGGGTATAAGGTTTAAGTTATAAGATGGATAAGTAAGTTCTGGTGACCTAATGCCCCATACTTAAAAAAATATATATTTGAAATGAAGTTTCACGCTTGTTGCCCAGGCTTAAGTGCAATGGCACAATCTCAGCTCACTGCAACCTCCACCTCCTGGGTTCAAGCAATTCTCCTGCCTCACCCCACAAGCAGCTAAGATTACTAGCACCTGCCATCAACCCCGGATAATTTTTGTATTTTTAGTAGAGATGGGGCTATACCATGTTGGCCAGGCTGGTCTCAAACTCCTGACCTCCCTGCCTCGGCCTCCTAAAGTATTAGGATTACAGGTGTGGGCCACCACGCCCGGCCTATTATACCACACTTAATGTATCTACACTTCGTGATAATGTGTGGTATACTTGAGATCTGCTGACAGAGTGCATCTCAAGTAAATTCACCACACACACAAACTACGTGAGGTGCTGGATATGTTAGCTTAATTGTGGTAACCGTTTTATAATTTATACATCTATCAAAACTTTTAATTTTTTTGTCAGTCACACTTCAATAAATCTTGGGAAGAAATGAAATGTTGCGGCATCCAGATTGCCAGGGTGAGATGCCATTCTCATGTTAAAGCCAAAAGGCAATGTAGGAGACGCTTCATTGAGCTCAGTGAAAGCTGGAGGCAGGAATGAGGGATGGCTCTGCAGAAGATAGAGACAGCTTAAAGCAGAAAGGGCACAGGGAAGAAATACTTTATTTCTCTCTCTCCTCTCACCCAGTGAGTCTCACCAGTTCACCCAATGAGTCTCACCAGTGTCTCTCTTTGGTTCTATAAATAGCAAGGAAGCTGCTGAAGCCATTCAGAGGGTCAATCCCAGGGCATAAAGCTGACCAGAGAAGGGCAGAATAGATGCAGAATGTACCCACCACAGGTGTGATGATGTGAAACTCTTCCCCTACAAGTGTATTTCCAATCCAGTT
Organism: Leontopithecus rosalia; assembly: GCA_028533165.1. Classification (NCBI taxonomy): domain Eukaryota; kingdom Metazoa; phylum Chordata; class Mammalia; order Primates; family Cebidae; genus Leontopithecus; species Leontopithecus rosalia. The sequence continues at coordinate 5,502,265 of CM052668.1, read as the reverse complement.
TCCAACACTGTGCATTGTGATTAACCTATAAAGTTGAAATAATAGGCTGGGCACATTGGCTTACACCTGTAATCCCAGCACTTTGGGAGGCTGAGGTGGATGGGTCACCTCAGGTCACAAGTTTAAGACCAGCCTGGCCAACATGGTGATATTCCATCTCTACTAAAAATACAAAAATTAGCCGGACGTGGTGGTGCACGCCTGTAGTCCCAGCTACTTGGGAGGCTAAGGCAGGAGAATTGCTTGAACCTGGGAGGTGGAGGTTGCAGTGAGCTGAGATCACACCACTGCATTCTAGCCTGGGTGGCAGAGCAAGGCTCTGTCTTAAAATAAAATAAAATCAGGAGGCCAGGCGTGGTGGCTCACACCTGTAATCCCAGCACTTTGGGAGGCTGAGACGGATGGATCACCTGAGGTCAAGAGTTTGAGACCAGCCTCACAAACATGGAGAAACCCCCATCTCTACTAAAAATACAAAAAATGAGCCAGGCATGGTGGCGCATGACTGTAATCCCAGCTACTCAGGGAGGCTGAGGTAGGAGAATCACTTGAACCTGGGAGGCGGAGGTTGCGGTGAGCCAAGATTGTGCCATTGTACTCCAGCCTGGGCAACAAGAGCAAAACTCCAACTAAAAAAAAAAAAAAAAAGTAGCTGGGCATGGTGGTCGGTGCCTGTAATCCCAGCTACTTGGGAGGCTGAGGCAGGAGAATTGCTTGAACCTGGGAGCCGGAGGTTGCAGTGAGTTGAGATCACACCACTGCACTCCAGCCTGGGAGACAGAGCGAGACTCCATCTCAAAATAAAAGACAATTAAAAAATCAAAACAGCAAGAGTCCCATTTTCATGCTATTCTCTTTCTAGCCTGGTGACGAGAGAACAAAACATATCTGCGTCTACTGGGAGGGATCAGAGGAAGGCAGCTGGTCGAGAGAGGGCTGCTCTCATGTGCACAGCAACGATTCTTACACCAAATGCAAGTGCTTCCACCTGTCCAGCTTTGCTGTTCTCCTGGCCCTTGCCCCCAAGGTACCAAGATTCATTCCTGTGAACCTGTGTATCTCCAGGAAGCCGGGAGTACGTTTCTTACAAACAGATTCTAAAGGCTGGGCATGGTACCTCATGCCTGTCATCCCAGCACTTTGGAAGGCTTGAGGCAGGGGCATCATTTAAGGTCAGGATTTTGAGACTAGCCTGGCCAACATGATGAAACCCCATCTCTACTAAAAAACACAAAAATTTGCTAGGCATGATGGCATGCACCTGTAATCCCAGCCACTCAGGAGGCTGAGGGAGGAGAATTGGGTGAGCCCAGAAGGCAGAGGTGGCAGTGAGCCAAGATTGCATCACTGTACTCCAGACTGGGTGACAGCTGTAGACAGGATGTTAAAAAAAAAAAAGATTCTAAGACAAGGAGTCAAGTGGTAGTAGCTTACTTGAGAGGGGATTACAGGAAACACTAGTAGGGGACTGGGACAATGAGATGGGAGTAAGACAGATGCATCTCAGTGCAGAGAGCATTATCAAGCCAGTTAACACTACAGGTCAGTGTAGAGCTCACACCTCTGGGTCATTCTAGCTGAGCAGCAAGGGAGCTGGGGTATTTATACACCCACTCCTGCTAGTCATTTGTTGAAAGCTGTGTTCAGCACTGGTCTAGTTGTTTTGGTTTTTAACATTCCTGTGTGGTGAGTGTTATCACTGCCTGCATTTTGAAGATGAGAACACTAAATCTCAGAGAGGTAAAGTCAATTGTTTCAGGGACTGAACTAGGAAACCCATCTGACACTATCTTGGGAACCTAACGCCACTGGACACTATAATGGATTCCTCCTTTGGTGTCTTGCAGGAGGATGCGGTGCTGACTGTGATCACGAAGGTGGGGCTGGCCATCTCTCTGCTGTGCCTCTTCCTGGCCATCCTCACCTTCCTCCTCTGCCGGCCCATCCAGAACACCAGCACCTCCCTCCACCTACAGCTCTCCCTCTGCCTCTTCCTGGCTCACCTCCTGTTCCTGACAGGCATCAACAGGACTGAGCCTGAGGTAGGGAGTTTACCCAAATTACCTCATTGTCATAATGAATCCAGCCATGTACAGAGGAATAAAGTATGAGCTCCATTTCACTTGTTCTCCTATATAAGTTGGAATAAGACCCTCACATTCTGAGGGGGCATATAGCAAAGTGATTGGGCATCAGGCTGATGGTATTAAATACAATAATATGGGCAGGCACGGTGGCTCACACCTGTCAGCCCAGCACTTTGGGAGGCTGAGGCAGGCAGATCACGAGGTCAAGAGATCGAGACCATCCTGGCTAACATAGTGAAACCCTGTCTCTACAAAACATACAAAAATTAGCTGGGCGTGGTGTTGCGTGCCTGTAGTCCCAGCTACTTGGGAGGCTGAGGCAGGAGAATTGCTTGAACCCAGAAGGCGGAGGTTGTAGTGAGCCAAGATCGCAACACTGCACTCTAGCCTGGCGACAGAGCCAGACTCCATCTCAAAAAAAAAAAAAAAAAAAATCTATCTATCTATCTATCTATCTATCTATCTATCTATCTATCTGTCTATTAACAATAGTGGTTGTTAGGACCAACTTCAGAGTGCCACAGGCTTGCTACAGTAGAAGTTACTTTTTTCCTTATGTATCGGTAGTGGGTGAGCAAGCAGGTCTGAAGGGTGTCATCCTGCACCCTCAGGCTGAGGGAAGCTCTTTCATTTTCCATACACAGCTTCCAAGGTCATCCTGGTGTCCACATTTCAGCCAACTGGGAGGGTGACAGATGCACTGCTGAGTCTCACGAGGGGAGGTTAATATGGGCCACACCAGGAAGTGATGCATATCACTTCCGCTGACACTCTATTGGCTAGGACTCGGTCACATGATCATACATAACTACCAGGGCAGTTGGGAAATGTAGTCTCTGGCTGGGAAGCCACTTCCTAGTGATGCCACTTCCAAGTGACAAATCTATACTCTGGATTTGAGGTTGTGCAAGAAGCTTGAATTTTTGACAGGCAGTGAGTTTGCTGCACTGATCTTCACTTGAATCTCAACTCTTCACCTTACTTGCTCTAAGACCTTGTTGAAGTGAATTCCCCTTTTATTTAAATTTATTTTTTAAGCTGAAAAATACAAATTATATATATATATGTATATATATATTCTCTGTATAGCATGTTTTGAAATATGTATATGTTGTACACTGGCTCAATTGATCTAATTAACATTTGCATTATCTCACATATTCAGTCTTATTATTTTTGTGTATGTGGTGAGAACACTAACAACCTATATTCTTTTAGTAGTTTTTAAGAATACATACACTGTTAGCATGTAAGTATGATCACCATGTTTTATAATAGATCTCTTGTGACTTCCCCTTTTTAAACTTCCTCTCCAAAACAGGGGCCTAGTCATAGGATTTAGTTAGAACTTAGCAAGATCAAACATATAAAAGATTTTGGATTAATCACTCAGAGAACAGTGTTCAGTTTTATCTTTATCATGGTCATGGCCATCATATTACCCAGGAAGATTTAAAGCTAGATGGTTCTGTAAGTCTCCTGTTAACCCTAAAACACTATGGTCACACAGCTAGAAAGTTACAAAAGTACTCTTTGTTGTTTTGTTTGTTTTTCCCTGAGAGAAACAGTATAGTTTTATGGTTAAGAGTAAGTACATTTTCTGGAGCTAGTTTAGGTTCAAATCCTATTAAATTTTTTACTAGCTGTGCGATTTTGGGGCCAGATTTTAACATCTTTGTGCTTCATTTGAAAATAGGCAGAGGTTGGAAAGATAGTCCTCAGGCCAAGTCTGGCTGCCTTCTGGTTTTGTAAATAAAGTTGTATTAAAACACAGCCACATGTATTCCTTTACATATTGTCTGTGGCTGCTTTTATGCTACAATGGCAGAATGGTGTAGTTGCAATAGAGATTCGACTGCAAAGCTTAAAAATCTGACCCTTAAAATTTGTTTGTCTCAGAGTATTGAGATAATAGTATGAGTTAATACTTACAAAACAATTTGATCAGTGTTCACCCCTAGTTAAGTTTAGGTTCACCCCTAGTAAAGTTAAGAAGGCACTAATTACTGCTTTAATAACATTTTCAAATAACGTTTTTAAAAACTAAAAATTATTGTGGTTAAGATGGAGCTGACTTAGTCATCTTGTAAATACATACTCTCATATAATGCTCTAAAATCCTCTTATTTATTCATTTGATGGATATTCTTAAAATGCCTACTGTGTGTCAGGCATTGTGCTCAGAATACACTAATAGTTAGGTGAACTACCTCAGCTACTGTCCCCACAGAATTCAGAGCTTAAGAACATGTGATAAATTACAGAAAAAGATCATTAATATGCAGAATTACAGTAAAGGAGCGATGCCACTTGTGTTCTTCTGTGCCCTTTTTAATTATATTTTTTTGAGACAGAATATCACCCTGTCACCCAGGCTGGAGTGCAATGGTGTGATCTCAGCTCACTGCAACCTCCACCTCCCAAGTTCAAATGATTTTCCTGCCTCAGCCTCCAGAGTAGCTGGGATTACAGGCACCCACCACCACGCCCAGATAATTTTTGTATTTTTAGTAGAGACAGGGTTTCACCATGTTGGCCAGGCTGGTCTCAAACTCCTGACCCTGTGATCCAGCAGTCTCAGCCTCCCAAACTGCTGGGATTACAGACGTGAGGCGCTGCACCAGACCTCTTCTATGCTTTATCAAAGGCTTCAATGTGGAAAAATATCTCAGTGGCAATCAGGTAGATGAGTATGCATTAGCATAGGTGGCTTTTTTTTTTTTAGATCCCGGGAGTACCTGTGCAGGTTTGTTACATGGATATATTGCATAATGCTGGAGTTTGGTCTTCTACCGAACCCATCACCCAACTAGTGAACACAGTACCACAGTAACATAGTACGTAGATGGTTTTTCAAGCCTTGGCTTCCTCCTTCCCTTCCCACTTTTGGAGTCTTCAGCACCCACTGTTTTCATCTTCATGTCTGTGTGTACCCATTTTTTAGCTCCCACTTACAAACAAAAACATGTGATATTTGGTCTTCTGCTCCTGCCTTGATTCACTTAGGATAATAGCCTCCAGCTGCATCAATGTTACTGAAAAGTACACGATTTCATTCTTTTTTATAGCTATATAGTATTCCATTGTGTCTGTGTTTCACATTTTCTGTAGCGAACCCACCTTGATGGACACTGAGGTTGACTCCATGACTCTGCTATTGTGAATAGAGCTGCAATGAACATATGGGTGCATATGTCTTTTTTTTTCTTTTCCTGACAGAGTCTTGCTCTGTCACCAAGACTGGAGTGCAGTGGTGTGAGCTTGGCTCGCTGCAACATCCACCTCCTGAGTTTGTGATTCTTCTGCCTCAGCCTCCTGAGTAGCTGGAATTACAGGCACCTGCCACCATGCCTGGCTAATTTTTGTATTTTTAGTAGAGATGGAGTTTTGCCATGTTAGCCAGGATGGTCTCAAACTCCTAACCTCAAGTGATATGCCTGCCTTGGCCTCCCAAAGTGCTGGGATTACAGGCATGAGCCAAGGCACTTGGCCAAGTGCAGATGTCTTTTTGGTAGAATGATGTCTTTTACTTTGGTAGATACCCAGGAAGGAGATTGCTGGGTTGAAAGTGGTTTTTTGTTTTTTTTTTTTGAGATGGAGTCTTGCTCTGTCCCCCAAGCTGGAGTGCAATGGCATGGTCTCGGCTCACTGCAACCCCTGCCTCCTGGGTTTAAGCAATTCTCCTGCCTCAGACTCCACAGTAGCTGAGATTACAGGCAACTGCCACATGCCCAGCTAAATTTTTTGTATTTTTTTAGTAGAGACGGGGTTTCACCATGTTGACCAGGCTGGTCTTGAACTCCTGACCTCTTGATCTGCCTGCCTCGGCCTCCCAAAGTGCTGGGATTACAGGTGTGAGTGCCTGGACTGAAGGGTGATTCTGTCTTTAGTGCTTTGAGAAATCTCCGGACTTCTTTCCACAGTAGCTGAACTAACTTACATTCCCAACAGAGTGTAACTATTCCCATTTCTCTGCATCCTCATGTCCTCACCAACATCTGTTGCTTTTTGGCTGTGATATTGTTGAACATCGAATAAGACAGACTGTTTTTCAACATTTTAGAGACGTACGTAGAAAGCCAAAAGATACTGCAGCATTCACAAGTCCATCAACCACAGAAGGAGGCTGCCCTGTCATCCTGAGTCTTTACACAGGGAGGACTCCTAGCATCCAGCCAAGGAGGTGCTGGTGGTGGCTTCAGCAGAGGCAGGCAGGGGAGGGAAGCGATCCTATATGTCCTGTTGGCTCTTGTTAACAAAGGGTCAGCACTGCCAAATCTCAGACTTGAACAATCAAAACATCCAACAGAAAAGAACAAGAGGATAATTTTGTGGTGGCTCACGCCTGTAATCCCAGCACTTTGGGAGGCCAAGACAAGCAGATCACCTGAAGTCGGGAGTTTGAGACCAGCCTGACCAACATGGAGAAACCACATATCCACCAAAAATACACAATTAGCCAGGCATGGTGGTGCATGCCTGTAATCCCAGCTACTTGGGAGGCTGAGGCAGGAGAATCACTTGAAACCCAGGAGGTGGAGGTTGCAGTGAGCCAAGAATGCGCCACTGCACTCCAGCCTGGGCAAGAAGAGTGAAACTCTGTCTCCAAAAAAAAAAAAAAAGAACAAAAAGAGACAGACAGAGAGAGAGACAGAGACAGAGACAAGCTTTCTGTGTAGAGAGGAGTTCTGGAGAAAATCAGTTGCTGCTTCTGCAGTGAAGTGCAGGAAGTTTTATAGATAAGCTTGAGGCAGTGATGACTGATGTACAGAGGGCAGGAAAGATTGGTTGGAATGGGTGTGCTGTTTGTATAGCCTGCACAAATGTGGTCACCTCCACTCTAGTCTTTTATTATTCAGATCACCTGATGCCTGTTTACTGTACACATGGTAACAGAGAAAAAGAAAGATGGAGCCCCCATGTTAAACATGCCTAGCTTCCAGGTAGCCCTTTTCTATATAGGGACAGCTGCCGGCATTCACTCGTGCAAGCTTCCAGCTGCTTATCTATGTCTGCAGCTCAATTTTTCAGGCTGTTCCTTGTTAGAAAAGAGATGATTGGGGGGCTCTTTGTGTTAAAAAGGAAATTCTGTGGAGGACTCTGTTGCCCTCACTATCTGCTTAAATAATTTCTTTCTAGCTCGGGTATCATATTCATGAAGCTTCATGCACTTATACGAGTAACTGGGGATTTGGGGGTGAACTTTATAGGGGAGAGATTTGTGATGGTTCTCAAAGGATAAATTAGAGTTTACTGGTCAAAGAACAGAAGGAAAGGCATTCATTTGAGGCAGGAGAATCGTGAATCTGAAGGATCTGAAGCATGGATGAGCATGGCATTGTGGAGGAATGGTAAATACATTGTGAAAATGCCCTAACTACATTCTCAGGCCTGTGCAGACATCACTAATCAACTGTGGCCCTTTCTCACTAAGTTTAGCAATCTTTCTCAACATGATGTTCCAGGAAGCTACTACCACTCCAGTTTGAATTGGAATCCAAATGAAATCCATTCCTGGAAGCAAGGGAGAATGCTGGAGAATGAATGAATAGGGTGCTGGAGTCAGAATATGAAAAGCTAAGATTAGATTTTCTGGGTTGACAAATGTCTTCCATAAAAGGCCAGACAGTAAGTATTTTCAGCAGGCTGATACAGCTGCTCCACTCTGCCCCTGTAGCATGAAAACAGCCACAGAAGCTGGGTATGGTGGTTCACATCTTTAATCCCACACTTTGGGAGGCTGAGGCAGGTGGATCACTTGAGGTCAGGAGTTTGAGACCAGTCTGGCCAACATAGTGAAACCTTGTCTCTACTAAAAATACAAAAATTAGCTGGACATGCTAATGCACACCTGTACTTTCAGCTACATAGGAGGCTGAGGCAGGAGAATCACTTGAACACAGGAAGCGGAGGTTGCAGTGAGCCGAGATCATGCTGCCGCAAGCCTGCCTGAGCAACAGAGCGAGACTTCTTCTAATTGTTTGTATTTTTAGTAGAAACGGGGTTTCATCATGTTAGCCAGGCTGGTCTCAAACTCCTGACCTCAGGTGATTTGCCCACCTCAGCCTCCCAAAGTGCTGGAATTACAGGTGTGAGCCACAGTGCCTGGCCAGGTCATCCAATCTTACTGCCAACTTCTGTAGGTCCCGGAAGTGGAAATGGGCATCTAGATTGTGGGTTGAGGTGGCTAAGCTTCCACATTTGTTTTTTTCTTTAAAAAACTGAGGAATAGGCCAGGCGCGGTGGCTCAAGCCTGTAATCCCAGCACTTTGGGAGGCTGAGGTGGGTGGATCACAAGGTCAAAAGATTGAGACCATCCAGGTCAACATGGCGAAACCCCGTCTCTACTAAAGATACAAAAAATTAGCTGGGCATGGTGGTGCATGCCTGTAATCCCAGCTACTCAGGAGGCTGAGGCAGGAGAACTGCCTGAACCCAGGAGGCAGAGGTTGCGGTGAGCCGAGATCGCGCCATTGCACTCCAGCCTGGGTAACAAGAGCAAAACTCCATCTCAAAAAACAAAACAAAACAAAACAAAAAAACTGAGGAAGAGCAACATCTCTTTAAACACTAAGAAAGCAAAATAAATACTGAGAATTTCAAGAGTTACATAAATATTAAGGCAGATTATTTAATTAAAAAAATTGATGGCAGCCAAAGAAATCAGGAAGTAAACAAAACTAAAAAACTCAAAAGCAAACAAGCAAAATGGCCACAGATAAAAGTAAATGAATGTGTGTGGCCATGTGCTAATAAAACTTTATTTACAGAAACAGATATGGGGCCAGAACTGCCCCAGAGCCACAGATTTCCTAACCCTGCTCAAGGCAGCAGTGGAAAGGACTTCAGGCTGGGAATGACAGAAAACACTTCTCAAGACAACAAAAGTTGAAGGTAAAGGTAACCGGAGTGAGATGAAACTAGCAGCAGAAGGAATAGCGATAGGGCTATGAATAGTCTGAGTTGGAGTTAACAAGAATATGAACCTGCTAGAGGAAGTGGACCAGGTTTTAGAAATGCTTGTAAGGGGAGTGGGTAAGACTTGAGGCCCAGAGAGAGGTGGAAGTGACCCATGTTCGAGAAAGCAGAAATGGAGATCAATTAGAGGATTTCCGTTTGGGAGGTTGGGTCGATGGATGGTGAGGTCATTAACGAGGCTAGAGAAAGAGGAACCGACTCGGAGCCAGACATAGAATGAATTTGGGTTTAAACTTGTTAGTTAGAGGTGCTGGTCAGACACTGGAATTCAGACATACTTTAGAAAATTGGAAATAGGAATTTTGAGCTCAGGAGAGACTGGAGTGGGAGAAAGGGATACTGGAGTTTTCTCTCTGAAGGAGACACTTCAAGCTACAGAAATAATGATCAGTGATATGTAAAAGAGATTAAGAATAAAGCTCTGTGCTCCAGGCGTGGTGGATCACGCCTATAATCCCAGCACTTGGGAGGCCAAGGCGGGCAGATCATGAGGTCAGGAGATCAAGATCATCCTGGCCAACATGGTGAAACCCTGTCTCTACTAAAATACAAAAAAGTTAGCTGGGTTTGCTGGTATGCACCTGTAATTCCAGCTACGGGAGGGTGAGGCAGGATAATCGCTTGAACCTGGGAGGCAGAGATTGCAGTGAGCTGAGATCACGCCACTGCACTCCAGCCTGGGTGAGAGACCAAGACTCTGTCTCAATAAAAAAGTGAAAATAAAAAAAGTTAAAGCTGGGTGGAAGACCATCTAACGATTGGGAGGAGGAAGATGTACGAGATATACGAGAACAGTAAAAGATAAGCAGGTTGAGAATTCCTGGATAGATGAGGGTCCAGGAAATCAAAGGACAGGAAGTGCCAACTCGGTGGACCAGCTTCTGCTGAAGCATCCAGTATAGAGACTGCTGGATTTGGCAGTTAGGTTGTGTTAGTCAGGTTAGGTGTTAGGTTGTGTTAGTTAGGTTCTGTCTGGAGAGACAGAAACAGTAGGATGTGTGTATATAGGATGTGTGTACACTACCTGATTGGATCTACCTGCTTCATTGCAGGGCTGCTAGTTATTGTTTGAATGCATTCTTGGTGAATTTTAAATTATGAGGGCTGTATCTTTTTTTCTATTAAAAAAAAAATACTTTAGGCGGGGCTCGGTGGTTCACGCCTGTAATCCCAGCACTTTTGGAGGCTCAGGCAGGCAGATCACCTGATGTCAGGAGTTCAAGACCAGCCTGGCCAACATAGTGAAACCCTGTCTCTACTAAAAATACACACGCAAAAAAATAGCTGGGCATGGTGGCGGGTGCCTGTAGTCCCAGCTACTCAGGAGGCTGAGGCAGGAGAGTTGCTTGAACCCAGGAGGTGGAGGTTGCAGTGAGCCAAGATTGCACCACTACACTCCACCCTGGGTAACAGAGTGAGACTCCTTCTCAAAAAAAAAAAAAATTCTTTAAACATTTTCAGGCTTTTGAGGGAACATAATTAAGTGACTTGGAAATAGTTTGATACATTCAAGTCTTGATTCTAAGACTACATAGAGTGGTTACAGAATGTTCTTAAGTCTAGGGGTAATTTGCCCCTGTTAATGGTATAATACTTCCCTGATAATTTTACCTGAAGTTCTGGATGTTAGAGAGTCTACCCTAACATACAGAGAGTCCGTTTACAGAAAATCTCCCCTAACGTACAGGTAATCTGTGTATTAGACTCTCCTAACGCACAGAACTTCAGGTAAAATTGGGTAATAGGAACAAACCATTTGGAGAAAGGAACAAGTTGGTTCCAGTCCTGTGTGGACTCAGAAGATTGTTCTGTCTACTCCTTTTTAGGAGGCCTTTCCTAGTTTTGGTTAGTCCCCTTGCAAGCATTTTCTGGTAAGAACTCAAACACTAATGGGAAACCCTCTGCCAATCTCTCCCTTCCCCACTCCCCAGCCCCTCTGTAGCCCCCTACCCTGTGGCATTTTGTCTCACAAATCTCCTATTTTTGTCTCTAATCTCCTATTTTTAGATGTACATAACCCGTATTGGATTAGGGTCCACACATGTGACCTTATTTTAACTTAATGACCTCTTGAAGAGCCCTGTTTTCAAGTACAGTCACCTTCTGTGATACTGGGGATTAGAACTTCAGCACGTGAATTTTTTTTTTGAGATGGAGTTTTGCTCTTGTTGCCCAGGCTGGAATGCAATGGCATGATCTTGGCTCACTGCAACCTCTGCCTCCCAGGTTCAAGTGATTCTCCTCCCTCAGCCTCCCAAGTAGCTGGGATTACAGGCACACACCAGTACGCCTGGCTAATTTTTGTATTTTTAGTAAAGATGAGGTTTCACCATGTTGGCCAGGCTGGTCTCGAACTCCTGACCTCGGGTAATCCACCCACTTCAGCCTCCCAAAATGCTAGGGATTACAGGCGTGGGCCACCGTGCCTGGCCAAAAGATGTGCTTTAATTTAAGACAGTTTCCATGATGGATATTTGGTGCTCAATTCCATCGAGGAGCTCCAGGGGGCAGTGTAGAGCACTTGTCTTAGATACCAGCAGATTCTACCAGTTTTTGTCCATTACACATTTGGAGGTTGTTCCCACGATATCTAGTCCTTGGGTTTCTTTTTTTAAAATTTATTATTATTATTACTATTATTTGTGACAGAGCCTTGCTGTGTCGCCCAGGCTGGAGAGCAGTGGCATGATTTCGGCTCACTACAACCTCCACCACCCAAGTTCAATGATTCTCCTGCCTCAATCTCCAGAGTAGCTGGGATTACAGGCAAGCGTCACAACGCCCAGCTAATTTTTTTGTTGTTTTTAGTAGAGATGGAGTTTTGCCATCTTGCTCAGGCTAGTCTCAAACTCCTGACTTCATGATCCACCCACCTTGGCCTCCCAAAGTGCTGGGGATTACAGGTGTGAGCTACTGTGCCTAGCCAATAGATGTGCTTTAATTTAAGACAGTTTCCACTATGGACATTTGGAGCTCGATTCCACCGAGGAGCTCCAGGGGGCAGTGTAGAGCACATGTCTTAGATATTAGTAGATTCTACCAGTTTTTGCCCATTATACATTTGGGGGTTGTATCCACGACATCTATTCCTTGGGTTTCTACCCTGCTCTGTGCATGATGTAAACAAACTTCAATAGCTAGAAGTCCTCAGAGAAAGTGTAGCCCCCAGGCAAAATGTCACAGGTGCTCAAACTGAAATTCCAGACAGCATCCATGACATGCTAAGTGCTGAACATATAATCAGGTACAGACCACACCTGCTGCACACCCCTAACTCTTCTGTCCCTTCCAGGTGCTGTGCTCCATGATTGCAGGGCTGCTGCACTTCCTCTACCTGGCTTCCTTCACCTGGATGCTCCTGGAAGGGCTGCACCTCTTCCTCACCGTCAGGAACCTCAGGGTAGCTAACTACACCAGCACGGGCAGATTCAAGAAGAGGTTCATGTACCCTGTAGGCTACGGGATCCCAGCTGTGATTATTGCTGTGTCTGCAATAGTCGGACCCAAGAATTATGGAACATTTACTCAGTAAGCACAGCGTGTGTCTTTATGAAGGCGGTAGTGATGCCCACAGCTCCTGTGTGACTTAAAATCAAAATATTTTCTTAGTCCGTCTTTTCTGTTTTTTTTTTTTTTTTTTTTTTTTTTTTTTAAACAGAGTTTTGCTCTTGCTGCCCAGGCTGGAGTGCAATGGTGAGGTCTCGGCTCACCACATTCTCCTCCCTCAGCCTCCCAAGTAGCCAGGACTACAGGCGCCTACCACCACACTGGCTAATTTTTGTATTTTTAGTGGAGACAGGATTTCATCATGTTGGTCAGGCTGGTCTCGAACTCCTGACCTCAAGTGATCCACCCACCTCAACCTCCCAAAGTGCTGTGGTTATAGGCATGAGCTGCCTCGCCCAGCCCTTAGTTCATCTTTTAATTGCCAATTATACTTCAAACCAGTCCTTCCTTAAGCCTGAATTCTATGTTCTCTTGAAAATCCCTAGAACTATGGTTCTCAGCATCTTTGAGGTTGGATCCCTTTGAGAATCTTGTTGAAAGTCAAAGCCCCATTCCTCAGACAAATGTACATATACAAGAAATTCTGAATAAAACTGCAGTTAATTCAGAGACGGGAAAAGCAAATTCAGGCCAGTCACAGTGGCTCACACCTGTAAACCCAGCACTTTGGAAGGCTGAGGCAGGAGAATCGCTTGAACCCAGGAGGCGGAGGTTGTGGTGCCTCCACCTGGGAGGTGGAGGTTCAAGCTGGAAACAAAGCATCTCTTTAAGAGGGACAACATTGAGAGGCCGAGGTGAGCAGATCACCCAAGGTCAGGAGTTCGAGACCAGCCTGGCCAACATGGTGAAACACCTTCTCTACTAAAAATACAAATAATTAGCTGGGCATGGTGTTGCACGCCTGTACTCCCAGCTACTCGGGAGGCTGACACAGGAGAATCGCTTGAGCCCAGGAAGTGGAGGTTATGGCAAGCTAAGATTGCACCATTGCACTCCAGCCTGAGCAACAAGAATGAAACACCATCTCAAAAAATAATAAAGAAAAGAAAATTCAGAACCCCACATTAAGAACTCATGGGCTACGTGTTCTGCTGGATTATGAAAGTGTAGGTGTAATGGGCTGAGAGTATCCAAGATGTAAAGAAAAACACCATTATTAAAAGTATCAAAGGCCTATGAGGCATGAGAAATAGTGCTTCCTCTATGCAGTAAGTAGCTCATGCCATTCTTACCACAACCCTATGAAGTCAGCAGTTTCGTTTCTTTTTCTTTTTTTGAGACGGGGTCTTGCTCTGTCACCAGGCTGGAGTGCAATGGCGCAATCGTGGCTCACTGTACCCTTTGCCTCCCAAGTTCAAGTGATTCTCCTGCCTTAGCCTCCTGAGTAGCTGGGAATACAAGCATGTGCTACCGTGCCCACTTAATTTTTTTGTAATTTTAGTAGAGATGGGGGTTTCACCGTGTTAGCCAGGATGGTCTTGATCTCCTAACCTTGTGATCCGTCTGCCTTGGCCTCTCAAAGTGCTGGGATTACAGGTGTGAGCCACTGCACCCTGCCAGCAGTTTATTTTCTTATGCATAGAACACCTGGGTCTGAGTGCATTTCATAAACTTTCCCAAGGTCAGAGCTGGAAGGCGAGTAAGTCAGAATTGTCAAGGCCATACTCTGAATAGCCATGTTTTATTGCTTCACTAAAGAAGCTTGCAAAACTCAACACACAACAGTTAGTTGTGTGAAGAAACTGGTATTTTGAAGAAATTAATATTTTGTTAATGTTGCCTGGGTTTGGAAGTAGGTTGTATATACAGTAAAACATAATGTCTGATGCTGTTTTTCCTCCTTTTTTTTTTTTCTGAGACAGAGTCTGGCTCAGCCGCCCAGACTGGAGTGCAATGGTATGATCTCGGCCCACTGCAACCATGTCTCCCGGGTTCAAGCAATTCTCCCCTCTCAGCCTCCAGAGTAGCTGAAGTTACAAGCACCCGCCATCATGCCCAGCTAATTTTTGTATTTTTTAGTAGAGACAGCGTTTTGCCATGTTGGCCAGGCTGGTCTTGAACTCCTGACCTCAGGTGATCCTCCTGCCTTGGCCTCCCAATATTATCCCTCTTAAAGTCAAAGAGATGTTTTGTTTCCAGCTTCAACTCTACATCCCGCCAGAATGCTGGAGATAAAACAGTAGAGGAATTGACCAACATTTCTGATAAAGGGCCAGATAGTAAATATGTTTGGCTTTGCAGGCCACGGGGTCGCTGAGGTGACTAGTCAAGGTTGCCCGTGTAGTGTGAAAGTAGCATTGTTGATTCATAAATGAAAGAGTATGATTGTCTTTCAATAAAACTTATGAAAGCAAGTGGTGGGCTGGATCTGACATGGGCTATAGTTGGCAACCCTTGGAATAGAACTTAAGTTTGGAAGCTTTTCTGCCTACCCAAAGTTGGTGTCAGGCTCTCGGATTCCCTTCAAAAAAAAGTTATCCGGGCCCGGCATGGTGGCTCACACCTGTGATCTTAGCACTTTCAGAGGCCGAGGTGGGCGGATCACAGGGTCAGGAGTCCAATATCAGCCTGACCGACATGGTGAAACCCTGTTTTTACTAAAAATACAAAAATTAGCTGGGCGTGGTGGTACACACCTGTGATCCCAGCTACTCAGGAGGCTGAGTGAGGCAGGAGACTTGCTTGAACACAGGAGGCAGAGGTTGCAGTGAGCTGAGACCACACCACTGCACTCCAGCCTGGGTGACAGTGAGATTCCATCTCAAAAAAATAAAATAAAATAAAGTAAGTTATACTACCTTTGCTATCATAAGCCAAAAAAGAATACAAATTATTTGGACAACAAAGTACTTGGTGCATGGAATATGCTTAATTAGAGTTGGTTTTTGTAGCTGTAGTTAAATTATTGTTTTTACTCTCTTGCTCATTATAGCAATCACTGACCTGCTAACTACATTTATTATCGTTAACTCATTGCTAGGAACTCTATTCAAAAACTTCAGCCACATTATCTTATTTAATCTTTCCTACAAATTCTATATGAAAGCAATGACAAAATCCTCTGATGAAAAAAACAAATCAAAGGATATCCAAATAAAGAGATAGTCTATGTTCATGGATAAGACAACTCAATGTTGTCAAGATATCAGCTCTTCCCAACTTGATCTACAGATCCAACACCTTCCAAATCAAAATCCCAGAAAATTATTTTGTGGCTATTGACAAACTGATTCTGAAGTTTAGATAAAGAAGGCAAAAGACCTAGAATGGCCAACACTATTTAAGAGAACAACGAAGCCACAGAACTGGCATTACCCAGCTTCAAGCCTCAGTATACAGCTACAGTAATCATTTAATCTTTCCGGTACTTTGATCATTCCTACTGTAGCCTTGAGAAAACTCAGCCTCAGAGCATATATCTGTGTCAGATGAGGGCCCACATCTGACTCCAACTAAAATTCAGAATTCTGAGTCAAGCAACTCCTGGCCCTGTTCAGATTTTTTTTTTTTTTTTTGGCCCTGTTCAGATCTTGCACCAGGAGCTGGCATTCAAGTTCTCTGCCTTTTCCCAAGGAAGAGGCAGCTAATGCTTCTCTCTCTCTCAACAGCTGCTGGCTCAAGCTTGATAAAGGATTCATCTGGAGCTTCATGGGGCCAGTGGCAGTCATTATTTTGGTAGGTAATAATTATTTATGGGTGTGCCCACCTTGGGTTGACCAAGCAAACAAAATGGGGTTGTTACCTGTTAAAGGGGATATAAGAAGATAAGGAAATACAGCCTAATGTGATCAACCCCTCTTCCTGAAAGTAGTCTTCACTTTTCTTTCCTTGGATTCCTCTTGGCTCACTTGTTGCTTTGATGTAATAATATCACCTCTCCTGGGACTTCTTTTCAAAATGCTGTATTCATTCATTCAACATATATTTAACTATTGGTGTCTCTACACAGGGCGACATAGTTTCCTGTTTGCCAGGACTTTCTGATGACACCTATTCCCTGGTAGAGACATTAACAGCACCCTTCCACTTTCAAAGTGGCCTAGTTTGAATAAGTTGTATAGTCACCCTAATCAAGCACCAAATGCAACTACAGGGAATTTGCTGTGTGTTGCACATAATAGAGCGGAACATGTGTGCATACCATCTTTATAAAACCTGTGTTTGTTGGGAAAAGATTCTTAGGTCATCCTCAAATTAGATTATATAAAATGGCCCCAAATGAAAATTCCAAGTCATTGTTTTCATGCGGTTTCCACAGATAAACCTGGTGTTCTACTTCCAAATTCTGTGGATTCTGAGGAGCAAACTTTCCTCCCTCAATAAAGACGTTTCCACCATTCAGGACACCAGGTAAGAAGGCATCAGAAGCAGTGGTACCCACATGTTATTCCTACATGATCACATTTTGGGGAAAGAAATAACCTACGCAGGAATATGATATAAATTATTCTGGCACATGATAAAGACTATATGAAGGACAACTTATAGAAGAAATAGAAACTCTGATTTTCAGGTAACTTTATTTCCTTATTCAATAAATATTCATGCTGGGTGCAGTGGCTCACACTTGTAATCCTAGCACTTAGGGAGGCTGAGGAGACAGGATTGTTTGAGTCTAGGTGCTCAAGACCAGCCTGAGCAACATATTTGAGACCCCTGTCTCTACAATAAATTTACAAAATTGGCTGGGCATAGTGGTGTGCACCTGCAATCCCAGCTATTAACTGTGGAGGGTGAATCACTTGAGCCTGGGAGGTCGAGGCTGCAGTGAACTAGGATCATGTCACTGTACTCCAGCCTGGGCAATAGAGTGAGATCCTGTCTCAAAAAAAAAAAAAACCCTGAAAACAAAACAAAACAAAAAAACATTCATCAAGTACCTCCTTTGTATTACGTACTCTTCATATGAAGTTAATTCCAAGAGTATCAACATCCTCCTCCCACTCCACCAAGAGTCCATACACCTCTGGACTCCACTTTCTTTCATTGTAGAAACTCAGTTCTCATGGGTACCAATCTAAGCTATTAGAAATGATTAACAAAAACAAGTATTAAATAGGATCTTGATAGATGCTGGGCATTTACCAATATTATTTCACAGAATGCTAATAATTTCAACTCATGTGGTGAATTCTGGTAATACCCTCATTGATAATATGAGCCAGCAGCTCACCTTACCCAAGAGTGGGTAAGGATCTTGAATTGGTGAGTCATGTACATGAAAATTAAAGGACTGTCTAATTTCAGACCCTGTGTCTCGTCTCCTCTACTTATCAGACCAATTTGACATTTCTTAACCTTGGTTTCCTCAATCCTCGCCGATCAAAGTGTCACCCTTCTTAGTATTTCTCCAGCCCCCTATTTCTCAATTCCTTACCCTCAAATGCCTCACTTCTTCCTCAGAACTGCAAACAGCATACCCGTGTCTGATCTAATCCCCAGCAGTGAAGCCCTGCTGCTAGCTACTTCTTCTTGCTGGTGAATAGACTTTTCCTGTTGTGCTAGCTAAGTTAATGTCATCCTTTGGGGTAGATGTTAACTATCTTGTCTGTTTCCTAGGTAATAAATCTGAAATTAACACTGACATAATGGAAACATTGTGCTCTTTCAATTGGAAGGAGTTAGATTCTAGAAATTTCAGACATCATGGCAGGAAAGGGAGGTAGGGAAAGAGGAGTCCAGAGAGTTGTTCCAGATCTGTTAGAAGCCCCCATCCACTTGAGTTCTTTTGCCTTTTAAGCTTCAGAATGAACCACTGTGCTACAGAATCGCCTATCTGTGGCTCCCTTTTCCTGTACTTTGCTTCTGTCCTCTCTCCCTGCAGACTGACTTCCCACAGTTGATAAGCAGGGCAGAGCCACGCCAAAGGGGTCTCACAGGTCCATTCTCCAAGCCTTTGACTTCAAATGCTTAAGAGAGAAAATCTGGTTGGCTGGGGGGGAGGGGATTGATTGACTGACTCCTTATAGGTCAGGGGTCTTCACTGGGGCAACTGGCTAGTCAGTGAGATGAAGCCATATGGCACCATTTAGGCCAAACAGAAAGCTGTCATGGGAGACTCCTGATATGCCAGTGATGCCATCTCCTAAAGGTAGACAAAGGTAGGTTGTCTGTCTTTTCTGTAAGCGTAAATGGAAGAAGGGCTGGATATAAGAAAAACTACCAAGCTAGATAGCAGCTGTGGAAAACCTAGGAACCACATGAGGAAGAGGAAGGACTAATTAGCAAGCTTATCACAAACCATAATATTTATTGAGTACCAGCTGGGCGAGGTAGCTCAAGTTTATAATCCCAGCACTTTGGGAGGCCAAGGCAAGTGGATCACAAGGTCAAAAGATAGAGACCATCCCGGTCAACAAGGTGAAACCCTGTCTCTACTAAAAATACAAAAATTAGCTGGGCATGGTGGTGCATGCCTGTAGTCCCAGCTACTCAGGAGGCTGAGGCAGAATTGCTTGAACCCAGGAGGCGGAGGTTGCAGTGAGCCGAGATCGTGCCACTGCACTCCAGCCTGGGTAACAAGAGTAAAACTCCGCCTCAAAAAATATATATATTTATTGAGTATCTACTATATGCTAGGCATTGTTCTAGGGACTGGAAATACAGCGCATTGTTCTAGGGACTGGAAATATAGCAGTGAGTAAAACAGACAAAACCTGTCATTAATATGCCCTCGCAGAGTTTATATTTCCATGGGGGTAACACAAAAAGTCTCTGTCTCTGTCTCTCTCCCTTACACACACACACACACACACACACACACAAACACACACACGCACGCACACACACTCATTAGTGCTCCCAGCCAGCTGCCATCAACAATCACACTTTATTATATGAAACACAATATATGTTTGTGTGAAGAAACAAAACATTATGTTATGTTCTAAAGTCAGGAATTCACCATTATTCAATTTTTTAATACAGATTTCTAGAAGGCATTCCCTTAAATCTTCCAAAAAGTCTAGGCAGAAGACATGCAGAGAAATCAAATTATTTTCAACGGCGGGCAGGGGGGCAGGGGACCATTATTCTCAGGGATTTGCCATGATTGAAACCATTGGTTCCGCTTCATCCTCACACTGTGTGACCTTGTCATATGTTGCTTAACTGCATGAAGCTGTTGTGAGGTTTAAATAAGGTAATGCACACAAAGCATTTAGTTAGCGCTAATATTAACTACACTTTTTAGTGCATACCTAGTAAACCGTAGTTGTTATTACTTTTATTCCCTGCAGAGTCATGACATTTAAAGCCATTGCTCAGCTATTTATCCTGGGCTGTTCTTGGGGCCTTGGCTTTTTTATGGTTGAAGAAGTAGGGAAGATGATTGGATCAATCATTGCATACTCATTCACCATCACCAACGTCCTTCAGGGAGTGTTGCTCTTTGTGGTACACTGTCTCCTTAATCGCCAGGTAAGGGTAATTATTTTGCCTGTCATCAGCCTAGTCCCAAAGTCTAATTGAATGGTTGTTCACATTCTCACTCTTCCCTGAGCTTTCATAATTGTATTTTGGGGTTGCCTTGATTTGGGGATGAGGGTTTAGGTACTGCTGGGGTATGCTGTGGGTTTCATCTGTTGAGTGTTGTAACATCTCTGAAGAGCATGGATCAGTCAAGATAAGGTGGATTATGCGGCAATAACAAATAGCCCCTTGCTTCCCACACTCAATCTTAGCAACTTACAACAAATGTTTGTTTCTTGCTTGTGCTACATAGTTGTGACTTAACCCACATCGTCTTTCCTCTGGGATGCAGGCTGAAGGTGTGGCCCCCTCTTTAGGACATTGATGGTTTCATGGCATGGGAAAGGGAGACTGTGGGTAAGCGCAGCTTAGCTCTCTTAAAGATTCTACCTTGTAGTGAGGCACCTCTGTTCTGCTCATTTAATTGGTCAAAGAAAGTCACATGACCATACTTCAGGGATGAATAATCTTCCCACAAACTCAGAGAGACTTCAAGTCTAATCCCAGTTCTTCCACTGAGAAGGTGGCTGTGTGACTCTGGGTAAACTGCTTATCCTTTCTGAGCATCATCTGTAGTTTTCTCATATGCAAATGTGGTGATGCCTTCAGTAGAGGCTTGAAGATTAAAATGAATCAGTGCAATCTCCTAGCATAGTCCTTGGCACATATTAAGATCTCACTGAGGGCTGTTATTTCAATTTTACTCTCCATAGAAAATTAGGACCAGTTTTCCCGGTGTTTTCTCTTTGCTGTTAAATAAAACTACCAGCAGTTAAGGTGCTAGTGGCAAAAAAGGCTATCTTAACATGTCATTAATTTCTCTGCAATCTTTTAGTGCCTTCACGCTTGATACTTCTTATTCACAGAAGTAAAATATAATTTGTCTTTGTAAAACGATGTTGGGCATTAAATCTTTAAATGTCATTTTAGCACATTAAGGAGTTAGAGTAAGGCAATTCTTGAAATCACAGGCAATTCTTGGAATCACAGAGGATGGGTGAGTGTGATGGTTAGCGTCAGGGCTCTGAGTAAGAATGGCAAGGCTTCCAGTGCTGGCTGTGTGACCTTGGCCATGTCAATTTACCTGCAAGTGTCTCAACTTCTTCACCTTTAGTTGTGGGTCGGAGAAATGTCTTCCTCACTCCATTTATGTAAGAATTAAGTGATATATTGCATATGCAAGGTCTTGAATATGGCTAGTGTTCAATAAATGGTGACTTTGACTATCATACAATCACCAACACCACAGCATTATCATCTAAGCATCATCACCATCACTTTTATCATTACCACCATTATCATCTTTATAATCATCACCTTCATCATCATCACCATCATCATATTACCATAACCTTCATTATGATCATCACCACTTTCACCATCATCACCATCGCCTCCATCATCACCTACAACATAATCATCACTACCATCACCTTCATCATCATCACCCTCACCATCATCAATTTCATTACCTTCATCATCACCATTACCATCAGCAGCATCATCTTAATTACCTTCATTACCACCACCACCAACAGTCACCTTATCACCATTATCATCACTATTACCATCACCTTCATTATCACCCTCACATCATCAATTTCATTACCTTCATCATCACCATCACCATCAGCAGCATCATCTTAATTACCTTCATTACCACCACCAACAGTCACCTTATCACCATTATCATCACTATTACCATCACCTTCATTATCACCCTTATCATTACTGTCATCACCTTTATCATCATCACCTTCATCATCCTCACATTACTTTCATCATCACTATCACCACCATCACCGTGACCCATCATCACCTTCACCTGCATCACCATCATCATTACCGTCACTTTCACCACTGTTTTATTATCTTCAACATCATCATCATCACTATCATAGCTTCATTATCACCTTCCCCATCAATTTCATCATCTTTATCATCACCTTCAGCATTATCACCTTCATCATCACCAGCATCACCATTACGATCACCTTCCTCCTCATCACTATCATCTTAGTTTCCTTCATTATCACCACCAATATCATCAACAGTCACCGTCATCACCATCATCAATCATCATCTATTGAGTCCTAGTGTCTGACATTTAATATACACCTTTTTACAAGGTTAAATAGAATGAATCAACAAGAGCATGGCCAAGATTATATGGAAAACTAGAAAGAAGGTAGGGTTTGGTATCTTTATCTTTAGCCTTGCATTTTAGGATCCTTTCTCCTAAAGCAGGTTCTGGATGTAACACGGACCTCTCTACTCAAATTTCCAGGTGCGAATGGAATACAAAAAATGGTTTAGTGGGATGCAGAAAGGGGTAGAAACTGAAAGCACTGAGATGTCGCGCTCTACTACCCAAACCAAGATGGTAAGATCAGCTTCTTCTGAGTGCCTTACTGGAACCCGACATCTCATGCCTCTTGAAGCTTCCTGGTTCCTTGATCTGAAAAAAAAAAAAGAAAGAGAGAAATTCCATTAGATTCCTGTATTATGCAGCTGAAGTTTCTGGGTTTTGAGACCAAACCAGAACCAACCTACCTACCTACCTACCTACCTACCTTCCTTCCTACCTTCCTTCCTTCCTCCCTCCCTCCCTCCCTCCCTCCTTCCTTTCCTTTCTTCCTTCCTTCCCTCTCTCTCCCTCCCTCCCTCCTTCCCTTCCCTCTTTTCCTCCTTCCCTTCCCTCTTTTCCTCCTTCCTTTCTTTTTCTCCCTTTCTTCTTGCTCTCTCTCAGTCTGTTTCTCTCCCTCATTCCTGGTTTCCCTCTCCTTCCTTACATTTTCTTTCTCACTGTCTTTTTCACTATCTCTCTTTTTCTCTTCCTTCCTCCTTCTCTGTTTCATTCTTTCTATCCCTGTCTCCTCTTCCTCTCTTTTCATTTCTTCCTTCAACAAACATCCAAAGGATATTTAACAAAAAATAATTTTTAAAATTTATTAACAACATTCATTTAACAAATATTTATTGTCCGGTCTGGGCCAGGCACTGTTTAGCTGCTAGAGAACCATTAGTGGAAACACTGACAGTCATCCTTGACTTCACAGAGCTCACATTCTAGTTGGGTGCAGGGAATGACAACCAAAAGTGAATTTTATTGTTTGTCAGAAAGTCATAAATGTTAGAAAGAAAAAATAGAGCAATGGAGAGCAGCCAGGAGTGAAAGGGTGGAAGGATTCCAGTTTTAAATAAAGTGACTACAAGAAGCTGGCACTTGACTGAAAATTGAAGGCTGTGTATGATAAAAATGACTTTGGCCAGGTGCAGTGGCTCACGCCTGTAATCCCAGCTCTTTGGGAGGCCGAGGCGGGCAGATCATGAGGTCAGGAGTTCAAGGCCAAACTGGCCTTGAACATGGTAAAATCTCAACTCTACTAGTCTCTACTAAAAATACAAAAATTAGCCTGGTGTGGTGGCATGCACCTATAGTCCCAGCTACTGTGGAGGCTGAGGCAGGAAAATTGCTTGAACCCAGGAGGCAGAGGTTTTAGTGAGCTGAGATGGTGCTACTGTATGCCAACCTGGGCGAGAGAGTAAGGTCTCAAACAAACAATAAAAAGAAACCCTCTGGTTTGTGAAATTGTCTAGATTTGGAGGAGTAGGAAGAGAGTCTAAGTACTTTGGTCAGAAACCACAGATTCCTGTGTGCTGTGACTCGCCAAACTGGGTTTGTGCCTGTGGCAGCCTGAATGCTGAGCCCACAGAGCTGTTTCAAGAGATATGAACTTTATTTTGGGACAGAGAGCTTCTCAGCCAGGGTAGCACCTCTCATCGTGAGGATTAAATGATGTCAAATAAGTTAAGCGCTTGAAAGGCTTCCTGGCAGCACAGGAAGCCCCTGTAAATGTTTGTGAAAAGATAAAATAAAATGGCCATTATAGATGGTGGAGTGTTTTTGTTTTTGTTTTTTCTGACAGAGTCTCACTCTTTCGCCAGGCTGGAGTGCAGTAGCACAATCTCGGCTCACTGCAACCCCCGTCTCCCGGGTTCAAGCAATTCTTTGCCTTAGCCTCCCGAGTAACTGGGACTATAGGCACGTGCCACCATGCCCAGTTAATTTTTGTATTTTAGTAGAGACCGGGTTTCACCATGTTGGCCAGGCTGGTCTCAGTCTCTTGACCTCGTGATCCACCCACCTCGGCCTCCCAAAGTGCTGGGATTACAGGCATGAGGATTGTGGAGTTTTTTTGGAGGCGAGTGGGAAGTTGTAAAGTTAGATACTGAGCTTCAGACCTTACAGAAATCCTAGCTTGTCATCTCTGGGCAAGTTAGAAGATTTAGTTAATTTCTGAGGTATTACAATCTCGTTCACCTTTTCTCCTTATTCGCTTCCCTCTAAGCAGGAAGAAGTGGGGAAGTCCTCAAAATTCTTTCATAAAGGAGACACTCCATCATCAGCTGCAGATTCAGCCAAGCAACTGCAGCCACAGGTTCATCTCGTCTCTGCTACTTGGCTGAAAACGAACTGACCTGTTTCCCCAGCACCCCTGGGTCGCATGCAGACCAGACAAACGCCACTATTTCTAGCTTTCCTGTGAAAAGTCCAGGCTCATTCACCTATTTTGGCTTTTTATCTTCATAGAAAGAACAGGACATCTGGGAGAATTCTTAGATCCAGAATCCAGTAGTGTGGCCTGTACAATGAAGTGTCCGAAGGATGTATTTTATTTTTTGTTTTTATTTTTTTCTTGAGAAGGAGTCT
>CM052668.1:5455884-5477009 GCA_028533165.1 Leontopithecus rosalia | reverse complement strand
ACTTACCCCTCCACGTGGTGTGCTGTTTCACAAACAATGTCATGTGTGTTTGTAAATCATGCCTCCCTGAATTATTAAATTTGTGAAGGTGAGAACGACAGAGATGATACATTAAATATTCCTGGCCTCCATTTAATCATTACGTCTGAAACTCCACACTACTGATATATTTGGGCTGGATAATTTCTTATTTGTAAGGGGTCATTCTTTGCATTGTAGGGTGTTTAGAAGCAGCTTGGCCTGTATTCAGCAGGTGCCAGTGACACTTCCCCACCAGTCATGACAATAAAAAATGACTCTAGAGGGTGGGCGTGGTGCCTCACACCTGTAATCCTGGCACTTTGGGAGACTGAGGTGCATGGATCACTTGAGGCCAGGAGTTCCAGGCCAGCCTGGCCAACATAGCAAAACCCCATCTCTACTAAAAACACAAAAAAGCCTGGGCATGGTGGCTCACACCTGTAATCCCAGCACTTTGGGAGGCTGAGGTGGGTGGATCATGAGGTCAGGAGTTCAAGACCATTCTGGCCAACATAGGGAAACCCCGTCCCTACTAAAAATATAAAAATTAGCCAGACATGGTGGCACATATCTGTAGCCCCAGCTACTTGGGAGGCTGAGGCAGGAGAATCACTTGAACCCAGTAGGCAGAGGTTGCAGTGAGACGAGATCACATCATTGCACTCCTGTCTGGGTGACAAAGCAAGGCTCTATCTCAAAAAGGAAAAATTAGTTGGTTGCAATGGCTCATGCCTGTAATCCCAGCTATTCAGGAGGCTGAGGTGGGAGAATCATTTGGACCCAGAGGTGGAGGCTGCGGTGAGCCAAGATCATGCCAGTATACTCCAGCCTGGGTGACTGAGAGACCCTGCCTCAAAAAAAAAAAAAAAAAAAAAAAGCCTCCAGACATTGCCACCTGGGAACAACCCAGGCAAAACCCACTGGTTTAGGGATTAACTGTTCATGGTCACAACAAAGGCGCAGGAATAAATATAGATTTCTAAGGTGATTTAGAACAGGAAAAATGGGAAAAGCAATAGCACCAAAATGTGCTGTTGTGAATAGCACAAAATGTGAAATGTTTCCGTCAGTGAGACAGACCCAGTTCCAATATTCAGGGATTAAAATTGTATAATATTATAAGTTGATAAAATTATTCTATTCAATTACAAGAAACTAGGGAAAAACTGAATTCTACCTTGTGTTATCTTTGAACTTCTCTGGTATCAGGTATCTTAAAATGTTAGCAAAGAGTATCCAATAGGGAAAAAACATGTCATGGGCTAAGCCCACAAAAGGAACTACCAGTGGATTTTGCTGCAGAGAACTGAGAAGATGGAGGTAGTGAAAATTAATTGAGAAAAGGAGAAAGAAAAGATCAGGAAGTGATCTAATCATATGATCTTTTATCAAAATTAAAAAGAAAGCCCTGACAGCATTCAACAAATTATTTGACAGAAAAACAGCAGGCACACAGGAAGGAAAAAAGAACAGAAGTGTTGGAAATAAAAGCTTGGAGTCACAAAGAAAATGAGCACTCAAATAAAGAATTTCTCAGCAAGGCAAATTTACCTCTGCAGAAGGGTGCTGCTCGTTCTTCTAGTCACTGTGAGAATATACTGAATAAAGAGGGAAGGGGTTTTTATCTCTAATGCAGCCAGTCCCTGCTACTGTGTCCAGCCCCCTTTGGCTGGGGTTGGACCGCACAAGCTAAACTTGTTGGCTTGTGCAAACAAGATCCTGATTGCTACTTCAAATGGAGCAAGGGTGGGAGCAACAGGGGAGGATAGAGCAGTTTCGGAACTAAGGGCACCAAATAAGGAACAGATGTGGGTTACAGATTGGGAATGGCTGGAAGGTTGTTTACCGTAACCAGGGACAAGGAGACAAGGAAGTTAGGCTTTGAAAATAGAGGACAAGCGGAACCTTTGAAAAGGAATTCACTCTTTCCAACAGAAGAAGGAAGGGAGGGAGGGAGGGGAGAAAAAAACCTTGCCATCTCAAGTTTGGAATGTAATACTCCTAGCATTTCCTATCACCTTTTATTTATTATTATTCACAGTATTTATCATTGTCTGACATAGCATATATTTCATTTATTATTTTCTTTACTTTTTTTTTATTCCCTGGTAATGTGAACTCCACAAGGGCAGGGATTTTTGTCTGTTTCATTCGCTGCTGCATTCCCAGTCCTTAGAACAATGCCTAGCATATAGCAGATGCTCAATAAACATTATGGCATGTGGTAAACTTACTAATTAGTCCTTCCTGTTCCTGATTTAGTTCTTAGACTTTCCACGACCGCTGTCTGGTTTGGTCACTGTTTCTAATATCCATCATTTTCATGTTTATCCTTACACAAAAATATATACTTCTTATAGAAAAGACAGAAAACCACCTATGTCTACCATTAGAAGACAGCATCACTAGTATGTCAGGATACTCCCGTGACAACTATGTCTTCCGCCTAAAAGGTGCCACATGACTTCACAGGCACTGGCCATAGCCTACTGTTCCAGTGTGGACACCTAACCCACAAGGGGTCCATCCATCAACTTTCCCCACAACCAATCAGATTTTCTCTTAAGCCCTGGAACGAAGAGACTTGGAGAGTAGATCTGGGAGATTCATTCAGGGTGCCTGTGCCCTGCTCGTTGGCTAGGATTGGTCAGTTTTCAGAGAGAAGAGGACAGAGTCCAGGAGCCATAGATATGTGATTACTTCTGGAACTTAGGAGTCCCAGGGACTCAAGTAAGTCAGGACTTCTACTAGACCTAGGAGAAATTACTTAGCCCCTTCCTCCAGTCTCCTCCTCATGCCATCACATCTGAAATTTCTCAAATCCGATCATTTCTTTGGAAAGACCATAGCGTTTCCCTAAGGTTGGTGCAAACCTCGAATTTAACACTTAGGAAATAGATGAGATAGTTCATCTCTATGCCAAAGTATGACATTAGGTTAGTGTGGCATATCAGGAAAGCTGTGCGTTCACCTGCGAGAGACAGAGGTGGGGGGCTGGGCATCTCTGCTGGGGATGAGATCAGCCTGGCAACACGTTGCTTGCAGTTCTAGGAAAAAGCAAGTCCTTAGAGACTAAGGAATTGAGAAATGCTAAAGTCCAATATTTGCACATCGGCTTGCCACAGGCAAGGTTAGGGCTAGGGTTAGAAAACCCATTTCAATGTCATTTCTGAATGGTACAAAGATGGTGAAAAGGGGAAGAAAAGCAACTTCACTTAGCAGATCAAGATCTAACAGTCTGGAACTGAAATCTTCCTATTTTCCTATGTTATTAGCCCATCCTGTCATTTACCTACTACGGAGCAGCCCATGTTAAAATTTAACTTCTACGGTTCTGATTGTATTAATATATTTTTAAACATTTTGTCAAGCATGCTGTGTTGCCTATGGTTTCTGGCTCAGGTTATGAATGCCTCAAGATAAGCAATGTTTCATCTCATTGCCTGTTTTTTGTTTGTTTGTTTTTGAGACACAGTCTTGCTCTGTCACCCAGGCTGGAGTGCAATGGTGCAATCTCAACTCACTGCAACCTCTACCTCCTGGGTTCAAGCGATTCTCCTGCCTCAGCCTCCTGAGTAGCTGGGACTACAGGCGTGTGCCACCACCCCCAGCTAACTTTATTTACTTATGATTATTATTTTTTTTCGAGACACACTGGCTCGATCCCAACTCACTGCAACTTCTGTTTTCAGGTTTCAAGGAATTCTTCTGCCTCAGCCTCCTGAGTAGCTGGGACTACAGGTACGCACCACCATGCCCGGCTAATATTTTGGACTTTTAGTAGAGACAGGGTTTCACCATGTTGGCCAGGATGGTTTTGATCTCTTGACCTCGTGATCTGCCCACGTTGGCCTCCCAAATAATTTTTTGTATTTTTAGTAGAGAGAGGGTTTTGCCATGCTGGCCAGGCTATCCTTGAACACCTGGCCTCAAGTGATCTGCCCACCTTGGCCTCCCAAAGGGCTGGGATTACAGGCGTGAGCCACTGCGCCCGGCCGTTGCCTCTTTTTTTATTGATGGTCACCATGTGCGATTGCGTGACCAGAGAATTCTGTCCTGCAGAATATAAATATAAATATTTTTTGAGATAGGGTCTCACTCTGTCACCATGGCTGGAGCGCAGGGGTGCAGTCATAGCTCCCTGCAGCCTCCATCTCCTAATCTCAAGCAATCCTCCCACCTTAGTCTCCCAAGTAGCTGGGACTCATACAGTCAAGTGCCTGGCTAATGTGTACTCTGTAGAGACGGGATTTCACCATATTGTCCAGGCTGAGAATTTTGTATTCATGATGCTGCCCTTAATTCGACATTGGATTGAACGACGGAAATGACAGCAACAAAGAGTGGCTCTCTTGAAACCCTTGAGAGTCTTTGAAAAACAGGAAATTATTTTTTATTTTATATTATGATTTTTTTGAAATGGAGTCTCACTCTGTCACCCAGGCTGAAATGCAGTGGCACCGTCTCAGCTCACTGCAATCTCTGCCTCCCAGGTTCAAGTAATTCTCCTGCCTCAGCCTCTAGAATAGCTGGAATTACAGGCGCCCGCCACCATGCCCAGCTAATTTTTGTATTTTTAGTAGAGCCGGGGTTTCATCATGTTGGCCAGAGTGGTTTTGAACTCCTGACCTCAGGTGATCCACTTGCCTTGGCCTCCAAAAGTGCTGGGATTACAGGCATGAGCCACTGAGCCCAGCTGAGAAGTAGGAAATTCTGATAATTTCCTACTTCTGTTAATTCTGTTATCAGAAGTTGGGGAAGCTATGGCTAAAAGCACAACCTTTCCGGTAGGTGGTGAGTGTGGAACATTTTCTTTTCTTTTTTGAGACGGAGTTTTGCCTTTGTTGCCCAGACTGGGGTGCAATGGCGTGATCTTAGCTCACTGCAACCTCCGCCTCCGGAGTTCAAGCAATTCTCCTGTCTCAGCCTCCAGAGTAGCTGGGATTACAGGCATCTGCCACCATGCCTGGCTAATAGAGACAGGATTTCACCTGTTGGTCAGGCTGGTCTTGAACTCCTGACCTCAGGTGACCCACCCACCTTGGCCCACCCCAAAGCACTGGGATTACAGGCATGAGCCTTTATTTTCTTTTCTTCTAGATAAGTGGTAGTGTAATGTATTAAATTGGAGCAGGTTCGGGGCTGGTGCATGGTCTATCTCCTGAGGGGGATGGATCTGAATGTTTAAAGTTGTGTTGAAATAAGTGTCTTTAAAATGTCATCATTCTGATTTGCTTCTAGATAACAATGCTTAATTTCCTTCAGTTAAAAAAGGCAACTTAAAGCAGGAGTTCTCAAGGAGGGGTATTTTTACCCCCCCAACTCCCACCCATTTCCCCACCCCCACCTCCTACCTCCCACCCCACTCCCCCACCTTTCCACCTCCAGCCCCTCCCAGGATGGTCAACAACGTCTGGAGGCATTTTTGGTTGTCAGGCTTTGGGAGACCTGGGTGCTACTGCCACCTACTGGATACGTTGCAGGATGTCAGAGATGCTACTCGACATCCTGTAATGGGAAAGACAGTCCCTTTCAGTAATGAATTATCCAGCCTAAAATGTCACTAATACTGATGCTGGAAACCCAAATTTAAAGAATGGTGTGGGGTTTTTTTTTCAATCCCAAATGAGGCAGGGGCTAAACAAAGATAATAAAACCAGGCTGGGCTCGGTGGCTCACACCTGTAATCTCAGTACTTTGGGAGGTCAAAGTGGGAGGATCACTTGAGACCAAGAGTTTGAGATCAGCCTGGACAGCATGTGGAGACTATAGTCTCACCTACTTGGGAGGCTGAGGTGGGAGGATCGCTTGAACCCAGGAGATCAAGGCTACAGTGAGCTATGATTGCACCATTGCACTCCAGCCTGGGCAAAAGAGCCAGACTCTGTTGAAAAAACAAAAAACAGGCTCAGTGGCTCCTGGCTCACACCTGTAATCAAAGCACTTTGGGAGGTTGAGATGTTCAGATCATTTGAGGTCAGGAGTTTGAGACCTGCCTGGCCAACATGGTGAAACCCCACCTCTACTAAAAATACAAAAATTAGCTGGGTGTGATAGCAGGTGCATGTAATCCCAGCTACTTGGGAGGCTGAGGCAGGAGAATTGGTTGAACCTGGGAGGCAGAAGCTACTGTGAGCCAAGACCACACCACTGCACTCCAGCCTTGATGACAGAGCGAGACCCTGACTCAAAGTGAGACCAACTCTGAGGTATGACTCATGCTCCAATGCTCCCCAGGGATCAGGCTGCAGTCGCTTCCAGCTGAGACCATGACCTTGCCCTCCAACTCCCCAACCCCATCCTGACTCCCTCACTCTTCTGCTCCAAGCAGTCCCTCAATAAATTATGGGCACTGCAGTCCTGGTCTCAGACTCCGCTTTTAGGACACCTGACCTCAATCGCTTATTGTCATTTTATAAATCGTAATATTAGTAATAGAATGAGCACAGAGTTGTTGTTACTGGAAACTTTTTTGAGATCTGTTTTGAAGATTCTGAAAATCAGAATCTATTATTTATAAAAGCCATTATTTATAAAACCAAGAGTGGTCACTTCAGGAGACAGAATATCAGAACAGTATTCTGTTGCTGGGCAGTAGATAGACACACTCTCTTTCCTGGATGTATTCATTTAATAAATATTATTAACCCAATCAGTGACCCCAAGCTTCTGCTGGATGGTAAACTTACAGAGATAAATGAGACAAGGAACTCATCTGATCATGATCCAACATACCAAGTATTACAAATAAAAAGTCAATAGCTTTAGGCAAAATGGAACAGAAAGGTCACATCAGGAGGCAATCTGACGGCTTAGAACTGATGACGGAAATATTTAAGGAAATCTCAAATGACTATATCTCGAATGGTGACTCTTTTATTATTTCAAATTTTTATCTATCTCTTTATTTATTTAAAAACCGGGCTATGAGACTGGCCAATTTTTGTATATTTGGTACAGGGTTTTGCTGCATTGCTCAGACTAGTCTTGGACTCCCAGGCTCGAGTCATCCACCTACCTCAGCCTCCCAAAGTGCTAGGATTACAGGAATGAACCACCATGCCCAGCCTCTAACGATTTATTTTTTACAGTTTGGGAAAGTTTTGGCAGCCTTTGTATAGTGATAAATGTTTGTCTTTAGTCAAACATTAAGGGAAACATATAAATTTCTTCCCACTTGTAATCTTCTAATTTTAAAGGCATTTACATAGTTGAGTGTTAACATTTTAGCTCAAAAATGTTCATTTGGGTGTTGTTTAAAGTGCTGAAAATTTCAAAATGATATAAACTTGGATTAAATACTTTATGACACATAAATCCCTAGATTATCATGCAGACTTTCAGAAAAAAAGTTTTTAAATATTTGGGGCTAGGTGTAGTGGCTCATGCCTGTAATTCTAGCACTTTGAGAGGCTGAAGCAGGAGGACTGCTTGAACCCAGGAGTTCAAGGCCAACCGGGGTAATATAGTGAGACTACTTCTCTACCCCAGCTCTATAATTAAAAATAACAGTAATTAGCCAGCATAGTAGTGGGCACTTGTTGCTCTAGCTACTTGGGAGGTTGAGGTGGGAGGATCACTTGAGTGCAGGAGTTTGAAGCTGTAGTGAGCTATGATTGTGCCAACTATACTGCAACCTGGGCGAAAGAGTGACACCGGTCACTAAATAATGATTGGCCAGGTGCAGTGGTTCATGCATGTAATCCCAGCACTTTGGGAGGCTGAGGTGGGTGGATCACCTGAGGTGAGGAGTTCAAGACCAGCCTGGCCAATATAGTGAAACCCCACCTCTACTGAAAATACAAAAAAACTAGCTGGGTGTGGTGGTGCATGCCTGTAGTCCCAACTACTCAGGAGGATGAGGTAGGAGAATTGCTTGAATCCAGGAAGTAGAAATTGTGGTGAGCAGAGACTGCACCACTGCACTCCAGTGTGGGTGACAGAGTGAGTCTCTTGCCTCAAAAAAAAAAAAAAAAAAAAGAAAAGAAAGAAAGAAAGAGAGAGAGAGAAAGAAAGAAAGATGTAAAGTGGCAGGATGAAATTTTTAAAAGACCAAACTATATGCTGCCTACAAGAGACTCACCTCACTGCTAAACAGACTGAAAGTGAAGGAATGGATAAAGATACATCATACAAAGAGAAACCAAAAGTGAGCAGGGGTAGTCATATGTATAACAGATAAAATTGATGACAAGTCAAAAACTGTAACAGAAAGAACCAAAGAAGACCATTACATAACGATATAGCAGTTCAACAAGAGGCTTTAACCATCATCAGCATATATACACCCAATGCCAAAGCATCCAAATATCTAAAGCAAATGTTATTATATCTAAGGGACAGATAGACCACAAAATTCAATTCTCACAGGGGACTTCAACATCCCAATTTCAACAATAGCCAGATAGTCTAGACGATAAATGAACAAATCAACATTGACTTAAACTATTCCATAGACCAAATGGATCTAGCACACATTTACAGAACATTCCAACCAACCATTGAATAATACACTTTCTTCTCCACTATACACAGAACATTTTCTACGCTAGATCATGTTAGGCCATGAAACAAATCTTAACATATTTAAGAAGATAGAGATCATATCAAGTATGGATATGACCACAGTGGAATAAAAATAAAAAATCAATGACAACAAAAAGCTTGGAAAACTTACAGCTATGTGGAAATTAGACCTTATCCTCCTAAATAACCAATGGTTCAATGAAGAAATTAAAAGGGAAACTTAAAAATATCTTGAGACAAATGAAAATGGAAATATATCAGACACAGCAAAAGGAAAGCTCATAGCAATGAACACCTACCTCAAAAAGAAGAAAGGTTTCTAATAAACAACCCAACTATGCACCCCAAGGAATTAGAAACACACAGCTAACCCAAAATTGGTAAAAGGAAGGAAGTCATAAGACTCAGGGCATAAATAAAGAAAATACAGACTAAAAAGCAATTCAAAAGATCAATAAAGACTTGGTGTTTTGAAAAAGATAAACAAAATCGACAAACCTTTAGCTAGACTAAGAAAATAGGGAAAATACCCAAATAAGTGAAATCAATACAATATTATTAACTATAGTTCGTATGCTGTACATTAGATTTCTAAATTTATTTTTCCTCCATAACTGCAACTATGTGCCCTTTGACCTACTTCTCTCCATCTCCCCTTCACCTCATCCTTATTCCTAGTATTCCATTACTCTATTCTTCGTTTCCGTGTGTTTGATTTTCTCAGATTTCATACATGAGATTATGCAGTATTTGTCCTTCTGAGCCTGGCTTATTCCATTTAGCATACTGTCCTCTAGGTTCCTTTTTGTTGTTGGAAACGTCAGGAATCTCTTTTTGCAACACCAAATAACATTTTTTAATGATTCTTCCTTTCAGAAGTCATTTTTAAAACTGTTATTGATGAGTTTACTTCCATCAAAACCAGCAAAGTAAAAGTTTAATAATTCTAGTTTGGGGACACACACTCACCTCGGCCGCAGCGCTGTTCGCTCCCGCGGGCCGCACGCTCCAACTTCAGCCCGTGGGCCTAGCACGCACGCGACGCACGCGACGCACG
This sequence comes from Leontopithecus rosalia, assembly GCA_028533165.1. Classification (NCBI taxonomy): domain Eukaryota; kingdom Metazoa; phylum Chordata; class Mammalia; order Primates; family Cebidae; genus Leontopithecus; species Leontopithecus rosalia. The sequence goes on along the minus strand of CM052668.1, from coordinate 5,467,405 downwards.
CGGACTCCAACGCCCCGGGGTTGCGCCCCACTTCTCTACGAGCCTGCCCCAGCCTTCTGCGCACAACCCAGGCGAGTTTCAGCCCCCAGCTGCGCGCCTCGACAGGCGCCGCGCTCACGTCGGACGGTCTCCGGTCGCTGCCCGCGCTCCGCCGGCGGCTTTCAGAATTCCCGCCAAAGCTTTTCCGCCAGGGGTCACGCCCGCGTCGGCGTAACGTCGCCCCGCCTCCTGGATCCGCCTTCTCACCGCTTCCGCCCTCCGCGCCAGGCCGAGACTCGAGCGCGAGAGCTTGATCCTGCGCGAGGTTAATTCTGGCCACATTTTTTTTTTTTTTTTGAGACTGAGTTTCGCTCTTGTTACCCAGGCTGGAGTGCAACGGCTCCATCTCGGCTCACCGCAACCTCCGCCTCCTGGGTTCAGGCAATTCTCCTGCCTCAGCCTCCCAAGTAGCTGGGATTACAGGCACGCGCCACCGTGCCCAGCTAATTTTTTGTATTTTTAATAGAGACGGGGTTTCACCATGTGGACCAGAATGGTCTCGATCTCTTGACCTCGTGATCCACCCGTCTCGGCCTCCCAAAGTGCTGGGATTACAGGCTTCAGCCACCGCGCCCGGCCTCTGGCCACATTTTTATCGTCTCCTTTTTCCCTCTAGCGGAGACATATAAGACCACAGGGGTAAAAAGAAAAATGTACGAAGTGTAGCTTGTGTGTAGCAAGAAAAAAAAAACCAAGTGTGGAGGTCACACCTTTATCCACCTACTTTAGAAATACAGAGCTTCTTAAGGCGACTATATTCCGGACCAACATGCAACACCGTTGTACAGGCATAGCCTTGTTGAGCAAGCCTTCTATCAGGAAAAAACTTTATTCAAGTGATACAGAATTTATTATCCTGATAGCTCAGAAGAAATTGAAACCAAAGTAATTTCTTTTTGCATTCCAAATTGTTGCAGTCCAATGCAGGATGTTGATGGTACTTTGGTGGTTTTGTCCATCAGCAGTGGCTACAAATAAATGCTTTGTAACAAACCCCTCCTGAAACTCAGTGTCTGAAAACAGTGATACTTTCTTGCTGCTCCTGAGTCTATTTATGGATTGTCCCATCTAACATTTCTGCGATGAAACTTCCGCTCACTTCTTGGTGCCTGCCTAATTCTCCTGATCATCACAGGATTAGTTTTGGCCGTACGCTCTACATCAGAAACCTCAACTGCAGTCTCTTCAGTGGCCTATATCAGCCGATATATTAATATATTTTATCAATTATATTAATTAATTATATTAATAAATTAATATATATTAATAAAATAGCCGATGCTATTTTATTTTCATCGGCCTCTTGTCTCACACGTTGGCCGAGGCTTGTGCTACGGGGTCATTTATATTCCTAGAAACCTGAAATATTGGCATTATCCTCCTACTCATGACTAAAGCAACAGCATTCGTAGGCCACGTACTCTCATGAGGACAAGTACCATTCTGAGGTGCTACAGTAATTACAAATCTACCATCAGCCATCCCGTATATTGGAACTGACCTTGTAGAATGAATCTGAGGCGGATTCTCAGTTGACAAAGCCACCGTCACACGATTTTTTGCCATGCATTTCATCTTACCCTTCATCATTACAGCGCTAGCAACTGCTCACCTTTTATTCTCACGGGAAACAAGATCTAACCACCCTTCAGGGGTTTCATCAGACCCCAACAAAATCACTTTCCACTCCTTCTAAACAATCAAAGGTAGTCTAGGTTGAATTTTTCTCCTCCTCCTAATAGGACTCCTGCTTATTGTGACTATTATATGGCCCAGGTCTGCTGATGTTGGCTGAGCTCTCTTCTGTGACGGAGGCAGCAAGTTGGCATGGTGGCCAACTGGGGACTGCGGGATGAAAGTTGCCCAGGTGCCAAGGCAAGAGACTGAAGGCACAATCTGTCCCAGTATAGTAAATAACTGATTACTTAGTTTTAGCAATGATACCGAATATATTTAGAAACAATCACATAATCAATTATATAATCAATCTTATTAACTAATTATTCTTTATTAATCTTTGCTTTAGTATTACAGCATGGAATCACTTGAGTCTTACAGTATAGACATAATCGGGTGAAGAACAGTTAGGAACTGAAGGGACATTGTGAGAAGTGATCAGGGGGCAAGAGAGAGCCTTGCCGTAGTGCCAGTGCCCGGGAAGGCACCCGTTACTTAGCAGGCCGTGAAGGGGTTTCCCTTTCACTGGGGGAGTTCAGAGAACACTCTGCTCTACTCGGCTCTCGAGGAAGGCCTGACATTAGCCAGGCCAGCCGGCAGACATCCAGGGGCTTAAATGCCTCTCTGTGGTGCTGTGCTCTGACAGTCACCATCCTTGTCCACTTTCATATTCTGCTTTCCCAAGTGGAGCTCCTTTTAAGTTTTTAGAAGTTGTGAGAAGTAAAAACAGAGGAATCCCAAAAGCCTTTGATCTTTCTGATAAGTGCATAGAAAGATGCTGACAGATGTGTCTCCCCTCCTTGCAGCGGCTACCTGAAGGGGAGGGGGCCCCCTGTACTGTAAGCACGTGGTTTGCTTGACCCTATCAATCATGTCAGATGAGTCACTCTCCTTACCCTGCCCCTCTGCCTTGTATACAATAAGTATCGGTGCATCCAAGCATTCAGGGCCACTACTGGACTCCGCGCCTTCGTAGTCGTGGTCCCCCAGGCCCAGCTGAATTCTTCTCTTACCTCTGAGTCTTGTGTCTTTCTTTCCTGCGATCTATCATCTCCACACAGAAAAGAACACCCACTAGACCCTGTGGGGCTGGACCCTGAAGGGGACAACCTTCACTGGTGTCACTGTGGTGACTTACCTTCATCCTGTGTTTCTCATGTGTCTTACCCAAGCAGGTAAGCTTGGGCACGTTCTCATGGTGGGGGTACGGAAACAAGGCAAGGAAATCTGATCATGTAACTGGCAAGAAGGATGACACACAATTTCGAAACTTACATTCGAGTCACATTTCCTAACATTCCATTGTCTCAAGCAAATCTCAAGTCCGGCCCCAGAGTCAGACAAGGAGAGAGTTACAAAGTCACAGGCAAGGGATGTGGATAGATGGAGACCACTACTGGGGCCACTGATGCCATTGACCTATGACAATGGCTATGGGTAGGAGCAGTGCCATCTCTTGCTTCCATATCTCTCAGAACTATCACCTCTGTATTGAGCACTCTGGAGAAGCCAGGCATTGAAGACTGATTTATCATGGATGAGCTCTTTTTCATAAATATGTGTCCCACCTCCCAAGTTAGACTGGCAAGGATAACAAAGACAGAGCCTCCATCAGCTGAGTTTAATGTTGTCAACAAATTGTCCAGTGCACAATATTTCTGAGCTAATTGAACCCTAAGTGCTTAGGTGACTCAGAGTAAATATGTAGTCTAGTCTCTGTGCCCCTAAACTAAGTATTCCTGGCATGAAAGGAAGAGAAAAGGGGAAACAAGGCATCTGGAGAAGGAGCTTTATTATCAAGCGCTCAAAACCCCAGCTGAATGATTTATGTGGCTGTGTGATCCTGGGATAGTCACTTAACCTCTCTGAGCTTCAGTTCTCTGGCCTGCAAAATGAATAGTAATCATTCATCCATCCATTCATTCATTCATTCATTCATTCACCATTTTTATTGAGAATCTACTTAGTGGAAATCCCTGTCCTTATGTAGCTCACAGTCTATGTTGGAGACACCCAAGAAAAAGGGAAATCATAATACAGGGAGAGAAAGTATGAAGCTCTTTGGCACATACAGACATGATACCAAATTCTACTGTAGGAGATTCGAAGAATGCTTCCCGGCAGAGGGGATGTCTACACTGCAGCTTAAAGAGACAGCAGACATCAATTGAGTTTTGAGGTAAGTTATTCTAAGATAAGGTGCAAATGGCCAAAGTCAAGAGGAAGACATTTTTCTCTGTGTTTTTAAAGACAAGCTCTGCTGTCAGGTTGGAAAACAAAAGAATGTTCTACAATACTGCTTTTCAGACACTCATGGTTATACTCATCCTCTGGGGATTTGGTTAACATGCAAGTTTGATCCTGGAGGTCTGGAGTGGGTCTAAGATTCTTCTTTGCTTTTCTAACAAGCTCTCAGGTGATGCTGATTGGTCCAGGGACCACACTTTGGATTGGGAGGTTTTAGAGTGTCCATAGAAGTGACGACATCTACATTTAAACTATCATCTTCTTCTCTCCCAAGCTCAAGAATTTAAGGTTGGTGGCCAGGCGTGGTGGCTCACACCTGTAATCCCAGCACTTTGTGGGGCTGAGGCAGGTGGAACATCTGAGGTCAGTAGTTCAAGACCAGCCTGGCCAATGTGGTAAAACTCCATCTCTACTAGAAATACAAAAATTAGCCAGGCGTGGTGGTGCACACCTGCAGTCCCAGCTACTTGGGAGGCTGAGGCAGGAGAATTGCTTGCACCTGAGAGGCAGAGATTGCAGTGAGCCATGATCATGCCACTGCACTCTGACCTGGGCAACAGAATTAGACTCTGTCTCAAAAAAAAAAAAAAGAATTTAAGGATGGATAGTGATAACTGTGAGCACAGCAAATCCAAGCCAAGTCATTGGAAAGTTTCTTGAAAGAAGGGAGTTGGCTGGGCACGGTGGCTCACACTTATAATCCCAGCACTTTGGGAGGTTGAGGCAGGTGGATCATCTGAGGTCAGTAGTTTAAGACCAGCCTGGCCAACATGGTGAAACTCCATCTTTACTAAAAATACAAAAATTAGCCAGGTGTGGTGGCGGGTGCCAGCATTCCCAGCTACGTGGGAGGCTGAGACAGAAGAATCACTTGTACCCGGGAGGGAGGCAGAGGTTGCAGTGAGCTGAGATCATGCCACTGCACTCTGGCCTGGGCAAAAGAATGAGACTCTGTCTCAAAAAAAAAAAAAGGTATTTAATGATGGGTAGCAATAATTGTGAGCAGAGCAATCCTAGCAAAGTAACTGAAAAGTTTCTAGAAAGAAGGGAGGTTGGCCAGGTGCACATGTGTAATACCAGCACTTTGGGAGGGAGGCAGGTAGATTATGAGGTCAGAAGTTCGAGACCAGCCTGGCCAACACAGTGAAACCCTGTCTCTACTAAAAATACAAAAATTAGCTGGGCGTGGTGGTGGTCACTGTAATTTCAACTATGCAGGAGGCTGAGGCAGGAGAATCATTTGACCCGGGAGGTGGAGGTTGCAGAGAGCCAAGATCTTGGACAGAACTAGACAACACCGTGAAAGAAAAGCAAAAAGAAAAGAGAAAGAAAGAAAGAAGGGATGTCTAGGTTACCTAAAAGATCCCAGGAAACCAAAGCAATTTCAAAGAGTATTGTCATCAAGTGCTTCAATCCTCCAGGAAGTGCTAGAATTCTGCTGCTACATCAAACATCTCCCTACTTACCAACATCACTCTTTTAAGTGTTTGTGCCAGAGTAGCTTCTCTATGTGCTGTATTGGTTCATTTGGACTCTCATTACAGTTTTACTGACCATTTCTTTAAAATCACAAAGAGTCTTTGTCCTAGGGTAAATCAGTAAGACAGAAGACAAATCATTTATTGAGAGGTCCTCTGTGTCAGGCACTGGAGGGCCGCTTAGAAACACACACCAAGAAGGGTAGGATAAAGGAAAATGCTGGCCAGGTGTTCTTCGTCATGCCATTGAATTGGGGTCAGTTCTCAAAAACTCTGGAATTCAAAAAGTTGGAGAGCACAGAAGATAAAACGGTGATTTGGAGCAGAAACCCCTGATTCTCATCAGTGCACACAACCGTGGGAGGACAGCCACAAACATTCTTCCCCAGAGAGTTCTGGGGCAGGTGGGATCCTCATTTCCATGTTAAGCTGTGAAGAGAAGATTTCAGGGTAGGCTGCTGCAGGAAACTAGTATCCTCAGCTGTTGCTCCATAGCACATTTGAAAACAAGAAAGGACTTTACCCCTGTGAGAGAGAAAAGAATTTCCTCAGAGTCTGCAGCAGAATTAATACAAATGTGATTCCAAGGATCGTATCTACAGGGGCAGGAATATTAAAATAATACAGTAACAAAGACTAGAAGGGGGCTGGGTGCAGTGGCTCACACCTGTAATCCCAGCATTTTGGCAGGCCGAGGTGGGTGGATCACCTGAGGTCAGGAGTTCCAGACCAGCCTAACCAACATGGTGAAACCCCGTCTCGACAAAAATACAAAAATTAGCTGGGCATGGTAGCATGTGTCTGTAATCCTAGCTACTCAGGAGACTGAGGCCAGAGAATCACTTGAACCTGGAAGATGGAGGTTGTGGTGAACCGAGATCAAGCCACTGCACTTCAGCCTGGGCTACCGAGCAAGACTCCGTCTCAAAAACAAAAAAAAAAAGAGAAAGAAAAATTAGCACTGAGACAAAGGATCTTTAAACATCCATTTCAAACACAAGCACAGTTGGAAAACCCAAAAACCATTCTGAACCTCCTCAGCATAGATAGTGCCCACTCTGGACTTTAGAAAGCCAAGACAGCTGTTGGTTATTGCAACCACGAAAATGATCACAGTAAAATGTCAGCATGCACCAGACGTGGTGGCTCACGCCTAGAATCCCAGCACTTTGGGAGGCCAAGGTGGGTGGATCTCCTGAGACTGGGAGTTCAAGATCAGCCTGGCCAACATGAAGAAACCCCATCTCTACTAAAAATACAAAATTAGCAAAGCATAGTGGCACATGCCTGTAATCCTAGCTACTCAGGAGGCTGAGGCAGGAGAATCACTTGAACCTGGGAGGTGGAGGTTGTGGTGAGCTGAGATCGCACCACTGCACTCCAGCCTGGGTGACAAGAGTGAAACTCCATCTCACCAAAAGAAAGAAAAAAGTCAACATGCTGATGGTGGAATGGAAAACTAGGGAAAACCTAGATTCTTAATTCAGACCTTTTACAACACCAGGAAGCATAGAACCAGCAAAACCAGCCATATCAGCAACACCTAACTCTGGACTTCTCGTCTTGCAAGGAAAATCATTCCCTATTTAATTAAACTGGATCTAAGGTACTTGCATCCAAAAATGTTACTAACTGGGATCTTTATGGGGTGGGATAATGGGAAAGTTTAGTTTTATTTGTTTTCAATGCTTAAAACTATTTTCTAAAATGTTCTATACCTATACTGTCTTCTTTATTAAAAATAAACTGTATTATGTTAAAAAACTTATTGCCAAGAGAATATTTCATCCATGATTTGGACAATTTTTCCAGTAGGTTATTCTTGTGGCTCATTCTGAAACTACCGAACTTGTCACATTCAGTTAACTCATAATGAAAATAGACCAATGATATCTCCCTCACTGGACTTTTGCAAGACTTAACACTGAGATCTTGCTATGTTCTAGGCACTCTTCCAACCTTGTTGCATACTAGTTCATCTAATATTTAGTATAACTGCCAGGTGGGGTGGCTCATGCCTGTAATCCCAGCACTTTGGGAGGCTGAGGCGGGAGGATCACCCAAGGTCAGGAGTTCGAGACCAGCCTGACCAACATGGAGAAACCCCGTCTCTACTAAAAATACAAAATTAGCTGGTTGTGGTGGCACATACTTGAACCCAGAAGGAGGAGGTTGCAGTGAACTGAGATTATACCATTGCACTCTTGTCTCAAGCAAAACTCTGTCTCAACAAGAGCAAAACTCTGTCTCAAAAAAAAAAAAAATTAGTATAAACTTCCAATGTAAGGATTACTATTATCCCCATTTTATCAGTGAGGAAACTAAGCTATTGAATTACTATTTACTCAGGAAATATTAACCAAGAACTTACTGTATGCTAGATAGTATTGCTAGGGGCATGAAAAACATTGTTGAAAAAAATAAGACATTCTAGTGGGAAAACAATTTCCCCTCCATTTGCATATTCATTTTAATATTTCAGTATTCTTGAAAATATACATATATAAGTGTTATCCATAATATAAAAAATTTTTATAATATATAAAATTTTTCTGTATATAAATATATATGTGAAGATATTTATATTTTGTTTATTTATTTATTTGAGATGGAGTTTTGCTCTTTTTTTTTCAGTTTTATGAGTGTGTATTAGCAGAGTATAGGCAATTAGCATGCCAAGCATTCATCACAAGTGATTCATTTAATTTCTTTTACATCACATTTCTGGTCACAAACCTGCTCTTATGTCTTATTTATTCTTGCAATTTTATTTAGATAGATAGATAGATGATAGATATTTAGATAGATGTGTGTGTCTGCTAATATATACATATAACTCCCCAGTCTTTATCTGCATACTTTATCCATGAGCTACCTAGGGCAGGCACCCTCAGCTCCCATTTAGTGCCCAACACATGGCAGAGTTGAGTGTCAGTTGGTGGCTGGCACCTCCCCTGACCAGTGCCCACAGGGAGCATGCAGTCTCTCACCATCTTGGAAGTGGACAACATGGACAAGAACAAGACCCTTGAGGTCTGGGACTCGGAGCTGGGCTTGGTCTTCCCAGTGATCCACCTCTTGTATTCTTCTCGTACCTGGAGAAGGAGACACACCCCCAGATGCAGGGAAATGGTCCAGGGACAGGGATGTTGGGTGGAGGGATGGGGGGGATGGGGAAGGCAGCAGCTACACACCTGGTGGTTGAGCAGACAGTGAATGAGGAAGATGAAGGCCCCCTGCAGGCTGTTGATGATGGTGAACAGGTAGGCCATGACACCTGCCACAGGTCCAAACTGAAAAATGCCCAGCACCCAGGAGCAGCCCAGGATGAAGAGCTGGGCAAAGGCCTTGAAGGTCAACAATCTAGGGAGAAGATGTACAGGGTGTAAGGCTCTGGGAGGTGGCTAGTGTCTTCATAGACTGTTGGGAAGAAATGCTAGGTGCTGCAAAGAAGAATCAGCACTGAGATGGCCAGGTGTGGTAGTTCACACCTATAATCCCAGCACTTTGGGAGGCTGAGGCAGGTGGATCACAAGGTCATGAATTCAAGACCAGCCAGGCCAAGACAGTGAAATCTCATCTCTATTAAAAATACTAGCCAGGTGCGGTGGCAGGTGCCTATAATCCCAGCTACTGGGGAGGCTGGGGCAGGGAATTGCTTGAACCCAGGAGGTGGAGGTTGCAGTGATCTGAGACTGCCACTGCATTACAGCCTGGTCAAAAAAAAAAAAAAAAAAAAAGAATCAGCCCTGAGACAAAGGATCTCTCAGCAAGGCAATTTACTTTCTGCAGAAAGGGTACTTCTCATGATGGAGCAATGTCAAGAGCACCCTGAACAAAGGAGGGAAGGAGTTTTTATTTCTAATGCAGCTTGTCTTTGCTACTGTGTCCTGTCTCCATTGGCTGGAGTTGGACTGCACAATCTAAGCTGAGCCTGGGTGACTGATTTGAAAAGTGCAGGAATGTGGTTATACCCATGGAGAGTGCAGTTTTAGGGGAAGGAGCCATTGTGACAGGAGGGGTAATCTATACAGTGGGTAGCAGATATGGAATGTGGTCTCTATAGATAAGGACTGGCAGAAAGTTTGTCTACCAGGGCAGGGGATACAGAGAGTGAGAAAGTCTAGTTTTGAAAGCAGGGAACAAAGAGCAAGGATGCTGAGCAAGTTAACTTTTTGAAGAGAAACTCTTTTTATATCTAACATGGGCCACATTTCCAGAAATGGTCTGAGGCTGCCACTGTGCAATTTGCTACTTGAGTGGGGACAGATACAGGGTGGGATCTCCAAGCTTAGGTGTATGGGAAAATCAAATCCTATAGGTATTTAAAATGCAATCAGGCTGGGTGCAGTGGCTCATGCCTGTAATCCCAGCACTTTGGGAGGCTGAGGTTGGTGCATCACCTGAGGACAGGAGTTCGAGACCATTCTGGCCAATATGGTGAAACCCTGTCTCTACTGAAAATACAAAAGTTAGCTGGGCATGGTAGTGAGCACCTGTAATCCCAGCTACTTGGGAGGCTGAAGCAGGAGAATCACTTGAACCTGGGAGGTGAAGGTTGCAGTAAGCTGAGATTGTGCCATTGTACTCCAGTCTGGGTGACAAGAGCAAAACTCCATCTTAAAAAAAATGCAATCAGTTTCCAATATACATGGATACTGTGCACACATGAATTTGGTGATTTTTTTTTAAAGACAGTCTTACTCTGTCGTGAGGCTTGAGTACAGTGGCGTGATCTTGACTCACTGCAACCTCCACCTCCTGGGTTCAAGAGATTCTCCTGCCTCAGGCTCCTAAGTAGCTGGGACAAGAGGTATTTGCCACCATGCCCAGCTAATTTTTGTATTTTTAGTAGAGATCAGGTTTCACCATGTTGGCCAGGATGGTCTTGATCTCTTGACTTTGTGATCTGCCCGCCTTGGGCAAAGTGGTGAGATTATAGGCGTGAGCCAATGGTGTGATCTTCTAAACAGACCTCATCATCTCTGTCTCAGGCATGGGACCCAACACACAAAAAGTGCTCAAATAACTTTTCTGGGAAGAAGGAAAAGGAAATTAAAAGAGGAGGGGAGAGGAAAAAGGGCTGCACCTGGTGTCTTTTAGTGTTGAGACTTCGGCATTGACGCTGGAAAGCCTCTGCCTCAGGATCCACAAGGTCCAGGTCAAGAGGATGGAATTAATCTGCGAAGTCAAGCAGCAAGATGGAGAGACTGGAAATACAAATGGGCAACGACCAGAACGACTATAAAAGGAGAACTCTGGGCTGGGTGTGGTGGCTCCTGCCTGTCATCCCAGCACTTTGGGAGGCTGAGGCGGGTGGATCACTTGAGGTCAGGAATTTGACAGCAACCTGGCCAACATGGTGAAATCCTGTCTCTACTAAAAATACAAAAATTATCTGAGCATGGTGGCAGGTGCCTACAATCCCAACTACTCAGGAGGCTGAGGCAGGAGAATTGCTTGAACCTGGGAGGCAGAGGTTGCAGTGAGCCAAGATCATGCCACTGCACTCCAGCCTGGGCGACCCAGCGAGACTTTGTCTCAAAAAAAAAAAAAAAAGGAGAACTCTGACCCACAATCGACGGCAACCAATCTAGAAAGCTAAACAATGACCCCTGTAGCAACTGAACAAGACAACCAGAACCTGGTTAATAACTCCCTACTTTTCCTTCCTGCTTCCAACTTAGGATCTTCCCTAATTTTTGTCCCTACTTCTAACTTACAACCAACATGTAAAAGCCAATATACATCCCTAATCAATCACACAGGATACCCCGCTCCTAGTTAGCCACATACTGCCTGCCCATCCATGCATCAGCCTCCCATCAGGTCATACCTGTAGACTTCTCTTTTTTTTTTTTTTTTTTTGAGACGGAGTTTCGCTCTTGTTACCCAGGCTGGAGTGCAATGGTGCGATCTCGGCTCACCGCAACCTCCGCCTCCTGAGTTCAGGCAATTCTCCTGCCTCAGCCTCCCAAGTAGCTGGGATTACAGGCACACGACACCATGCCCAGCTAATTTTTTGTATCTTTAGTAGAGACGGGGTTTCACCATTTTGACCAGGTTGGTCTCGATCTCAT
>CM052668.1:5426689-5455784 GCA_028533165.1 Leontopithecus rosalia | reverse complement strand
CTTCTCTTTTTCCCTCTATAAACCTTCCCCACTTCTCTACCTGCCTTTGAGTCTGAGCCGATGCAAGTGATGGTAGCTGACTCCCGCACTGCTAGATGGCAGCAGTCTCTGAATAAACAGCCTTTGCTTGTTCTCGATGGTCTCTCTGTTTATTTTCCCAAGGTGCATCCAATATGTTAGGACATAGACTGTGACCTTGAGTGGAGCGTTTATTATCTTCTAAAACCCTCCCTCAAAAGCATCCCTGACTGAGACATACATACTCCCAGGGCAGGGTCTCTTCACCTGGGCAACACTGACGTGTGGGTCAGACCAATCTTGGTGTGTGGGGGCAGTGGGGGGAAGGAGGCTGCCGTGTGCACAATCGAAGGAGCATCCCTGGCTTCTGCACACTAAATGCCAGTAGAACCCGCCTTTTCTAGTTGTAACAACCAAAAATGTCTTCAAACATTGCCAACTTCCCCTGAGAGGGTAACAGTACGAGTGGAGAACCACTGCCCCAGGGGAGTTGTTTTTTTCCAGATCAGTAAAACTTCCAAGAAAGCCCAATGTCCTTGAAGATTTGGGAATGGGTAAGATAAACATTGACGACGATGATGATGATGATGATTACTACTACTGAGACAGAGTCTTGCTCTTGTCTCCCAGGCTGGAGTGTAATGGTGCGACCCTGGCTCACCGCAACCTCTGCCTCCCAGGTTCAAGTGATTCTCCTGCATCAGCCTCCCGAGTAGCTGGGATTACAGGCATGTGCCACCACGCCCGGCTACTCTTGTATTTTGAGTAGAGACGGGGTTTCTCCATGTTGATCAGTCTAGTCTCAAACTCCCAACCTCAGGTGATCTGCCTGCCTCGGCCTCCCAAAGTGCTGGGATAACAGGCGTGAGTGAACATGCCACCTTTTTTTTTTTTTTTGAGCTGGAGTCTCACTCTGTCGCCCAGGCTGGAGTGCAATGGTGAAAATTTGGCTCACTGCAACCTCCATGCCTCCTGGGTTCAAGCTATTCTCCTGCCTCAGCCTCCTGAGTAGCTGGAATTACAGGTGGTCACCACCACACCTGGCTAATTTTTTATATTTTTAGTAGAGATGGGGTTTTGCCAAGGTGGCCGGGCTGGTCTTGAACTACTGACCTCAGGTGATCCACCCACCTCAGCCTCCCAAACTGTGGGATTACAGGCGTGAGCCACCATGCCTGGCCTAGAAAGGAGAACACTTGAGTGGCATAAGTGACTCTCTCAGTTGTACATGTCCCTGGAAATTCCTGATCCCACAGTCTCCTTGCTCCTCCTCCAGAACACGCTTCACCAGGCTATTGTAGTGTTTGCTTACCATTATGACAGCGCAAACTGGCCCCAAGAAACTCCAGATGAACCCTGTCTCTGTATTCAGCCAGCAGCTATGGAGAGAAATAGGAGTCAGCGCTCTTCTCAGAGTCCTGACCTGAGTTAGCCCTGTCCCAACAAGCGCCCTCGTGGAGGAGAACGTTGGGAGGTGAGACCCGGAGGATGTTCAGGATGGTTCCGGTTGCAGTACGGTTTCCTTAGACCTCAGCGCTTCCTCTTTTAGACCTTCTTCCTCTGCAAATGTACCTTTGGCACAGACATGTACCTGGGAAATGCTTACCCAGTGCCCAAGGTTGAGCTCATTTCCCAGTTCACTACTTTGTAATCCCTGTTAGGACCAACTGGTAGAAGCCAATATGCACTCCTAACCAATCACATAGGATACCCCCCTCCTAGTTGGCCACTACAGCTTGCCCATCCATGCGACACCCTCCAATCAGGTCATCCCTGTAGACTTCTCTTTTTTCCTCCTATCCAAACTCTCCGCTGGTACACCTTGTCATTTAAACCTCAGCTCAGGCCTGGCATGAGGACTCACATCTGTAATCCCAGCACTTTGGTAGGCCAAAGCTGGTGGATCACCTGAGGTCAGTAGTTGGAGACCTGCCTGGCCAACATGGCAAAACCCCGTATCTACTAAAAATACAACAAATAGCCAGGCATGGTGGCAGATGCCTGTAACCCCAGCTTCTTGGGAGGCGGAGGCAGGAAAATTGCTTGAAGCCGGGAGGTGGACGTTGCAGTGAGCTGAGATCGCGCCATTGCACTCCAGCCTGGGTGACAAGAGCAAAACTCTGCCTCAAAAATAAATAAATAAATAAATCTCAGTTCAAATGTCACCTTCTCTGAGAAGCCACTCCTGACTGTCCTTAGATAAGGCATCCTTTCTCTACTCCTGGTATCCATCTAGCAGAGTTCACTGCATTTTGAAAATAGCAGCTACCACTATCATAAGTCACCTTGTTTAGTTGCTTGCTAGACTAGAGTTGCATGAGAATTTGGGCCTTGGGTGTTTGTTCATCTCTGAACTCCCAGCACCCAGTGTAAAGCCTAGCATAGAGAAGACATTTCATAATTGTTTATTTAAAGGAAGGAAGGAAGAAAGGGAGGGAGGGAGGGAAGGGGGGATAAGGGAAAGGAGGAGGAAGGAAGGAGGGAAGTGAGGAAGGGAGGAATGAATGGAGGAGGGAGAGAAGGAAGGAGGGAGGGAGAGAGGAGGGGAAGGGAGGAGGAAGGAACAGAGGAGACAGGAAGAGAGGGAGGGCAGGAGGGAGAAAAAAGGGATTTCCTCTTTCTATTATGTCCCTAGTGTACATTAGCTGCTTTTACACAACAATCATTCTGTCATGTTCAATAACAGCACTCCAATATTCCCTTAGCAGAAGTATTCCTCTCCCACCTTCACTCCCACCCCCCATGTCATATACACAAGGAAAGGAAAATAATCAAGTTAGGCCAACCAGATGTTCTCTCCCTGGGACGTAAATCTCAAATAGTAGTGACCCTGGATTTGTGCAGTGCACAACCTGTGTTGCTGTACATGGTGGTCCTGAAACCAACAGTACATAAAGAGCTCGATAAACAGTAGCCACAACCACTGTTACCATTGTGACTCTTCTTGTTGCTCATGTCATGATCACCACGAGCCCTGGCAACAGGGTCTTCAGGAAGAGAGAGGATGCCACTCACCGATTATACATTCCATAGCCTTGTGGCTGCACACTGGCAGAGATCACCACCACCAGCCCCGGCAGCCCATAACCAAAGACACAGAGGTACGGCATCTTGATGTTGCGAGAGCTGAAGTAATTCACCACCTTCAGGTTTCTGACCATCAGGAAGAGCATCACAGCTTCCACCAGCATCCAGAAGAAGCAAGCAAGGAAAAGGTAGTGCAGGAAGCCTGCAATGATGGCGCAGCCCATCTGGAGGGGAGAAGCATGCACATCAGGATCCTTCACTCCAGAGAGAAATTGAGCAGGAGAAAGGAAGAGAGAGACTCCTTGGATGGAAGTTCCCAAAACCTAGTTCATTCATTCATCTCACAAACATGTATAGAGATTCTCAGTGGTTCCTGACCAGAGACAGCACCGTCTCTTCGTAAGGGGGTCTCATCGTCCTGGTTTGTCTGGAACTGAGATTTCTCAAGATGCATGACTTTCAGTTCTAAAACAGGAAGAGTTTCAGGAAAACTGATTGTGGATCACCTTACTTTAGGGAATGGTTGAAACTGAGGCTTCCTTGTAAATAAAGTTTTATTGGCTGGGCATGGTGGCTCACGTTTGTAATCCCAGCACTTTGGAAGGCCGAGGCAGGCAGATCGCTTGAGCCCAGGTGTTTGAGACCAGCCTGGGCAACATGGCAAACTCCCCCCACCACCATACAAAAATGCAAAAATTAGCCAGTCATGGTGGCACATGCCTGTGGTCCCAGCTACTTGGGAGGCAGAGGCAGGAGGATTGCTTGAGCCCAGGAGGCTGTAATGAGCTGTGATTCAGCCACTGCACTCCAGCCTGGGTGACAGAGAAAGACCCTGTCAAAGTCAAAAAAGAAAGGAAGAGAAGGGAAGGGGAAGGGAGGGGAGGGGAGGAGAAGGGAGGGGAGGGGAAGGGAAAGAGAAAGGAAAGGGAGGGAAAGGGAGGGGAAGGAAGGGGAAGTAGAGATTCTAAGCTGTAGCATTACTGACATTTGTGACATTATCTCGGGATCATTCTCTGTCATGGGGGTGGGGCTCTCTTGTGCTCTACAAGATATTTAGCACCATCTCTAACCTTTACCCACTAGATGCCCATAGCACGCTCCTCCAGTTGTGACAACCAAAATGTCTCTAGACATTGCTGCGTCTCCCCTGGGGGGAATAGCACCCAGGAGAGAACCTCTGGTTTAGAAAGTAATAGGAGGGGCCAGGCATGGTGGCTCATGCCAGTAATCCCAGCACTTTGGGAAGCCAAGGCGAGTAGATCACCTGAGGTCAGGAGTTTGAGACCAGCCTGGCCAACGTGGTGAAACCCCATCTCTACTAAAAATACAAAAAGAAAAAATTAGTGGGGCGTGATGGCTCATGCCTGTAGTCCCAGCTACTTGGGAGACTGAGGCAGGAGAATTGCTTGAACCCAGGAGGTGGAGGTTGCAGTGAGCTGAGATTGTGCCATTGTGCTCCAGCCTGGGCAATAAGAGTGAAACTCTTTCTCAAAAATAGAAACAAAAAACAAAAACAAAACAAACAAAAAACAAGTAATAGGAGGAAGCACTGCAATTCATTTCAAGATCAGGGCATAATTTAAACTGAGAGCTGTCACAAGGAGTCAAGCAGGTGAGAAGCCGGAAGTGTTACAGGCAGAGGGCACGGCATATGCAAAGGCCCTGAGGTAGGAACAGGCATAGAGGGGGTTGGATAGGAATGAGCTGAGGCAGATGGGGAGAAGATGGGGCTCGGTGAGGACACAGCCTGGGCAATGTAGACCTGGTTGTCAGTCTTGTCTATACCGGCGAGGAAGACAGTCTTGGCCAAGAGGAGGCACACGCAGAGGTGCAGGTGGAGGTAGGTGTTGTGATTTCGGATGGAGCGACACAGCAGAAAGGTGGTGATGGCCAGGATGAGGCACACCAAGGAGATGATGATGCCCACGTGGCTAATAACGTACAAGGAGAACTCCATCTGTCAGGAAGGAATTCCATAGTTGGAATCTGAGAACAGGATCAAAATCCCCCCAGGCGGGGAAAAAGAGTTATCCAAAACCCTTGCTCAGACAAAATTAGCTTGGGGGCCTTTTCTCCCTCTAACACTCAGAGTGAACTAGATCTTGTCCTTCATTATCCTTTGCAATCCATTGGCATCCACCAGCTCCTGTTCCCAGCTGTGTCCTATGCGCTACTCCATGTTTTACTGGGGCTGCATGTCCACAAACTACATCTCCCAGAATCCTTTGGAACTAAGGTCCTGGATATAATCTAGGTTCTCCAGTGAGCTAGATCTGTGAAAGTTTTGGAATGCAGAAGGGAGGCAAATATCAGCTTTCTGCAGACAGGAGTGAGCTGTGGCTTAATTCCACATTTCAACTGTCCAGTCCCCAGTTTCATGGTGGAGTGGGATGGCAAAATGACAGCAGTAATTTCTGAGTTACAGCTGCATTGGGGGATGACCTTGAAGCCAAAATCCAAGTGGCAGCCCCCTGACTTCAACTCCTCCATCCTCTCCCAGAGATTTTTGTGAGCACCCAATTCCCTGTGTTAAATCCGTTTCTGCTTGAAATACCTGGAGTGGTTTTGCTTCCTGTATTGAATCCCAACTGATAATGGACACATTCAAGAATGCTCCAACTTTGGGAGTGGAACACGACACACTAAGTCATTCTTCTATGCCATGTATTCATAATTAATTTTAAAATGAATTTTAAATGTATCCGAGGGCTTTCTGTGGGTGAAACATAGGCTAGGCACCATCTTCTGAGTACCTCTCTATGATACTGTCACAAAGTGGTTAAGAAAACTGACCATTGGCTGGGCACGATGTCTCATGCCTGTAATCCCAGCACTTTGGGAGACCGAAGTGCGTGGAACACCTGAGGTCAGGAGTTCAAGAGCAGCCTGGACAACATGGCAAAACTTTGTCTCTACTAAAAATGAAAAAAAAAGCTGGGCATGGTGATGGGCCCCTGTAATCTCAGCTACTTGGGAGGCTGAGGCAGGAGAACCACTTGAACTTGAGAGGCAGAGGTTGCAGCAAGCTAAGATCAAGATTATGCCATTGCACTCCAGCCTGGAGGATAAGAGTGAAACTCAGTCTCAAAAAAAAAAAAAAGAAAGAAAGAAAGAAAGAAAGAAAGAAAGAAAGAAAGAAAGAAAGAAAGAAGGAAGGAAGGAAGGAAGGAAGGAAGGAAAAAAGAGAAAAAGAAAACTGACCAATTTCTAGTTGTGTGAATTGGACAAGACACTTAACTGCTCTGTGCCTCAGTTTCCCCATCTGTTAAAAAGAGAATATTAATGGTAACTGCCTTAGAGAGTTGTTTTAGGAGGATTAAATGAAAACATTTAAAGTACAACTGTGCCAGAAACAAACCATATAAATCTTAGTTACTGTCATGATTTTTTGTTCTCATTTTTGAGATAACAGAGCTGGGCTCAGCACAGAAATGTTAAGTGACTTTTCCAAGAAAGCTAGAAAGTGGTAGAGACGGGACTTGAAACTAAGTCAGTTTTGCTCTGGATCCAGTTCTCTTAAATCCTAAGGCAAGTGGTCCTCGAAATGCCACACGAGGCCTTCCTGGTGGGGAATTAAACCTTGGGTCTATCATGATAGGAAAGGATACTTTGTACAACACTAATGAGGATGTCCTTCCTCTCTGCCAAGTTGACTCATTCACCAAGGCTAATTTCATATTCTATTTCCCCCCAATCTATCATCAGCTTTCTTGGAAACACCTCTAAATTCTTACAGCATTACTTCCTCATCCATTTGCACAGTTTAGTGGAAATGGATCCACTAAAGTTGGTTTAGGAGGATTAAATGAAAACATTAAAGTACAGCTTTGGAACCAGACTTCCCCGGATTTCAGTTCCACCTCCACCAGTTTCTAGCTTCATGACTTGACAGGCCACTGACCCGTTGGTCTCCCATCCTGTGAAATGGTCTAAAACCACTTAAAGAGTCCAGCACACTGTAGGTGCTCATGAAGTAAGATCTGTGAGGGCCAGGTGTGGTGGCTCATGCCTGTAATCCCAGCACTTTGGGAGACCGAGGTGGGTGACTCACTGGAGGTCAGGAGTTTGAGACCAGCCTGGCCAACCTGGTGAAACTGTCTCTACTAAAAAGACAAAAATTAGTTGGGCGTGGTGGCAGGGGCCTGTAATCCCAGCTACTCAGGAGGCTGAGGCAGGAGAATCACTTGAACCTGGGAGGTGGAGGTTGCAGTGAGCCAAGATCATGTCATTGCATTCCAGCCTGGGCAACAGAACAAGACTCTGTCTCAAAAAAAAAAAAAAAAAAAAAGTAAGACCTGTGATTGCTATAGTGCCTGGCCCTATTTAGGGTCATTATTTCTCATTTTACATTTGAGTTTTGTGACTTCCCAATCAGACTGTAAATTCCACAGAGGCAAAGGCATATCACCTACTCCTTCTGTCCCCATGACTCCGTCAACACCCAACCCCATGGGAGACACACAACAGTTGTTTAATCAGTATTTTCACATTGGATTTGGAGGCAGATATTCTGCCTCAGGAAACAAATCCTCATTACTGACCATGAGCTCCCCAGACGCCATGATAATGGCAAGATTTGCCAAGTGATTGCAGCTGCAGATGGTATACACCTCAGAAGCTTCCAGGACCACACAGCCAGAGGGTGTCCATCTCCCACCCTCCACATCTGTCCTCCAGGAAACGCAGATAGGCTTCTCAAACTTCTGCTTTGGCTGAAAAAAAAAAAGGCCCAGGTCACCTGTGAATCCCCCTCAAATGGATTAAATATGACCATCCTCAAGAATCACTAGGGACGAGAATACACAGGGTATGCTCTGAGGGAATGGGACAAAAAATATTTCATTATGCAATAAGGGCCAGTCTGATGAGGCAGCTTATGTTCCTGTTGCTAGAAGAAAACTCCTCCTTTCACCAAATCCATAATAAGGCCTTCTGCAAAGTCATTCGTTTATTCACGTGTGTGTGTGTGTGACAGTCTCACTCTGTCACCCAGGCTGGAGTGCCACGGTGGAGTATAAATATATACTACAACTCCTGCCTCCCAGGTTCAAGCAATTCTTCTGCCTCAGCCTCCTGAGTAGCTGGGGTTACAAGTGCCTACCACCATGCTTGACTAATTTTTGTACATTTAGTAGAGATGGGGTTTTCCCATGTTGGCCAGACCAGTCTTGAACGCCTAACATCAAGTGATCCACCTGTCTCAGCCTTCCAAAATTCCAGGATTACAGGCATGCATCACCACACCGACCTAATTTTTGTATTTTTAGTAGAGACAGGGTTTCTCCATGTTGGCCAGGCTGGTCTCGAACTCCTGACTTCAAGTGATCCACCCACCTAGGCCTCCCAAAGTGTTGGGACTACAGGCGTGAACCACCATCCCAGACTTGTTCAATGCGTTTTTATTGAATATCTATTGCATGCCTTGACCTGTACTGATTATGGGAGACATTAGTAAATAAAATAGACATAAAATTCTTCCCCCGAGGAGATCATAGTGCAGCGGGAAGAAAAACATATAAAAACCAAGTAAGCAGAGAAATATTTTTAGTAACAGTTTAAGAAACAACAATATATTTTAAGAATGTATACTAGAGGCTGGGTGTGGTGCTCATGCCTGTCATTCCAGCACTTTGGGAGGCTGAGGCAGCCAGATCACCTGCGGTCGGGAGTTTGAGACCAGCCTGGCCAACAGGGTGAAACCCCATCTCTACTAAAAATACAAATGTTAGTCTGGCATGGTGGTGGGCGCCTGTAGTCCCAGCTACTCAGGAGGCTGAGGCAGGAGAATCACTTGAACCAGAGAGGCAGAAATTGCAGTGAATCGAGATTATACCATTGCACTCCAGCCTGGGCAATAAGAGTGAAACTCTATCTCTGAAGAAGAAGAAGAAGAAGAAGGAGGAGGAAAGAAGAGGAGGAAGAAGAAGAGGAGGAGGAGGAGGAGGGAGAGGAGGAGGAAGAGGAGGAGCAAATACTACATAGCAGGATCGAGGATCCAATCAGATCAAGCCCTGGCATCACTCCATGGCAGGATCAATCAGATCACACCTTCCACCATCACTTCATTGCAAGATGCAATCAGATCACAACTCATCACACACTGACTATAAAACCTACCCCAGTTCCCCAGCTTGGGGAGACAGATTTAAGCCAGACTCCTGTCTCCTTGCTTGGCAGCCTTGCAATAAACTTTTCTCTCTACAAAAACCCGGTCCTTCAGTGGACCAAATGGACCTAGTTCTGTTTGGTAACAGTGGGAGAGGTCATTCCTCTAGAGGTGACTTCTGTTAATTGGCTTTAATTGCTAGAAATTGTGGAAGCTTACCGCCTCAATAGCTTCCCATAAAAAACGAGAGTTAAGGCAACTTAGAGATGAGGAGTTCCCAACAGGTAGACGGGAATCTCAGTAGCGACCTCTTCACAAACCTGAATGTTCTCCAGAGTGTAGATGACTGGATCTGAGAAACCATCTTTCTTCTCCCCAGTCATGATGCCCCCAACAACTCGAGAATTCATCTTCAGCTTCACCTTAGAGCTGGCCAAGGGAGTCTGGGGGTTGTGGAAGAAGTGCTCATCTAAAACAGACTCCACGCCCACAAAGGAGACAAAAGCCACGCCAGTGGTCCCTGCAGGTTTCCCCAAATGAAAAATGGGGGGAAATCGTTTGCTTGTTATTATGGAAGACTTACACACACACACACACACACACACACACAAAACCCTACACAGACACAAACACACACATACACAGAGAGAAAATATATTTTTAAATTTAAAAATATATTTAAATATAATTTAAATAAATTTAAATTATTTTAAAAACAATTTTAAATATAAAAAATTATGTTAAATTATTTTAAATATAAAAATGATTTTAAAATAAAAATACTTTTAAATTTAAATTTTATTTAAAAATTATTTTAAATATAAAAAATCTTTTAAATATGAAAAATGACTAGTGAGACGTTTTAATCCTTCTTTTCTTGTACTAAGCCTTTGAAATACAGTGTTTATTTTAGGTTTACAGAACCTCTCAACCTGGATTAATCACATTTCAAGTGCTCAACAGCTGCATGTGACCAGTACATATCATATAGGCCAGTGAAGGTCTCAGTGCTCCAGTATCATAAGGTTATTTAATATTTGACTTCCCTAGCAGATGGAAAACTCTCTGAGAGTGTGGGCCATTTCTGCCCTCATTGGTTCTCAACCATCTGGTACTGGTCTTGGTACCTTGAAGGTGACCAACAAATGTTAATTGATGAAATACACCATAACCTGTATTCTCGGGAGAGGAACTGTACCTCTGGATTCAGATTCCTCAATTGTGGAACACCTGATCTTTATCTGATCCCGTTTAGCTGCCAAACTCAAAGTCACATTCTCTTCACTGCATTCTTTGTCAATAACTTTGCTCTCGATGTCTGAAAAGAGAAAGGGGGAGTTCGTATGAGGTCACTCAGAAAGTCGGTCCTGAATTTGGTTTCTGTGCAAAAAAGGTACACTTCGTGGCAAGCAAAGGAAAGAGAAAGTTCAATTCATCATAGGAAAGATCTTGAGTCCCATGATGAATGACCACAGCGCTAAACAAATGAGAAACCCAGCTGGAGTGTTAGAAGTGACCTCTCACATCCCAGAGGGTGCATCAGGGAAAGATGGAGTTGAAATCAACAGCAATAGTAGGCAACAGTCATGATCTTCTCTCTACTCCAAACTTACATGTTTTCTAAAACCAAAAGAAATAGTAGAGGATTGGGGCAAGCCTAGCATAATAAATAAGAGCTCGGGTTTTGCCGTCAGATGGTAGTAACCAGGAGGTCCAGCTCTGTCACACACTAGCTGCCTAAATTTGACCATTGACTTAACATCTCTGGCCTTTTATTTTTCTTCTGTATCATGGCAAGCATTGCATAACCTATCCTAGTGGCTCTTCATGAAAATAAGATGGATAATAGAACCAGAAGTATCCTTGTGAAATATAAGCCAGAGAATACCACACCTGTTCCCAAATTTTCCAATGCCCTTTTTACCTTACTTTAAATAAAATCTTGGCTGGGTACAGTGGTTCAGGCCTGTAATCCTAATACTTTGGGAAGCCAAACGGGGATTGCTTGAGCTCAGGAGTTCAAGATCACCATGGGCAACATAGCAAGACCTCATTTCTACCAAAAATTTTAAAAACTAGCCAAGCATGGTGGTGCACATCTATCGTATCAGCTACTCAGGAGGCTGAGGCAGGAGAATTGCTTGAGCCTGAGAGAGCAAAGCTGCAGCGAGCTATGTTCATACCACTGCACTCCAGCCGGGGTGACAGAATGAAACCCTGTCTCTAACAGAAGAAAAAGAAAGGAAAAAAGAAACCTCAAGCCACTACATTTATCTACATTTCCATCTCCCTTCCTTTCTCCTATTGCTCTCATGAACCTCAATGCCACTTCAGCCACAATGGCCACCTCACTGTTCCTTGAATTCTCCAGGTATTCCTGCACTCGCTCTTTCTCCAGATATTTACATGGCTTTCCTCCCTGACATCCCTGCCCCAATGAGACTCACTCTAATCACACTATGTAAAATAGCAACTCTCTCTCTAATCCCGACCCTCTCTAACCTCCCTAGCCTGTTGTATTTTTCTCGATAGCACTACCTCTATTTGGTATACCAGATGTCTGTTTATTATCTGACTCAACTTACTAAAGTATGAGATTCATGAGGTTAACTTTGTTCACTACTGATGGGAGTCCACCAAACACTCTATTTCCACATCTTGGGCTTCTGGGCATTCATTAGGTTGGAACTTCCTAGGTTTATGTGAATTACACTGGAACAGCTACCAGGAGTGGGGTGCTAATGTAAAAGATCTACAGCACCCACTGTTCCCAAGTACTCATCTATCAAGTACATATGCGTCAGGAAAGGATCAGTCTTGCAGCAGTAACAAACAACCTAAGTCTTAGTGGATTAAAAAATAACAAGTGTTTTTTATCTCATTAATGCTTTGTGTCTGCTGTGTTGACTTGAGGCCATGTTCTATGTTGTCTTTATTCTGGGACCCAGGCAGATGGAGCAGTTGTAATCTGAAGCACTGCTAATCATATGGGCAGAGGGAAAGAAAGTTCTGGAAAGTCTCATACTGGCAACTACTCTATTTCACAATTTATCGGCCTGAACTAGTCCCCAGATCCCACCTAACTGTACAGTAGCCAGGAAGTACAATTCTACCATGGGCTCAGCATGGCAAACGGGAAGTACTTGAACACGGACAATGACTGTCATACGTTAGCTCCTCACATAACAAGCAATCAGCAAGTATTTGTAGAACAAATTAATGATATGGTCTTAGCACAGTGCCTGGCCTTTGCTAAGTGCTCAGTGAATGGAAAATGTTGTTAATATGGTTAGACTTGCTTTGCTGTGAATTCAAGGTTTTTTTTGAAATTTCTACTTTTTTTTTTGTACTTTAGGTTCTGGGGTACATATGCAGGTCATGCAGGATTGTTGCATAGGTACATACGTGGCAAAGTGGTTTGCTGCCTCCATCCCCTGTCACCTATATCTGGCATTTCTCACCATGTTATCCTTCCCCAACCTCCCCACCCACCACTGTCCCGAGTTCAAGGTTTTTAAACAGTTGAGGAAAGAATGGGTGGGAAAACCCATGGAAAATCCCATTGCCAAAGTCATCTCTCAAAATCATCACCGAGATGTAACCTTGCAACAAAGGGTATCTCCTACCTAAGTATTCTGTCTGGACAGTCTGAGTGGCATTCTCTGAGGGTCTCAAAAAAGCTGCCAGCGTTGTGCTTTCCACACTCTCCAGGAAGACTGTGGCCAGGGAGGATGTCTCTTTCTTGGTGAAGTTGGTCCATGTGGACATTTGTTCAAGCACAGGAACAAAGCTCTCAGCCATACTCTGCAAGGAAAGACATGTTTGCTCATATTCTCTCTCTCTCTCTCTCTCTCTCTCTCTCTTTCTCTCTCTCTCTCTCTCTCTCTCTCTCTCTCATTAATGAAATAACAGCTGTCCTTTTTGTCATTAGGCTGGGAGTCAACCCAAAGGAGAATAAAAAGGGGCATCCACTAGGGCTCCTTTTCCTCATTCAAGAAGCTCCAATAGAAATAAAACTTGAGGCTGGGTGAGGTGGCTCACGCCTGTAATCCCAGCACTTTGGGAGGCCCAGGTGGGCGAATCACAAGGTCAGGAGTTCGAGACCAGCCTGGCCAAAAGAGTGCAACCCCATCTCTACTAAAAATACAAAAAGTACTAGCCAGGCATGGTGGCAGTTGCTGTAATCCCAGCTACTTGGGAGGCTGAGGCAGGAGAATCACTTGAACCCGGGAGGAGGAGGTTGCAGTGAGCCAAGAACATGCCACTGCACTCCAGCCTGGGTGACAGAGCAAGGCTCCATCTCAAAAAAATTAATTAATTAATTAATTAATAAACATGGGGTAAGCAGGACATTTGAGAGATATTTGTCTAAGAGAAACAGGATGCTCTGAGCTCTGTAATCCCTGAAAGGCATAGGTGTGGGATCCCCTCCCCACTGGCATAGCAGAAATATCTCAACTAGAACCAACTCCAGGAAACACAGTACTCAATTCTACGGCAGATGAAATCTCTTCAAATGCTGCCCCTCTGATATGTTAAATCTATTCTTCTTAGCTGGGGAAATTATTTTATATGCTCAGGAAAGTTGGAAAGTTTTAGGCAAACTAAAAATCCTTAGCAGGATTTGTGTTAAATTTAGAAGGTTTTGACACAGTTAGCATAATCTAGAAACATCTGTTATGTGAAGGGTTGGGACCAGGCATGGTGGCTCATGCCTGTAATCTCAGCACTTTGGGAAGCCAAGGAGGGTGAATCATCTGAGGTCAGGAGTTCAAGACCAGCTTGGCCAACATGGTGAAACCCCATCTCTACTAAAAATACAAAATATTAGCCAGTTGTGGTGGCAGGCACCTGTAATCACAGCTACTTGGGAAGCTGAGGCAGGAGAAATGCTTGAACCCAGGAGGGTTGCAGTGAGCTGAGATCATGCCATTGCACTCCAGCCTGGGAAACAGAGCAAGACAGTCACAAAAAAAAGAGGTGTTCGAAGGAATAATTTGACACCTTAGAGAAGCTAATCAATTAACCACATGAGTTTATTGCAGAAAGCAGTTTGACTTGTCATTTTAATGTGGACAATTTAAGAGAACGTGGCTGTTTATAAACTGTATTGAATGTCTAAAAACAAATCTGAATCATTTTGATTAATTAGATTTATGAGTCACTCAGGACACAAATGACTTTGCCTGTTAGATTTGTAAGTCCTCTTCACTAGGTACTTCAAATTTGGGTGCAGTGGGGAGGGGGAATTGGAATATTTATAAACAGTATAAAACATTTGAGAAAATTGAACTGTTTTAAAATAGTGTCAACCATTTATCAAAATTTAATCCAAAAACCCTAGGAATGAATGTATACTTTATGAATAAATATATTCATTAAATTAATAAAATTACAAGCAAAAGTGTAATTCTTATTTTCATACCAAAATAACCAGATTTATGGAGAAAATGACAGTATGAATGAGTTCAACTTAAAGCTTAAAAAAGTCTAGGTTTTGGCCAGGCACCGTGGCTCATGGCTGTAATCCCAGCACTTTGGAAGGCAGAGGTGGGCAGATTACCTGAGGTTGGGAGTTCAAGACCAGCCTGACCAACATGGAGAAACCCCATCTCTACTAAAAATAAAAAATTAGCCAGGCATGGTGGCACATGCCTGTAATCCCAGCTACTCAGGAGACTGAGGCAGCAGAATTGCTTGAACCTGGGAGTCAGAGGTTGCAGTGAGCTGAGATCACGCCATTGCACTCCAGCCTGGGGGACAGAGCAAGACTCTGACACACACACAAAAAATCTACAACCCTAATAACCTAGCAACTCCTAGATATTTATGCTGGAGGAAGTAAAATTTATGTTCATACACACACAAAACTCTGTATGGATGTTTGTTTATAACAGCTCTATTGGATGGGCATGGTGGCTCATGCCTGTAATCCCAGCACTTTGGGAGGCTGAGGTGGGCAGATCACCTGAGGTCGAAAGTTCAAGACCAGCCTGACCAATATGGAGAAACCCTGTCTCTACTAAAAACACAAAACTTAGCCAGGCATGGTGGTACATGCCCGTAATCCCAGCTACCCAGGAGGCTGAGGCAGGAGTATTGCTTGAACCTGAGAGGCAGAGGTTGTGGTGAGCTGAAATTGTGGCCATTGCACTCCAGCCTGGGCAACAAGAACGAAACTCTCCTCAACAAATAAATAAATATCAGCTCTATTGATAATCTCTAAGATACTGGAAACAACCCAAATGTCTTTCAAAGATGAATGGATAAACAAATGGTGATACATTCATAAAATGAAATATTACTGGGTAATGAAAAAGGAATGAAGCACTGACCCATGCTACAACGTGAATGAACCCGGAGGACATCATGCTCAGTGGCAGAACTCAGACACAAAAGGACAAATCCTGTATGATCTCACTCCTAGAAGGTTCCTAGAGTTATCAGATTCTCAGAGACAGAAAGTAGGATGGTGGGAGCCAGGGCCTGGGGAGGGGGGATGGGAAGTGAGTGTTTCAGGGTAACAGAGGTTTTTTTGGGAAAGATGAGAAAGTTCTCAAGATGGATGGTGGTGATGGTTATATACCAACGAGAATGTCCTGAATCTCATTAACAATAAAAAGAAAGAAGGAGGAGGAAGAGGAAGAAATGGCACTCTACATACACACACCATCCAGGCATCACAAATGCATTATGCTGAGTGAAAGAAGCCGGTCTCAAGAGAGCACATACTATGTGATTTCATTTATGTAACATTCTTGAAAAGACAAAACTCCAGTGACAGAGACTAGGTCAGGGATGTGCAGAAGTTAGTGGTGGAGAGAGTATCTGACTACAGGGAGAAGCCAAAGGGAATTTTTGGAGATCATTAAACTGTTTTGCATCCTAATTATAGTGGTAGTTCCACAAATCTATTCAGGTGAGAAAACTCATCAAACTATACAAGGAAAAGCGTAATTTTACTGTATGCTAATTTTTTAAATCTTACAGCTATAAAAAATTAAATATTAATTCACAATCCATTAATTATAAAGAGATCTTTTTTTTTTGAGACGGAGTCTCACTCTGTCACCCAGGCTGGAGTGCAGTGGTGTTATCTTAGCTCACTGCAACCTCCACCTCCCAAGTTCAAGCAATTCTCCTGCCTCAGCCTCCCGAGTAGCTGGTACTATAGGAGCCTGCCACCATGCCTGGCTAATTTTCATATTTTTAGTAGAGACAGGGTTTTATCATGTTGGTTAGGCTGGTCTTGAACTCCTGACCTCAAGTGATCTACCCACCTCAACCTTCCAGAGTGCTGGGATTACCTGTGTGAGCCACCACACCTAGCCATAAAGATGCCTTTCTGCACCCAGAGTGTGTCCAGGATATTTGAAACTCAAAACACAATTTAAAAGACTCAATCATTACCTTCATGGAAATCACAGTCGTTTTATTTTCACACACATCGTCCAGAATGTCGAACATGTCATTTATTAGTGCACAAAGCGAGACCTGTGCCCCAGAAAAAAAGGGGGGGCATTTGTGAGCATAGATCGATCTGTTCCCCCAAGCATGTAATCTACAGATTAGTCCATGAAGCCCCATCCTATGAGGTGGTCCTGAATTCCTGAGTCTCTAGAATTCCCATGGAAATAAAAACTCATTGTTTGCTTAGAATTAGAATCACATCACCTTTTCCTTCCATGAATTAAAAAAAGCAAACATAAACAATAGCAAAACTACTTAGTGATATTAAAAGAAGAGGAAATGTGTGAACTAACAGCAGTCCATATGGAATATTATTCAGCCATGAAAAGGAATGAAGTTCTCTGATATGTACTACAGCATGAATGAATCTTGAAAATATCATGCTAAGTGAAAGAAGCCAGACATAAGGGAGCAAATATTGCATGATTCCATTTCTAGGAAATGCCAAGAACAGACAAATCCTTAGAGACAGAAAGCTGATCAGTGTTTACCATGGGCTAGTGGTGGAAGAGAATGGGGAGTGACTACTTAATAATAAAAATATTCTAGAACTAGAATTTTTATTACTCACGCCTGTAATCCCAGCACTTTGGGAGGCCGAGGCAGGTAGATCACCTGAGGTCAGGAGTTTAAGACCAGCCTGACCAACATGGCGAAACCCCATTTCTACCAAAAACACAAAAATTAGCCAGGCGTGGTGGTGGGTGCCTGTAGTCCCAGATACTCGTGAGACTGAGGTAGGAAGAATTTCTTGAACCCAGGAGGCAGAGGTTGCGGTAAGCCAAGATTACACCATTGCACTCCAGCCTGGGTGACAGAGCAAGACTCCATCTCAAAAAAAAAAAAAATTCTAGAACTAGATTGAGGTGATGATTGCATAGCATTGTGAATGGACCAAATGCCACTGAATCGTACACTTTAAAATAAAGTGATGAGTTTTATGTTACGTGTACCTCACTACAATTTAAAAAGAAAAACAGTGATCCAAGGCATGTGGGAATCCCAAAGCTATAATTTAGAAGCTCATACTTAGAATAGTGATATCAATTTCTAAAGAGGCCATGGAGTCTTTACTCATTGCAATGGCATCCTTAGACAGTCGGGATGTCCAAATTCCTTTTTGCGTGGCTGGCTGTGTAACACCCCCGCACCACCATCACTCAGTTACAGCACCAACACCTTCACTGGTGGTAAAGTCAATGTATTCTCTTGTTCTTTTATTAAGAGAATCCTCAAGCTTTAGACAGGCATACATCCTCTCTTCCCAGCTTCCCTTGCAATTAACTATGACCATGTGACTAATTTCTACCCAATCAGGTGCAAGCAGAAGTGGTACTGGGTCATACACTTAAAGAGAAGGATTGTGCTTTTTACTTCCTCTTCACCCCTTCTCACAAGCTGGAATGCAGATGTGACGGCAGGAGCTGGAGCAGCCATCTTGAACCACAAAGTGGGAGTCTTGTGTTGATGCTGGCAGAACGTAATGAAGCCATCGTATGTGCTCTGCATAGCTTACACCCAGACGGTTACAGAGGAGAAAAATAAACTGGCTGTCTAGTTTTGGCCACTATTACTTTTGCCTTTGTTAGAACTGCAAAAACAACATTCTACCTAAATGGCTTCTAGGAAAACCTCAAAAACTAGGCACCTTAAAAATACTTGCATATTCAGGTTTCACTGTGGTTCCCTCTTGGCATTGCTGGGCCTGCTCATTATTGGGTATCATATCTTCCTTACATTTGAAGGGCACCCCTAGGAAGAAAACAACAGCAACCAAACCAAACTTCAACCCCAGCAAAATATGATGAAAATTCAAGTCTGGTTCCATCTCCTCCCCTCTCCCACTTAAAATCCAACTACTGCCATAATGTACAAGGGGAAAAACAAACAAACCACAACGACACACTATAACACAAAGGACATGTTGACTACAACATAATTTTCTAATTTGTAATTACATGTTAACTACAACAAGCAATTTTCTAATTTGCTCTATTTCATTCAATATCATACCTCTTAGAGGCAATCAGGAATATGACCACAGATGTATGTTTTTTATATGTATGACATCTCACTCAATAGTATGCCCCTGCACAGCTCACATTCAAAGAGGCATGATATTGAGTGAAACAGATTAGAGAAGTCACACATATAAAAGCCGTACATCTATAGCCATGGGTAGTATGATACCATTTTTACAAAGCTTCAAAACAAGCACTACTAGGCAGATATTGTTTAGGGGCACATTCCAGGGGAAAATATTCTTTTAACTACGGAAATAATAAATTCCAAATTCCAAGTGTTTTTCTGAGGAGGATACAAGGAGACAGAGTGGAGAAGGAATGTAGAGGAGAACCAATGGCATTGATGATATTATCTTGATTATATCGGGAAGAACATCAGATCTATTCATTTGCTTGTTATACTTCATTGCCTCCAATAAGTTACACATATTTTTCATGTATTAAATAATCCATAATTTAATGGTTTTAAACCTTTCATGGTTCCCCATTGTTCCTGGGTGGGGGGGAATCTGAAATTCTGTTTTTAAAGACAGGGTCTCACTCTGTCACCAGGCTGAAGTGCAGTGGCATGATCATAGCTCACTGCAGCCTTGATCCCCTAGGCTAAAGCAATCCTCCTACCTCAGCCTCCTGAGTAGGTAGGACTGCAAGCATATGCTACTATACCTGGCTAATTTTTTATCATGATTTTTTGTAGAGACAGGATCTTGCAATGTTGCCTAGGCTGGTCTTGAATTCCTGGCCTCAAGTGATCCTTTCACCTTAGCCTCCCAAAGTGCTGTTTATAGCTATGTCACTGCATCCAGCCCTTCCAGAATTCCTCACAAGGCACCAAGACCAGCAGAATCTGACCCCTGTCTACTTCATCAGATATATCGAATGCCACTTCCCCTTGTCCTCATTTGGTATGAGCCTCAGGACTTTTGAATCTGCAATAACCCAGAAGAGCATGATCTCCATTCTTCCTCCAGAGAAGTCCTACTCCTCCTTCAAGTTTCTGCTTAAATGTTGTTTGCCTGGAACATAATCAATATCCTATTAGCCACTCCAAAGCACACTGTGATTTTCTGTTTGTTTGTTTCATTCATAGTTAAGATTAAATAATTGTGTGTGCGCTTTCTGGCTCCTTGCCTAGACAATAAGCTACACAAGGACAAGAATCATGCTCATTATACCCAGGACCAAATCTTCAGCACCTACTGCAGGGGTCTGTTAAACTTATTAATTAATTAATAGGTGCTCCAGAAAACATTTGAAAGAGTAAATTAACAAAAGAGTAAATGAATGGAGAAAAAAAAGGAACAGAATATGTGGATGAGGTATAACAGTAAGAGGAAGATCCAGAGGTTGAGTAGAGTTGAGAATTTTCCAACCAAAGCCAGACACCGATTCCATTGCCAAGATATACAAAGAGATGATTACTTTGGCAGCTGAAGTTGCCATCTTTCTGGGAGCCTTCTGGATTGGGATGAAAGCCTGCAATGCAGCTACAGTTGTAGGATCCCGGGGCATTGGTGCAGACAGAATTTGGACCACATGTTGATGGATCTTGGAGGCACTCATCAATATCTGCAAAGAACTGGAGAATATCAAGAAACCCAGAAGAGCAAAGAGAAATGCCTTTTCTGGACTGTCCAGCAAACCCTCTGCTCACCTCTACATTCCACTTCTTGGTCTGTGAAATTCAGCTGTCCATTGCTTGGTGCAAAGCCAGGGTGGCAGGTGCAAAAGTAGCTCCCAGGAGTGTTGGTGCATGTTGAATTGATGGGGCACATTTCAATGCATTCATCAATATCTGTGGGGTACAGAACGGGTGTGGAGCCAGGTTGGCCAAATGATCCAACAAAATCATGCTTCTTCCCTTTCCAAAATAAGGAGTCATATTTCACTAGAAAATGGTGTCCCAGCCAGGGACTACATTTCCCAGAACCCTCTCCATCTAGGTGAGGTCATGTGACTACTTTTCATTCATGGACTATGAGAGCCATGATATATGTCACTTCAGGGCCAAGGTTGTCAAGAAGTGGGTGTAACTTCTCTCTCCTTTCTTTCTTTCTTTCTTTCTTTCTTTCTTTCTTTCTTCTTTCTTTCTTCCTTCCTTTCCTTTTTTTCTTTCTCTCTTTTTCTTTTTTCCTTCCTTTCCTTCTTTCCTCTTTCTTTCTTTCTTTCCTCATTCCCCATTTCGCTCTTTCTTTCTTTGACAGTCTTGCTCTGTTGCCCCGGCTGCAGTGCAGTGGCACAGTCTCGGCTCACTGTAATCTCCACCTCCTGGGTTCAAGCAATTCTACTGCCTCAGCCTCCTGAGTAACTGGGATTGCAGGTGTGCACCACCACACCTAGCTAATTTTTGTATTTTTGGTAGAGATGGGATTTCACCATGCTGGTCAGGCTGGTCTCAAACTCCTGACCTTGTGATCTGCCCACCTCAGCTTCCCAAGTGCTGGGATCACAAGTGTGAGCCACTGCGCCTGGCCCTCTCCTCCTGCTTTCACCTCAACTGGCTAAAACCAGGAACTCCAAGGTTCTAAAGAATGCAAGAACCAAAAGATGAAGAGAGACTGAATTCCTTTATCACCATGTCAAGAAAAGCTGCCCACTGGCCAGGTATATCCATATTGAATTGTTATGAAAGTGATAAATTTCTATTATGTTAAGCTAGTAATAAGGAAGGAAGCAGGACTCAACTCCTGAGGAGGGACTTGGACACTGGACCAAATTGAGGACTACCTAAAACAAGGTCAGGGTGGAAGCAGCTTTCCGTAAGACATGCCCCACCAGTGTGCCATGTCAGTCTACCATTGCCCTGGCAACATTGGGGAGTGACTGCCCCTTTCTATGGCAATGACCTGATGACCCAAAAGTTACTACCCCTTCCCTAGAAATGTCTACATAAACCACCCATTAATCTGCATATTATTAAAAGTAGGTATAAGTATGATTACAAAACTACCCTGAGCTCTGCTCTCTGCCTCTGAGGTAGTCCTGCTCTGTGGGAGCAGTCACAGAGCTGTAACACTGCCTCTTCAATTCAATAAAGCTGTTTTCTTTTACTTCTGGCTTGCCCTTGAAATCTTTCCTGGACAAAGCCAAGAACCCTTGTGGGCTAAATCCCACTTTGGGGCTTGCCTGTCCCAAATCAGTAATACTCAACTGGGGGTGATTTGACCTTCCAGGGAACAGGGTACAATATCTAAAGACATTTTTGGTTGACATAGCATGGGTGGAAAGAGTGTTACTGGGATCTAGTGGGTGAAAGCCAAAGATGCTACCAGACATTCTGCATGGCACAGAACAACTCCTCACAACAAAAAATTATGCAGCCCAATATGTCAATGGTGCTGAGGGTGAGAAATCCACACTCAACTAATATAGGATGATGCCAGGCTACTATGCCAATATGGGGCTAGATCTTCCTCTGAGGGTTTCTGACCACAAAGGATATATGGAGTAGAATGTTATGAGAAAAAAATAATTAGGAAAGAGGTGAAGACAAAAGCTCTTCTATTCCTATGTCAATTCATAAAACATGAGGAATAAACAACCTTTTGCAGTGACTCACGTCAGTCTAAGGTACAGGGAATTGGGCAGTACTATGGAGGACTGGGATGAAAAGTCTTTGTGCTATGAATATTGGTTAATTTGAAGGCCTCGAAGGACACAAGAATGATCCATGATTGGAAGGTAAGGGGAAATAGTTTTTCTGCTGGAATCATGGAAAATGTCACTAGCCAAGCAGTGAGCTTCTTTTAGTGGCAGTGAGCAGCACCCCACTTCCAGAAATATTTCAGCATGAACTAGGTGAGGGAAGTTACCCCTTTCTAGGGAAGGGGTAGTAACTTTTCACAGATTACATGGTTGGGACTTATACTTGGCATATGGAGTTGGGTTAGGTGCATGGTTTTCAAAACGTTTTGGCCCAAGAAGCCTTCCTTCAGGTGAAGTCAAACCTGAATAGGTAAGACAATTAAAAGAGGGTATAATTTGCCAGAAAAGATGGGCATCCATGGCCTTGTCTGCCTAGCTTTTCTCTTGGTCTTGATGGGGATCTTGAATGGGTTCCTAGGCCCCTGGAGCTATGTTAATTTATTTGTAAGATCCCTTTCAACTTTACTTCTCTATTATTCTGCTTCTCACAATATCAGAAGCTAGCAAATATCAGCAAATAATAAGAAATATGACATTTTAATAAAAAGAGGCATGCATTTTCCCTGGAGGGGTTGAAGAATATAAAATGCACTCTGTGGTATGGTATATACTTCAACAATGACCTCCATCAATTCTTCTGATTTTGCTGTGCACATAGTGCTTCTTTGGTGAGATGCGGCGTTTATTCTTCTTCCTCGGGATCTCTGCTGGCCCTGTGACTATGACTAATACCATGTGATAGAAGTCACGGAACTTCCCAAGTCCAGACCATAAAAGGAATGGCCATTTCTGTTTTCTTCCTCTTGAAACTGTGTTTCTTGGAAACCAACTGCCATGCTATAAGGAAGCCCAAGTAGCCATGAGGAAAGGCCCATGAGGAAATCTTAGGGTCCCAGTTGAGGTCCAAACCAAAGACCAGCACCAACTACCAGCCATGTGTAAGCAAGACCATTTTGGATATACGATATACCAGTCTTCCTAGTGCCCTGTCTGACCTACACGAAACAAAAGAATCATGTGTTTAACATATAGTATCATGAAAAAGAACAAATGGTCATTGTTGTAAGTTAGTATGTTTCAGAATAGTTTGATATCTGTTGAGAAATCCTCAGCATGGCTGGGAGAATTACCTGTACATCCAAAAGCCTCTGGATCCTTAAGGGTCTGAGAATCAGGCAAAAAATATCCAGGCAGGCAGGAGCATTTGTATTCTCCTGGGATGTTGGTGCAGACAGAATTGGGACCACAAAGATTTGAGTTCCTGGAACATTCATCCACATCTAAGCAGAAAACCAGTCTAAGTCAGAAGAATGAAGGAGACTGAGGCTACAAGAGCTCACAGCCTCACCACTGACTGAAAGCAATGTATTTCCCTGACTATGCTCTCACCTTCATGAACACATTTTCATTACTCAAAGAACAACCATTTAGAGGCACATCCATGGTGCATGAAAATTTTCTAATAAGCCTTCCCACTGCTCAGGATAAAATCCAAAATCCTCATTAGATATACAAGGCCCTGACAACCTAGTTCCAGCTAAGCTGACTGACCTCTACCCCATCTCTTGCTTTGAATTCCTTTGTGATTTATGATCCAGATGCAGAGTTTACCTTTTTCTTTTTTAACAGACAGCATCTCACTCTGTTGCCCAGATTGCAGTTCAATGGCACATCGTAGCTCATCAAACTCCTGAGCTCAAGTGATCCTCTCACCGAGTAGCTGGGACTACATGCATGTGCTACCATGCCCAGCTACTTTTTTTACATAGAGACAGGGTGTCACTATGTTGCCCAGGATGGTCTCAAACACCCAGCCTCAAGTGATCCTCCTGCCTCAGCCTTCCAAGCAGTGGGAGCTAAAGACACATGCCCCAAGCCTAGCTAGTTTGTTTTTGTACAGACAGGGTCTCACTATGCTGCCCAGGTTCGTCTCAAACTCCTTGCCTCAATCCATTTTCCTGCTTCAGCTTCCTAGAGTGTAAACACATAGATACCCTTTATTCCACAAAGGCTCATTGTCTCTCATCTCTGTTCCCTCAGCCTTGAACTTGCACACACCCTTCTTTCCATGGTAAATCTCAATTCCTCTCCAAGGCATCACATATTATTAGTAATAAAAACAGAGGCACATGGCCAGGCATGATGGCTCATACCCATAATCCCAGTACTTTGGGATGCTGAGGCAGGTGGATCACCAGAGGTCAAGAGTTTGAGACCAGCCTCATCTCTACTAAAAATACACAAATTAGCTGGGCATCGTGGCACATTCCTATAATCCCAGCTACTCGGGAGGCTGAGGCAGGAGAATCACTTGAACCCAGGAGGCAGAGGTTGGAGTGAGCTGAGATTGGGCCACTGTACTCCAGCCTGGGTGACAGAACAAGACTCTGTCTCAAAACCAAAAATCAGGCCGAGTGTAGTGGCTCACGCCGGTAATCCCAACATTTTGGGAGGCCGAGGCAGGTGGATCATTTGAGGTCAGGGGTTTGACACCAGCCTGGCCAACATGGTGAACCCTCATCTGTACTAAAAATGCAAAAATTAGCTGGGTGTGGTAGCACGTGCCTGTAGTCCCAGCTACTTGAGAAGGTGAGGCAGGAGAATTGCTCGAACCCAGGAGGAGGAGGTTGCAGTGAACCAAGATGGCAACACTGCACTCCAGCCCGGGCAACAGAGCAAGACCCCATCTCAAACAAACAAACAAACAGAACAAAAACAAACAAACAAAACAGAGGCCACAGACTAAAAGGGTTGAGAACATGGACATTGTGGGTTCATAGCCTGGCTCTGCCATTTACAGGCTGTTTGTTCCTGGGTGCTGTGGACTGAATGGTACCCCTCCTCCAAATTCCTGTGTGGAAGCCCTAAGCCCCAGGGCTTGATATAACATCCCCCAGGATGTTATATCAAGACGTTATTTATTGCTGTATCCCCAGTGCCTAGAACAGTGACTCATATATTTTAGGTGCTCAAGAGGTATTTCTTTAATCAGTGAATGAATGAATGAATAATTATTGGCTTCAGATTTGCAGATGAAAATCTTAAACTCAACCAAGACCAACCCCAATCCCCTCACTGCTGTCTTTGCAAATAGACTGGGGCCTAACTTCCCAGAAGACGCCCCCAGCTACCTTCACACAATTCTCTGAGACCCTGAAAACTCAAGTGGCCACTGCTGGATTCAAATCCTGGGTTGCAGAGACAAGTGTAGGCTCCAACAGTGTTAAGACAAGTTGCATGCTCCGGGCAAACTCTTGGATTGACACATTCATCCACATCTGACGAGAGGAAGAGAAAACCCAGGTTAAGGTAAATGAGAAAACAAGGACTAGAGACTGCAAACCGCAGGTTCACTCGGTGTGTTAATTTGCAGCAGATAGGGCTGATGCTCCCCAATATCCATGTTCCCCCCTTCTTCCCAGGCACAGAGTGGGACATATTTTCCAGCCCCTTCTTGTAGTAGGCATGGCCATGAGAATAAATTCTAGCCAATGGCATGTAAGCAGAAGGGTGGCAAATAGTTTCAAAACATAATTATCAGAGATTGCAAAAGTAGCCATAGTCCTTTACTCCTCTCTGTATTTACACCCCAAGATGTAGACTGCATGCCATGTGACTTTACCACACCTTGCACTAAGAGGTGGGGTCTGTTTCTCTACCCCTTAAATCCATCTGGCCCTATGACTTGCATTGGCCAATAGAAGACAGTGCAGTAATGAGGCACTAATTCCAAACCTGGGCCTCCAGAGACCCATTGGCTTCTGTTCAGTCTCTTGGGCCTCTGATCTCTGTCATATGAACAAGCCCCTGACTAGCCTAATGAAGAATAAAAGACCAAGTGAAAGGGAAATGAATCATCCCAGATGAGCCCCAGACATGTGAGACCCATTCCCTCCTCCTCGTAATAATATAACAATATAATAATATAATGATCCAGTTGAGAACTGCATTCCCAGCTTCTCTTGCAGCTACATGTCACCACAAGGTGAAAATCTGGCCAAGGAGAATAAATAGAAGTGATGTGTACACCATTTGGTCATGCTCTTGAAAAGGAAGAGCATACTCTAAACTTCCTCTCTCTTTTCACCTAGGCTGGAAGATGGACAGAGTGGGGTGATCCATTCCCAACTATGGGGATTGGAGAGGCAACAAGACAAAGCCCACCCAAGATCAGCTGACTGCAGAGGCAAGAAAAAGACCAGTTGAGACCAAAAGATCTGGCTACAATAGACCACTTAAATCGTCAACTCATGGAATCAAGAGCTAAATAAATGGTGGTTGTTTCTAGACACTAACTTTTAGGGTGATTTTTTACCCAGTGATAGCTAACCACTACAAATAGAGTAGCAAAGGCAGAGGTGACTTCAAACATCTCTTTAAGTAAGCCAGGGGGATATAATGAGGGCTTGATCACACTTTGCCTTTCTCAATGGAGTCACCATCCCTGTAAATGAATGTGGAGAATAACAATGTGCTTGACACAGGAAGATGGAGCCCTTGTTTCTTGGTGAGAACATTGTGGCTGCAGCGTAGAGGATGGATTGGAGGAAATAAGACTGGAAAAGGTGAGGCTAGAGAGGAGGCTTTTGCAGTGATGTTGAAGCCTGACCCAAGGATGGAAAAGAGCAGAGGAATTCAACACATATTTATTTATGTATTTATTTTTGAGACCAGGTCTTGCTCTGTCATCCAGGCTGGAGTGCAGTGATGCAAGCACAGTGCAATGCAGCCTCAACCTCCTGGTGTCAAGCAATCCTCCCACTTCAGCTTCTTCAGTAGCTGGGACCACACGCACACGCCACCACACCCACATAATCTTCTAATTTTTTTTTTGTAAAGACAGGGTCTCAGTAGGTTGCCCAAGCTGATCTCAAACTCTTGGTCTTAAGCACTTCTCCTTTCCCAGCCTCCCAAAGTGCTGGGATTACAGGCGTCAGCCTGTAATCACACCTAGTCTCAAAACGTATTTAGTAGGCAGATTCCCCAAGGTGTGATGACTGCTTTAACATGGAGGGAGAGAAAAGCTTAAAGATAACTTTCAAGCCTTAATTCAAACTACTTTAGGGGAAAGTTCTGAGGTCTGGACTTTAGATCTCCCCAGAATAGGGTTTTTCCACCTCAGCACTATTATCATTTAGAGCCAGAATTTTCTTGGATGTGGGGATGTTCTGTACATTATAGGATGTTTAGCAGCATCTCTGATGACTTCCCATTAGATGCCTGTAGCACACACAGCACCTCTCCCCACCATCACCAGTTGTGACAATCAAAAATGTCTCCAGATGTTGCCTATGCTCCCTGGGGGGAATATCAGTCTGAAGACAAGTGCACCCCATTATATTCTGATACCACTGTTTGACTTATAGTAGGATCTCAACAGGAGTTCAAATCCCAGCTCTTCCACTTAATATTTGCATATAGACTACAGATCCCATAAAGCAATTACACAATTGAGATTACAAACTAGCAACACTGTGACAGGAACTAAGCCTTCACATGCCAATATTAACCTTGAACAGAAATGGCCTATGTGCTCCACTTAAAAGATATAGATTGTTAAACTGGATTAAAACAAAAAAGAGACCCAACCATGTGCTGCCTACAAGAGACCTACTTAACATGTAAAGACACCCAGGCTCGAAGTAAAGGGATAGAAAAAGATATAGGCAACTATATATTTTTACCTCTGTGAGCCCCAATTTCTCATCACTAACATGAGAAAATCCCTTCCTCATATGGTCTTCCAGTGAGATGACCCTCAATTAATTAAGTAGGCAAATAATAAAGAGATGGTCATTTATACCTTCGCAACTGGAGTTTCTAGAGGTGAATCCGCCTTGACAGCTGCAAAGGTAGCCTCCCATGAAGTTGACACAGTCAGAATGCTCAGGGCAGATCCCGTTGGTGAGGCACTCATTGATGTCTGAGAAGCAGCAGAAGAGTGTGAGTAGATAAGAAATTGGGTACCTAAGTTCAGAAATACATGGACTCAAGCCAGGTGTGGTGGCTCACGCCTGTAATCTCAGCACTTTGGGAGGCTGAGGAGGGTGGATTATGAGGTCAGGGGTTCGAGACCAGCCTGACCAACACAATGAAACCATGTCTCTACTTAAAAATACAAAAATTAGCTGGGTGTGGTGGCATGCACCTGTAATCCCAGCTACTTGGGGGGCTGAGGCAGGAGAATTGCTTGACCTGGGAGGCAGAGGTTGCAGTAAGCTGAGAGCACACCACTGCACTCCAGCCTGGGCAACAGAGCGAGACTCCATCTCAAAAAAAAAAAAGAAAAGAAAAAAAGAAAAGAAAAGGAAAAAAAAGAAATACATGAACTCACCTTACTGATAGATACCCACCCAAGACCCATCTCTGGGAGCCTGAGAGCATTACCAGTACAGGAGAAATTGCCTGGCTTTCCTGAGATCCAGCCATTTCCAGTGGGAGAAGAGAAACCGTGAAAACAGCTGCACTTGTATCTCCCGAACAGGTTTTTGCAGGTTGAGTTAGGACCACAGGGCTGGGGGCTTTGAGAACATTCATCAATATCTGGACAGAGAGTTGGAGTTACAAATTTACTTATTCTAGATAGAAAACTGTATTTTGCAAAAAAAAAAAGTTAAAACAATATCTCCCATCCCATATGCTCTTCATTCAGTGTGACTTTGGCACTTCTTCCATTAAGCAATGGAATGTATGTCCCCTTCTTGAATCTGAGCATGCTTGTGACTATGGTGGAAGTGACACGAGGTCATAAAAATATTATGTACTTCTACCTCGTTCTTTGGGGATGCTTATCCTTGAAATCCAG
>CM052668.1:5394164-5426589 GCA_028533165.1 Leontopithecus rosalia | reverse complement strand
GCCTTGTTTGCAAGTACAGTAGTAACTGTCCATGTTGCTGGTGCAGGTAGCATAAGCTGGGCACACGGTAGTCTCTCTACATTTATTTGCATCTATGCAGTGTATAACAAAAAGTTTAGACAAGATTAGAGCATTAGAGTGAGGCTGCAAGGGAACCCAGCATACAAGGGTGGAGGTTGGCATACAATGGGGATTGTGTTCCCCCCAAAAGATATGTTGAAGTCCTAAATTCTGGTACTTGTGAATTTAATTTATTTGGAAGCTGTGTCTTTGTAGATGTAATTCAGATATAAGTTAAGATGAATCAGTGATGGAGTAGGGTGGGCAACAGGTGTCCTTATAAGAATAGAAGAGACACAGGCGTGCACAGGGACAATGCCATCCAACAGCAAAAACCAGGATCAGAGTGATATGTCTGGAAGCCAAGGAACACCAAGGATTGCCAGCAGTAACAAAACCCTTTTTTTAAAAAAGGCGTGGAACAGATTCTGCCCAAAAGCCTTTGGAGAAAAACTGGCCCTGCCAATACTTTGATTTCACACTTCTGGAAGCCAGAACTTCAAGAGAATAAACTTCTGGGGTTTTTTGTTTTTGTTTTGTTTTGTTTTGTTTTTGTTTTTTGAGATGGCGTTTCGCTCTTGTTACCCAGGCTGGAGTGCAATGACTCGATCTCGGCTCACCGCAACCTCCGCCTCCTGGGTTCAGGCAATTCTCCTGCCTCAGCCTCCTGAGTAGCTGAGATTAAAGGCGCACACCACCATGTCCAGCTAATTTTTTGTATTTTTAGTAGAGACAGGGTTTCACCATGTTGACCAGAATGGTCTTGATCTCTTGACCTTGTGATCCACCCGCCTCGGCCTCCCAAAGTGCTGGGATTACAGGCTTGAGCCACGGCATCTGGCTTTTCTTTTTCTTTATTTATTTTTAAAAATGGGGTTTCACCATGATGGCCAGGCTGGTCTTGAACTCCTGACCTCAGGTGATCCACCCACCTCAGCCTCCCAAAAGTGCTAGTATTATAGGCGTGAGCCACTGCACCCGGCTCACTTCTGCTGTTTTAAGCAGCCCTAGGAAACTGATACAGCAGCCAATCATATTTAATCATGTACCTCGAAGACCCTAGACCCTTGCTAATCAGAGTAGGGTCTATGGGTCAGCCACTTGAGCATTGCTTGGGAGTTAGATGGAAATGCAAAATCCACTGAATCCGAATCTGCATTTGAACAAGATCCCATGTGATGTGTGTGCACAGGAAGTTTGAGAAGCACTGTTCTGGATCCTTGCTACCCAAAGTGTGGTCCACAGACCAGTATCATCTGCCTCCCTTTGGATTCCAAGAACATCTTGCAAAATCAGATGCTGATTCAGCAGGTCTGGGGAAGGGAGCCTAAGATTTTGTATTTCTAACAAGTCCCTGGAGGATGCCCATTCTGTTGGTCCATGGATCATACCATGAACATCCAAGCACTAGACAAAAAAGTGAGAGAGTCAAAAGTGCAAGTTTTGGGACAAGGCAGACTTGAGTTCAAGTTCCAGCAGTAAACCTCAAAGCCAAGAAGGGTAGCTGCTCCTCCAGACCCATTCCATCCTCCTCCTTGTAATAATATAACCATCCAGTTGAGGACTTCATTCCCAGCTTCTCTTGCAGCTAGGCGTGGCCACAGGACGAAAATCTGGCCAATGAGAAGGAATAGAAGTGATGTGTGTACCATCTGGTCATGTCCTTGAAAAGAAAGAGTGTACTCTACACTTCCTCTCTCTTTTCACCTGGGCTGGAAGATGCACAGAGGAGGGTGATCCATTCCCAACCATTGGGGATGAGGTTCACACCTAAGGTTGGAGAGGCAATGACAAAAGGAACTTGGGAGATGGGATGACCTCCTAGGCAGAGTTGTCCCACCACCCTGGTCCATCTTCAAGGTGGAGATTTATTAGACAGAGAAAAGTAAACATCTAAATTGTTTCGTTCATAGTTATTTTATTTGTATGGGAATAATCAAGACTCTATCCTAGCCAATCCAGTCCTGGGACCTCTCTGTACCTCAGTTTACCCCCACATCCAGTAAGCCTCCAAGCCCTATTGATCCTCTGTCCCAAATATCATGTGACAATTGCCCATTTCACTCCACCACCTTGGCTATGCCTGACCCAGATCTTCCTCTGAATTCAACATTTCTACATACTCCATTGTCCTCCACAATCATCTACTCCACACCATGGTCATCTCTGAATGTACCTTTGATCTCCCACCTCCACCCCTTGCCTATAATGCTCCTTCTTCTCCCTAGAAATAAAACTCAAATTACTCAGCATGAGCTGCAAAATCCCCAGTGACCAAACCCAACCACATCATTCAGCCTCATCATGCCAGTTTCTTTTTGTTCTCCATTTCTAGCCTTCCTACCACAGGACTTTTGCATATGCTGTTCCCTCTGCCTCTACTTTGCCTGGCCAGCTTTCACTCATTTCATTCTTCAGGTCTTGCTTTAACATCATTTCATCCAAGAAGCCTTCTCTGACTCCTCTGTAGCTCCTGAGCTCCTCTTTTATGGAATTTATCAAAATGGTGACTGCTTGATTGTTTCAGTGATTCTCTCCTTCATGGCCACCTTCACCACCACACTGTGAGCTTCAGAAGGACAAGACCACAGGTGGAGGCAGGCTCCCAGGTCCTGGGAAAGAGGTGCACTTGATGCTATCATTCTTGTGGCAGGCAGAATAACAGACCCTTCCAAGATGACCACGTTCTAATCCTGAAACCTGTGACTATGTTATGCTCCATGGCAAAAGGGGAATGAAGGTTGCAGGTGGAATTAAGTTTGCTGATCAGCTGATCTCAAGATGGGGAGATTATCCTGGATCATCCAGGGGCAACCACTGTAACCACAAGAGTCTTTTTAAGTGAAAGTTGAAGCCAAGAAAGGCATTGTCAGAGTGATGCGATGTGAGAAAGATCTGACCAGCCATCGCTGGCTTTGAAGATGGGGAAAGGGGACATGAGCCAAGGAATGTGGTTGGCCTTAGATACAGGAAAAGGTAAGAAAATAGGTTCTCTCGGCTGGGAGTGGTGGCTCATGCCTGCAATCCCAGTACTCTGGGAGGCTGAGGCGGGCAGATCACGAGGTCAGGAGTTCGAGACCAGCCTGACTAACATGATGAAAACCCGTCTCTACTAAAAATACAAAAAAATTAGCCAGGCATAGTGGTGGGCACCTGTAGTCCCAGCTGCTCAGGAGGCTGAGGCAGGAGAATTGCTTGAACTGGGAGGTGGAAGTTGCAGTGAACCAAGATCACACCACTGCACTCCAGCCTGGATGACAGAGTAAGACTCCTCTGAAAAAAAAAAAAAGAAACAAAGAGAAAATAGGTTTTCTTATACAGCATCCAGAAGGAACACAGCCCTGCCTTAGCCTCTATTTTAGCCCAGTGGGACCCATTTCAGAAATCTGACCTCCAGAATGATAGATAAGTTTTTGTTGTTTTATGCCACCAAGTTTGTGGCAATTTGTTACAGCAGCCATAGAAAACAAACACAATTCCCTATACCCATATGTGAAAAGAACATGCCTCAAAGTGATTGAGCAACTTATCCAAAGACACACAGCTAGAGAGCAGCAGAGCCAGACCTTTCAAAATCCAAAGTACATTCAAGAGATGGAATCAGTCTAAGCGTCCATCAGTGGATGAATGGTTAAGGAAGATGTGGGATGTGGACTCAATGGAATATCATTCAACCATAAGAAATAATGAAATCCTATCATTTGCAGAAACATGGATGGAACTGGAGGACATTACATTCGTGAAATAAACCAGGCACAGAAAAACAGATATTGCATGTTCTTATTCCTATCCCGGAGCTAAAATAATAATGATGGTCTAATGGAGGTAGAGAGCA
Source organism: Leontopithecus rosalia (assembly GCA_028533165.1). Lineage (NCBI taxonomy): Eukaryota > Metazoa > Chordata > Mammalia > Primates > Cebidae > Leontopithecus > Leontopithecus rosalia. Next base: position 5,422,694 of record CM052668.1, on the reverse strand, counting down.
GAATGATAATTACCAGAGGCTGGGAAGGGTAGTGGGGAAGGGAAATAAAGAGGGATTGGTTAGTTAGTACAAAAACACAGTTAGGGCCAGGCACGGTGATTCACGTCTGTAATCCCAGAACTTTGGGAGGCCAAGGCAGGTGGATCACTTGAGGTCAGGAGTTCAAGGCCAGCCTGACCAACACGGAGAAACCCCCATCTCTGCTGAAAATACAAAATTAACCAGGCCTGGTGGCACATGCCTGTAATCCCAGCTACGTAGGAGTGTGAGGCAGGAGAATTGCTTAAACCTGGGAGGCGTAGGTTGTGGTGAGCCAAGATCATGCCAATGGCACTCCATACTGGGCAACAAGAGCGAAACTCCGTCTCAAGAAAAAACAGAAATAAAAACACAGTTCGATGGAAGGAATAACATCTAGTGCTCAGTAGCACAATAGGAAAACCACATGAGTCAGGACATATTTGTCTTTCTGTGCCTGGCTTATTTTACTTGACATAATGACATCCAGTTCCATCCATGTTGCTGCAAATTATAGAATTTCATTCTTTTTATGGCCAAATAGCATCCCACTGTGTATGCAGACCACACTGTGTTCATCCTTTCGTCTGTCAATGGACACTTAAGTTGATCCCTTGTCTTTATTCTTATTATTTTTTTGAGACAGAGTCTTGTTCTGTCACCCAGGCTGGAGTACAGTGGCGCAATCTTGGCTCACTGCAACCTCCGCCTCCTGGGTTTAAGCGATTCTCCTCCCTCAGCCTCCCAAGTAGTTGGGATTACAGGCGCACACCACCACATCAAGCTAATTTTTGTATTTTTAGTAGAGACAGGGTTTCGCCATGTTGGCCAGGCTGGTCTCAAACTTCTGACCTTAGGTGATCTGCCTGCCTCGGCCTCCCGAAGTGCTGGGATTACAGGCGTGAACTACCGCACCTGGCCTGATTCCACATCTTGACTATTGTGAAGAGTGGACTTGGGCTTTGTAACAAAGAAAGATGGGAGTCATGGGAGGATCTAGAGCAGAGTAGGGACACAGCCTAAGTTTTAACATAAGCCTCCTGGCCACTGGTTGGAAGATGAACTATAGAAGATCAGAAGCAAATTTATCAAGGAGGGGTGACTGCACTTGTCCAGGTAAACGACCTCAGTAGATACAACCCAGAGGGGAGCAATAGAGGGAATGCAAGTTGGGATTTTTTTTCTTAAGCAATGCTAACAAAATTTGCCAATGGATTGGATGTGAGGAGTGAAAAGAGAGGAACCAACCATAACGCCAACACCAATTGGTAGTATGAAAAAATGAAAAAGTGTCATAAAAACAGAAGGAATGGCCCGGTGCGGTGGCTCACACCTGTAATCCCAGCACTTTGGGAGGCCGAGCTGGGTGGATCACCTGAGGTCGGAGTTTGAGACCAGTATGGCCAACAAGGTGAAACCCCATCTCTACTAAAAAATACACAAATTGGCCGGGTGTGTTGGTGCACACCTGTAATCCCAGCTACTTGGGAGGCTACGCCAGGAGAATGGCTGAAACCCAGGAGGCAGAGATGGCAGTGAGCTGACATCACGCCACTGCACTCCAGCCTGGGTGACAGAGTGAGACTCCATCCCAAAAGACATATATATACAAAAAGTAGCTGGGCATGGTGGTGGGCACCTGTAATCTGAGCTACTGGAAAGGCTGAGGCAGAAGAATTGCTGAAATCCGGGAGGTGGAGGTTGCAATGAGCAGAGATCAAGTCTAGCGTGACAGAGTGAGATTTCGTCTCAAAATAAATAAATAAATAAGGAATAGATTATCGTGATTGTGACATTATTCACCCTATTTCTGTCACATGTTCGGTTTTGAGATCCAAGTTCTTTGCTCCTATAATGCGCCCCGTTTATTTCCCTTCCCTGCATGAGGCCTCTGGTGGTATCTCTCTTCTCATTTCCAGCTTCCTCTTTCATCTGCAGAGGCAACATTTGTCTGCACATTTCCAGCATTTTATCACCTGTGGTCCCTTAATGCTGTGAGCTCCCCATCATCCTCTTCCTCTAGGCCACTCCCTCACAACGCAAACCCACCCAAGCCCAGAATAACAGCCCAGCGTTGTGGGACGAGGACAGAGCGAGACTCCATCTCCAAAAATAAAAACAGCCCAGGAAGTGGGTACCACCCTCCACCCATGGTACACATGAGGAAACCGAGGCTCAGCGAAGCTGTTGCGTCATCTGGACAGAAAACAGGAGAGCTGGGGCCCAGGTCCAGGGTCATAGCCCCCACAATGTGATCTCTTCACGGCTTTGATCACCAAATGCTCTCTGGGCCTTGGTTTTCTCATCCAACCGGGAAGCCTGTGATGATGGAGGCATCGTAGCAGAGGAACTCCCATTGATAAAACCATCAGATCTCCTGAGACGTTCTCATGGTAGTAGAGGGAAACCACCCCCCATGATTCAGTTATCTCCACCTTGGGCCCGCCCTTGACACAGGGATTTTTACAATTCAGGGTGAGATTTGGGTGGGGACACAGCTAAACTGTATCAACAACTAAGAACTGACAATGTTTTTCTTCCTGTACCCAGCAAGAGCTTATGCAGAAGATGAGAGTATTTAACAAAACATAGTCACTTATGTTTTTTCTTTTTTTCTTTGAGACGGAGTTTTCTCTCTTGTTGCCCAGGCTGGAGTGCAATGGTGTGATCTCAGTTCAATGCCACTCCACCTTCAGGGTTCAAGTGATTCTCCTGCCTCAGCCTCCCAAGTAGCTGGGGTTACAGGCATGCACCCCCACACCCGGCTAATTTGTGTGTTATTAGTAGAGATAGGGTTTCACCGTATTGGCTAGGCTGGTCTCGAACTCCTGACCTCAGGTGATCTGCCTGCCTCAGCCTCCCAAAGCGCTGGGATTACAGGCGTGAGCCCCCGCACCCGGCTGTCACTTACGTTTCTTCACACTGAGTTGTAGTTTGAGTAAATTCCATCCCTACTCTTAATACACTGCCATTGATAAAGCTCATGCTACATACCAGGTGGTTTCCAAAGCTACCTTTTGGAACTCAAGTTACAGAACGTCCCTGTTTTATCTGTATTTCACAGCTTGGGAGACTGAAGTTCAGAGAGGTTATGTGATTTGCCTGAGATCACACAGCAATTCTAAGCACAAGGGAAAGAGCCTGGAGTGAGAATCAGGAGACCTGCATGTTAACCCTTGCTCTGCCACTTACTAGCTCCCAGCAAGCATCTGGATGAGGCTTAATTTCCCAGGATTTTTCCTGGGGAGAAAGCATTCTCCACTGTATCAGGCATCAGCATTCTCTCTGGCCAACTTACTTTTTGTTGTTGGTTTCAGTGTGGGTCCTGTGTGCATTTCCCAGGTGTGTAAAACACAACACCCTGTGAAGAGAAAAAAGAAAAACACCATGAACCACCAAAAAAAGAAACCCTTTTGGGCTCAACCTGCAAAATTGCTTCTGGCTTGGCCTCACAGAACCAGGTTTGAAGCAGCTAGATGACAAACTCAGTTAAAGAACAAACACACACTATTTTGCATAAGCGTATCAGTGACCATTCCTGATATTTGGCACGTTGGGTTTTTTTTTTTTTCATTTTGTCTGTCTTCATCATCATCATCATCATCTTCTTCTTCTTCTTCTTCCTCTTCCTCTTGTTCCTCCTCCTCCTCCTCCTCCTCCTCCTCTTCTTCTTCTGCTTCTGCTTCTGCTTCTGCTTCTTCTCTTCTTCTTTTTGATTAAATAGTTCCAGGCTAAGCACTGTGGTACACACCTATAATCCCAGCACTTCGAGAGGTCATTGTTGGGTTGACCTCTTGTTGGCTTGAGCCCAGGAGTTCAACACCAGCGTGGGCAATATGGCGAAACCCCATCTCTACAAAATATGCAAAAATGAGTTGGGCATGGTGGCACATGCCTGTAGCCCCAGCTACTCAGGAGGCTGAGTTGGGAGGATCACTTGAGATCAGGAGTTTTAGACCAGCCTGGGCAACACAGTAAGACTTTGTCAAAAAAAATTTTTTTTTAATTAGCCAGGTGGTAGTGACACCTTGTAGTCCCAGCTACTCAGGAGGCTGAGGTGGGAGGATTGCTTGAGCCCAGGAGTTTGAGACTGCAGTGAGCCGACATTGAGATCAGGCAAATGCACTCCAACCTAGGTGACCCTGTCTCTAAAAAAAAAAAAGTTCTGCCTAGGCGTGGTGGCTCACAGTTGTAATCCCAGCACTTTGGGAGGCCAAGGCGGGCAGATCACGAGGTCAGGATTTCCAAGACCAGCCTGGCCAGCATGGTGAAACCCTGTCTCTATTAAAAATACACTGGGTGCGGTGGCTCACGCCTGTAATCCCAGCACTTTGGGAGGCCAAGGCAGGCAGATCACTAGGTCAGGAGATCGAGATCATCCTGGCCAACATGGTAAAACCCCGTCTCTACTAAAAAGATACAAAAATTAGCTGGGCGTGGTGGCACATTCCTATAGTCCCAGCTACTCGGGAGGCTTTGACAGGAGAATCACTTGAACCCGGGAGGTGGAGGTTGCAGTGAGCCGACATTGCGCCACTGCACTCCAGCCCGGTGACAGAGCGAGACTCTGTCTCCAAAATAATAATAATAATAATAATGATAATGATGATGTTTCTTAGCCTCAAAAAAAAAATAAATAAATAAAAATACAAACTTTAGCTGGGTGTGGTGACACGTGCCTGTAATCCCAGCTACCCAGGAGGCTGAGGCAGGAGAATTGCTTGAATCAGGACCCAGGAGTCAGAGGTTGCAGTGAGCTGAGGTCGCACCACTGCACTCTAGCCTGGGCTACAGAGTGAGACTCCATCTCAAAAAAAAAAAAAAAAATTCCGGTTGATTTTCAAAAACATACATTGAAGCATGCATTCTCAAAACTGGTGATACCCCCCAAAAAGACCCAAACTTTGTTCTTGGTTCTCAAGGAAGAGATTATTATTATTTTTTGAGACAGTCTTGCTCTGTCACCTAGGCTGGAGTGCAATGGCACAATCTTGGCTCACTGAAACCTCTGCCTCCTAGGTTCAAGCAATTCTCCTGCCTCAGCCTCCTGAGTAGCTGGGACTACAGGTGTGCACCACCACACCCAGATAATCTTTGTATTTGTGTTAGAGACAGAGCTTCATCATGTTCAGGATGGTTTCGAACTCCTAACCTTGTGATCCACCTGCCTCGGCCTCTCAAAGTGCTGGGATTACAGGCGTGAGCCATCATGCCTAGCCAGGAAGAGATTTTTTTAAAAACTTACTCTTTTATGTATAAGATACATATGAATATGCAGAAAATACATATATAGATACACAGTATTAAAATTTCATGAGAGGGTAGGGCAATTCATTTCTTAATGTTTGAAGGCAATGCAGTCCTGCAGCATTTAGGTCTCCTGCACCATCATCATCATTGCCATCATTATCACTGTCACCATCATCATCTCCATCACCACCATCATTGCCATCATCGCCATCATCATCATCACGACATCACCATTATTGCCATCATCATCATCATCACCATCACCATTATCATCATCACCACCATCATCATCACCATAATCAGCATCATCAGCATCTTCATCATCATCACTACAATCATTATCACCACCATCACCATCACCATCATCACCATCATCATTACCATCACCACCACCACCAGCAGCACCACGATCACCATCATCATCGCCATAATCACCGTCATCACCATCACCATCATCACCACCACCATCACCATCATCACCACCACCACCACCATCATTATCACCATTACCATCATCACCATCATCATTACCATCACCACCACCAGCAGCAGCACCACGATCACCATCATCATTGCCATCATCACCGTCATCACCATCATCATCACCACCACCATCATCATTATCACTATTATCATCATCACCATCATCTTCATCATCACTATTGTCACCACCATCATCATTACCATCATCACCGTTATTATCATTACCATCATCATCACAACTCTTTGCTGATTAACTTCAGGGCAGAATAAGGAATGTTAATGGTTAATACCATTGCCAACACCCCAGAATAACAACTCTGCATTCCTACGTTTGATGTCCACAGGCCACCAATTTCTTCTAATGTAGCCTGCCAGTCAACAACTCGTACACACTCAAACTCCCGAATTCCACTTATTATTTCTAACAAAAATTATTTTGCTCATTCATTATTTTAGAGGCAATCCAACATACAGTTTAGGCATTCAAAATCTGAAGTCAAAATGCTTGGGTTTAAAAATCTGGCTTTACCACTTAATGACTGTGTGGCCTTGAGAAAGTTATTTAATCTCTTTGTGCCTTAGTTTCCTCCTTGGTAAAATAGGGGAATCAGAACTACTGTACAACAGCAGAAAAAAACGGACACTTGCTACTTAGAAGATGTCCCCTGGCCAGGCGCAGTGGCTCACGCCTATAATCCCAGCACTTCGGGAGGCCAAGGCAAGTAGATCACATGAGGTCAGGAGTTCAAGACCATCCAGCCTCATCAACATGGTGAAACCCCAACTCAACCAAAAACACAAAAATTAGCCAGATGTGCTGGTATGCACGTGTAATCCCAGCTACTTGGGAGGCTGAGGCAGGAGAATCACTTGAACCCAGGAGGCAGAGGTTGCAGTGAGCTGAGATCGTGCCACTGCACTCCAGCCTGGCAACAGAGTGAGATAACATCGCAAAAAAAAAGAAGAAGAAGAAGAAGAAGGTGTCCCCCTATATCCTCCATTCTTAAATTTGATCCAATGACCAAAACACACAAGACAAAGAAGAAAAAATAGTAATATGGAAGATAAACAAGGCTGAGACAAAATGACACCTGAAGAAAGAGAAATAAGAGCAGACAGGACAGATCTATCTCATTGTTCAGGACTCAGCACAAATTGCCCCTCCTCAACCCCAGACTTCTCCCTTCCGCATAACCCCCAACCACATTCTAGACAACTTCTTTCATAACACTTATCACTACCTGGAATTCCATCGTTTACTTATTATTTGGGGAAACATAGTGCAGTAAAAAAGCTTACAAACTCTGAAATCAGACTGCCTGGGTTGAAATCCTGGCTCTACGTCTTATTGACTAAGTGGTCTTGGGAAAATTAGTTTATCTCGTTTGCCTCAGTTTTCGTCTTTGCAAAATAGAACTAATAATGACCCAATGTCATAGAAATGTTGTGACAATTGGATATGTTCTATGTTTAAAGAAGTTACAACAGTGTTTAGTGGGCTATGACCGTCTGTCCCTTCTTTCCTGTCTTCTCCTACCCACAAGAATATCAACCTCAAGAGTGCAGGAATGTAGTCTTCTTTTTCCTCACTGCTATAACTTCTAGTGCCTAGAACAGCACTTGATACACAGGATGTGCTCAGGAAACACAGGTCAAATGAATGACTATAAAGAAAATCTGTCCTGAAAGATGGACTTCCCTGAGCTATGGAGTTTTGTGAAAGGTTCCCTGAATAAAGGTGTTTGCAGCAGCCAGCCTAGAATTATGATCTCTTTCTTGGCTGGATCATTCATGGCTCTGCCTTTTCTCTGAAGCCTATTTCCAACCCAGGCCTCCCCAGCCCCCCATTCAGCCTCATACTCACCCCAGAAGAGGAGCAGGTTGAAGCCATGCATTATGCTGTGGTTCTGTCATTCAAAGAGAAGCAGCTTTTCTACTGACCATGGGTTTTCAGTAACAGAAGGTGTAGGAAGAGGGCAAGGCGGGGCCAGAGTTGCTCAATTCTGCCGGGCCATCAGAGCGCCTTTTGCTGGGTTGCTGCCACTAAAAGACAGCCTAGAAAATCCCGATTTCCCCGTTTCTCCACAATAAAGAGAAACTTAATCTGCCTAATGTGTACTATTCTCTCCCTCTCCTTCCCACTCTCTCTTTCCCACCAGTCTATCTCCCAGTACTCAACACCTTCTTTCATTGCACCCAATAAACAAGCTTCCATCTCCTGCCTCCAGTGAAGCAAATCTCAGCCTTTAGGGTCTCTTTCCAGTCTCCCCTTATAAAAACAGCCATCACCATCACAGGTACCAGGCACTGTGCTAGTCACACCGCCAACATAACGCAATTTCATTATCATGTCAACCTTGTAAAGTAGGAATTCCCCTCCCTCCCTCCGTTCACCAACAAAATGGAAACTTAGGCTTGCAGAGGACTTGTCACTTGTCCAAGATCTCTCAGACCTCAGATTTGAACCCAGGACCCTCTGACTCCAAAGTCAAGAGCTTTAATCATCTTATTTCCCTTCAGATCGCCACTCTTTTTTTTTTTTTTTTTGAGACGGAGTTTCGCTCTTGTTACCCAGGCTGGAGTGCAATGGCGTGATCTCGGCTCACCGCAACCTCCGCCTCCTGGGTTCAGGCAATTCTCCTGCCTCAGCCTCCCGAGTAGCTAGGATTACAGGCATGCGCCACCATGCCCGGCTGATGTTTTGTATCTTTAGTAGAGATGGGGTTTCACCATGTTGACCAGGATGGTCTCGATCTCTTGACCTCGTGATCCACCCGCCTCGGCCTCCCAAAGTGCTGGGATTACAGGCTTGAGCCACCGCACCTGGCCCCAGATTGCCACTCTTTCTGACCACTCTACAGAACACTTCCACCCTATTCCCAGCCTCCTAACTCTCTCTGATAACTGGTAACATCTCAGGTCTCACAAGTGCAGACCCTCAGACAAGGATTCTAGCAAAAGTAGTTTATTAAGAAGGTGACCCCAGAATACACCAGCTGCGGAGGGAGAACGTGAAACAGGGAAGGCAAAGAGCCAATACTGGGTGTGTCTTCAAACAAGTTACATGGTGACAAAGTGGAGCTTCACCTCCCCGGGGACATCTGGGGAGCAGCATGGAACATACTCTTCAGTTATTCCAACTGAGGGGTAGGAGAGCTGAGGTATTTATACCCCACCTACTGTCAGTCATTAGTTGACTGGAGGCTTGCTCCCAGGGGGCATCAACCACTTGAAACTTCAGGCCTGGCCTCCAAGCAGATAGAATGGGCTCCAGTTGGTATAATCCCTCTGATAACAAAAGGTAGTGACTGGCAGATGTTGAAGTGTTGTCATTCAGCTGGGGCAATACCCAAGGTTCATTGCCTTGTGGCAAGGAAATAAAAAATGCAGACATACAAGGAATAAATTTTAGAGCAGAGGTTTAGGATGGGCGCATGTAAAGGCATGGGATTACATGCCTGTAATCCCAGTACTTTGGGAGGCCGAGATGGGTGGATCGCCTGAGATCAGGAGTTTGAGACCAGCCTGGCCAACATGGTGAAACCCCATCTCTACTAAAAAAACAAAAATTAGCTGGGCATGGTGGCAGGTGCCTGTAATTCCAGCTACTTGGGAGGCTGAGGCAGAAGAATTGCTTGAACCTGGGAAGCAGAGGTTGCGCTGAGCTGAGATCGTGCCACTGCACTCCAGCCTGAGCAACAGAGTGAGACTCCATTTCAGGGAAAAAAAAAAAAAAAGGAGCAGATTGGCAAGAGCTCTCTCCCTTGCAGAGAGAGAGGGCTGCCAAATGGATCTTCCGGTTCTATGGTGAAATGCATGGGGTTTTATAGATGAGCTTGAGGTGGTGGTATCTGATTTGTATAACGCCCAACGATTGGTTCGACCAGGCGTGCCATTTACATAGATTGCAAAGAGGCTGGCGGCCCACTCTAATATTTTATTATGCAGATGGGGTCTCTACCTGGCCAGGGCCATATTGCCTGTTCCTTTACTGCACACGTGGTTGACAAAGAAAAGGGCAGATGAAGCCTCCATGTTGAACATGGCTGGCTCCCAGTAGCCTTTTCCTATTGGCATAGCTGCTGGCATTCACCCGTGCAAGCTTCCAGCTTGTTTTTCTACATCTGCAGCCTGACTTTTCAGGCTGCTCTTTGCTAGAAAAGAAATGATTTGGGGGCTGCTTCTTATTAAAAGAGCAACCTTACCGAGGACCATCTTGCCCTCACTCTCTGCCTAAATAATTTCTTCCTGGCTCCTGTATCAGTGTCAAGCTAGGGCATATAAATGTGTTAAGTTAGGTCATGGGTGTGGGCAGCCACTGATAGCATCTGCTACAAGCTGCAAAGGAGGTTCAAAGAACATCCCTCAGTTCTTAGAAAAGTTCTATGTGTTTTTGCCTTCCCCTTTTCTTCTTTGCAAAGCACACTACCAACTTTGGAGTTACTGTCACTGAAAAAAGATTCAGGCGGCTCACTCCTGTAATCCCAGCACGTTGGGAGGCTGAGGCGGGCAGATCACCTGAGGTCAGGAGTTCAAGACCAGCCTGACCAACATGGTGAAACCCCATCTCTACTAAAAATACAAAATTAGCCAGGCATAGTGGCACATGCCTGTAATCCCAGCTACTAGGGAGGCTGAAGCAAAAGAATTGCTTGAACCCAGGAGGCAGAGGTTGCGATGAGCTGAGATTGTGCTACTGAACTCCACCCTGGGCAACAAGAGAACAAGAGTAAAACTCTGTCTCAAAAAAAAAAAAAAGATTCACAAATGGCTTTCTTTTTTCTTTTTCTTTTTCTTTTTTTTGAGATGGAGTCTCATTCCGTTGCCCAGGCTGGAGTGCAGTGGCACAATCTTGGCTCACTGCAACTTCTGCCTCCCAAGTAGTAGCTGGGGTTACAGGTGTGCATGCCATGCCTTAGCTAATTTTTGTATTTTTAGTAGAGACAGGGTTTCACCATGTTGGCCAGGCTGGTCTGGAACTCCCAACCTCAGGTGATCCTCCTGCCTTGGCCTCCCAAAGCATTGGGATTACGGGCATGAGCCACCATGACCAGCCAGATTCATCAATGGCTTTCTCTTTGTGCCTTCATTCTTTCCCCGCTGTCCCCAAGAATACCAGCTGGTGACGCTTGTCGCTGCAGCATTTACCCCGAGATAATGTTGCCAATGAAATATCTTGCCTTTATTATTATTTTTACATTGCTCTAGTATATCGACTTCAAAAACAAAAGAAGACATCAATCTACTTATAGTGTTCTGTTTTCAGTATGGATCTTTCCAGATTACTATATTTTACAAATATGGTGTTTTTAATATATACTACAGTATATTTGACAAAATATAGTAATTATTGATTGCTGACAATGTCAGTCCTAGAAAATGTAACTTTCCTACGTGTGATGTTAACATCGTGCTCAATAGCTTTTGGCTGAAGATTTATTTGATAAATTCAATTTCCCATAATAGACGATTGTGGGCCGGGCACGGTGGCTCACGCCTGTAATCCCAGCACTCTGGGAGGCCAAGGCGGGCAGATCACAAGGTCAGGAGATTGAGATCATCCTGACCCAACATGGTGAAACCCCGTCTCTACTAAAAATACAAAAAGTAGCCGGGTATTGGGGTGGGTGCCTGTAATCCCAGCTACTCAGGAGACTCACGCGAACCCAGGAGGTGGATGTTGCAGTGAGCCTAGGCTGACCCATTGCACTCAGCTTGGGTGACAGAGCAAGACTCCATCTCAAAAAAAAAAATTCGTTTTTGAATTGACAAATTAAATTGTAGATACTTATGAGGTACAACATGATGTTTTGAGATATGTATAGACAGTGGAATGGCTAAATCGAGGCAATAATCCTATCTATTTTTTAAACCTTTGTGTGCAATTATCATTTTTTGTGGTAAGAATAGTTACATCAACCCTCTTAGCAATTTTCAAGGATGTGCTACATCATTCATTGTTACTAACTACAGTAACCGTGTTGTACAATAGATCTCTTGAATATTTTTCTCCTGTTCCACTGAAATTTTGTATCCTCTGACCAAGCCTCCCCACCCACATCTTCCCCATATGTTTCTGATCATAGGATGCTGAGACCCTACACTCAACATCCTACAAGGTCTCATAAGACGAGTATCTCGTAGGTCTCAGACACCCAAATATCCACCTGGGGACTCACAAAGATTGTAAAGAAAATGGTTTCCCCTGGTGCAGTGGCTCACGCCTATAATCCCAGCACTTTGGGAGGCCAAGGCGGGGAGATCACCTGAGGTCGGGAGTTCAAGGCCAGCCTGACCAACATGGTGAAACCCTGTCTCTATTTAAAAAAACAAATTAGCAGGGCATGGTGGTGGGTGCCTGTAATCCCAGCTACTCTGAAGGATGAGTCAGGAAGATCACTTGAACCCAGAACGCGGAAGTTGCAATGAGCCGAGATTGTGCCAGTACACTGCAGCCTGGGCCACAGAGCCAGACTCCATCTCCAAAAAAAAAAAAAAAGAAAAGAAAGAGAGAGAAAGAGAAAGAAAGAAAGAAGAAAGAGAGAGAGAGAGAGAGAGGGAGAGAGAGAGAGAGAATGAAGGAAAGAAAGAGAGAAGGAAAGAAAATCGTTTCCCTGGAGAAGTGTTTGCTCTGCAGAGACCACAGATGGAGCTCTCCTTTCCCATCGCCTGGAAATATTGGTCCTTGCTCTCCTCCTCTCCCAATAATTCCCTTTCAGGTCATGTTAGCTACTAGAAACGACTGTCAGAGGCTTGCACTTTCTCCTATAATCCTTGTTCAATATATCCAGGGGTGTAGGCTCTAGAGGAAGGTAGACTAATATGGTGATTTTAACATATGTCCATAAAATGTTTAATACTCTTCAAGTGGTAGAGACGAATCCCTCTCTCCTTGAACATGGACTTAGTGACTTGCTTCTCTTTTTTTTTGTTTTTTGAGACAGAGTTTCGCTCTTGTTACCCAGGCTGGAGTGCAATGGCGCGATCTCGGCTCACCGCAACCTCCGCCTCCTGGGTTCAGGCAATTCTCCTGCCTCAGCCTCCTGAGTAGCTGGGATTACAGGCACTCGCCACCACGCCCAGCTAATTTTTTGTATTTTTAGTAGAGACAGGGTTTCACCATGTTGACCAGGATGGTCCCGATCTCTTGACCTCGTGATCCGCCCGCCTCAGCCTCCCAAAGTGCTGGGATTACAGGCTTGAGCCACCGCGCCCAGCCCTTGCTTCTCTCTTTTTTAAGACAGGATCTTGCTCTGTTGCCCAGGCTGGAGTACAGTGGCATCATCATAGCTCACTGTAGCCTCCAAGTCCTGGGCTCAAGCGATCCTCCTACATCAGCCTCCCGAGTAGCTAGGACTACAGGCATGCGCCACCACATCTAGCTAATTTTTTGTTTGTTTGTTTGTTTACAGAGATAGCATCTTGCTATGTTGCCCAGGCTGGTCTTCAACTCCTGGGCCCAAGTGGTCCTCCTGCCTCAGCCTCCCAAAGTGCTGGGATTACAGGCATGAGACACTATGCCCAGTGTGACTTGCTTCAGCTGATCAGAAAATGGAGCATGTGACAGTTTGTGACAGGTTGTACGTGTTATTGTGGCTTCCTCCTTGCTCTCTCTTTCCAGGATCATACCCTGGGGAGAAACCAGTCGCCATGTTGTAAGGACACTCAGGCAGCGCTGTGAAGGAGCTGAGCCTCCCACCAATAGCCATGTGAGTCAGCTACCTTGGAAGCAAATCTTCCCACCCTAGTGGAACTTTCAGATGATCCAGCCCCGGCCAATGGCTTGACTACAACCTCATGCAAGAGCTTGAGCCAGAACTATGCAGCTAAGCCACCCCCAGACTTCTGACCCTCAGAAATTTTAAGAAACTAAAAGTTCTCTATTATAAGCTGCTACATTTTGGAGTAATTTGATATACAGCAAGAGATAACCAATACACCTAAGAAGCAGTTTTCACCATTAATAAACGGAGATTAAGAATGTGCCTAACCTCATAGGTTCGAGGGTTAAGGTGATACAGTGATAAAATCCTGCGTGGCGCAGATTAAATGCTTAAGTGCGATTAGTTATTATTGGTATTATTATTATTCCATCATGCTAAACGGTCACAGTTACTCATAGAAAAAATCCAGACACGGCCAAAATTGAATTGCAGAAGCCAGCAAAGTTCCTATCAGGCAGAACCTTACAACGTGGGTGAAAGAGTTTAGATTTTATCCTCAGGGCAATAAAATGGGGTTCAGCAAGGGAGCCACAGGCTCAGGTTGGAACTTTACACTTGTGTTTTGTAGGTGGGTATTGGACAGGGGGCTCACAGGTGGGCAGACAGGGAGGAGGCTGGGGATATAGCCAGGAGAGAGAAGAGGGCAGTGGTCTGGTCTGGGGCAGGGGCTGCAATGACGAAGAAAATTTTAGGAGGCAGGAACAACCGAATCTGGGGACTGTCTGGATGTAGCAGGAGTTTGAGACCGAAGAAGGAGTTGAAATTTGGAGGCTGGGCTAAAGAGTTGGAAGGTTTTGCAGTCAAGCCCAGATGCCTCCTGGGAATGGAGATGGGATGAAGCTTACGGGTGCTACAATAAATGGCCACGGACCCAGTAGCTTGGGGAAAACACAGATTTAATATATGATTGGTCTGGAGGTCAGAGTCCTCCCCAGTCTTATGGGACTAAAACCAAGATGCCAGCAGGGCTGCGTTTCTTCCGGAGCTCCAGGGCAGAATCCACTGCTTCTCCTTTCTGGCTTCTGGAGGCAGCCCACACGCCCTGGCTCATGGTCCCTTCCTTCCTATGCAGAGCCAGCAGCTAGCAGATTCGCATGTCGCTTGCACACTCTAAATCCCTCGGTCTTGCTCTCTCTCTGTCTCTCCTTTCCCTCCTTCTTGCTCTTCCATTCTCTCTCTCTTTTTTTCTGTCTCTCTTCTAGTTCTCTCTCTTGCCCATTCTCTCATTTTCTCTCCCTCTGGCTCTTTCATTCTCTCTCTTTTTTCTTACATTTATTTATTTGAGACACAGTCTGTCACCCAGGCTGGAGTGCAGTGGTGCAATCTCGGCTCACTACAACCTCCGCCTCTTGGGTTCAAGCGATTTTCCTGCCTCAGCCTCCCAAGTAGCTGGGATCACAGGTATGCACCACTACGACTGGCTAACTTTTGTATTTTTAGTAGAGACAGGGTTTCAACATATCGGCCAGGCTGGTCTCGATCTCCTGACCTCAAGTGATCCACCTGCCTCGGCCTCCCAAAGTGCTGGGATTACAGGCGTGAGCCACCACACCTGGTCCATTCTCTCTCCTTATTGCTCTCGTTCCCTCTCTCTCTCTCATTCTCTCTCTCTCCCTCTCACTCTGTATATCTCTACCTCTCCATCTCTCTCTGACCCTCCTGTTTGCTTCTCATAAGAACTTTTGTAATGACATTGAGTGAAAGTCGCAATGAGCCGAGATCATGCCACTGCACTCCAGCCTGGGCAACAGTGAGAGTGCCTCCAAAAAAGGGGGGGTCCTTAACTGAATTCCATCTGCAAAAGTCCCTTTTGTCATGGAAAGGAATGCATCCATCCATGGGTTTTAGAGATTAGGATCTTGGGTCCTGGTGGGAAACTGAGGACCCAAGACTCCAGGCACCCTTCAAACCCACAGAGGTGATGGAGGCTATGAGGTCTGCCCTGCAGCAGCCCTGAGGGCAGGGGTGTGAGGACGGGAAAGGGAAGGATATAGAAGAGGAAATCAACGATTGTGGCTGAGCAACTTGCAAAAGTCTAACCCCTACGACTTCCTCAGCAGAGGGGAATGCAAGCAACTCTCGATATTAAAGAAGTCAGCGGAGGGGTGGCTGCAGGAAAATCACTTGCTGTCATAGAGTTCCAGGAAGGGGTAGGGAAGCTGGGGAATCCCTACCTAACTTGACCCTGCCCTGCTTAGACTCTATGTGCTTCCATAGCTCCCTATTGCCCTCGGACTGAAGTTCAGCCTTATTAATACGGCACTCAAGGCCCTACCTAGTCTTACTCTGTCTCCCTGGCTTGTTTTATGGATCCCCACTCCTCCTGAAACCCTAGTGAACAGCTAGGCACAGAGGCTCATGCCGGTAATCCCAGCACTTTGGGAGATCAGGGCAGGAGGATTGCTTGAGCCCAGGAGTTCAAGGGCAACATAGTGAGACCCTGTCTCTACAGAAAAATATGTTTTAATTAGCTGGGCATAGTGGTTGGTGCACGCCCGTGGTCCCAGCTACTCAGGAGGCTGAGGTGGGAGGATCCCTTGAGCCCAGGAGTTTAAGGCCAGCTTGAGCAACATGGCAAAACCTTATCTCCACAAAAGAAAATTTTTAATTAGCCAGGTGTGGTGGTGCATGCCTGTCATCCTAGCTACTGGGGAGGATTGTTTGAGCCCAGGAAGTCAAGGTCACAGTGAACCATGATGGCACCACTACACTCCATCCTGGGCAACAGAGTGAGACCCTGTCTCAACAACAACAACAAAAACAACAACAAAAACAGGCTGGGCACAGTGGCTTATGCCTGTAATCCCAGCACTTAGGGAGGCCGAGGCAGATGAATCACCTGAGGTCAGGCGTTCGAGACCAGCCTGTCCCACATGGCAAAATCCCATCTCTACTAAAAATACAAAAAATTAGCAGGGCGTGGTGGTGGCAGGTGTCTGTAATCCCAGCTACTCAGAAGGCTGAGGCAGGAGAATTGCTTGAACCTGGGAGGCGGAGGTTGCAGTGACCTCAGATCAGGCCACTGCACTCCAGCCTGGGTGACAAGAGCAAAACTCTGTCTCAAAAAAATAAAAATAAAAAGTCCCCGAGGGATTATAAAATACCTGAAGCCCCTGTTGTGGACACCCAGCCGTTGCCTGTTCACTCTGATGACAGTTTCTTTTGCTGTGTAGAAGCTCCTTAGTTAAATCTCATTGGTCAATTTTTGCTTTTGTTGCAATTCACAGGCAAAATTTTTCTATCTCTGTGTTCAAGTCTGGAGGCAGAATTCCTTCTTCTTCAGGAATCCTGACTTTGCTCCTAAGAAACTCAACTGATTAGATGTGGCCCACTCACATTACAGAGAGTCATCTAATTTACTGAAAGTCGACTGAGTATAAACATCAATCATAGCTAGAAAATATCTTCCCACAGTCTAGACAAATTGACACATAAAATGAACCACTCTAAGCCTATGTGTTTGAAATTCTAGAAAACACAAACCACATACGGTTAGGGATAGAGAAAGCAAATCAGTGGTTACCTAGGGCCCGGGGTGAAGGGAGGGATGAATTACAACAGGGTCTGAAGGGATCTAAGGGGATGATAGAAATGATATAGATACATACGTATGTGTGTGTGATATTGTTTTTGAGATGGAGTCTTGCTCTGTCACCCAGGCTGGAGTGCAGTGGCCCAGTCTCAGCTCACTGTAGCCTCCATCTCCTTGGGTTCAAGCTATTCTCCTGCCTCAGCCTCCCAAGTAGCTGGGATTACAGGCACGCACCACCACATCCAGCTAATTTTTGTATTTTTAGTAGAGACAGGTTTACACCATGTTGGCCAGGATGGTCTCAATCTCTTGACCTCGTGATCCACCCACCTCGGCCTCCAAAAGTGCTGGGATTACAGGCGTGAGCCACGGCGCCCGGCCATGACATTTGTTTTGAGTATCTCCAGTGAAATGTGATCTCTTAAATTTGTTTTGATATAGAGTTGATCTCTTGCACGATGATAAAGACATAGGACCTCATTAACCTTAGCAACAATCTAATTGTATACTTCCTTAAACCCTAAAATAAAGTAACAAAAACTGGTACAAGTTTTGTTTCCTAACTGTGTCCTGCTGATAAGAAATATTGTCTTTTGAGAAATCTTTCCTCAGTGCTGTTTAGAGCTCAGGGGACAGGCTCATGAATTTAAACAGTGTGCAGCTGTGTGTTTATCCACTTCCCTTGCAAGGGGTACATAAAGTCTGCAAGCATTGCTATGCACAGACTCTGCAAATTTCTGCAAGGGTTTCTGGCCGAGCTTCAAGCCAGTTCCCCAAACTGTTTCACTTATCATTGCACCTAGCAGGAGGCAGAAGAACCAGCTAGAGGAACTGATTCTCTGCACTGTCTTTGAACATTACCAGAAAAGACCCAGAAGAACACGTAGAAGTGCAAAATGACTGCAGAGAAAAATAATGAATCATCACGTTCATCTCCAATGATAGGGCCCCTGAGACCAGGCAGACGGGGAGCCGAATTGGAAAGAAGTGGGTCTCACAGAATCTAGAGAAAGAAAATGGATCTCCATGCCTAAGCCTCTGAGAAGGTAGAGGGTTCTGGGAAGTGGAAGAATTGTACAAAGATACAGCCTAAATAAGGGGCAATAGGCTGGATGCGGTGGCTCACGTCTGCAATCCCAGCACTTTGGGAAGCTGAGGCAGGCGGATCACGAGGTCAGGAGTTTGAGATCAGCCTGATCAATAAGGTGACACCTTATCTTAACTAAATTTACAAAAATTAGCTGGGCATGGTGGCGGGCGTCTGTAGTCCCAGCTACTCCGGAGGCTGAGGCAGGAGAATTGCTTGAACCCAGAAGGCAGAGGTTGCAGTGAGCCAAGATCGTGCCACTGCACTCCAGCCTGGGCGACAGAGTGAGACTCCATCTCAAATAATTACATAAATAAAAATACAGGGCAATATATTCTGTTTAGTCGTGGACCGGGCTCTTCTGGCAGACAGACCTAGTTTCACTGCATTGGTCTTATAGGAATACCATAACAGAGTACGACAGACTGGGTGAGGGTTGTTTTTTGTTTTTGTTTTGAGATGGGAGTCTTTCTCTGTTGCCCAAGCTGGAGTACAATGGCACCATCATAGTTCACTGCAGGCTCAGCCTCCTGGGCTCCAGCGATCCTCTTACCTTAGGCTCCAGAGAAGCTAAGAATACAGGCACAAGCCACCATGCGCAGCTAATTTTTAAATGTTTTGAAGAGATGGGATCTCCCTATGTTGAACAGACTAGTCTTCAACTCCTGAGCTCAAACAATCCTCCGAACTTGGCTTCCCAAAGGGCTGGGATACAGGCGTGAGCCACTGCATGTGGCCCAGATTGGGTGCCTTAAACAACAGAAATTTTTCTCAATGTTCTGGAGGCTGGAAGTCCTAGATCAGGTGTTGGCAGGGTTAGTTATCCTGAGGCCCCTCTCCTGGCTCGTGGCCAGCCGCCTTCTCCCTGTGTCCTCACATGGTCATCCCTCTGTGCGTGCCTGTGTCCTAATCTCCTCCTTTTTTTTTAGATGGAGTCTCCCTCTGTTGCCCCAGCTGGAGTGCATTGGCACGATCTCAGCTCACTGCAACCTCTGCCTCCTGGGTTCAAGCCATTCCCCTGCCTCAGCCTCCCAAGTAGCTGGGACTACAGTTGGGCACCACCACACCTGGCTAATTTTTGTATTTTCAATAGAGATGGGGTTTCACCATGTTGGCCAGGCTGGTCTCGAACTCCTGACCTCAAGCAATCCACCCACCTCAAGTGCTGGGATTACAGGTGTGAGCTCCCCAAGTGCTGGGATTACAGGTGTGAGCCACCACGCCTGGACCTAATCTCCTCTTCTTAGAAGGACCTCAGTCATACTGGATAAAGGCTCGCTCATATGACCTCATTTTAACTTAATTGCCTTTTTGAAGGCTCTAAATTTAAGTGTCAAGTCTCCACAGTTAGACACATTCTGGGGTACTGAAGGTTAGGACTTCAACACAGGAATTTTACAGGGGACACAAAACACAATCCTGTCCCTAAATTCACATACCAGCTCCAACTGCTTACTGTGTGCCCTTAACATGTGACCTCCTTAGCCTCTCTGATCCCCATTTTTCTCATCCACTTGTAAACCAAAAATAAAATTCTAAGTCCATCCCCCTCCAACCATCAGACTGGATCCCTCCTCTCAGCCAAGGGCGTTCCGAAGTTAACCTGAAAAACATCAGGCCATGATGGGAAGGGAGGGTCAGAAATGCCTCGTTATTCCCTCCTCCCTTTTGGAATTCAGGAAAAGATGCCAGCACCAACTTCAACACAGAGCATACATCTGATCAGAAACATGCACAGCCTGTTCTCTCTAAAGCCTGCTACCTGGAGGCTTCATCTACATAATAAAACCCTGGTCTCCACAACACCTTATCATCACAACCTACACACTCCTTTCTATTCATTCCGGGTTTTTGGATAATAACTTAAGTCTTTTGCCTGGGTGAGGGGGCTCACGCCTGTAATCCCAGCACTTTGGGAGGCCAAGGTGAGCAGATCATGAGGTCAGGAGTTTGAGGCCAGCCTGGCCAACATGGTGAAACCCTGTCTCTACTAAAAATACAAAAAGTAGCCGGGCACGGTGGTGCAAACCTATAATCCCAGCTACTCAGGAGGCTGGGTCAGGAGAATTGCTTGAACCTGGGAGGCGGAGGCTGCAGTGAGCCCATGTCACGCCACTGCAATCCAGCCTGGGCAGCAGAGCAAGATGACATCTTAAAAAAAAAATAAATAGCTTAGTCTCTCAACCAATTGCCAATCAGAAATTTTCTTTTCTTTTTTGAGATGGAGTCTTACACTGTCACCCTGGCTGGAGTGCAGTGGCATGATCTTGGCCCATTGCAACCTCCACCGCCTGGGTTCAAGCGATTCTCCTGCCTCAGCCTCCTGAGTAGCTGGGATTACAGGCGCCCGCCACCACGTCCAGCTACTTTTTTTTTTGTATTTTTAGCACAGATGAGGTTTCACTATGTTGCCAGGGTGGTCTCAAACTCCTGACCTCATGATCCACCCACCTTGGCCTCCCAAAGTGCTGGGATTACAGGCTTGAGCCAGCACACCCAGCCACCAATCAGAAAATCTTTAAAACTACCTGTAAGCTGGAAACTCCCCACTTCGAGTTGTACTTTCTTTCCAGATGAAACTAATGTACGTCTTACAGGTATTGGTTAATGTCTCCCTAAAAGGTAGAAAAGCAAGCTGTACCCCAGCCACCTGGGGTACATGTCTTCAGGATCTCCTGAGGCTGTGTCACAAGCAGATCCTTAACCTTGGCAGAGTAAACTTTCTAAATTGACCTGTCTCAGATAATTTGGGGTTCGTGTACTCAAAAACATATTGACAACCAAAATGAGTGGCTGAAGACAGGTGTTCCAATCCATTGAGATTTGCTGAGCCAGCTTCAGGGCGCACGCAGGAAAGACAGACTCACCTGGGGCTGTGTTTGCTTGTTTGTTTCCAGAGACAGTTTTCTCTGTCACGCAGGCTGGAACGCAGTGGTGTGATCCTGGCTCACTGCAACCTCCGCCTCCCAGGTTCAAGTGATCCTCCTGCCTCAGCTTTCCAAGTAGCTGGGCCTTCAGGTGTGCACCACCATGCCCAGCTGATTTTTGTTTTTTGGTTTTTTTTAAGACGGAGTCTCACCCTTGTTGCCCAGGCTGGAATGCAATGGCACCATCTCGGCACACCGCAACCTCCGCCTCCAGGGTTCAAGCGATTCTCCAGCCTCCAGGGTTCAAGCGATTCTCCAGCCTCAGGCTCCTGAGTACTTGGATTACAGGCACCCACCAACACGCCTGGCTAATTTTTTGTATTTTTTAGTAGAGACAATGTTTCACTGTGTTGGTCAGGCTGGTCTCAAACTCCTGACCTCAAGCAATCCACCTGCCTCGGCCTCCCAAAGTGCTGAGATTACAGTCGTGACCCATTGCACCTGGCTTTTTGCATTTTTTTAGTAGAGATGGGATTTCACTATATGTTGCCCAGGCTGCTCTTGAATTACTGACCTCAGGTGATCTGCTCATCTTGGCCTTCCAAAGTGCTGGGATTACCGGCCTGAGCCAATGTGCCTGGCCTGGAGCTGTTTTTTCCAAAGAGGTTCCCGGGAGGTTTAGTATTTATACATTTTCCTTAAAAAGGGAAAGTGAGAGTAATGGTTACGTACTTATGAGACGTCAGTTGGTGTAAATCTACTGTCAATGAAAAGAGTAAAACTCTGTAAAAGATTTGAAGAGATATAATCTGAGCCAAAGACGAGCGAGCCTGGCTCGTGACACAGCCCTTAGGAGGCCATGAAAACATTGTCCAAGGTGATCGGGGTGCAGCTTGGTTTTATTCATTTTAGGGAGACATGACACATCAATCAAATGCATTTAAAAAAAATTGGTTTGGTTCAGAAAGGTGTGGCAACTCAGGGTGGGGGAGGGGAGCTTCCAGGCTACAGGTGAATTTAAATATTTTCTGGTTGACCATTGATTGAGTTTGCCTAAAGACCTGGGAATGTTCAGATTAAGATAAAACATTGCGGAGAGCAAGGTTCTTTTTTTTTTTCTTTTGAGACAGAGTCTCACTCTCACTCAGACTGGCGTGCGATGATGTGGTCTTAGCTCACTGCAACCTCCACCTCCTGGGTTCAAGCAATCCTCATGCTTCAGCCTCCTGAGTAGCTGGGACTACAGTCATGTGCCATCACACCCAGCTCATTTTTTGTATTTTTAGTAGAGATGGGTCTCGCTATGTTGCCCTGGTTGGTCTCAAACTCCTGACCTCAAGTGATCTACCCGCCTCGGCCTCCTAAAAGGCTGGGATTACAGATGGGAGCCACCACACCCGGCCAGTATGTATACATATTTCAAAACATCATGATGAACACCATGAATAGACACAGTTTCTATTTGTCAATTTAAAAAAAAAAACTTTTTAAGGTTTTAAATAAAAATTCACTAGCATGTTACTCCTCTTTATTTTTCCCCGTGGAGCTAATCTCTAAGTAAACTCCAGCTGAGGTCACATGCCCTGCCCGGCTGTTTCCTCTGCCCCTTCCTACCTCCTGCGACCGGCGTGGCCAGGCCTGGAAGGGAGATGCAGATTACATAGGGCCTTGTGGTAGTCTATGTGGCTGAGCTCACTTATGTCGGTTGTGCTTCTGCTGGGGGGACTAGAGGCAAGAGAGGTGAGGATACCTACAATGACTTGAAATCAGCAGTGAGCTGGGCACGGTGGCTCATGCCTGTTAATCCCAGCACTTTGGGAGACCGAGGTGGGCAGATCATCTGAGGTCAGGAGTTCAAGACCGGCCTGGCCAACATGGACTGCAGCAGCACTGCAACCTCTGCCTCCATCTCTACTAAAAATATGAAAATTAGCTGGGCATGGTGGTTGGCACCTGTAATTCTAGCTACTTGGGAGTCTGAGGCAAGAGAATTGCTGGAATCTGGGAAGCCAAGGTTGTAGTGAGCTGAGATCACCACTGAACTCCAGGCTGGTGACAGAGTGAGAAAAGAAAGAAAGTGAGAAAGAGGGAGAGAGAGACGGAAGGAAGGAAGGAAAGAAAGAAGGAAAGAAGGAAGGAGGGAAGGAAGGAAGGAAGAAGGGAGGGAGGGAGGGGAAATCAATCAGCTGTGGCGGGAATATTTACATCATAGGAATGGGCAAATGCTATGCAAATATCCACTGATTGCACCATCCCCACTCCAGCCAGGCATGGTGGCTCACACCTGTAATTCCAGCACTTTGGGAAGCCAAGGCAGGTGGATCACCTGAGGTCAGGAGTTCAAGACCAGCCTGGCCAATATGGTGAAACCCCATCTCTACTCAAAAGAAAAATTAGCTAGGCTTGGTGGCAAATGCCTGTAGTTCCAGCTACTTGGGAGGCTGAGGGAGGAGAATCACTTGAATCTTGGAGGCAGAGGTTGCAGTGAGCCAAGATCACACCATCGAACTCCAGCTTCGGTGACAGAGCCAGACTTCATCCAATCAATCAATCATCCTCATGCCATGGCTCCCCAACGCCTGCAGATTAGATTAGAGCTCAAACAGCTGAGCCTGACTTCTAACAGCCTTGTCTTTGGCAACAGTCTAATCAGAAAGTTTTAGACAGTGAAGTCAAATCACTGATGGCCACCAGAGGGCAGTACACAGCTAGAAATTGGTTCTCTGAGGTTACAAAGCGCGAGCTATGGGGCACTTGGTTCCAGGACTCAAATGCCAGGGAAACGTGGAAGTGTTGGATGCCCAAGAATAAGTCCCACCTTGAATGAATGGTACCCAGCTTACATATGATGGCTCCCTCTGTGAAAATCTGCCCCACGCCTAACTTCATTGCCTGGAATTCCACCTTTAGGGAGTCATTCCTTTGGATTAAAAAGTGTATCTCAGGGTGGGGGTGGGTGGTCAAAGTGATTCTCCTGCCTCAGCCTCCCCAGTAACTGAGATTACAGGCACCCACCACCACACAGACTAGAGTTCATACATTTAGTAGAGATGGGGTTTCACCATGTTGACCAAGCTGGTCTCGAACTCCTTACCTTGGGTGATCCATCTGCCTCGGCCTCTCAAAGTGCTGGGATTACAGGCGTGAGCCACTGCGCCCCACCTGTATTTTTGCATCTGTGTGCATGTGTTTCTATTCATTTTTTTTAGTCTTGTTTGGTGGCTTTGTGGGGGGATGGAGGAAAGTATTTGGGTCTGGGGTCTGGGGTCCTGTTGTAATGAGTCATGTGTATCTCTGTAGCTGTCTCTCTGCTGCATTTGCCTATCACAATGGGCAGGTATTTTTGACTGTCTGGGTCCATGTCCATTTGTGCATCTGCTTGCCAAGAATGTAGGGTCATGGGGAGGGAATCTTTGTGAATCTCTGCTGGGGTGAGGGGGCGGGGGGTGACTGTAATCCCAGCTACTCGGAAGGCTGAGGCAGGAGAGTTGTTTGAACCCAGGCGGCAGAGGTTGCAGTGAGCCAAGATAGTGCCATTGCACTCCAGCCTGGGCAACAGAGCAAGACTCTGTCTCAACAAAAGGAGCGTGGCTCTGTGCTTAGATGCGTACGCTGTGCCCATGGCTAGCTGAGGTCATCTTTCTCTGGTTCAGAGAAGAGACATCTTTCTCAGAACTTTACGGCTAATTTCATAGGGGCAGAGAGGACCTTAATGTCTCCTGGACCCCTGGCCACTATGCTCTACTTCATATAGAAATAAAAACCCACAAAGCTGGTTGTGAGATCAACTTACAGCATGTGTGTGAAGTGCTTATTTTTATGGCAATAGACAACACTGATTACTCGATATGAGCCGCCTCTTTATTAGTATGGTAGGGTGATATTTGGAAGTATGAACTACTTTTTCCCAAATTTATTTATATAGCCCAGGATCCTTCCCCAGCCCTGTCTGCTCAGGCCAGCCCATCTTTTTGCCTACCAAAGGTTATTCTAGCAGCCTGCAGATTTACCCACAAAGCAACTCCCTGGCGTTTGTTGTCAGTTGGTTGGGTTTTGTTTGTTTGTTTTTGTTGTTGTTGAGATGGAGTCTTGTTCTGTCGCCCTGCCTGGAGTGCAGTGGCACAGTCTCGGCTCACTGCAACCTCCGCCTCCCAGGTTCAAGCAATTCTCCTGCCTCCGCCTCCCAAGGAGCTGGGATTACAGGCACCTGCCACTAAGTCTGGCTAATTTTTGTATTTTCAGTAAAGACGAGGTTTCACCATGTTGGCCAGGCTGATCTCAAACTCCTGACCTCAGGTGATCTGCCCGCCTCATCCTCCCAAGTGCTGGGATTACAGGCGTGAGCCACTGCACCCAGCCTGCTTGGTTTTTAGAGATAAGGTCTCACTCTGTTGCCTAGGCTAGAGTGCAGTGATGCAAAAATAGCTCACCACAGCCTCAACCTCCTGGGTTCAAGCAATCCTCCCGCCTCAGCCTTCTGAGTATCTAGGACTACAGTTGTGTGCCACCATGCACAGCTGATTTTTTTTTTTTTTTTTTTTTTTTTTTTTGGTAGAGAGGAAGGTCTCACTATGTTGTGGAGGCTGGTCTTGAGCTCCTGGCCTCAAGTAACCCTCCAGCCTCCCTGGCTTTTGAACTTCAAAATCTTACTTGAAGATCCTGAATCTTAGTTTATGAGCATTAAAAAAAGTCAGCCAGGCGTGGTGGCTCACGCCTGTAATCCCAGCACCTTGGGAGGCCGAAGCGGGTGGATCACGAGGTCAGGAGATGGAGACCAACCTGGCTGACATGGTGAAACCTCGTCTCTACTAAAAATACAAATTAGCTGGGCATAGTCCCACGAGCCCATAGTCCCACCTACTTGGGAAGCTGAGACAGGAGAATTGCTTGAATATGGGAGACGGAGGTTGCAGTGAGCCAAGATCACGCCACCACACTCCAGCCTGGGCAACAGAGCGAGACTCTGAGCGGGGGGAAGCCTAAGCTCTAAAGGACTCCATTGATAAATGTGTTGTTATTGAGAAATGCTAAGTGTATGAATATTGACAAATGCTGAGTGTATGACAGAATATATTGTTTGCTGTGAAGAACGATGGCAAGGAAAACCTAGCCGCCCCCCCACAAAAGTGGAAAACCATGTGGGGCATTCCAAAGTGGCAGGACAACATATAAATATCACACACCGGTTACCACAATCCTTTGTGATATCTGCCCCTGCCCCGTGGCTCCCTCGTGGAGAACACCTTTTAGTTTGTCTGTGATCAGTGGTAAGCGGCACCAGCTGCCTACTTGATGTGTTTTGTGTTATGAGAAAATACGGTCCACCTGTTTGTTAATAGTGATCACCTGTTCAGAGAGACTAACTGAGTGGGTCAGAGTCTGCTCAAAGCCTTCAGCCTGGAATGCTGTCAGCCCCTGAGGCTCTCAGCTTGGAAGGCTGCTGGTCCCCCGGATGGTCCCACCTTGCTCTTCTATCTGGGTGTCTGCCTCTCAGTTCCTTCGGCACCGCCTGGTGGGGGTCTCTATGGCTGAGCTGGCTCTCAGTAGACTGCAGATAAAAATCTGGTCATAGTAGCTGCTAGAGGACAGGGGCAGAGAGGAATGGAGAGTTGGTTAATGGATACAGAATTTCAGTTTTACAAGATGAAAACGTTTTGGAGATGGATGGGGGTGACGGTTACATGATAATGTGAGCATACCAATCCTAGTAAGCACTTAAAGATGGCTGAGATGACAAATTTCACATGACGCATATTTTACCATAATTTAAAGACTATTAAATAAAAAATGGCTGGGCACAGTGGCTCACACCTGTAATCCCAGAATTTTCGGAGGCCAAAGCGGGTGGATCACCTGAGGTCAGGAGTTTAAAACCAGCCTGGCCAACATGGCGAAACCCTGTCTCTACAAAAAATACAAAAATAGCTAGGTGTGGTGGGCACCTGTAATCCCGGCTGCTTGGGAGACTTAGGCAGAAGAATTGCTTGAACCCAGGAGGTGGAGGTTACAGTGAGCCAAGATTGTGCTACTGCACTCCAGCCTGGGTGATAGAGCAAGACTCCATCTCAAAAAGAAAACAAACGAGGCCAGGTGTAGTGGCTCACGCCTGTAATCCCAGCACTTTGGGAGGTCAAGGTGGGAGGATTGCTTGAGCCCAAAAGATCGAGACAAGCCTGGCCAACATAGCAACACCCCCTTTCTATGTAAAATAAAATATTAGTTGGGTGAGGTGATGCTCGCCTGTAGTTCCAGCTACTTGGGAGGCTGACGTGGGAGGACCATGGGACACCAGGAGGTGGAGGCTGAAGTGAGCTATGATTGTGCTGCTGCACTCCAGCCTGGGCCACAGAGTAAAACTCTGTCCCTGAGAAAAATTTAAATGATTTAAAAAGAAAAAAAACCAAAACAAATGAGTGGTACATTTTGTGATCTTGAATATTTGAGTATAAAGTTCTTTCCTGAGTATAAAAATCTTTGAGTATAAAAGTGGGAATTTGCTGGGCGTGGTACCTCATGCTTGTAATCCCAGCACTTTGGGAGGCCGAGGCAGATGGATCACAAGTTCAGGAGATCGAGACCATCCTGGCCAACATGGTGAAACCCTGTCTCTACTAAAAATACAAAAATTAGCTAAGGAGGAGAATCACTTGAACCTGGGAGGTGGAGGTTGCAGTGAGCCGAGATCCTCCACTGTACTCCAGTTGGCAACAAAGCAAGACTCTGTCTCAAAATAAAGAAAGAAACTAAAAACAAATCAGAGTGCGAATTTTTCTTTTTTCTTTCTTTTTTTTTTTTTTTTTGAGATGAAGTTTTGCTTGTTACCCAGGCTGGAGTGCAATGGCATGGTTTCAGCTCACCGCAACCTCCACCTCCCAGGTTCAATTGGTTCTCCTGCCTCAGCCTGCCACCACATCCAGCTAGTTTTTATATTTTTAGTAGAGATGATGTTTCACCATGTTGACCAGGTTGGTCTTGAACTCCTGATCTCAGGTGATCTGCACATCTGGGCCTCCCAAAGAGCTGAGATTACAGGCATGAGCCACTGCGCCCGGCCCAAAAGTGGGAATTTCATATCCTGGATTCAAGTTGTATTATATCAATACATGACAGAGAACAGCAATCAAGCTGGGAGACAGGAATTGGCAAGAGGGCTCTTGTCTGTGGATTGGTGAGGGGCTTTGTCTGTGGATTGGTGAGGGGCTTTGTCTGTGGATTGGTGAGGGGCTTTGTCTGTGGATTGGTGAGGGGCTTTGTCTGTGGATTGGTGAGGAGGCTTTGTCTGTGGATTGGTGAGGGGCTTTGTGAATTGGTGAGGAGGCTTTGTGGATTGGTGAGGGGCTTTGTCTGTGGATTGGTGAGGGGGCTTTGTCTACGGATTGGTGAGGGGGCTTTGTGAATTGGTGAGGGGGCTTTGTAATTTGTGAGGGGCTTTGTCTGTGGATTGGTGAGGGGGCTTTTTCTGTGGATTGGTGAGGGGACTTTGTGAATTGGTGAGGGGCTTTGTCTGTGGATTGGTGAGGGGCTTTGTCTGTGGATTGGTGAGGGGCATTGTCTGTGGATTGGTGAGGG
>CM052668.1:5382873-5393664 GCA_028533165.1 Leontopithecus rosalia | reverse complement strand
ATTGGTGAGGGGCTTTGTCTGTGGATTGGTGAGGGGCATTGTCTGTGGATTGGTGAGGGACTTTGTGGATTGGAGAGGGGGCATTGTCTGTGGATTGGTGAGGGGCTTTGTCTGTGGATTGGTGAGGGTGCTTTGTCTGTGGATTGGTGAGGGGGCTTTGTCTGTGGATTGGTGAGGGGCATTGTCTGTGGATTGGTGAGGGGCTTTGTCTGTGGATTGGAGAGGGGGCATTGTCTGTGTATTGGTGAAGGGCTTTGTCTGTGGATTGGTGAGGGGGTTTTGTCTGTGAATTGGTGAGGGGGCTTTGTGAATTGGTGAGGGGGCTTTGTCTGTAGATTGGTGAGGGTCTTTGTGGATTGGTGAGGGGCTTTGTCTGTAGATTGGTGAGGGTCTTTGTGGATTGGTGAGGGGCTTTGTCTGTGGATTGGTGAGGGGCTTTGTCTGTGGATTGGTGAGGGGGCTTTGTCTGTGAATTTGGTGAGACAGCTTTGTCTGTGGATTGGTGAGACAGCTTTGTCTGTATGGCATGCTGTCTCCCCATCTTTCTCCCGGCAGTTCCTTCTGAACAAGACCAGTCCTTCCATTCATCTTCTTCCTTTTATTAAATGTTATCACCTTGAGCCCTGCCTCCTTGAGGAGACCCAAGAGGAAATCGGGTTGTTATAAATTAACTGTGGCAGGGCACATTCTGGGGGCACTGCCAGCCAGACGATGGCCTCTCATAGTCCATCCGAAAGTCTCCCCCTTCCGGGAGCAGTCACAGCCCTGGCCCCGCTGCCTGCCCATGCTGGGTTCAGAGCCTGGAGTTTCTCGTCTGTCTGCCAATGCACCAGGGCTCAGCAGTATTCAGAATAATCTTCCTCCACGTAGTTGGCAGGGAACCACCCAACCTGAAAACAGATGAGGAGCTCATCAGAGCAGTCTCTGTACATTCTCCTACTGTCCCCCCCACACCAGGCTGGCCCCATCCCACTTCAGGGCCTTTGCACCTGCTATTCCTTCTACCCCAGAAAGACATCACCCAACATACACAAAGCTGACAACCACGTGTGTGTGCACTTGAGCACGCACACACACACCCATTACCTCCTCCAAGTCCCTGCCCAAATGTCACTTTATCAACAGGCTTTCCTAACCACCCTATTCAAAATTGCAAGCCCCACCCACCCCAACCAAAACTTCTTAGCCCCCTTTCTTTCTTTCTCTCTCCCCTCCCTCCCTTCCTCTTTCTTTCCTTTTTTCTTTCCTTTTCTTGTCTTTCCTTCTTTCTCTTCTTTCTGTCTCTCTTTCTATAGAGTCTTGCTCTGTCGCCCAGGCTGGAGTGCAGTGGCACGATGTTGGCTCACTGCCACCTCTGCCTCCCAGGTTCAAGTGATTCTCCTGCCTCAGCTTCCTGAGTTGCTGGAATTACAGGTGCCTGCCACCATGCCTGGCCAATTTTTTTCTATTTTTAGTAAAGACAGGGTTTCACCATGTTAGCTGGACTGGTTTCAAACTCTGGACCTCAGGTGATCCGCCCACCTTGGCCTCCCAAAGTGCTGGGATTACAGTCTTGAGCCCAGCTCTGTTTCTTGCTTTTTCTTTCTCTGTAGCACCTATCACCATCAGATTCATTAGGCATCATTTGCATATTTACAAGCTTGTTGTCTGTTCCCCTCCCTGAAACTACAATGTGAGCTCTACAAAGTGGGGATTTTTTTTTTTTTTTGAGACAGAGTCTCATTCTGTCACCCAGGCTGGAGTACAGTGGCATGATCTCAGATCACCACAACCTTCACCTCCTAGGTTCAAGTGATTCTCCTGCCTCAGCTTCCTGAGTAGCTGGGATCACAGGCATGAGCCTCCGGGCCCAGCTCATTTTTTTTGTATTTTTAGTTAAGACAGCATTCCTTCATGTTGGCCAGCCTGGTCTCAAACTCCTCTCCTCAGGTGATCCACCCACCTCGGCCTCCCAAAGTGCTGGGACTATAGGCGTGAGCCATCATGCCTGGCCAGCAGGAATTTTTGTCTGTATTATTGCCACTGAATCCCAAGAGCCGAGAACAGTTGCTGGCACACAGTAGATATTTAATGAATATTTGTTGGATGGATGGATAGATGAGCGGATGGATTCTTGGATTGCTGGGTAAGTGGATAGATAGGTGGGTAGATTAAAAGCTAGCTAGCTAGCTAGATAGATAGATGGACAGACACATAATAGAAGATAGACAATAGATTATACAGATAAATAGATAATAGGTAGAAATAGACAACAGATAGATAATAGGTAGCTAGATGAATGGGTGGATGGATACATGGGTTGGTGGATTGTGGTTGGATGCATGGATGGATGGATTAGTGGACTGCTGGGTAGGTGGATAGATGGATAAATACAGAGACAGATGAACAAATGGGTGCATGCATGGATAGATGGATGGATACACAGGTAGAAATGAATGAACAGATGTTGGACGGCTGGGAGGATTAGTGGATAGATTAATGTTTTAATGGGTGGGCAGGTGGATAAATGGATAGACAGATGAGTGAATGGAAGGGTCGGTGGATGAGTGGATAGATGCGTAGGTTGAGATGGACGGATGCACAGATGAATGGATGATTTGTGGATGGAGAGATGGATGGTTAGATGGATGGATGGATGGATGAACCCTTTACATCCCAATCCTCCTTCAGTGCTCCAAAAGACTCTCTCAATCACTAATTGTCCTCCACTGCTCATTAAACTAATCATCCAATGTTTTAACAAAACTACTAATCTACGCAATTATCCAGAGCATTTTTTCATGTATGTTTTCCCCAGTAGAATGTAAGCTCTAACCACTGTCCTTATCTTCATTAAACAAATATTTTTGAGACATCATAATCAAGGCAGAATTCTAGAGGCTGAGAAGTCAACAGTGGGTCAAATAAAGGTGCTCTGCTTCCATGGAACAAAAATAAGAACTCGGCAGAGGGCCGGGCACAGTGGCTCATGCCTGTAATCCCAGCACTCTGGGAGGTGGAAGCAGGTAGATCATGAGGGCAAGAGATCAAGACCATCCTGGCCAACATAGTGAAACCCCGTCTCTACTAAAATATAAAAATTAGCTGGGCATGGTGGTGTGCATCTGTAGTCCCAGCTACTCGGGAGGCTGAGGCAGGAGACTTGCTTGAACCCGGGAGGCGGAGGTTGCAGTGAGCCGAGATCGCACCATTGCACTCCAGCCTGGCGCCTGGCAACAGAGCAAGACCCTGTCTCAAAAAAAAAAAAAAAGAACTTAGCAGAAACAAGTGGACTTGAAGAGTCTTGAGGTCTCTTCCACTCCTTAGAGTCTGAATTCAAGCAGGCAAGTGAGCACAGTGATTTAGTCCCAGCTCTGCCTCTTCGTATATTCAGCATTGATTAGGCACCTACTGTGTGCCAGGCACTGTCCCAACCACTGTGTGCCAGGCACTGTCCCAACCACTGGTGATGTTGCAGTGAGCCAAGACAGACACAAATGCCTGCCTCGGTGTTTTCAAAACATGCCAGTCACTCTCACCCCAGGACCTTTGCACACACTGGTCCTTCTGTCTGAAACACTTTCCCCCAACCCATCGACAACCTTTTTACTTGGATAACTTTATTTATCTTTTATTAATCAGTTTAGTCTTTCAGAAATCATCCTGACCTTCTCCCAGGGTGAGTCAGGGGCTCCCTCAGTGCTCCTAAGCTGCCTTGTAATTCTCCACCGCAATCTCTTTTATTCTTTCTTCTTCTTTTCTTTTTTTT
The DNA here is from genome assembly GCA_028533165.1 of Leontopithecus rosalia. NCBI lineage: Eukaryota > Metazoa > Chordata > Mammalia > Primates > Cebidae > Leontopithecus > Leontopithecus rosalia. Next base: position 5,389,916 of record CM052668.1, on the reverse strand, counting down.
TAGAGACAGGGTCTTGTTCTGTCTCCCAGGCTGGAGGTATAGAGGCATAATCATAGCTCTGGCAGCCTCCAACTCCTGGGCCCAAGCAATCCTCCCATCTCAGCCTCCTGAGTACCTGGGACTACAAGCACACACTACCACACCCAACTAGTGTTTTTATTTTTATTTATGTAGAGGTGAGATCTCAGCATTTTAGCCAGGCTGGCCTCAAATTTGTGGCCTCAAGAGATCTCCCACCTCAGCCTCCCAAAGCACTGGGATTCAAGGCATGAGCCACTGTGCCCAGCACCCTTGTTAATCCTGACCACTCAGTGTCATAACTGCTCGGGGGGTAATCTGTCCTCCACATTAGATTATAAGTTTCAAGAGGGCAGTCCTTGTACTGTGCTTGTTTCTGTTTCCTCGGCACCCGGCCCAATGTCTGCACACAGCAGGTGCTCAACACATGCATGTAGGTTGCATGAATGTATAAATGACATCCCTGTCTTCCTTCCTTCCTTCCCTCCGACCAGGAAAGACCTCCATGGGAGCCACACCTCACCTGCTCCAGTCCCCAGTTCCAGCGCAGCCCCTCCACCACCAGGTCAACCCCTGCTGGGAGGAGGTCTTAACATGTGTGTGATGGAGTGTAAGTTGTTTGCTCAGAGGTGATGGCAAGGAATACCGAGCCAACCCCAGGCAGAAAACCACTAGAATAGTAGGCAATATGTCCCCGTCGTGCACTAGTTAAACCAGTTCCCAAAACACAGGATGCAGGCGCTTGTCCCCATCACTGACTCAAAAAGGATGCTTTCTAGCTTATTTCTGTTTCAGTAGTGAGCAGGCACTGTCTGCCTGTTTAGTCTGTCTTTATTCTGTGAAGACACACTGAGCACCGGCTTATTAGAAACAAGCACTTGTTCACAAAGAATCAATAGGTGGGTCAGAGTCTGCTCTGGGCCATCAGCTGGGAAATGCTGGCAGACCCCTGATGGTCCCACTCTGATTCCACTTTTGCAATCTATCTTTGTTTCTGTTTCTTTTCTTTTTTTTTGAGACAGAGTCTCGCTCTGTCACTCAGGCTGGAATGCAGTGGCATGATCCCGGCTCACTGCAACCTCCGCCTCCTGGGTTCAAGGGATTCTTCTTCCTCTGCCTCCTGAGTAGCTGGGATTATAGGTGCACGCCACCGCGCCCAGCTAATTTTTGTATATTTAGTAGAGATGGGGTTTCATCATGTCGGCCAGGCTGGTCTCGAACTCTTGACCTTGTGATCCACCCACCGCAGCCTCCCAAAGTGCTGGGATTACAGCCATGAGCCACCATGCCCAGGTTGTTTCCGTTTCTTAATTCCTTCAGTGCTGCCTGGACTGGGGTCTCTATGACCGAGCTGCTCTCAGCAAACCCCCATGCCCTCCCCCTGTCGCCCAGCCCTGCCTGCCTCACCCGGCCATAGATCTCCCCTCGCCACCAGCCTTGCTGTCCCTTCTTGTTAAGGATCTTGATGATGTCTCCCTCCTTGAGTGACAGCTCTGATCGGTCCCGGGCGCAGAAGTCATAGCGGGCTTTGGCTGTGCCAAAATACTTCGTGCTTCCCACTGTGGAGAGAGAACACAAGTGAGAAAACGGTCTGCGGCAGATACCCACTCACTGAAGGCACAAGCTCTCAGGAGGGTACCTCCAGGATAGAGAGCTCCTCAGTGCTCTTTTCTGCAGAGTGTTAGATGCCCTCTACTTTAAGGAGACACAGCTGTACTCCCAGCATCATCCTCCTATCTGAATTTAGAAAAGAAGTACTTTTTTTTTTTTTTTGAGATGGAGTCTCATTCTGTCACCCAGGCTGAAGTGCAATAGTGTGATCTCAGCTCACTGCAACCTCTGCCTCCTGGGTTCAAGCAATTCTCCTGCCTCAGCCTCCCAAGTAGCTGAGATTACAGGTGTGTGCCACCGTGCCTGGCTGATTTTTATATTTTTAGTATAGATAGGGTTTCACCATGTTAGCCAGACTGGTCTTGAACTCCTGACCTCAAGTGACCCAGACGCCTTGGCCTCCCAAACAGCTGATATTACAGGCATGCGCCACCACGCCCATCCCCAAAATAAGACTGGTTTTGAATCTTTATTTTTTTTATTTTGAGGCTGAGGCATGAGAATCCCTTGAACCTGGGAGGTGGGAGGCAAAGGTTGCAGTGAGCTAAGATGGCACCACTGCACTCCAGCCTAGGCGACAGAGTGAGTCTGTCTCAAAAAAAAAAAAAAATCTGTAGATGTAGGTATCAATATCTATAATCTATATATTGATATCTATATCTATCTCCTGACCTGCTCCAGGGTGAGTCAGGGGCTCACCCTCGGATATCTATACATCTGTAGATATAGGTGTCTATATCTATAGATAGATGATAGATGATATACAGATATACATAGATATAAATGGATAGACAGACGTGAAAAGGGGTTTCTGCTACTCACAGATACGACCTCTGCAAGCCCATCGGAAGGGGTGTCAATGTTCTCCTCAAACTTTCCCTCCACAGTGGGAAGGGCTCGGACGGTAGGCTGCCTGAGACCTCCTACCTGCTGGCTTGCTGATGGTCCTCTTCTCCGGCTCCTTGAAAGGGAACTGCAAGGTGGTGTCGAGAGACTTGAAGCAATCCTTTAGGGAGTTCTGCTGGTAAAACTCCACCAGCTCCTAGAAGGTGACAATACGGCAGATGCTAACCCAGCCAGTCAGCCCATGAGGGGGCAGAGCTAGGAAGAGCCAGATGCAACTCCTCACATGAAGCAGGCTTGCCTCTGGCCTCTTTGGAAGTGACCCCTTGAATGCTCCCCATGATGGGGAGCTCATCACCTTTCTGAACAGCCAGGACCATTTATGGGAAGGGACCACATTGCCTGAAACAAGTTCTTCTAATCGTTGACTAATTCGCTTCCTGATACATTTACCAGATAATTGCTCACCAAACTCAAAGCCTTCCAGGGGTGCCAGGTGCCTGAATTTACAATTAGTAATCATCATTGGACCACATGCAGGGCTGATGCCAGTAATATCAGCACCTTGGGAAGCCGAGGGGACAATCACTTAAAGCCAAGAGTTCAAGACCAGCCTGGGCAACATAGCAAGATCCTATCTCTACAAAAGATTAAAACATGAGCCAGGCATGACAGTGCATGCCTGTAGTCCCAGCTATTCAGGAAGCTGAGGAAGGAGGATCGCCTGAGCCCAGGGGTTGGAAACTACAGTGAACTATGATCACACACTGCATCCAGCCTGGGCCACAGAACAAGACCCTGTCTCTTGTATGTATGTATGTATGTATGTATATATATATATATATATATATATATATATATATATATATATATTTTTTTTTTCGAGCCAGAGTTTTGCTCTTGTTTACCCAGGCTGGAGTGCAATGGCGCGATCTCGGTTCACCACAACCTCCGCCTTCTGGGTTCAGGCAATTCTCCTGCCTCAGCCTCCTGAGTAGCTGGGATTACAGGCATGTGCCACCATGCCCAGCTAATTTTTGTATTTTTAGTAGAGACGGGGTTTCATCATGTTGACCAGGATGGTCTCGATCTCTTGACCTTGTGATCCACCCGCCTCAGCCTCCCAAAGTGCTGGGATTACAGGCATGAGCCACTGCGCCCAGCCCTTCTTGTATATTTTTAAAAATAAATCTATATGAAAGGTTCATAGATATTAATTACACTTTTCCTACAACTTGTCTGAAATTTTTCCAAAGTTAAAAATTGGGGGAATATGTTTCAGAATAAAAAATATGGAGGGGAAAAAAAGATCTGTTGAATAAATTAACCTTTGGGGGAGTCAAGGATCCATTTGAGAATCAAGTGAAATCTAAGTCAACCCCCCTTCAAAAAAATAGATGCATGCAAAATTCTGGATTTTCTTTCAGAGGACTCAGCTTCTCAAGGGCCCACAGAACATGGGTAAAAACCATTTGCCTTAGACCACTAGGCTTAAAATGTCTAAAATATGGTTGAAAAGTGTAAGGCGCTGGCTGGGCATGGTGACTCACACCTGTAATCCCAGCACTTTGGGAGGCCGAGGCAGGCGGATCACCTGAGGTCAGGAGTTTGAGATCAGCCTGGGCAATATGGTGAAACCCCGTCTCTACTAAAAATACAACAAAAATTAGCTGGGCATGGCGGCATGCGCCTGTCATCCCAGATACTCAGGAGGCTGAGACAGGAGAATTGCTTGAACCTGGGAGGTGGAGGCTGCAGTGAGCCGAGATCCAGTCTGGGCAACAAGAGTGAAACTTCACCTCAAAAAAAAAAGCAAGAAAGAAAAAGGAAAATTACAAGATACCAAACAGAAGAAAGAACACTCAAAAGGCATCTGAATTATTGCTCACATGATTATTCAGCAGATTAGGTGGAGACAAGTTATGGGTTCTGCCATTCAGTGAAGCTAGATGAGGAGTAAGCCTCAGTTTTACCCATCTGTGAAATGGGAACTAGAACAGAGGTTGAGGGGATTAATTAGGTTCCTGTCTATAACATGCTGAATCCAGTGGTTCACACACTTTGGGAGGCTAAGAGGGATCATTTGAGCTCAGGAGTTCAAGGCCAGCCTGAGCAACAAAGCAAGTCCCCATATCTACAATAGAAAATGTTGTTTTAATTAGCTAGGCATGGTGGTGCATGCCTATAGTCCCAGCTACTCAGGAGGCTGAGGTAAGAGGATTGTTTAACCCAGGAATTTGAGGCTGCAGTAAGCTATGATTATACCACTGCCCTGCAGCCTGGACAACAGAGCAAGACTCTCTCTCTCTCAATCTCTCTCTCTTTCTCTCTCTCTACACACACACACACACACACACACACATACACATATGTATATATGCATAAGTAAAATTTAAATACACATACATATGTATATATACACACATACATATATACATATGTATGTATATATGTATGAATCAAATTTAAAAATTAACATATCAGCCAGGCACGGTGGCTTTCAAGTGTAATCCCAGCACTTTGGGAGGCAGAGGCAGGCAGATCACAAGGTCAAGAGATCAAGACCATCCAGCCCAACATGTTGAAACCCCGTCTCCACTAAAAATACAAAAATTAGCCAGGTGTGGTGGCGCACGCCTGTAGTCCCAGCTACTTGAGAGGCTGAGGCAGGAGAATCGCTTGAACCCCGGAGGTGGAGGTTGCAGTGAGCTAAGATTGCACCATTGCACTCCAGCCTGGCGACAGAGTGAGACTGTCTCAAAAAAACAAAAATGAACATATCTGACACTGAAATGCTCTGTCAGTACTCAACTGCTTTATTCATTATTACTCGCATTGTTCATCCTTAAGAGCGCAAGTTTAAGGGTCACTTGCACTGTAGCGCCACTAGAGAGGGTCACCCTGAATGTTGGAAAAGATGGAGGTGCAGGGAACGTCCTCCCAGGTTCTGGGAAGCTGGGGTGGAGGGACGTTGGCGCTTACCGTAAGCCCCCGGAAAGCCTTTTTCTCCGTGATCCGGTACAGTCCTTCTGCTGTCATGATTTTAATGTGCTTGACCTCGACGTTATATCTGGAACCAAATGTCACTGGGCCCTGAGTCTGGGAACCAAGCCCATTCCTCACCAAGCCCCAATCATGGAAGAAGGAAACTTGACCCCTTCAGGGAGAAGCAACCACTGGAACCCAAAGGCTGAAGCTGTCCCAACAGAACCCCTTCCCTAGGGCCTTCGCTACTCTAAGCCCTAACGTCTTCCTCTTGTCGAAGAGGAATGGAGGAATCATCTTCCCTGACTCACAGGTTTGTTGAGAAGTCAATAAGAGCCTGTAAAGAAAGCAATGTTCGCCAGGCACAGTGGCTCACATCTGTAGTCCCAGAGCTTTGGAGGCTGAGGCGGGCGGATCACCTGAGGTCTGGAGCTCGAGACTAGCCTGACCAACATGGAGAAACCCGTCTCTATTGGAAATACAAAAAATTAGCCAGGTGTGGTGGCGTGCACCTGTAATCCCAGCTGCTTGGGAGGCTGAAGCAGGAGAATTGCTTGAACCCGGGAGGTGGAGATTGCAGTGAGCTGAGATCACGCCATTGCACTCCAGCCTGAGTGACGAGAACAAACTCCAGCTCAAAAAAAAGGAAAGAAAAATAAAAAGAAGAATAAAGACAGAAGAAAGAGAAGGAAAGAAAGATGTTGCAATGTTCTAGAATAGATAGAAAGAGACCTCCCCTTCCACCAATATAGATGACCATAGGATAGAAAGGAAGAGGGAGGAGAGACCCATTTCTGACAATATGGTGGAGATAGATTAAACGGGGCCTTGGAAAAGACTTCCACTCCTGCTCATCTGGCAAACTAGATAAAAAACGAAACAACCAAAAAAACCTTCCTATTACCCCAGAAATACTGCAGAAAAAAATGCTGAGCTCTGGAAAGAAAAACAAGGGAAATTCACAGGAGCCAAAAATAAAAATGAAATTACCAACTCAGCAGCATGTGAGAAAAGGGAATTCTTCTACACTGTGGGTTGGAATGTAAGTTGGTTCGGCCACTGTGCAAAGCACTTTGGAGGTTTCTCAAAGAACTAAAAATACAACCACCATTTGATGCAGCAGCCCCATTACTGGGTATCATCTACCCAAAAGAAAAACGAACTGTGCTGCCAGAAAGACACATCTGCCCGTATGTTCATCACGGCATCATCCACAATCGCAAAGACATGGGATCAACCCAGGTGCCCATCAACAGTGGACTGGATAAGAAAGTGTGGTACATATACACGATGGACTACTATATAGCCCTGAAAAAGAATGAGATCGTGTGCATGCGGCAACCTTGTTGCACTGGGTGTTACGATCCTAAGGGAATTAACACGGGAGCAGAAAACCAAACACCACACGTTCTCACTTATAAGCAAGGGTTAAACATTGGGTTCACATGGACACAAAGATGGGAACAATATTGGCCAGGCATGGTGGCTCATGCCTGTAATCCCAGCACTTTAGGAATCCAAGGCGGGTGGATCACCTGAGGTCAGGAGTTCGATACCAGCCTGGCCAACACGGTGAAACCCCGTCG